>OZ038462.1:25494258-26214258 GCA_964036295.1 Plumapathes pennacea
CTGCTTCTGAACTTTACTGTTTTCGACTTGGAAAGCGGTTGCTATGCCGACAAAGTGGTAGTCAGAGACGGCCGATACTCGTGGAGTTCCAGACTTGGGCAGTATTGTTCAGACAACTCGCAAGCTCCCTTTGTGGTTACTCCGTCTGGATCCATTGCAAGAGTCGAGTTTACATCGTACTGGGGCGGCTCAGAGAAAGGATTCCTGATGTTCTACAGGATCCTCGACTCACCATACACGCCAACTCGCGCTCCCACTACTTATCCTTGGTACACAAGTAAGTGTTCTAAAATATACCAAGATCCAGCTGGGCAGGAGTTAGCTTCATGTAGGGAAATTATGGGGGACAAATGTAACCTAACGTAGATGTTAAACGTTAGGTAGCAGTTTCAAGGTCTGTGGTCCTAATTTATAACCCACCCGCTGTCTCTTTTTCCTTCAGGTTGGCGGAAACCTACTCCTCATTTGGGTAAGAAACGATCACGTGACCACAGCTGTTAGTTCTGAGCAACATATTCCAGTGTAGCACGTCACGCTAAAACAAACCAAAACAAAAAAGAACGTAGATACCAAAGACCTTCAGAACTTCAAATGTGGCGCTTTTTTGTGTTGAGTTGAGTTAAGCTCTAGCTCTATTTCAGCCGTATGAGTTGACGCTAACACTAGGGCAGATGCAAATTTTTACGGCACCTTACACGCTCTATTTCGTTTTGTATTGCATTTACATGCGGTCTTCATTGCACGTGCATCAGCTACAGAGGACCTTGGATTGGCTACGATAAAAATCGTTTCAGAGTAAGCGGTGGCCAGATAATGCTCGTCCCTTTAGGGGTTTACAGAAGGGGGGTTGGCGGTGGGTTGGAGTGTCAAGAAATAGTATACATTGATTGGCTGATGCATTTCTTGTAAACTACACGAGAAACGGAGCGCGTTATTCTGAAACAAAGGCGTACGTGTAAATATTTAAAATTGTTTTGAAATCATGAAGGACGTTTGCACTCCGAGTCGAATTTTGATTGAAGCAAATGCGCTGTCACACTCTACCATTCCAATTCTCGCAACTTGCGAGACAAGTTGCCGAGAAAATTGTTCCGAGTCTCAGGACCTTCTCACCGTAGATGCTTTGCGCGACCATGTTTATATTTACATCCGGAGCTCGCTTTTCTGAGGCGCACACGTTATGAATGATCGATCTGACTGTCGCGGCTTGTCGTTTTCAATACACTTTCTCAGTTTGTGCTGATTTATTTCACGATAAAACGTAGAAAAACATGAGAATCCGCCATTTTTGTATGCCTAAGAAAATGGCCGTCGTCAGTCACTGGGCGGACAAAGCATCTACGGTGAGAGGTCTCTTCAAAGGTCGAAACGATGGTACACACAATGAAAACACTTAATGTTTCGGATGTTAATGTACCTTGTACTGGATTTTCTTCTCAAATAGATTACACGAGTCGCACCCTCGCCATCGCGCTGCCCCTTGTAATTGGTTTTGTTCTCCTGGTCATCATCATCATAATTGTTTTGTGTGAAAGGAGCAAAAGAGCAGCTTCCGTCATCACTGCTCCTCCGTTGGCAATTCCTCTTCAAACATTTCCACAGCAGGTTCCAGTGTCGTCCACCGCTTTTCCCGCCCAGCAGTGCGTCTCGCCCGCCATTGGGGTTCCAACAGCTCCGCCGGCCAGCACACTCCTGAGTCCTGATGAGCCACAGGTAGAGTTCTCAGAGCCGTCATCCGGTGCAGAGATGACCCAGTCTCCACACAGCGACGCTTTGGTGGCAAACTTCTCGGACCAGCCGTCCTCCCAGTCACGTGACACGCCAGAGAAGCCGTTCCAGGTTGAGGGGGAAAATTACTACGCTCCCTCTCCTGTGCAGAATAAGGAGACTTGATCAGTCCTGCCAACTTTTTTATTTGTTATAAAGCTCCAAGCAAGAAGGTCGTGGGTCAATTCCCACGGCCGGCAGTAGTAAGAAGTTTTTTCATCCGGGGAGGCAACTCCAACGGTTTTTCCCTTCTGAACCTGTCTCTTTTCTACAAGTATTCCACCGGTCAGACATTTGTACAAGAGCCTCTGGCTCGGGTGATTGGGCAATCACTCCCTTTGCTTCGACTTTAAATAAGCGATATTTATTTATTTTTTATATTCATAATCAACCTCATGGTCACAGATAAAACAATCACAAATAAACCAAACAAACAAAACATCGATCAGAAGCCCTTGCGATAATGAGGCATACACGCCCATTCGCTATTCCACTACTTATTGTTGGTACACAAGTAAGTGTTTAAATGTCACTATGTAGTTTCAAATGATGTTATAGCCTGCGTAGCAAGCGTTTCCCCTCGATACGAAGAGGATACGACGACTTTTTCAATTTTGGCCGCGCGAAACGTGGGGCGAGCGCAAAAATTGGGGCGAGGGGGAGGGGGAAGGAGGCGAAGGAAACGCTTGCTCGCAGCCCACGGACTCGCTGATTGGTGCGGTGGGTTACCGATGATTGACAGCCTGTCGGTCAAGTCCTTGGCGTGGGAACTTTCGACGGGTTCGGAAAATTATTTTAAATCTTCCAGCTCCTAGTTTTAATGAAGAAAGTGGTTTGTGTGCTGGTAATTTGCCCACTAAAAAAGCACAATCCAAGGCCAAATACTCGAGTGGTGTACGTGTGGCTCTCGGCAGGGTCAATGGACAGAGCTGACAAACGCGCTGTGCATGCGCGGCCGCGCAGGCAAACTCTTTCCCGCGGAAACTGGCGCGGGTGTACGCTCCACTGAATCCCTTTGTATGTGGCGAAACACAACTTCCGGCGGAGTTTTTTGAAAAAGTTAAGACGCAGAAGCAAAAGTTAAGCTACAAATTTTTAGAGTTTGCAGTTCAATAGTTTCTCTCTTCCTGAGCTTTTGCACCTACCACTTTCCTCCTTGCACCCGTGGTGAAAAATTGCAAAACAATTTCGTCCTTGTCGAAATGTTGTCATCGCCATAGCGGCCGTGGTACTGCTGCGTTCCGTGAAGGTCGTAGGTAGTATAAAAGGACAATATACTCAAGGTGAAAGGACCGGTCAAGCATTGCAATGAAAAGGAAAGCTCTAAGGTTATTTTAAATTAAAATATTGACCTCAGTGACTCTGAACAAGATAAACAAGCGTACGGACTGATGACGTCACCAACATGCACAATGCGTTTGTCAGCTCTGTCGGGTCAATGCAATCTGCCCGATATTGAAAACGGCAAGTTCAAGTTATTGTTCACGTCGGCAAAAGCTGTTCTTCAGAACAGAATTTTCCTTTCGTTCCTCAAAATGAGAAGACGGTATTTCACCAGAATCTGACTGCAGTTGTTGGACGAGTCTTATACTGTCGCAACGAAGAATCTGACCGCGACACTCTTTAATTTCTTTTTGATTGCTAATCAAAGTCTTCGAGGCTGGCTGAAATGCACCAAATCGAACTTTGAACGCGCATTTACGCAGTTAAGAAGCTCCGAGGACCGGCAAACGCCGTATAATGCTTCACATGAGCCGAACCCGAACTCAACTGAATTCGCGGCTGCACTACTGGGCGTCAGATTGACCAGCCGCTCCAAAAACAGTCGAACTTAATTGGGTCAAACGTCGAACTTCGAGTACGGCTTGTTCTTCTTCTTCGACCGTGACTTGCTCGACTTACGCCGCTAGTCTTTGATGTTTTAATAGAATTGAAATGTTTTCATAGAATCGAAAACTTCATGTTGATTTTGCAGTAGTTTGAGCGCTACTGTCTTCGTAAATTTCGAAGTTCTCAAGCATGTTAAATTAATAATGGTCTTACCACGTTCCAAAATTTACTTCTTGGCTTAATCTTTTCTTGAATTCCGTTTAATGGTCTTCTTCGACCGTGACTTGCCCGACACTCGCCTTTATAGTTCTTCCGTGGCAACTGGTTCGTCGTACGCGAAAGTACTGCCTTCAACACTTGAATCTACATTGTAGAATATCTAATAATGACTCATGAGTCGATAAAAAAAGAAGAATTCGAAGAAATTCTCAATGAAAGTTCGCCCTCACTCGAAGACATTTGCAAAGAAATGTGTGTGAAGTCCGCGTCTGGTTGGTAAGATGACGTCAGAGTGGTAAACCGCTGACCCGAAGCTTTTATTCATACACGGCCAATATGGCGGACAGGCGTTTTGGCCTCCTTTGAATTGATATATCTCGGGAGTCTTACAACTGAAAAGAAAGTTTTTGGGAAGTAGTGCTGTTAATACCATACACTTTCATTTAAAATGGTTAAAATAATATTTCAGAATGGTCCAATTTTGGTCAAAGTACCCCTTTAACAAGCGCTCCGACATTTGACAACGTGTTTTTGAAGCTATTTGCAATATGCAAATAGCTTCTATGTCGGCGTTTGGGCGATAGTTGAACAGCCGTTCGGCCCATCTCATTAGGTCATTAAAATGCTCCCCCTATAGGTGGCAAAAACTACTGAGGGGGGAGGAGCATGAAGTGTTATCCATACCGCCGTGGTACAGGTCCTGTGAGAAAGTTTGTCTTTTATTATCTACTTAACACAAAGAATGCACAGAGAGATTTCCAGTAAAGGGTTTCCGTGCTAATGTTATAACTTTGCGACAGAATGTCAGAAGCTAAATTACCTCTCCAGGGAGGGGTTTTCTAAATATAATTGGCTCTCTCGCACGTGGAAATTCAAGGCATTATTTAATGGCGGCTGTGAGCGCTGCCGATTCTTTGGTTGCATGTGGAAATCTGCTCCCCCTTCAGCCCCCGGCTGACATATCCGTAGTATCTGGCAAACAGGCGACACAGATTCACATTTAGAGCGACATTTCTGGACACATTTGCGAATATACGCTCCGCTCACAAAAGAAGGAACACAGCTGTATGGTGTGACCATGACATAATTATGTTTTGGCAAAGGTAAAAGCTTATTCCGAGTTTTTTTGCGTTCGCTGACATGTTTGTTGACACATGATTTCATGCCATAATTGCAAATGCAGATCGACTGTGGTATGTCTGAGTTGTTTGTTTATAAAATTGTCTCGAGCGGATTCTGTCACTAATGAAAAATCGACAGGAAATTTTACTGTGAATCCTTTTCACCACCGTTCGAATAGCACGAGAAACAGGTTTGTTCGGCTGGAGTGTGTTACGTTACGAAACTATTATAACGAGTCAAAATCTGGTTTACCTCGCATGATATGTTTGTTGACACATGATTTCATGACCAGATCGACTGTGGTTTGTCTGAGTTGTTTGTTTACAAAAATTGTCTCTAGCGGGTTTTGTCGCTAATGAAAAATCGACTGAAAAGTCGACAGGAATTTTTACTGTGAATCTATTTCACCACCGTTCGAAGAGCACGAGAAACAGGTTTGTTTGGCTGGAGTGTTAAGTTAATACGAAAGTACTATAACGAGTCAAAGTCTAGCTTACCTCGCAGAAATTTACAGAACGACTTGAAATATTTTGGCAAGCTATACTTTCCTCCTTCTATGTCGATCAGCTCAAAATAATCATATAATAAACTGTCATGTTTGTGCATTTGTGTTTGGTCATGCATAGTACGTAGCTGGCATAGTAGAACATAGTGTAAAACCCCGATCAAACGGTGATAATATTCGATGATAGTTCGTGCCCCGTTGTAACACGAACTACCTATCATAGACGATCATCAACTAGCAAATAGTTTCACGTACGCTTTGCGGACCTAGGTTTTTTGTTTGTTTGTTTGTTTGTTTGTTTGTTTGTTTTTTTTTCATATATTTCGATTCACGTCCGTTAAAAATATTCTTGTTTTTATTGGTGGATTTAATGACAGGCCGTCACGCTCTGAGTTAACGTAACCGTCAAAGTTCAAGGGGGCGTATTTCAAAATAAAAGGGTCTCACCTCCCTCCCCCCCCCCCCTCCCCTCGCGTCCTTTTTGCGCTCGCCCCAATTTTCGCGCGGCCAAAAGTCGAAAAAGTCGTCGTATGTGCTCAGAAACTTACGGAAACGCTTGCTTCGCAGGCTAATGATGTTACTAAGATAATAGTCGACTCCATCGATGCTGAACAAAACTCTAGAGCGATGGAATCGATCAAAGAAAACGTCGATACTCGATACCCGACCTTTAAACGGACAGTTTAGTAAGCAGTGCATGTGTCGATACGGGCGGAGGTTTATATATATTACAGAGTTTTATGCCGCCTTCATGCTATAAATTCATATTTATACATATTCGTGTGCACTTCAGACAAAACTTGCTTTGTGACGTTACGGCGTGTTTAGTATATTTTTCGCCATATCCAAACTTATGTACAACTACCGAAGTATCAATTTCACAGAAAATAACGGAAAAGATGCTGAAAAGACAAAGCGGGAAAAGATTGTTTTTTACCACAACACACTAACTTCTCGCTCTCTGATTGGTTGATTTACCGTGGTAAATAAGAGTCCAGACAACGATGCTGACGCCAGCTGACGCCAGCATGTCACGTTTTGCAGCGAAATACAACGAAAGTTTCCTGTAATATCCCTAAATATTGTGGTAAAAAACAAATTTCCACTGGTTTGCCGTGGTGTGGACTCTTATTTACCACGATTTAAGTCATCACATGGTCAAAATTAGTTGCGGACTCACTCGGCGAAGCGCCTCGTGAGTCCACAACATTTTGACCATGTGATGACGTAAATCGTGGTAAATAAGAGTCCACACCACGGCAAACCAGAGGAAATTTATTAAACCGACTCGGAACATCATGCGCAACTGGAACCAGTTTCCTCGCCCCATGCTCCTTAGTCCAGGTGGTTGGTCAGGATCCTGGGAACGAACTGGTTGAGGAGCGCTTGTTTCCTTGTCGTCTGAACTGATACAGTTTGTGATATTTTGTGGTTGAACGAGTGTTCTGCCATTTAATAGCCAAGAAAGGAAGGACGAAAGACAATCAGAATGCAAATATTTCTGTTGGTAGTGGTTTGTGCCGCCAATCGTAAGTACTATTAAATTCGTAATTTATGCAAGCGTTGAAAGCGGAAATCTCGGCCAGCTGCCTTAAACAAGAGTGCATTTGTAGCTCGATTTCTTAGCGGATCGGTTTACCTCTCTTTCACACGAAAGGGTTCGAAATCAAGGACAACATATTGAAGACATTCTGTTTCTATTGGGCTGGTTTTCACTTGGCAACTATAATAAAAGCAGAAATAAGCAATCCTAATGTATTAAAGCCTGGTCCTCACTAGCGCATAAGCATAAGAATAAGAGAGAGACAGTGGCGACATAACCATAAACATAAGGATCAAACGCTTTCGTTCCTTATGCTTATGCTTATGTCGCCACTGTTGCTCTCTTATGCTTATGCTTATGTGCTATTGCAGTAATAGGATCACATTCCGTGTTAACTAATGTCACATCACATTTCTTGCAGTCACGTCCCATCTTAAGATTCGTGTTACGTCATCAATTTTATCTTTGTTTCCATTTATTACCGTATAATGATTCTATTCTCTATTCATCTAGTTCGGAAACCACTAGGAAATGCCTATGATATTTTGTAATGTTTGTAATCAATAGCCCTATTATCCTGTATGTTATATCTATCTGTGTATCATTCGATTAGTTAAGAGTTAGAGTTGGGTATTCCCTCTGTAAAGCCATTTCGCAGAAGCTCAGGAATAAAGTAAAGTCCACAGTTGCAGATTTGCTGTTGAAGTCTTTTACCTTCACTGCTACACTAGTGAGGACCAGGCTTAACAGTGATCAAAACACGAAGCCGCACAGGCAATGGAGTGTTGCTATTCCTTAAGCTTATAATGTTACTGGTGTTGTCATTATAGCGCTGCAGTGATGTTTGATTAGTATTAACATGTCGCTGTGAATTATTCAAGGTTTACAAAAAGCGTCTGGAGCAAAAAAATATCTGGGGGGACGTGGGGCGAGAGTACTCCTCGACATGTATTTTTGGTGGGAGTATGCCGCTCGGGACTGAAATTCAGACCAAAATATTCGATTTTTGACCCTATTTAAGACCAAGAATTATTAAAATCTCTGACCCTATTCCAGACTAAAGGCTCAAAATGGATACCCTATTTCAGACTAAAATGCTGAAAATGATACCCTTTGGGGTGGCACATACCTATAGGCTCATATATGGAAATACTCCCCCTCTCCCCCTCCTCCGAAAAAAAAAACTTTCAAATGTAAATGCACACCTAAACCTCATGGCTGAGACAAGGCCGGCAAAAAGATTAAAAGTGATGTTTTTCTTTTTGCGATTGCTTGACTTGTGGTTTTGTTTTACAGTTTTGCTTGAACAAATAAATCATTATAACAGCTCACTGCAGAAAGCGAAAAAAGAGTGATGAGACAAGACACCTCTAATTTTGCATCTGTCGTATCTCACTCGATCACTCACTACAAATTTATGTTATCTTTGTTTTGCACCCAAGATGTCTTTCAGTGTATCACTTCTGCGTTTAATAGCATCTGCAAACCATGAATTCTAATATTATTAATATTCTCGTGTACTTGTCAAATGTTGACAGTTTTTTGGCAATGACATAATTTAGGCAGTAACAGTTTGGTTAGTGTTTTGTAGCTCATAAGAACATTATTCCTTTTTTTCCCATTGTGTTGCTTGTATGATTTCTAGTAAGTGAATAACTTGGTCGCAAGTGAACACTCTCTCTTGGTTGGGTCATCATATAAGCCATGCCAAATATTCAAATAATGTTACAGGGTCTAAACAGTTTTGCACTTCAGTAAACATCTTTTGTTTTTGGCAAGGATGTTCTGCTTGTAGGATATTATTTGGACAGCATGCTTATAGAAAACAGAAACTTAGGGAATGGTCATTATTTATCGGTAGAGGGGGTGGCAAATGGGAGAAATTGGTGGTATAAACTGTTTGTGCCCCCCCCCCCCCCTCAGCAACAGTCAAAACTTTCTGACCCTTCCCCCCCTCCCACCATCATCATATTAGCCACCATGCTGTTCTCTTCAGCAGATTATAACCCTTTCACTCCAACCTCAAAGCACATTATCTTAGGGTATTTTTGTTATTGGTTTTGTTTTTCATTTGTTTGTTTGTTTGTTTGTTTGTTTTTTTTTGGGGGGGGGAGACTGAATGTTTCTCGTGGGGTTTCCACTTGATGCACTTTAATATATATGGTGTATACTTCCACATGTTAATTAATTACCTGATAGCATATTTCCATTGTTTGTTGTTACTTACTCTTGGTTTGACAACCAAAATAATCACTGTTTAAGATGATTCCCTAGTTTTGCATTGCGCATCTTTAGTGCACATAACACTTTTGAGATGGTGGACGTTGAGAACCACCGAAATTTCAAGATCGAAAGTTCTTTATACTCTTTACGCAAATAAGTTTTGTTTTCCGTCGTTCCTTGTGGGAGCAGCAACCTTGAAAGTTGAAACTCGTCCCAGTCTCCTTTCGGAAGACGTATTTTGAAGTGAATGTTCGCCTTTTCCTAACAAATGCGCAAAAATGAGCACAGTGACCCCCATTTTTTATTCCATAAATTTAATAAGAACAGTGTCCCCAGTAAAACAGGAAAAAGTAGGCAGAAATCCATGGGTAGATTTTACGCAGTTGAAGGAAATGCTACGGATCGGGCCACTTTCGGTACAAGACAGCACATCAACTTCCCACTAATTTTTGGTGTTAAATTAAATTTGGAGCTATTCACATATATTTTTCTGTGACATAGGTGAATAATCAATAGAATAAAATTGAGGGTTTGATGATATTTCAGACTGCATTGATAATCATTGACCTTATTTACCAGTATCGGGGTGCATGCAACAGACGCTAGAACACCATATTCGTCAGCTTGTGCCGTGAAAACGAGCACGATGACCCCTTGTTTTTATTGCATCATTGTGACCCACTTGAGTTGCTGTATAATTGTGCCAAGTTTCATTACAAATCTATTACTAATTCTTTTTCTAGGGAATCACCTTAAGGAGGCTGTAAAAACTCGAGTAATGATCACGGTAAAATGAAACAATTCTTTTATAATTGCCAACACAATTTAATTGTGAAGGAGAATTTTTCGCCACTTACTTGAAGATTTTGATTCCAGGCATCTTTCACTGTAACACTGAAAGATAATTCACAAAACTCTTCAAGAAACGAAGGTCGAATATTCTTATCAAACTCTTATTTTGCAGTGATAATGCACATAATTATTGCACATTTTTAGGTAGGAAGGCAACCAAAAAGATTCACATCTTTCCTTACGCTTCTTGAATATTTTCGGTGTTACTCATGCATGATCATCTTACGTAGTCAAACTACGAAATCAAAATAAATCACAGAAATAGTGCTTCTTGTTCTGGTACAGACTTGCATTCCTCGAATTTACAGCAGAAAACCTCTTCAGCTGAAACAACAATATACATATTTGCTAAATAAACATGATTGCTCATGTAATGCAGAGGTGGATTCCGAAAGAGGGGACTGTAGTGGGATGAAAGCAGGAAATCGGAGTGGGGGAGGGAAGGGGGTTTCAAGTGGCGTAGGCACGAGCCCCTGGGGGGGGGGGGGGGGGAACACTATGGAAACCGCACTTTTTGCGAAATGCACTAACTAATACGGCTGGAGATTCAGAAACAGATTGGCTTTCTGAGATGCTATTTTCTGCATTTTGGGAGCATGTGTGACCAAAAATTTAATGCTTCGAATGACGGGTATAAAATCAATGGAAACGACTTTTAGTTCGAGTTTGTATCGGGAGGATCGAGTTATCAAGGGTTCGGGCTTTTTAATTGACGTATTCCGCAGCGAACTTCACATGCGTCGAATAGAGGGTTTGCAAGGCGGCCATGTTGATGGCAGGAACAATGAAATATTTTTCTATAACAATAGCATTATTTCTTCTATTGTTCCTGCCATCCAACATGGCCGCCGTGCGTACCCTCTATACAATACAAACTAGGATATCTAAAGATAGTGATTGCTGCGCTGGTTTTGGTGTAATCTCGCATAACTGTAGTGGGAGGACATTGCTTTTGCTGGATAGCAGCTTATCTACTGGACATGGCGCGATGTTTCCATCACCCAAAAGAAAGAGAAGGCCGGAAACTCCGTTGGCAAGAGGTCGTCACTCGTTCGGGTCAAGCATCACAGCACGTGAAATTGTGGCAGCTTGAAAACATGTCGTTTGATTTGAGAGCGTGCGGGTAGCGCGAGTCTGCCCAAACATCGATATGATGAGGGACATTTATCGGGGAATGGCGTGGTTGAGAAATTTTTGACGTTGGAAGATTTTGGAGGCATTTATCGGCGCTCGAGTGAAGACCTCTCGCCTACGGAGTTTCTGGCCTTCTCTCTCTTTTGGGTGGAAACATCGGCGGGAATTTCTACCACTAATACTGGCCGCAGCGGCTTTAAATTGTTAAAAGGGACACGGGAGAGAACTACTAACAGGTAGCGAACGTTTATTTGAGTTTCATTCTCAAATTTTGTGATTTTCCGTGGATCGGTAAAATCCCCATACATTTCTTTATAATCTTGAGTAACGCAACACTTCGTCACCGAGCTTGGGCCGCCTGTGGTGTCGCAAAGCATTTTGGTTGCAAGCGCGTGAGGCAGTGTGGTCTAATTGCAAACGGACGCAGTCAAACGTATCGAGATTTTTCCTCCATGAGAAATATGAACTGCTGCTTCGCTCGCTGCGCAGCAATTAGCTGAAACAATAGCTTTTGCTCATTTGCATTGATTCGACTCATGTGAAGTTCGACGTTTGAAACAGGCCTATGAACAAAAGACGGAATGCTAATAAAGCCGTCGGAGCAGAGTGAGTGCCGACAGACAAAAACAATCATCTCCCAATACTCGTTGTCGAGCGCATTGTATGGCCACGCAATGTTTTCTTACTTTCCGCATCGACTCTCCTATGTTCCTTCAAAAACCCGAGGCGTTGATTTCTTCCTTTTTCTTGTGGTTTTTATCTTTATTGTTCCTTTTGCTAATTTTTTCGCTTGTGTTTCAGTGGTTTTTCGAGCTGGAAACCTCTGCTCAGGTAAATGTTACACAGTCTATTTAAAATTAATTATTATATAAAATTGATTATTCTCAAAAACTAAATTGTCTCCAAAAGTATAATTTATATTTCTCATCCGTGACTTCTTTACCCAGCCAGCGAAATATACCTGTACGCCAACAGTTCAACGGATGGTTGGCTCGAATCCACGGATAACTACTGGGACTCACCCTACACCTGGATAATCACAGCGCCATATGGACAGAAAGTGCTGCTGAACTTTGACCGATTGCGCCTTTCTTATTCTTACTACTGCGTAGGCTATTACCTTGAAGTTCGTGACGGCCAATATTCCTACAGTCCACTCTTGACTAAACAGTGTTATTCTTTCACGCCACCATCACCCATCTACTCCGAAGGCAGATACCTCTACGTGAAATTCTCCAGTGATTACATTTCCGATGGCATCTCGGCAAAGTTTAGAGCGTTGAATGATTCAGGTGAGGAACTATGGACTATTGTTTCTTTATTTTGTTGTATTCATCTTATGCCTGTAAACACTATATACCTCTCCTCAATAAGCCGACCAAGAAGATCCCGGGAATTGCTGCTTCGACCTATTAGTAGTCACGCCGAACAATGACCGTATTTATCTTGGACGACAACTAATCCGTCGGAGACAAATAATTCGCCTTAACTAATGCGACAAGGTCAACACAAGACGCGCGAAACGTGTGCCACGAGACTAATAAAACGAGTGTTGATAGAAGAGCAACGAGAGGTTACAAAGTTCGGTTGCGTCTCACATATATTTAGACGTATTATTCGAACAAAGAGAAAGACATACATAAAACACCAACACACTTGTAGACATTTTACGTGACTGGGAAAACATGAACATCAACTTATAATTAAACGTACAAAGAGCACTCACCACTCCACTTCATGAGACATTAGTGAGCTGCAGTGTTCAGTCTAAAACCATCGATCAAGGTAACAAATCAAGGATGATACTTGTGTTACAGCAACAGATTGTCCGAAGGTTCTGGAAGGAAACAACACTGGGGTGATATACAGCCCGGGCTTCCCGTTTGAATACCCTAACTACAAGGACTGCAGTTGGATAATAGGGAAGTCTTATTACACCTATCTGCTCCTGAACTTTACTGTTTTCGACTTGGAAAGCGGTTGCAATGACAACGTGGTAGTCAAAAACGGCCGATACCCGGGAAGTCCCAGACTTGGAGAATATTGTTCAGACAACTCGCAAGCTCCATTTGTGGTTACTCCGTCCAGTGGCTTTGCAAGAGTCGAGTTTACATCGTACTGGAGCGGTTCACAGAAAGGATTCCTGATGTTCTACAGGATCCTCGACTCACCATACACGCCCACTCGCGCCCCCACTACTTATCCCTGGTGGCCGCAGACTACCTACCCTTGGTACACAGGTAAGTGTTGTAAAATATACCAAGATCCAGCTGGGCAGGAGTTAGCTTCCTGTAAGGAAATTATGAGGGACAAATGTGATAACGTAGATGTTACACGTTAGGTAGCAGCGTCAGGATCTGTGGTCCTAATTTATTGACTCACCCGCTGTCTCTTCTTCCTTCAGATAATTGGTGGACACCTACTCCTCCTCGTTTGGGTAAGAAATGATTACGTGACCACAGCTGTTAGTTTTGACCAACATATTCCACTGTAGCACGTCACGCTAAAACAGACAAAAGGAACGTAGATATTCAAGATGTTCAGGACTTCAAATGTGGCGCTTTTTCTGTGCTGAGTTGTGTTCTAGTTCAGTTCTAATTCAGCCGCATGAGTTGACGCTAACACGGCAGATGCAAATTGTTACGACATCTTACACGCTTCATTTCGTTTTGTAATGGATTTACATGCGGTCTTCATTGCACGTGCATCAACTACAGAGGACCTTGGATTGTCTACGATAAAATTCGTTTCAGTGTAAGCGGTGGCCAGATAATGCTCGGGCCCTTTGGGGGTGCTGAGGAGGGGGGTGGCGGTGGTTCGGAGTGTCAAGAAGTAACATACATCGATTGGCTGATGCATTCCTCGTAAACACGAGAAACGGAGCGCGTTATTCTGGTACAATTACGTACATGTAAATATTTAGTCATGAAGGAAGTTTGCACTCCGAGTCGAATGTTGTCACACTGAAATTTCCACAGCGACTTGTCTCGCAACCGTTGAAAGACGTGTACCGTTCCAGTTCTCGCAACTTGCGAGATAAGTTGCCGAGAAAATTGTATCGTGTACCAGGACCTTTAAGAGGCCCTTTCACCGTAGATGCTTTGCGCGCTCATGTTTATATTTACATCCGGAGCTCGACTTTCCTGAGGCGCCCACGTTATGACTGGTCGATCTGACTGTCGCTGCTTGCCGCATTCAATGCAGTTTCTGAGCATGTGCTGATTTATTTCGCGATAAAAAGTAGAAAAACATGAGAATCCACCATTTTCGTATGATACGAAAATGGCCGCCGTCAGTCACTGGGCGCGCAAAGCATCCACGGTGAGAGGGTCTCTTTAAAGGGCGAGCCGATAGTACACATAACGAGAACGCTTAATGTAGCTGGTGTTCAAACACTAATATGTACCTTGTACTGGATTTTCTTCTCGAATAGATTTCACGAGTCGCACCCTGGCCATCGCGCTGTCCCTTGGAATTGGTTTTGTCCTCTGGGTCATCATCATGATAATTGTTTTGTGTGAAAGGAACAAAAGATCAGCTTCCGTCATCACTGCTCCTCCGTTGGTAGTTCCTCTTCAAACATTTCCACAGGAGGTTCCAGTGCAGTCCACCGGTTTTCCCACCCAACAGCGCGTCCTGCTTGTCCCCACCTCTACTGTCAGGACTCTGCCCGCCGTGTCTGCCGTTGAAATTTCAACAGCTCCGCTGACCAGCACACTCCTGAGTCCTGATGAGCTGCAGGTCGGTGCGGAGATGACCCAGCCTCCCCCAGTCCACCCCACCGAGCAACACACTGCTACAGATAGCGATACTGCTTGGCTGGTACAACCGTCAGACCAGCCGTCCTCCTAGTAGCGTGACACGCCAGAGGAGCTGTTTTAGGGCTGGGGAGAGAATTACTACGCTCCCTCTCCTGTACAGAATAAAGCCGGATACTTGAACAGTCCTCTCAACTAGCATAGATGACTGGCCTGTGTTTACGACAAAGTAGCCGGTTTGACACATTGGTGTAGTAAAAACCAAACATGTTATGTAGAGGAATGCTTATGTTAGGTTTGTTTACCAAGATTCATATTTCTGTTGCTTTTAGCGAAGCACAGAATGCTTTTACAACTTGTATTCCACCTAAAATTGAGTCTAATAATAATATAGTGGAGAGTTATAGTTTACACTGAATAAATCACATCACCGTCGATTGCATGTTCAGCAATATCACTAAACCGTTTATCTTCGGATGGCTACTGGCGTCTGATACTAACTGAGTTGACTCTTGTCGTTGCCGTGTCAGACTCGGTGACGTCATGCTCATTCCAGTATATATGTAAAAATAGTAACTTTAAAGAAAGCAAGTTTTAAAATCTTGTTGATAGTCTCTCCGTGAGTTAACTTTAGTTTAAAAGAGCTTGTGACGTGTGGTTCAAATTCTGCTGACTCTTACGTCAGTGAACTGTTTTGTATGTGGATACACGACTGTCCTGGAAATAAAATACTGCAAAATATCGCAGCTCAAGATGCACTTGTTTGTCGGCTTTCTTTATCTTCTCACATCCTCGTCGTGCTTTCCTTTTTGATGACAATTGTTCAGCAGAATGAATAATTAGGGTATTTACAATCAGCCTCATGGTCACGGATAAAACAAACACAAACAAACAAAACAACCACCATAACCCATTGTCATAATGAGGCATATTGGTTGTTCACTCATGCACGAAGGCACGACGGTTCTGCTGGCTGGAAAGTATATTCTACATTCAAAACACCAAAACTGTAAGTACTAAACTCACTTTTAATTCAAAAATGCGCTGACGAAAAGCCAGCTTCACCTTGGCCGACCAGTGTCTCATTAAAAACTATTCCTTCTGTTGTCATGCTTAGTACAAAGAGAAACTTTTCTCTGTTTGAGCAAGCTTCATCAAAAAGGAGCGGTCGTTCGTTCAGTCGTTTCCAGGCTCTTTTCCCTAATCCGGAAAGATCCTGGAAACGAGGATGCTGTTTGTCGTAATATGCTTAGTCATATTTTTGTGGTTAAACGGGTGTTTTGTCATTTCTTCAATAGCCAAGGAAAAACGAAAGACAACTAGCATGCAGATATATCTGCTTGTCGTGGCTTGTGCCGCAAATCGTGAGTACTATACTCAGTTGAGTTTATAATTTATACAAACAAAGCGGAAAATGTTACTTTTCCCTTCCTTCAGCTCATGCCTCACAAGAGTGCAGAGTTTGCAGTTTGATTGCTGAGCAGTTTCACCTTATTTTACACAAAAGCGGCGCGGTGATCAAAAAAGACCGTGTCGACTCGAGACTAAGGCTAGCAGCAAACTCATGGCCTGGCAAAACGAGGACACATTGTGGCGGCAACATTGTGTCCTTCGATGTTTCCAGGGTGGCAAAACGTGCGGCAACATTGTTGCGTTCCCCGTAGACACAACAAATGTTTCTGAAGTTCTTCAGAAACATTTTTTGTGCCCAGGACACAAATTTGTGTCTGCAACAAATGTTTCGCGCGTGGCAAAACGGGGCAACATTTGGGAAACATGCGCGCGCTAGCAATGTTGCCGCCACAATGTGTCCTCGTTTTGTCAGGCCTTAAGGCTAAACAGTCGTGAGAGCGGCTGGAGCGAGCAGCACGTACTCGTCGGAAAATAAGCCACTTTCACTATCATGCGCAGTTCGTGAAGCACAGATGTTCTGGCGGGCCCACCTACGATAAAACTTGTCGGGCAGAGTAGAAAACTGATTCTTTTGTAATAATGCAACAGGCCCAAGCTCTACAGAGAGATTTACTAGACACATCTCGCTAATGTGGAGACTGTTAAAAGTGCTATGTGCTACTGTGCATATGATTGTGAAAGTGGCTTAAAATTAGTTTGATGGACTGTCAATCTGTTTAGTACTTCTCAAGACAGTGCTGTTTTCTCAAAAAAAGTTTGATCCGCTTTACACTGTGAGTTAACAGGAAAGCACCGTAGTTGTTCGCATACAATGAACGCGTTTTTTCCGCTTTTCACCCTGACTCATCATCAAAGAATGCGTTGTGGTCGAAAGGATCGACACGTCAGTGCACATCTTTTGTTTCGAGTCTGTCGAAACTGCTGTAAGTTGGGGACACTTGATGGTGCCTCATTACGGTTCCACGAATGTGCTGTAACTCACTTCATGACTGCTGCTTGTTTCGGTTTGTATCAGAACGAAACTTAGTTGGCCCAATCATTTTGTCAGAAAAATATCTAACCCTAACTCTGTCATTGTTTCTGTCACGCACAGTTTCTCGTAACCAAGGAACCAGTTTCATATCAATCCTATGAATTGTTTGCTCTCGTTGTTCGACTCGCCCTTATTCCTTCAGATAATCGCGCTGATTTCTGCCTTTCACTTTGCATATTACTTTTTTCGCTTGTGTTTCAGTGCTTTTTCGAGCTGGAAACCTCTGCTCAGGTAAATGCTACACTGTTTAATTATTCATCTTTTTGCCACTCATGCAGCCTGTTGTTTTAAAAAAACTCTCTTGTTTCCGGTGTATAAATGATACTGAACGTGTATTTAGAGCTACTGTAACTTAGCGCAAGATGCTCATCCTTCGTCTGATTTCTTTACTCCAGCCAGCAATCACTACCTGTCTGCCTCAAGTTTTTCGGATGGTAGGCTCAGCGGCGCATGGGGTTCACCGTGGAGTTCATCCTCCTTGGACACCTGGACAATCACAGCGCCATATTTACAGAAAGTGTTGCTGAACTTCGACCGTTTGCTCATTTCTTGTTCTCCCCACTGTTTTTCTTATCTTGAAGTTCGTGACGGCCGATACTCTTATAGTCCGCTCTTGACCAAGCAACGTAATTCCTCGTCTCCACTATCACCTGTCTACTCCAGTGGCAGATACCTGTACGTTAAATTCTACAAGGCTTATTCCACTTTTGATGGCATATCGGCAAAGTTTCGAGCCCTGTCAAGTTCGTCAGGTGAAAGCCGAAACTTTTATTAACTATTTGTCCTAACTATGTGTGTATGTGTGTCACTATGCATGTATGCATGAATTTTATTTTCGGCTTCTCACTGCTTTCCTTATTATTTAAAATATCTATTTTAAGGGGCAGTGTCATAAAATGCACATGCGCGTGCGTTTGGTCGAATCTTAAAAACATTCCCCCAATGTTTTCAAGTTGAAATCCAAGATGACTTCCACAACGGCGGTGGATCTGCTGCTCGAGCAGTGCAAGCTTAGTGGGCGTTTCCGCTGACACCTCGTTGCGCCTGTGTGACGCTTTTTATGAAGAAGAGTATGGGGATTTTTGTCGGTCGCGAAACCCGGGTTTATATATCTTTCTAAAGAGAGGAGATTCTTAGGAATGATAAAGCGAGCGAAGCAAGCTGAAATTGCTACAGCAGCAAGAAAATACGCATGGAAACAAGGTACGTAAGTCTCAGGTTTATTTTTACATTAAAATCCGAGTTTCGCGACCGACCAAAATCCCTATACTTGTCTTCATACAAAACCGTCATGCAGGCGCAACGAGGTGTCTGCGGAAGTGCCCACTAAGCTTGGCCTACCTGTGATTTGATCAGACGCGCGCGCACGCGCATTTCATGACACTGAACATCCATTGTGCTGAACTAATACATCCATCCGCAAGTTAATATAAAAGTGATGATGCTTGTGGTACATCACCAGCTTGTCCAAATGTTCTGGAAGGAAACAACACTGGGGTGATCTACAGCCCAGGCTTCCCGTTTAGATACCCGGACAGCAAGGACTGCAGTTGGATAATATTAGGGAAATCTTATAACACCTATCTGCTCCTAAATTTTACTGTTTTCGACCTGGAAAGCGGTTGCTATGACAAAGTGGTAGTCAGAAACGGCCAATACTCATGGAGTTCCAGACATGGGGAGTATTGTTCAGACAACTCGCAAGCTCCATTTGTGGTTACTCTGTCCAGAAGCTTTGCAAGAGTCGAGTTTACATCAGACTACAGCGGTCAAGGGAAAGGATTCCTGATGTTCTACAGGTTTCTTGACTCACCGTACAGACCAAGTCCCACTCCTTCCTGGTGGACATCAACTTCCTATCCGTGGTACACAGACGGTAAGTGTGAAATATCGGCGCAGAATAGAGTCACCAGGACAAGAGGTAGCTGACAGAAAAACAAGCTGTCAGAGAGATAGTCGCGTTTCAGAAGACAAATATGAGGTCCAGAAACAACAGTCGGAAATTGATCGATAAACGGGCACGTCCTTTACAAATTATAGCACCATGAGAGGCGAACAAAGAAAGACTTTGAGAAGCTGTGGTGATATTTACCAAATTTGCATACAAACAAAAACGTTCGTAAGTACGACTTATTATATGACTGTGACGTAGTTTTACCATATAAGGTCGCAACAGAGTGCCGGTACGGGAGCGTATTACACACTTCAAATCCGCATTACACTGTAGAAAACCGGTTTGACCGGTTTAGACGCGCGCGTATCACAAATGAATCAAAGATTTTTGAGTGCAAGGTAAAACGGTGCAACGAAAGTCTATGACTTTTCAGATACAAGACCCTTCCATCGAAAGAAACTGTTACTGGATAATTTGTCAAGGAAGAGAAAGCACAGTTCAGTTGGTGGAAAGCGAACAATCGCTATGGACAAACGGCAGTTCTGACTCCGAAAAGTTTTCCGCACGATGCCGTCACTGTAAACACTGCACATCAGGAGAAATGTTGGACATTTTTAGCCCGCACGCCGATGCCAGCGGTTATTCCCTTAGTTTTTCAATAAACCGCTAAATTTATGGTTCACGGCCGAAGGCTGAAACCTGAATAATAAATTATGCGAAGTTAATTATGCATGACGTCATAGCGCTAGCATTTGGCCGTAAAGCGGTCGATATTTTCACGCTAAATAGCGTCACGGAGACAAATTAAAGCATCGTTTTGATTGATGATATGTAAAGTAAGTCTTGTTTGAAAGAAAGTTATCGTTTTTGTTTTCAGAATTTTAGTTTGGAAAGGTGCAAAATGAAGTGTCGTGTTGTTAAAAGGCAAAATTTTAGTGGCAAACTTTAGAATTTTGTAATTATGGAACGACAAAGTCTTAATAAATTTATCCAGTTTGCTTCTGGTGGTGAAAGTAACACAGTGAATAGTTTCCTCTACCTTCCATTTCGATTTACGTTCAACTAGTTCGTGCGTTTCTTCGACGTGAATCCGAACCATGCAGCATCGAAAGACGACAATAAGAATCGAAACCACAACACCACATAAGATGTTGAATAGTTTACTTTTTATATTTCGCGCGGAGCAATTTGTTGCCATAGTTATTATATTGGCAACCGCGGCCAAATCGCGGGCGCGAACTTTCATGACGTCATGTACAAATTCAAGACTGCATCCAATTTGCCGACAGGCCGTGAACCATAAAATTGTGCGAGAAAGTTGGCCAGAAGAGTGTATTGAGCATTTTTAGTACATCACAAGCAACGCTTATCAATTTTAGATTCAAAATACTGCCATTAATAATAATATGGAAACGTTGGAAAACTGCCAGATTTGACTGCTCGGGTACAAATAACGACCAAGAACAGTGTCAACAAATGTCAGCGTTTGTGATTCTGATTGTAATAGCTGGACAGTGCTGTCCAAAGCTAGAAATATGTTTTGTTAACATTGCACTAGATCTCCTGCAGCGAATAACTGTCATAGTCTGTAAAATTACCTTTGACCTCGGACATGACTGTCCTGCAAATCGGCAAAAACTCCACAAAAACCCTCCCCGTTCCTACCAGAACAGTCAAGCGCCTTATTTAAGACTGAGGAGGACTAGGAACTAACATAACAAAACATGGCGGCCAGAAAACATGGTAGATTGATTTCACGGTCGTGGTTTCTTCGCGTACGGACCTTCTATAACGGCATCGAGTTAGAGGAAACATGGCAATATATTTTGGCTTAAAGAAGAGATTAAAGCTCAAAAGACGAAGATCATTTTGGGCTCTACGGACTCTATAAAGCTTCGACTCAATATCGCGAGCTGGACAAACTGTACCCGACACAAGCAAGTCATCGGAAGACGGACTTGAAATGTAGCTTAATTGCGAAAATTACAAAGGAGCAGTGTGCTCACAAAGCGTGAAATGAGGGTAAGTTTTACCGCTCGAAAGAAGATTGAAGGACTCGAAATACTGTACCGAGCTACGGTTAAAACGATGTCTTTAAGTCATAACTACAACTACCGAGCTGGACATTTTGCCGGTTTTTCGTCAGGAACAAGCAATTATGCAATTTGTGATCTCTCCCATACATTTTCCTTTATTGATCTGAGAGACTGAGCCAACGGATTGTGTGCGTCAATGCGCATGCGGGGCGGCCATCTTGTCCGATATTTCTGCCAATGAAATGATTTTCGCCGTGTACGAACACTGTTTTGAGTGGTTCCTTTGCTGGAAGGGGTCTTAAACTTTCTACAACCAGGCAGTGTAGAAATCGGTGAGTTATTAATAATCTATAACTTGACAACGTGTCGGCGGTAAAAGTCCTAGCTGTGTTATGAAAGTTTCAGATTCTTCAACGTACAGTAAATTCGCTGGCTCTGTTCTTGTGTTTATTCCTTAACTACTCCGAGAAAATAAAAACCCTGTTTTGAGTACAAAGCTGCTTGCTATTGAAGAACAAAAATGGTTAAAAGTTTAAGCGAAGTGATCGATTTCAACCGCTCGAAGCACGTTTGTTCGCTGAATATTTATTCTGTCGAAGCAAGCATTTTCGTCTCCAGCGCATTTATCTCAGCACATTTAATCTGAATTGAACTTCGATCATTTGGTGGCATAAATTCTTCAATTTTCTCTGTCAAGATTTTTAAATCGATGACCGGATTGGAAGCTGTAAGTGAATCTTTCTGTAAATGAGTGTGCGTACATTTTGCCTGGGATTGAATGAAAACAGTTTTGCTCGAAGTCTGTTTTATGTTTGCTGAAATATATTTTATAAAGGTAAAACTATGTCACAGTCATATAATAAATACCTCATTCGATGGTTTAGCGCGTAATACGGGCCGGCATTTTAAGGCGGGGCTCGGAAAAATACGAACAACTCGTAAAATACCGGCCCGTATTACGCGCTAAACCATCAAATAAGATGTATTTATGCATCAGAACATTGACTTAAGACCCGATCAAACGGTAAATAATAGCTGATGGTAGTTACGATCCCGAAACTATCACCTACTATTACTGATTATCATAGAGAGCTATAGAGCTCATTATAGTCGACCGGAAATATCGCAATCGATCGCGCGAACTCCAGCTCGTGTGAAAACGTTAACAACACCTCGGCAAAAACATGACAAACATGGTTGTTTATATGAGCAGAAGAGCCGTTATCTGTTGTGTTTTGTTTAATTTTACTTTCTTCATTACCCGATATGGCCTTGTTTTCATTGTTTTTCATTGCTTGCCACTTTGAATGCTGCGAAAGCTTCAGCCCGTCCATTCAGGGGGAAAACAGCTGACCGAAAAACTATTATGGACTATCATGCGCGTGATCAAACGAGGAAAACTCTTATCGACTATCATAAAAAATATAAACATGCCGGTTGAAACCGAATTATAGTTGATGACAGTCCGTGATAGTGCATGATAGTTTGAGTTCAAACGGGCGTGAGAGTTCGAACTACCATCGACTATCATCGCCGTTTGATCGGGGCTTTACGCATATTATCTTGAGCGAGATAGTATGCATAAGTCGAACTTACGATGCGCAAGTCATACTTGCGAATATTTCAATATTTCAAATGTTCGTACGCAAGTTTGGTTAATACGTCCCCTGTCTTTTAAAACACTATTGACCGACTTGACTCTTCTCGTCCTGCAGGATGGTGGACAACTCCTTATTGGCGTGAGTATATCGAGGAATGTTTGACCACGAGCTGTATTCTCTGATTACATCTTATTCCCCGAGACCCCGGGTAGCAATCCACCGGCCCTGAAACAAATAAACAAACCCATAGTGTCATTAAATGCCTCCAAGACTATAGGATTCAAACACGTTTCTTTTTCCTACCGAGCAGTGGACAACTCGACCTTATTGGCGTAAGTATATCGAGAAATGTCTGACCACGAGCTGTATTCTCTGATTGCATCTTATTCCCCGAGTATCATTCTACTGGCCCTGCGAAACAAATAAACAAACCCATAGCGTCATTAAATGCTTCCCAGATTATAAGATTCAAGCATGATTTTTTTTCCTGCAGAGCGGTGGACAACTCGACCTTATTGGGGTAAGTATATCGAGGAATGTCTGACCACGAGCTGTGTTTTTGAGTACATCTTTTTCTTGTAGCAGTCCACCGGCCCCAAAATAAATAGACAAACCCATAGAGTTATTGAGTACCTCCCAGACTTTAGGATTCAAACCGGCACTTTTCTTTTTTTCTTGCAGAGTGGACAACTCGACCTTATTGGGGTAAGTATATCGAGGAATGTCTGAGCACAACTATGTTTTCTGACTACATCTTGTTCCTGCAGCAGACCACCCTAAAATGAACAAACATAAAACCCATAGCTTCATTGAATATATACAAGACTTTAGGGTTCAAACACTTGTTTCTCTCTTCTACAGAGCGGTGGTCAACTCAACCTTATTGGGGTAAGTATATAGAGGAATGTCTGACGACAAACTGTGTTTCTGACTACATCTTATTCCCTGAATAGCAAGCCACTGGCCCTAAAACAATAATATTAAAACAAACCCATAGCGTTGTTAAATACCTCACAGACTTAATGATTCAAACACTTTTCTTTTCCCCGCAGAGCGGAGGCCAACTCGACCTTATTGGGGTGAGTATATTGCCGGAATATCCGACCACAAGCTGTGTTTTCTGACTACATCTTATTAAATATATCGAAGAACCGATTTTAAACATATAGTGAAGGGGGGGGGGGGGGGGGGGGGGGGTAGCATATGAAATCGTGCACAGCGCGCGGCAAAGACGGCATTTTGTGCATTTTGAGACCACTCTGGAGCAAAGCTTAATAATAAACTTCCTGTATGGCGCTACGTGACTGTACAGTATTGTTTAGGTTTTGTAAGTTTCAGTGCTTCATATTCTGGTATAGATGATCATGCGTTTGGGGAAAAGGTAGTTTAGAAGAACCTGTTTTGAGGGTAGAAACGCTTCAGTACAAAAGTATATTTTCTTTCCGAGGTAACCTCAAGACAACAAAACCTCTGATAAAAAAACCCTGCATTGTTAATTCTACTAATGCTGTTGGATGGGGCAATAGTTCACCAATAATTTGAGATTGAATGAAAATAACGAGTAGAACACGTGATCGTCAGTATATGACGAGTCTGCTGGTGCCTACCAACTTTTCGAATGGAAAATAGATCAGAGGGTTCGAACACCGAAGATACTTGTCGCGTCCAGGACAGCAGGTTGAAATCTAGTCTTCCTCAAATGTCATTTCCTACATTTTACGGGTGCTGTTGTGCAAACTAAGTGGCTTTTTTACAAAATGTTAAACCGCGCTCTGGGATTAGAATGTGCAATCCGCAGGCGAGGGTTGGCGCCAGAACACGTAAACGTTTCTTTCTTTTTTTCTGCAGGACAAGGGACAGTTGCTCCTCATTTGGGTAGGTAACGGTTACGAAATGTTCCACCACATATATACTGACTTCAAACAAAACAACTGTATTTTGAGATATCCAAGATCTTTGGGACTTCCACCCGCTTCTACTGTACCGAAGTCGATCATATAAGAATGCATCGATCAATTTCAGCTGTATAGCATCTCAGAATTTCATCTCCTTTGAGTGAAGTCCTTTCTCAGTTATAAAAATGGGCAAAATCCTAACGTAGCGGACGTTAATGTACCTTGTGTTTGATTTGCTTCCGTTTAGATTCCACGCGTCACACCCTGGCCATCGTGCTGCCCATTGTAATTGGTGTCGTCCTCCTGGTCATCATCATTCTCGTTTTCATGTTTGAAAGGCAGAAAAGAGCCACAGACAGAGCTCCCGCCAACACAGCTTCTCCTCCGTCGGAAATTCCTCTCCAAGTCTGGCCACAGCAGGTTCGAGTGCCGTCCACCACTTTTCCCGCCCAACAGCGCGTCCTGTTTGTCCCCACCTCTACTGTCGGGACTTTGCCCGCCGCGTCCACCGTTGGAGTTCCGGTAGGTCCGCTGACCAGCAGTACAGTCCTGAATCCTGATGAGCTGCAGGTGGAGTTTGCAGGCCCGTCATCCGCGCGTGCGGAAATGACAGAGCCTCCCCAAGTCCACCCCACCGAGCAACACACTGCTACAGACAGCAATACTGCCGTCCTCCTTGTAACGTGACACACCAGAGGAGCCGTTTTAGGGCTAGGGAGAGAATTACTACGCTCCCTCTCCTGTACAGAATAAAGCCGGATACTTGAATAGTAAACTCAACTAGCATAGATGACTGCCCGGTGTTTATGACAAAGTAGCCGGTTTGACACATGAGTGTAGTAAAAACCAAACATGTTATGTAGAGGAATGCTTATGTTAGGTTTGTTTACCAAGATTCATATTTCTGTTGTTTTTAGCGAAGCCCAAAGAATGCTTGTACAACTTGTATTCCGCCTAAAATTGAGTCTAATCATAATTGTGGAGAGTTATAGTTTACACTGAATAAATCACATCACCGTCGATTGCATGTTCAGCAATATCACTAAACCGTTTATCTTCGGATGGTTACTGGCGTCTGATACTAACTGAATTGACTCTTGTCGTTGCCGTGTGAGACTCGGTGACGTCATGCTCATTCCAGTATATATGTAAAAATAGTAACTTTAAAGAAAGCAAGTTTTAAAATCTTGTTGATAGTCTCTCCGTGAGTGAACTTTAGTTTAAAAGAGCTTGTGACGTGTGGTTCAAAGTCTGCTGACTCATACGTCAGTGAACTGTTTTGTATGTGGATACATGACTGTCCTGGAAATAAAAACTGCAAAATATCACAGCTCAAGATGCACTTGTTTGTCGGCTTTCTTTATCTTCTCACATCCTCGTCGTGCTTTCCTTTTTTCATGACAATTGTTCTGCAGAATGAACAGGGTATTTACAATAAGCCTCATTATTACGAATAAAACAATCACAATCACAAACAAACAAAACAACGACCATAAGCCATGCTGATAATGAAGCATGTAATTCACTCATGTACGAAGACACGACGGTTCTGGCTGGAAAGCATGTTCCACATTCAAAACACCAAAACTGTAAGTACTAAACTCATTTTTTATTCAAAAATGCGTTGATGAAAAGCCAGCTTCACCTTGGCCGACCAGTGCCTCATTAAAAACTATTCCTTCTGTTGTCGTGCTTACAAAGAGAAACTTTTCTCCGTTTGAGCAAGCTTCATCAAAATAGAGCGGTCGTTCGTTCATTATTGTTTCCAGGCTATTTCCCTACTCCGGAAAGAGCCTGGAAATGAGGATGCCGTTTGTTGTGATATACTTAGTCATATTGTGGTTGAACGGGTGTTTTGTCATTTCTTCAATAGCCAAGGAAAAACGAAGGATAACTAGTATGCAGATATATCTGTTTGTCGTGGCTTGTGCTGCAAATCGTGAGTACTATATACTCAGTTGAGTTTATAATTTATACAAACAAAGCGGAAAATGTTACTTTCCCTTCCTCCAGCTCATGCCTCACAAGAGAGCGGAGTTTGTAGTTCGATTTCTGAGCAGTTTCACCTTATTTTACACGAAAGCCGCGGCGACGAGAAAATATCGTGTCAACTCGAAACTAAGGCGAACAGCGGCTTCTGTTTCCGAATAGGTAAACAGTCATGAGAGCTACCGGAAGCAAACAGCAAACAGCAAACAGCACGTACTCAAGTTTCGATCACCATTGTGATATACCGTTTGAATAGTCGCTCAAATTCTGCAATTGAAAGCTCTTGCAGGAGACCACTCAACGACTCTGATTCGTATTATTGAACACCGTCTTCATCCGAGCGGCTTTATGCTCAGTGAAAGCTTTCGACAGTGACCATGGTCACTTACGAGAGTCCATTCTCATAAACGACCAGCTGCTCTAGTTACGACCACTTTATCGAAGACCCGATATGTTCGCGCTTCGAGAGTTTCGCCTGTACTTACACTGAGCAGTTGATGACAATGATAGTCTTCATCCGAGCGGCTTTATGCTCAGTAAAAGCTTTCGACAGTGACCATGGTCACTTACGAGAGCCCATTCTCATAAACGACCAGCTGCTCTAGTTACGACCACTTTATCGAAGACCCGATATGTTCGCGCTTCGAGAGTTTCGCCTGTACTTCCACTGAGCAGTTGATGACAATGATAGTTTCTTGATCAGTAACAAAGCGACTGTACGGGGCAAGTGCTGACCAACACTCGTCAGGCAATAAATTCAGTTTCACTAAAGGGCCTGTTTTAAAATGCGGTCGAGATCACTTCTCGAGATGGTCGTTGATGCATTTACAAGTCTAGTGGAGCCTAGTGTTCGTGGAAATAAGCCACTCAGATGTTCTGGCGGGCCCACCTACGATAAAACTTGTCGGGCAGAGTGGAGAACTGATTCTTTTCTAATAATGCAACAGGACCAAGCTCTACATAGAGATTTACTAGACACATCTCGCTAATGTGGAGCCTGTTAAAAGTGCTATTTGCTACTGTGCATATGATTGTGAAAGTGGCTTTAAATTAGTTAGATGGACTGTCAATCTGTTTAGTACTTCTCAAGACAGTTTTGTTTTCTCACAAAGTTTGATCCGCTTTACACTGTGAGTTAACAGGAAAGCACCGGAGTTGTTTGCATACAATGGACGCGTTTTTTCCGCTTTCCACCCTGACTCATCATCAAAGAATGCGTTGTGGTCGAAAGGATTGACACTTCAGTGTACATCTATTGTTTCGAGTCTGTCAAAACTGCTGTAATTTGGGGACACTTGATGGTGCCTCATTACGGTTCCACGAATGTGCTGTAACTCACTTCACGAATGCTACCTTGTTTCGGTTTGTATCAGAACGAAACTTAGTTGGCCTAATCATTTTGTCAGGAAAATATCTAACCCTAACGTTTCTGTCACGCACAGTTTCTCGTAACCAAGGAACCAGTTTCATATTGTAACGAACTTGTAGTTTGTCAGAATTTACCCTCTTCTGCTGTATTGTAGTCACTAGGAAATGTTGTTATGATTTGTACCGGTCGTGTCAGTGTTGCAGAACACATGTACCTGGCTACTGTCGGATGTGACGTAGTTGACTGTCACTGATACCCGTTTATTAAAATAAACGTTCTGCTTCACTCGTGTCTGAGCTGCGTTTGGTAGTTGTTCTTCGGCCTTCTAAGGCTCCGGTGAAAGACCAGAGCGCACTGGCCTCGGTCCGTTACAATATCAATCCTATGAATTGTTTACTCCCGTTGTTCGACTCGCCCTTATTCCTTCAGATAATCGCGCTGATTTCTGCCTTTCACTTTGCATGACCTTTTTCGCTTGTGTTTCAGTGCTTTTTCGAGCTGGAAACCTCTGCTCAGGTAAATGCTACACTGTTTAATTATTCATATTTTTGCCACTCATGTAGCCTGTTGTTTAAAGAAAACTCTCTTGTTTCCGGTGTATAAATGATACTGAACGTGTATTTAGAGCTACTGTAACTTAGCGCAAGATGCTCAAAGTTCATCTGATTTCTTTACTCAGCCAGCAATCACTACCTGTCTGCCTCAAGTTCTTCGGATGGTAGGCTCAGCGGCGTATGGGGTTCACCGTGGAGTTCATCCTTCTTGGACACCTGGACAATCACAGCGCCATATGGACAGAAAGTGTTGCTGAACTTCGACCGTTTGCTCATTTCTTATTCTTACTACTGTGCGTCTTATCTTGAAGTTCGTGACGGCCGATACTCTTACAGTCCACTCTTGACCAAGCAGTGTAATTCCTCGTCTCCAATATCACCTGTCTACTCCAGTGGCAGATACCTGTACGTTAGATTCTACAAGACTTATTACACTTCTGGTGGCATCTCGGCAACGTTTAGAGCCCTGTCAAGTTCGTCAGGTGAAAGCCGAAACTTTTATCAACTATTTGTTCTAACTATGTGTGTATGTGTGTCATGTATGCCTGTATGCATGAATTTCATTTTCGGCTTCTCACTGCTTTCCTTATTATTTAAAATATCTATTTTAAGGGGCAGTGTCATAAAATGGGCATGCGCGTGCGTTTGGTCGAATCTTAAAAACATTCCCCCAATGTTTTCAAGTTGAAATCCAAGATGACTTCCACAACGGCGGTGGATCTGCTGCTCGAGCAGTGCAAGCTTAGTGGGCGTTTCCGCTGACACCTCGTTGCGCCTGTGTGACGCTTTTTATGAAGAAGAGTATGGGGATTTTTGTCGGTCGCGAAACCCGGGTTTATATATCTTTCTAAAGAGAGGAGATTCTTAGGAATGATAAAGCGAGCGAAGCAAGCTGAAATCGCTACAGCAGCAAGAAAATACACATGGAAACAAGGTACGTAAGTCTCAGATCTATTTTTACATTAAAATCCGAGTTTTGCGACCGACCAAAATCCCTATACTTGTCTTCATACAAAACCGTCATGCAGGCGCAACGAGGTGTCTGCGGAAGCGCCCACTAAGCTTGGCCTACCTGTGATTTGATCAGACGCGCGCGCACGCGCATGTCATGACACTGAACATCCATTGTGCTGAACTAATACATCCATCCACAAGTTAATATAAAAGTGATGATGCTTGTGGTACATCACCAGCTTGTCCAAACGTTCTGGAAGGAAACAACACTGGAGTGATCTACAGCCCAGGCTTCCCGTTTAGATACCCGGATAACAAGGACTGCAGTTGGATAATAGGGAAATCTTATAACACCTATCTGCTCCTAAATTTTACTGTTTTCGACCTGGAAAGCGGTTGCTATGACAAAGTGGTAGTCAGAAACGGCCGATACTCATGGAGTTCCAGACAGGGGCAGTATTGTTCAGACAACTCGCAAGCTCCATTTGTGGTTACTCTGTCCAGAAGCTCTGCAAGAGTCGAGTTTACATCAGACTACAGCGGTCAAGGGAAAGGATTCCTGATGTTCTACAGGTTTCTCGACTCACAGTACAGACCAAGTCCCACTCCTTCCTGGTGGACATCAACTTCCTATCCGTGGTACACAGACGGTAAGTGTGAAATATCGGCGCAGAATAGAGTCACCAGGACAAGAGTTAGCTGACAGAAAAACAAGCTGTCAGAGAGATAGTCGCGTTTCAGAAGACAAATATGAGGTCCGGAAACAACAGTCGGAAATTGATCGATAAACGGGCACGTCCTTTACAAATTATAGCACCATGAGAGGCGAACAAAGAAAGATTTTGAGAAGCTGTGGTGATATTTACCACTAAATTTGCGTACAAACAAAAACGTTCGTAAGTACGACTTATGCATCAGAACATTGACTTAAAGCCCGATCAAACAGTAAATAATAGCTGATGGTAGTTACGATCCCGAAACTATCACCTACTATTACTGATTATCATACAGCTATAGAGCTCATGATAGTCGACCAGAAATATCGCAATCGCTTGCGCGAACTCCAGCTCGTGTGAAAACGTCAACAACGCCTCGGCAAAAACATGTCAAACATGGTTGTTTATATGAGCAGAAGAGCCGTTATCTGTTGTGTTTTGTTTAATTTTACTTTCTTCATCACTCGATATGGCCTTGTTTTCATTGTTTTTCATTGCTTGCCACTTTGAATGCTGGGAAAGCTTGAGCCCGTCCATTCAGGGGGAAAACAGCTGACCGAAAAACTATTATGGACTATCATGCGCGTGATTAAACGAGGAAAACTCTTATCGACTATCATAAAAAATATGAACATGCCGGTTCAAATCTAACAAGAAAAAAACAACATGAAGTCATGAATTCAGTCAAAAATGTAGCACCATACGTATTTTGTCTTTCGTGCAGGTACAGCACTTTTTATTCTTGTTCAATAAACTTGATAGGTTTTCAACAAACAATGTAAACAAAGAAGGAAGTATTAACGAAATGACAGTCCGTGATAGTGCATGATAGTTTGAGTTCAAACGGGCGTGAGAGTTCGAACTACCATCGACTATCATCGCCGTTTGATCGGGGCTTTACGCATATTATCTTGAGCGAGATAGTATGCATAAGTCGAACTTACGATGCGCAAGTCATACTTGCGAATATTTCAATATTTCAAATGTTCGTAGTTTGGTTAATACGTCCCCTGTCTTTTAAAACACTACTGACCGACTTGACTCTTCTCGTCCTGCAGGGTGGTGGACAACTCCTTATTGGCGTGAGTATATCGAGGAATGTCTGACCACGAGCTGTATTCTCTGATTACATCTTATTCCCCGAGACCCCGGGTAGCAATCCACCGGCCCTGAAACAAATAAACAAACCCATAGTGTCATTAAATGCCTCCAAGACTATAGGATTCAAACACGTTTCTTTTTCCTACCGAGCGGTGGACAACTCGAGCTTATTGGCGTAAGTATATCGAGAAATGTCTGACCACGAGCTGTATTCTGTGATTGCATCTTATTCCCCGAGTATCATTCTACTGGCCCTGCGAAACAAATAAACAAACCCATAGCATCATTAAATACTTCCCAGATTATAAGATTCAAGCATGATTTTTTTTCCTGCAGAGCGGTGGACAACTCGACCTTATTGGGGTAAGTATATCGAGGAATGTCTGACCACGAGCTGTGTTTTTGAGTACATCTTTTTCTTGTAGCAGTCCGCCGGCCCTAAAATAAATAGACAAACCCATAGAGTTATTAAGTACCTCCCAGACTTTAGGATTCAAACCGGCACTTTTCTTTTTTCCTGCAGAGTGGACAACTCGACCTTATTGGGGTAAGTATATCGAGGAATGTCTTACCACAACTATGTTTTCTGACTACATCTTGTTCCTGCAACAGACCACCCTAAAATGAACAAACATAAAACCTATAGCTTCATTGAATATATACAAGACTTTAGGGTTCAAACACTTGTTTCTCTCTTCTACAGAGCGGTGGTCAACTCGACCTTATTGGGGTAAGTATATTGAGGAATGTCTGACGACGAACTGTGTTTCTGGCTACATCTTATTCCCCGAGTAGCAAGCCACTGGCCCTAAAACAATAATTAAAACAAATCCATAGCGTTGTTAAGTACCTCGCAGACTTAATGATTCAAACACTTTTCTTTTCCCCGCAGAGCGGAGGCCAACTCGACCTTATTGGGGTAAGTATATTGCCGGAATATCCGACCACGAGCTGTGTTTTCTGACTACATCTTATTAAATATATCGAAGAATCGATTTTAAACATATTGTGAGGGGGGTGGGGGGGGGGGGGGGGGGGGGGGGGGGTTAGCATATGAAATCGTGCACAGCGCGCGGCAAAGACGGCATTTTGTGCATTTTGAGACCACTCTGGAGCAAAGCTTAATAACAAACTTCCTGTATGGCGCTACTTCACTGTACAGTATTGTTTAGGTTTTGTAAGTTTCAGTGCTTCATATTCTGGTATAGATGCTCAAGCGTTTGGGGAAAAGGTAGTTTAGAAGAACCTGTTTTGAGGGTAGAAACGCTTCAGTACAAAAGTATATTTTCTTTCCGAGGTAACCTCAAGACAACAAAACCTCTGATAAAAAAAAACCCTGCATTGTTAATTCTACTAATGCTGTTGGATGGGGCAATAGTTCACCAATAATATGAGATTAAATGAAAATAACGAGTAGAACACGTGATCGTCAGTATATGACGAGTCTGCTGGTGCGTAGGTTCACCAACTTTTCGAATGGAAAATAGATCAGAGGGTTCGAACACCGAAGATACTTGTCGCGTCCAGGACAGCAGGTTGAAATCTAGTTTTCCTCAAATGTCATTTCCTACATTTTACGGGTGCTGTTGTGCAAACTAAGTGGCTTTTTTACAAAATGTTAAACCGCGCTCTGGGATTAGAATGTGCAATTCGCAGGCGAGGGTTGGCACCAGAACACGTAAACGTTTCTTTTTCCTGCAGGAGAAGGGACGGTTGCTCCTCATTTGGGTAGGTAACAGTTACGAGCGTTCCACCACATATATACTGACTTCAAACAAAAAAACTGTATTTTGAGATATCCAAGATCTTTGGGATTTCCACCCGCTTCTACTGTACCGAAATCGATCATATAAGAATGCATCGATCAATTTCAGCTGTATAGCATCTCAGAATTTCATCTCCTTTCGAGTGAAGTCCTTTCTCAGTTATAAAAATGGGCAAAATCCTAACGTAGCGGACGTTAATGTACCTTGTGTTTGATTTGCTTCCGTTTAGATTCCACGCGTCACACCCTGGCCATCGTCCTGCCCATTGTAATTGGTGTCGTCCTCCTGGTCATCATCATTCTCATTTTCATGTTTGAAAGGCAGAAAAGAGCCACAAACAGAGCTCCCGTCAACACAGCTCCTCCTCCGTCGGAAATTCCTCTCCAAGTCTGGCCACAGCAGGTTCGAGTGCCGTCCACCACTTTTCCCGCCCAGCAGCGCGTCCTGTTTGTCCCCACCTCTACTGTTGGGACTTCGCCCGGTGCGTCCACCGTTGGAATTCCGACAGCTCCGCTGACCAGCAGTACAGTCCTGAATCCTGATGAGCTGCAGGTGGAGTTTGCAGGCCCGTCATCCGCGCGTGCGGAAATGACACAGCCTCCCCAAGTCCACCCCACCGAGCAACACACTGCTACAGACAGCGATACTGCCGGGCTGGAACATCCGTCAGACCAGCCGTCCTCCTTTTAGCGTGTCACGCCAGAGGAGCCGTTTTAGAGCTAGGGAGAGAATTACTACAGTCGGATACTTGATCAGTCCTGTCAACTAGCATAGATGACTGTTTATGACAAGCCCGATGTTTGACACATGAGTGTAGTGAAAACCATGCAAAACTGTTTTGTAGAGGAGTGCTTACGCTGCATTAGTCTAGCAATATTCTTCTTTCTGTTGCTTTTAGCGGAGCATATAGATTTGTTTGTACAACTTATAATTCAATCTAGAATTTGAGTCTAGTCAAAATAGTGCAGAGTTGTAATTTAGACTGAATTAAAGCACATAAAATGCTTGTAAGTTTGTAATCCACCTAGAATTGAGTGAAATCATAATAGTGAAGTTATAGTTTAGACTGAATAAAGCACATGAAATGCTTGTAAATTCGTAATCAACCTAGAGTTGAGTGTAATATAATAATGAAGAGTTATAGATTGGACTGTATAAAGTACATCTCTGTCGATTGCATGTTGCGTGTGACGTGTGGTTTAAATCCTGCTGACTCTTTTACGTCAGTGACCTCACAGGCGGCCCAAGCTCGGTTTAAATGTTGCATAACTTAAGATTATTAGGAAATGTATGGGGATTTTACCGATCACGAAAACTCGTTAATTTAATAATGAAACTCAAAATAAACGTTCGCTACCTGTTAGTAGTTGTCTCTTGTGTCCCTTGTATCAATTTATAGCCGCTGCAGCCAGTATTAGTGGTAGAAAATTCCGCCGATGTTCACCCCCCTAAAAAGGCTGGAAACTCTGTTGGCGAGAGGTCTTCACTCGAGCGCCGATAAATGCGGCCAAAATCTTCCAACGTCAAAAATTCCTCCGCCACGCTATTTCTCGATAAATTTCCCTCATCATATTGTTGTTTCGGCAGATTCACGCTACCCACAAGCTCTCAAATTCAACGACATGTTCCTTCAAACTGCCACGATTTCGCGTGCTCTGATGCTTGACACGGGTAGCTGGACAAATTTTCAACCGCCGTTCTAAAAGCATGTTTGCCATTGGTCGAACGACACGAACACGGTTTGTGGATACATATGACTGTCCTGAAAATAATATTCTGCAAAATATCACAACTCAAGTTGCACTTGTTTGTCGGCTTTCTTTATCTTCTCACATCCTCGTCGTGCTTTCCTCTTTTATGACAATTGTTCTGCAGAATGAACAGGATTTTCTTAATCAGCCTCATGATCACGGATAAAACAATCTCTAACAAACAAAACAACGACTGTAAGCCATTCTGATGAGGCATATTGGTTGTTTACGCATGCAGTACTAAATTATTTTGTAATTCAAAAATGCGTTGACGAAAAGCCAGCTTCACCTTGGCCGACCAGTGCCCCGTTGAAAACTTATTGTTTCTGTTGTTATGCTTACAAAGAGGAGCCGAGGAGCGGTCGTTCGTCCATTATCATTTCCAGGCTCTTTTCCCTATTCCGGAAAGAGCCTGAAAACGAGAGTGCAAGTTTGTTGTGATTTATGTTTGGCCATATTTTGTGGTTGAGCGGGTGTTTGTCATTTCTTGAATAACCAAGGGAAGACGAAGGACAACCAGTATGCAGATATATCTGTTTGTCGTGGTTTGTGCCGCAAATCGTGAGTATTAATTTATACTCAGTTGTGTTTGTAATAGTTCATGCAAACGAAAAGGAAATCAATTTTTCTTTCCCGTCCGCTCCAGCTGCCTCACAAGAGTACGGAATTTGTAGTTCGATTTCTGAGCGGCGGCGACGAGAAAAGATTGTGTCGACTCGAAGCTAAGGTCGGTTTCTGTTTCCGAGAGAGAGGCTGGAGCGAGCAGCGTGTTAACTCTCCCTTTGTACACTTAAATCTCTTTGCGACAGCTCTCGTAGGCGACCAGCTCAAGTTTCGACCATCATATTGATACCCCATTTGAATAGTCGCTTAAACTCTGAAATTAAGAGCTCTCCAGAGATTCCGCTAGACTCGTCATCAGCCGGTACAGAGTATCGGTAGAAAATATTTTTCCGATCCGGTGAGGAGCCACCTTGAAACCGGTACAACATAGGAGTAAAGCAAAATGATCGTTTCTTCTGCTGCAGCGGAACTGGACACAAGAGAATCTATCTCATCGATTTTCGACCGTTTCAGAGCATTTCTTCGGTAGGATGAGTAGAATATCCAGTGTGGACTCCCTTTGGACAGGAGAGCCGTCAAAAAATAAATGTCGTACTTCGTATTTTCCAGTACGGAATACCGGCAGCCTCATTTATTCCGGTATAGCATGATTTTTACCGGTAAAATACGGCATACACCGGTCTAGTGGAATCTCTGCTCTCGCCATCGACCTGATTCGTATTATTGACAACACTTCATCCGAGCAGCTTTATGCTAATTTAAAACTCATGGTCGCTTACGACAGCCATTCTCATGAGCGACTAGCTGCTCTAGTTACGATCACTTGTCCGAATTCCCGATATGTTCGCGCTTACGAAAGCTTCGACTGTATTTGCACTGAGCAGTTGATGACAATGATAGTTTCTAGATAAGTAACGAAGCGACTGTCAAGGGCAAGGGCTGATCAAACTCGTCACGCAATAAATTCAGTTTCACTAAAGAGCCTGTTTTGAAAATAGGGTCCAAATCACCACTCGAGATAGTCGTATTGGTGCATTCACACGTCGGAAAATAAGCCACTTTCAGAAAAATGCGCAGTTTGTGAATTGCAGAGGTTCTGCGGGCCCACTAACTAATAAAACTTGTCGGACTGAGTGGAGACAGAGCCGATTTACTTAACAGACACGTCCCGCTCATGTGGGCAGTTAAACTGAGTGCTATTTGCTTTATAGATCGACTATCAATCTGTTTGGTGCTTTCAACGCAGGGTTGTTTTCTCACAAAAGTTTGATTTGCTTTATGATACTGACTGTGTTGACAGGAAAGAACCGGAAATTTTTTTTTCACATACATTGAACGCGTTTTTTCCGATTTTCATCTTGACTCATCATCATCAATTCAACACTTCAGTGCACATATTTTGTTGCGAGTCTGTCGAAACTGCTGCAATTTGAGGAGAAACTCGATGGTGCATAAAAGTGCTGTAACTCACTTCATGACTCCTGCCTTGTTTGTTTGTATCAGAACAAAACGTAGCTGGCCCAATCTTTTTGTCAGGAAAATATCTATCCCTAACTGAGAGATTCCGCTAGACCGGAATATGCCGGTATTTTACCAATAAAAATCAAGCTTTACCGAGAAAAAAATGAGGCTGCCGGTATTCCGTACCGGAAAATACGAAGTACAACATGTTTTTTTTTTTTCTGACGGCTCTCTGTCCAAAGGGAGCCGCCTACACTGGATAGTCTACTCATTCTACCGAAGAAATGCTCCGAAACGGTCGAAACTTCACATATATGTTGTATCGGTTCCAGGTGGCTCCGTACCGGAAAAATATTTCCTATCGGTGTACTCTGTACCGGCTGAGTCTAGCGGAATCTCTGGAACTCTGTCATTGTTACTGTCACACGCACAGTTTCTCGTAACCAAGGAACCAGTTTCATATCAATCCTAGGAATTGATTACTCTTGTTGTTCGACTCGCCCTTATTCCTTCAGATAATCGCGCTGATTTCTGCCTTTTATTTTGTATATAATTTTTTCGCTTGTGTTTCAGTGATTTTTCGAGCTGGAAACCTCTGCTCAGGTAAATGCTACACTGTTTAATTAATATTCATTTTGCCACTTGTGCAGCTGGTTATTAAAAACTCTGTTGTATCCGGTGTATAAAGGATACTGAACTTTCAGAGCTACTGTAACTTAGCGCAAGATGTTCATCCTTCGTCTGATTTCTTTATACTCAGCCAGCGAGCGCTACCTGTCTGCCTCAAGTTCATCGGATGGTGTGCTTAGCGCATGGGATAAACCGTGGAAATCATCCGAGAACTATGTCTGGATAATCACAGCGCCACCTGGAGAGAGAGTGTTGCTGAACATCGACCGTTTGCACATTTTTTATTCTTTCTATGGTGCTTCTCACCTTATAGTTCGTGACGGCCAAGACACTTTTGGCCAACTCTTGCTCATTAAAAGGGAGCGTAATTTCACCTCTTCACTGCCGCCTGTCTACTCCAATGGCAGATACATGTACGTTGAATTCTCCAAGTCTTGGGCCACTTTTAGTGGCATCTTGGCAACGTTTAGAGCCCTGTCAAGTTCGTCAGGTGAGAGCCGAAACTTTTATCAACTATCTGTTCTAACTTGTGGTACCACATGAAGTATGTAAGGACTAAATACATCAATTCATTATATAGACGCGAGTGTTTTACTGGAAAATATACCGTGCGTAAAATCCGTACGAAACTACATCCGGGACCCGAGTGGCGTATTTTCCATATCCTCACTAGTGAGGATATCGTTGGCATCATTTCCCGCTTTTGCACGGTTGTTTGTGCAATTTCTCGTAAACTAATATAATAAAAAGAAAATTACACGGCGGCTTGAAGATATGGATTTTATTTTCTCGTGGTAAAAACAATATTTTACTCACTCGCGAAACGCTCGTTCGTAAAATATTGTTTTTACCACTCGAAAATAAAATTCATATCTTCGCGCCGCCGTGTAATATCCTCCATGTATGTATTTGTATGCATGCATGCATGCATGTATGTATTTACATGTGTGTATGTATATATATGCATGAATTTCATTTTATAAACTATCTATTTTAAGGGGCAGTGTCATGAGATGCGCATGCGCGCGCGTTTGGTTGAAAACATTCTCTTAATTCGCTAATCCAAGATGGCGTCCAAACGTACGCACACGCGCATCTCATGACACTGAACGTCTATTGTGCTAGAACAATACGTCCACCCGGAAGTTAATATAAAAGGGATAATACTTGTGGTACACCACCAGATTGTCCAAAGGTTCTGAAAGGAAACTACACTGGAGTGATCTACAGCCCAGGCTTCCCGTTTAAATACCCGGACAACAAAATCTGCAGTTGGATAATAGGGAAATCTTACTCCACTTATCTGCTCCTGAGCTTTACTGTTTTCGACCTGGGCAGTGGTTGCAGTGACAAAGTGGTAGTCAGAAACGGCCGAAACTCGTGGGACTCCAAACTTGGGGAGTATTGTTCAGAAAACTCTCAAGCTCCATTTGTGGTTGCTCCGTCTGGAGCCTTTGCAAGAGTCGAGTTTACATCGTACTGGAGCGGTTCAGACAAAGGATTCTTGATGTTCTACAGGTTTCTGGACTCACCGTACATGCCCAGTCCCACTCCTTCCTGGTGGGCAACAACTCCCTATCCGTGGTACACAGGCGGTAAGTGTGAAATATTGGCGCAGAATAGAGTCAGCAGGACAAGAGTTAGCTGATAGAAAAACATGCTGTTAGAGAGACAGTCGCGTGTCAGAAGACTGTGAGGTCCAGAAACAATAGTCGGAAATCGACTGATGAACGGGTACGTCGACACCGCGGAAATACGTTTTTTGAACGTGCGGTCACTGTGCTTTGAGTCAGCGGTTTTTGCACAAAATCGTGGATTCAGGTGCAGATTTTGTAGTTATATGTAACGCTCGTAAAACCTCAAGACTTAATCAAGAAACTTAATACTAGGACTCGATACTCAACTGTAAATTAGTTCAAGGCATTTTCTATAACATAAGTTGTGCATAAGAAAAACGAGGCTTGCACATGATGTGAAATTTTAACTCGAATTATGAGCAGTTAGATAGCCATGGCGACGAACGCTGACCAGCGGAAGTGACGTCAAGAACGTATTTCCGCGGTGTCGGGTGCGTCCGTTATAAGTTAGAGCACCATGAAAGGCGAACAAAAGAAGTACGACTTATGCATCAGAACAATGACTTACACGAGAGAGATGGTATGCGTACGTCGAACTTACGATGCGCAAGTTATACTTGCGCACATTTTTTGTTCGTACGCAAGTTTGGTGAATACTGCCCTTGTTTTTTAAGACACTAATGACCGACTTGACTCTTTTCGTCCTGCAGGATGGTGGACAACTGCGCGTGAGTATATCGAGGAATGTCTGACCACAAGCTGTGTTCTCTGATTACACCTTAGGCTCCGAGTGGCAATTCACTGGCCCTGAAACAAATAAATAAACCCATAGCGTCATTAAATACCTCCCAGATTATAAGATTCAAACACGTTTCTTTTTCCTGCAGAGCGGTGGACAACTCGACCTAATTGGGGTAAGCATATCGAGGAATGTCTGAGCACAAGCTGTGTTTTCTGACTACATCTTATTCCCTGAGTAGGACGTTACTGACCCTAAAACAATAGACAAACCCATAGCGTTATAAAGTACCTCGCAGACTATGATTCAAACACAATTCGACAATTCGGCACTATGGGGGTATTAAGTATCGAGGAATGTCTGACCACTAACTATGTTTTCTGACAACATTTTATTAAATATCTCGAAGTATTTTTAAGATTTCAAACATATAATGGGGGGGGGGGGGGGCGGTGGGGGGCTAGCAAATGATATCTTGCACAGCGCGCGGCAGAGACGCGCGCTGCAAGGGGTCCCCCCTCCCCAGTAAATGTAAGGTCTCTGATCATGGCATTTGGTGTATTTTGAGACCACTCTGGAGCAAAGCTTAATAACAAACATCCTGCTTATTCCGTTGCAACAGTACACCCATAATCCCCGAGCGAAGCGAGGGTAATACTCACGACGCTAATGCAGCAAAATTGCCTTATTTGAAGACTCCAAGCGTGTCGCCATCTCGAAATTTAATGTTCGTGGGTTTGTGTGTGTGTCAGGTACGACCTTTTAGGCCAGGTGCCTAAGGCAATGACGTAATAATAACTATCGATTAGCGTCAAAGCGAGGTCAAAAAAGGTTTGAACGAAGCAACAATTGTACGTAACTGCGTTTACGAAAGTGAATTTGAAAACTGGAAAACTTGAAACAGAACGGTCTCGCGAAGCTCTCCTTCAAAAGAGAAGGGAACAGGCACGGGCAAGGCGAAATCGTGAAACGATCGAACAGCGCCAAATACGTCTAGAGAAAAGACGACAAACATGTTATAACCGACAGCATCATGAACGGAAGCGTGCCGAAGAAACAGCTCCGCAAAGGGAACAGCGCTTGAAAGCAAATCGGGAGCTTCAGACGCCGTTTGTGTTAAACTCAGATACTTATTCAGAAAGGACAAGCAACAAAGGTTAGTCAGTGGAAATCGAACAATCACCGTGACAAGTATATTCTACCCGTATCTTGTAACTCGATCACTTCAAGAATGTATTAGAATCTGTATATGCTGATCATTTTCCCTCGAAGTATTGTTTTAATACGCTTCTGTCGCCAGTTTCGGCTATCGTATTTACTCAGAGCAATCGGAACTTGGAGTCTTGAATGATTTAGTCAGATGCCCTATTTTTTCTTTCAAGACTAAAACTGTAATAAATACTGTAATTTGACATGCGGTGATTGCAGCGAGAATCGTTCACAAGCCCTCAGAAGTATGACTAGGTCTGAAGCCCTTGTATAATTTGAAGTAAACCGTTCAAGTTTTGCTTTGATTCTGGGAGAAATCATGTTGTTTTGAGCTGGTTCACATACAAAACAATTCGAGCTTGTTAAATATGCATGCCTGAGTCTTGTGCATGCAGTCCAGAGTAAAAACAAATCGCACAGGAAGCCTATTTAATTGTGCTGCCTATGAATTCAAAATTGGAAAATCAGTGTTCCTTTTTTCCCGTACTACGACGGCCGACCAACTTCAAAATTTGAGTATTAAATTTTGAGAACGTGCTTGGCAGACTGTATGAATTAATTTGATGTGCCGACCGTGGGAAATACGTACTTCGTCACGCAATCGACTCTTTTTTCGACACAAAAGTATAACACACACCATTCTAGTTTTCTCCTTCATTTGCGTGTAGCACTTGACTTCGAAGAAAAGATTGAGTCAACATTTCGGTAAAACAAAGGCTACTCTTGTTGGGAGTACCAAAGTAAAAGTCCCATCAATGACAGAGCGATGGGTATCTGCGATTATCGTATTTCTAGTATAAAATTGAATGAAAAAAAGAGTAGAACACGTAATTACAGTATATTATGACGATTCTGTTGGTGCTTAGGTTCACCATATTTTCGAATGGAAAATAGATGAGAGTGTTCGAACACCGACGGAAGATACTTGTAAGATACTTGTCGTGTCCGGGAGCATGCTTTCCGCGAAGAGGTTGAAATCTAGTCTTCCTCAAATGTCATTTCCTACATTTTACGGGCGGTGCTGTTGTGCAAACTACCTGGCTTTTTACAAAATGTTAAATCGCGCTCTGGGATTAGCATGTGCAATCTGTAGGCGAGGGTTTGGCGCCAGAAAACGTAAACGTTTCTTTTTTTTTTCTACAGAACAAGGGACGGCTGCTCCTCAGTTGGGTGAGTAACGGTTAGGAAACGTCCCACCACATATGTACTGACTTTAAACGAAAAATTCAGCTGTATTTTGAGATATCCAAGATCTTTGGGACTTCAACCCACTTCTACTGTACCGATGTCGATCATATAAGAATGCATCGACCAATTCCAGTTGCATAGCATCTCAGAATTTCATCTCCTTTAAGTGAAGTCCTTTCTCAGTTAAAAAAAGGGCAAAATCTTAATGAAGCAGACGTTAATGTACCTTGCGTTTGATTTGCTTCCGTTTAGATTCCACGCGTCACACCCTGGCCATCGTGCTGCCCATTGTAATTGGTGTCGTCCTCCTGGTCCTCATCATTCTCATTTTTATTTATAAATGGCCCCAAAGAGCTACAAACAGAGCTCCCGTGGTCACAGCTCCTCCTCCGTCGGAAATTCCTCTCCAAGTCTGGCCACAGCAGGTTCCAGTGCCGTCCACCACTTTTCCCGCCCAACAGCGCGTCCTGTTTGTCCCCATCTCTACTGTCGGGACTTTGCCCGGTACGTCCACCGTTGGAGTAGTTCCAACAGCTCCGCTGACCAGCAGTTACACTCCTGAATCTTGATGAGCTGCAGGTGGACGTTCCAGCGCCGTCCACCGGTTTTCCTGCACAGCAGCATGTTCTGTTTGTCCCCACTTCTACTGTCGGGACTTCGCCCGGTGCGTCCACCGTTTGAGTTCCAACAGCTCCGCTGACCAGCAGTACACTCTTGAATCCTGATGGAGTTTGCAGGGCCGTCGTCATCTGCGCGTGCGGAAATGACTCAGCCTCCCCCAGTCCACCGAGCAACACACTGTTCCAGATAGTGATACTGTTTGGCCCTCCCAGTCACGTATGCTGTTTCACAATAAATATTTTGATATGTAACATACCCAAATGATTTACAGTTATTACGTCATGCGAAAGGTGAATGACATTCTGGCAAAACCCCGGTCCCAGTCTTTGCTCGTGCAGTTTGTTCTTTGTTTCGCAGGATTGTGGGAACAAACTGGGCACGGATCATGTGACTGATTGCAGCCGTGATCGGCTTCACACTATTGACTCTGCTTTGTTGTCAAATCTAAGATATGGGTAATACCAACAGCTTTGATCTTCAGCTCCTTTACTTACACTTTCCAGTTTCGGAACGTGGGACTGGTATTACTGTTGGCAAATGTACAGCACATACACATACACATGTACACACAGTGTAGTACTGTATCTAGTGTCCCGGATTAGTAGACTACATGTAGTCGGCTGGAAGATAGACACTTTAATAAAGTTGTTGTTATTATTACACTCATACAGTCAGGATACCATGTTGCAGGTGGATTATTCAATGGCAAAACTGCACACAAATGTGAAATCTTACACAAGGCTGGCAGCCCGGCTTGCTTTTAGCACAGGCGGCCCAAGCTGATTGACTGTGTGACGTCACGGTCGGGTTTTATAAGCAAATGTATGGGAGATTTTAGTCGATCGATAACTCGAAAATTATTGCGAGAATAAAGCTTAGACTTGCTAACCTTGTTGTTGTGGTGGTTTTCTTGCTGCTGTAGCGATTTAAGCGTGTTTCGCTGAATTTTTCCTGTTAGCAAGTCTAAGCTTTATTCTCGCAATATTTTTCGAGTTATCGATCGACTAAAATCTCCCATACATTTTCTTATAAAACCCGACCGTGACGTCACACAGTCAATCAGCTTGGGCCGCCTGTGCTTTTAGTGATGTCATGCAGCTGTTTTGTCAAGATGTTGAGGTTGCTGATTGTTGAGGTTACTTTGAGTGACTGTACAAACGGGGAACTCTACGTATGACATAGCAAGATTAAAACAAAACAATGAGTAGCAGCTACAAGTGTAGTTGCAGTACAAGTGTACAACTACTAGTGTAGTTGAAGCCGTAAACTTCCAGTCTTTTAAAGACAACTTAAAACATCACTTAGGCGTTTAGAAATATTTTTTAGATAATACTTTCTACTTTAACTGTTTATTGAAATCACGTTTTAGTTCCTTTATTGTTAATTTCTGGAGTTTCTATATAGGGCCAACCTCAAAACTCCTTTTCGGGGTGCTATTTTATCTATATTGTTGATTTGTAATTTTAGCTGTGTCCTGAATAAACACGTATGGTTATGGTTATGGCAGCTACATAAATAACGATAGCGTGCCGATTATATAGAAACCAATGTAGTTTCCCCTTAAACTTAGCTTTCAGACCTCTTCACGCACTCGTCATAATGACTAAAGCTGATGTTACACTGGTCGATTTGCAACGACGATTTGCAACGCCGATTTGCTCCAAATTCGCGCAACGGTGTTGCAAATTTATGAATCGCTTTCAAAAACTTGCAACGCGTTGCAGCCCTGCAAACATCGCGAAAAATCGTTCGCAATGGGGTGTTACACCTGAACAATCTTTAGCGCAAGATCGTATCGTTGCAAATCGACCAGTGTAACACCACCTTAATACGTTTAATGGTAAATTCGTTTGAATGTTTTATTATGTAGTACTGTACAGCTTCAACATCGATTATTACTCGGCACTCTCCACGACGTTAACATAAGCCCGAGCGGAGGCCGACAACATATCGATAAGTACGTCGCACAGCTCGTCAAACGTCGGCCGTTTTTCGGGCTCGAGCTGCCAGCAAGCCTTCATCACCTCGTACAACTCGTCTGAGCACGCAGGTGGTTTTTCCATTCGATGACCCTGCAGGAGCTTTCTTAGCAGGAGATTTACGGGCACGAAGCGGTAAGGCATGTTGCCAATGGTCATGATCTCCCACAACAGCACGCCGAAGGACCATACGTCCGACTTGGTGGTGTAGATCTGGTATTCGATAGATTCAGGGGCCATCCACTTGACTGGGACACGACCTCCCCCTGACAGAAACACAAGGCGTGTGTCACACATAACACCCGACAGAATATCCCCAGTGCAGTCCCTAATGGCAAAACGAGGACACATTGTGGCGTCAGCAATGTGTCCCTCAATGTTTCCATGGTGGTAAGACGTGCGGCAACATTGTTGTGCTCAGTGCGGACACAACAAATGTTTCTGAAGTTTTTCAGAAACATATTATTTGTGTCCACGACACAGGTTTGGGTCTGCAACAAATGTTTAACGCGTTGCAAAACGGGGCAACATTTGGAAAACATGCGCGCTAGCAATGTTGCCGCCACAATGTGGTCTCGTTTTGCCAGGCCTTTAGCCTGCCTCGTCTATACAGCCATGTCCCGATGGTGGCCGTATTAACGGGGTGTTCCACTGTAGTTTAGTTTGATAGCCCTTACATTTGCTATAATATTTGCTCTAGCAGATCCTCATGGTAACTTACAAACACATAAAGGATAGGAAGGTAGCCAAACTCCCAATTTTAAATGCTATCAAATCCTGACCTGTTTTCACATATTTCCCTTCGGTGTACACATCTCTGGCGAGTCCAAAGTCCGCCACTTTGGCCACGTGGCTTTCTGTTAGCAGAACATTCCTTGCCGCCAAATCACGGTGCACAAACTTCTTTTTGGCCACGTGATTCATGCCGCACGCCACGTCCAGTGCGACTTTGAGTAGATCACGCGAACTGAGCGTGGACATGACGTTGACGTAGGAGTCGTTGGAGCGCCGACTGGAACGGAGGTAATCAAGTAAATTCCCGCCTGAGATATATTCGGTGATAATGTACAGCGGTCCTGTGCTGGTGCATGCGCCAATAAAAGTGACGACATTGGGGTGCTGGCCAATCTCCTTCATCATCTCCATTTCTTGAACCAGGTCTTTGTAGTCAAAGCGATCAGCATCATATTTTAGGGTTTTTATTGCCACTTTAGTGGTTCCTTCGTCTTAGTCGATATAATGTAAAGGAAAACAAGTGTTTGATTAGAATTCCCTTAGGCTAGTAAGTTTAATAATAAACTATCGTTTCAATGAACAAGTGATTGAATGATTGCAAGTCATAGCTTGGATTTCCAATGTTTTAGTTATGGTGAGTTGCGATTTGGTGCTGTAGCGTGTCCTTTGGATATTCTTTAGTCTTGCCCGGAGTAGAGTAATCCAGGATTACCAGTCATTCTCTTGGCCGACAAACTGCCAAAACTTATCAAGAGGTCGTGTGGGCCTATTCCGGCCAGGATCCTGAAGTCAACATAACTTAAAGAGACTTAAGGCGACTTAAGGAAATCCAGTAGGTCTTTGTGCTGTCAGTAAAAGCCGGCTTGCATTTTTCAGTCACAAAGATGCAACTCACGGTGCAACGAAAATATGTCGACGTTGAATAAAAAGCAACTATTCCCCGACCCTCACCATCATATTATGGCGAGAGGCTAATTTTAGACAGTGTGTTTTCATGAAAACACTCAACATTGCATTTCTCATTTGTTCTTGTTCATATTACGGTTTCATCTTATATTATTTATATCAACTCAACTGGCACAGCAGTAGCATTATTATATATAACTTACCCGACACCAACATTCCCTCGAACACCATACCAAACTGGCCCTCCCCAATCTGCCGTCCAGTCTCCAGTCTGTCACGTGATATCTCCCATTTGTCTTGCTGGTGGGTGTCCACCGTGTCGCATGACCGCGTGGGGTCTGGGAATTAAACACAAAAACTTAACGCATTGCCCTTTATAAGAAAAGAAAGTATGGAAATGATACTAGGGTGAGTCTGTCGCCTGCGTGCAGACGTCCTGTATCCCCGCGAATCGCATCCGAGTTTAAAAAAACAAAACCCAAAAGAACTCACTTTTCTTCTGATACTAATTAACTCAAGAAAACAGTGATTTCTAAACATGCTCCTGCTTTCCGTTGCAAAACATGAGGATAAAAAGCTTGCGTATAAAACTCTTGGTTGCAAACCTTGATCTAATCAGGTGAAAGAACACATGCAGCATGCTCACGTTGATTTGTTTGTTGTATGATAACGGGAAGCGAGAATAAGATTATTGTTGCCTGTGTTGTCCCGTGTACTTGTCTACGCTACCTTTATTTGCTGAAGAAACCTGAGACCCCGGCTCGACTTCTCCCGTCACCCTCGAGTGCATCCTGAGCTCAATCAAGTCTTCCATTGTGTTCAAAGTGTTAGGCCTCCTTTGACAACCTTGCATCTTCTTGGACCTTCGGTGTAATACAAGGCTGACCAGGAGAACCAACAAGATAACCGCTCCCATTACAGCGATCGCCGTCACAATGTATGTCTCGCTCTTTCCGCTGCTACTCGCATCTTTTGGCACAGAAAACATTGCCTTCTCACTGAAACAGCTGATGTTTTGACTTGAAAACGCACCCACACGGACCTTATATGTCACATCCTCTTTCAAGTCTTTCAACAGGATACTGGTAACGTTAGGACCCCGAATCATTACTCCTTCTTGCCCCCACTGCTTGTTGGCCTTTACGTCTTTGTGCTCTGCTTTGTACCAGGCTACGTGAGAGAAATTGGTCATGGACCACGTGACAAGGGCCCGTGTGGAGCTGAGCACTGTCACTGACAGATTAACTGGTTTAGCAGGTTTGGGCAGACAGGTCTTGCCATCTCCTTCAAAGCCCTCGAGACACTCGCATTCGTAAGAACCTGATAGAGAAAATAAAACACCAAATACCTTAACATTCCGTTCTTTTTAACTATATAAAGAAATTATCCATTTTCTCGTCCGAGCCGTGTAATCTTTCTTTTTTCTGTCGTGTAAACGAGCCTTAAACGTGAACAGCCGCTAAGAGATTTGCTAATTTAATTACCTTCCGTATTGTAGCACTCAGCATTAACATGACACGCGTTCTTCATCTCTTTGCACTCGTCTTTGTCCTGGCAGAATGACGAGGACCTACCAGGCATCTTGTTCTTGTAACCATGGTGACACTTGCAGCGGTACGAGCCCGCTGTATTGATACATGTAGATTTGCCGAAACACAAGTGCACATGACTGCATTCATCTATGTCGTGGCACTGGACTCCATCCCCGCTGAATCCATCATGGCAGGCACAATCCAGGACAGAACCAGTCTTCTTGATGTCGGCGTTGTCGCCGCAAACTCTCGTTGTCATATTGAACGAACAGCCATGGAAACGGCGTCTTTGAGGCTGCGATGTTGCATTCACGCAGAAACACTTTCCGTTAGAATAGATGCAGGTTTTGGAGGTCGTTTCTCTGGGCTTACAAACCAAGTCGCAAGAATTTCCCGTCCATTCTTTGTCACAAGAGCAATTTCCACCTGCACAGTTAGAGTGTTTTACGCATGTGTCGCATGTACACAAAAACTCGGACGGATCGATCAAAGAGAAGAATTTCCCGTAAAGCGAGTTGGGAGAATTACAAAAGGTTCCATTTATGGATAAACGATGGAAGAAAGATGACCATTCCCTCAGCCAGCTCAACTTGCAATCGCAATGCAGGGGATTTGCATTCAAGAAAAGGGTGAAATTATCCGGCCGTGATTGCGCAATGTGCTGAAGAGATCCTTGTTCGATTGTTGATATATGACAATTGCTAAGATTGAGAAACTGAAGCCTCTTCAAGCCAAGAAACGCATCTGACTCAATTAAACTAATAGGGTTTACATTAAGGCTCAAGTCCTTCAAAAACTCAAGTGACCTTAATGCTTTTGGTACCAAACGAAGTTTGTTGTGATTTAACTTTAGCAAATGGATTATTGGCGCGCAGCTGAAAACCCTAAAGTCGATATCTTCCAGTTCATTGTGATCTAGAAAGAGTTTCCTTAAGGACATCAAATTTCCCAAGGATGCTTTCTCAAGAACCTTGATCTTGTTGTCATTGAGTTCCAATGTTTCCAAGTTGTCCAAGCGATCAAACGTTCCAGCCGGAATAGTTTGAATGTGGTTCTGTGCAAGTTTAAGCGTATTTAAAGTCACAAGAGCTTTAAATACTCCAGGGTTCAAGGTTTCAATTTTGTTTTTGCTCAAATCTAAAACAGTCAAAGATCCAAGTCCAAAAAACGTACCGTCGTTGATGACTGCTATCTCGTTTACTTTCAGGGAAAGTTTGGTGAGTAGGCCTTGCTTCAAAAACGTGAAATTCTCAATTGTAATTATATCGTTGTAGCCCAGATCAAGCTCTTGCAACATTGGAAAATTTTTCAGCGACTTTGCCGTCAGTTGCTCAATTGAATTCCTGTCGGCATTGAGAACAGTCAGGTTAGCCGGCAAGTTGCCTGGGATTATTTTCAACTTTGCGTTCTTGACGCAGATAGCACGCACTCCCTGTCCGTCTTTTCCACAGTACGAGCAATATTCGGGTTCGTAGTCACATTTATCAGGATTTTTATCTTGCAGTGCTACACCAGTTATCAAAACAGCACAGTAAATCAACCATGAAGTCATCTCAAGAGTGGAGGTCATTTTGCGAGGATTTCTCAGTATAACCTTTTCCTGCATGAATTCACAGTTCTTCAAGTCTCTAATTAAGCCATGGTATTAAACGTTTTCCATCACAGGTCTTCGATCCACTGACTTTGATTGGAATTGTTGACATGACAGCATCATAGATTCGGTTGAAGTGGCAATATGAGCTCGCGGCTTGCTTGTCAGACTCAAATTCTAATTGACGGGCTCTCTCAATAGACGCTTCCGACCCTTTTTAAAGCGTTCTTAAGATGAAAAGTTTTCTGAGGATATGAGTTATGCGTTTCACTTCTATTGGCGCCTTCGTCTGCGGCTTCGGACGTGTCATGCGACTTCAACTGCTTTCGAGCGTGAACTGTAGGTTATATGAGGTAAAGAATACTAAAATGTAATAAAGACAACATTGTTATTAAATTGACTTTTGTAAATTGAAAAACATTACGCCGGCTCTGAACAAACTTTATGCAAAATCTGTCATATATGAAAAGCAAGTCTTTTATACAATTCAAATTTGGCTAAACTCCAATTTGTTGGCAACGTACGTGGCAGACTAATACCAGCTTTTCATTTTCCATTGAAATATGACGTGCAAATAAGCCGAGTCTGTCTTCATTTTAGAGGGCTGCAACTTAGCAATATTATTTTGCTGTCAATCGTGCGTGCTCCGGCTGTTATTAAACCACAGTTCGCATTCATTGGCTAACCAAACCCGGTCTATTACGAACAATAACTCGCCACTAAGCCGCCAAGTTATTTCCATCCTCTTGTGTCCATAAAAATATTTATTGCATGGCTTCCTTATATATGAGTTGAGTTTCATTCGTCGAGAAAAGCGTATAACATAAAAAAAGTGCAAAAGATAATGTTTTCATTTTGCTTTCCCCATTTTTCAATATTACTTCAAGCTTACAGTGGCTCAGTGAAACATAAATCCGGCTGGAAAAAGGACTTGACTGTTCTTTTTTTTTTTTTTTTTTTTTTCTTTCTTTCTTTCTTTCTTTGGCCACTTGCAGGAGAAATTCCGCTTCAACGTTGATTCCAAGGCGTGCAGTGTGGACGTGTTATTACAAAAGAATTTAGACCCAGAAGGACAGGAAAATGAAACATTTTACCGAATTATTTCCAAGCCACGCTTTTACTTGCTATATAATGTGTTCACTCCTCAGTGTGCGTTAGAGCACCACCACTCGCGTTTCTACTACAAATCGTGTATTTCCGGTTAATCTTGAAAACTGAAAAAAAGCCTCCAAAGTAGGAAATTCAGACGGGTTGAGTGGAAGCGAGCACTTGAAAGCTCTTGGTGCTTTGACTGTGTTTGAGTTAGAGAGCTTGTTCTATAGAAAACTTACCATCAGCATTCTAAGTGGCGCTATTTTGAGAAACAAACGGATGTTCTAGGTTTCCGTGGTAAAGTTCTACAAGAAGTAATCTAGAAAATTGAATTTCATTAATTGTATCGCGGCATTTCTATTGCGAGAGTTAATTGGTAATTCAGCGTCAGACACGAATGTGGAAACTAAAAAAAGAAGGAAACAAAACAAAACAAAACCGTAATGTAAAATGGTGCCTTGGGAACAAAATATTTTGTGGCACCTGTGAATGCGGTGCCCAAATGTTAATTTAAACCTGTTTTCACGCTTTGTCCTTGCTATTGGGGTCCAGGTGAACAACTTTCAGATAAACTGGATCGATATAAAGTGTGCCATGCCCTTAAGGACAGAGCACGTTCGCGGAAGCACTTTTCATTACAGTGTTAAAGATAAGCACTATGAAGTACTGTATACGTGCTATGAATTATAATTTCATTTAAAAATGCTCTAAATTTACTTTTATTACCACCTGCCGAGACAAATATTAGGACAAAGAAGCCATAAAACTGTCAAAAAGTCAACTCTCCTTGTTCCCTTCTCAGGAGAAAATTAGAATTAAGTTTTGGGTCAACAGAAAACACTTCTGTTTCCGTTTGTTTTTTTGAGTGAATCACTCGAGGATGACCTGCAGTGTACAAATAGTAAGAGAAATATTTGAGGACTATTACTGGCAAAGGCTAATGCCACATGTTGCAAGGTTTAATCCAAGTCCATTCTAATGTAATAGTATTTTTCTATCACATTACGAAAAGAAAGTGACACCATTTTGGCATACATATTTTGGCAGGCGCTGGAAAGCTGTGGTGACGATCAACAAAAAGATACTGGAACGCCGTAAGAGTAGCTGATGTTTCGAGTGTTAAGCCCTTCGCTCTGACGAAAAAGGCTAACGCTCGAAACGTAAGCTACAGTACTGTTACTCTTATGGCGTTCCAGTATCTTGATCAAATTTTTGTTGATACACCAGTGATCTTATCACCACGCCAACGCACTTAATCTATAGTTCTCTTAAGGCTGGTATCACGCTGGAAAAACTGTGTTGTTCGAAACATAAATCTTTGATGATCCTGTTTTATTACTAGTTCTAACAACTGTGTCTTTGTGATAGTTTTTGTTCAGACTCAGCATTTTGATTCACCTGATGTCACCTCTGTTGTGATTTGCCGTCTCAGTAATTTCCACAGTCGGTCATTCGCCTTTTCCGACGTTTTCTCTTTCGCATATGGTTCTTCATTTTACTTCTTTCGCCGTTTGGGCTTCTCGTTCCGAAGTATGAAAACATTGACATGTAATCTACATGTAAAAAGGCGAACTTATATCGGGTCAAAAACAATTTCGTTAGAAAAACAAATGGCTGTAACCCATCCAAACCAGTCTGTATAAGCATCAGTGTAGCCGTAAGCTTTGCATAAAACTCAAGATAGCTGTTTTAACTCAAATAAGAGCGCAGCATGAAGCATTTACATCGAGGCCGAACACAGTCCGCCATGAAAAAAAGCTAAACGTTGAATTTGAAAGTTTTGACCCGTCAAGCTTGGATGCGCGTGCAACCTTGAGAAAATGGCCTGTGAAGATACCAGTGCAATTCAGAAAACGAAAGAGAAGCTTTTTGTATTAACGTGGAGAAGCCGACAGTCACACAAAAACAGACAACCGGTTCACTAGCATTACGTAGAGCATGCGTGTAGTGCGAGCCAACAAAACGAGTGAACACTTCTTACTCAAAAATAATTTTTACTCCTTGTAAATTAATTTTGAAACAAAATGTTGATAAAAGGAGAGGAGACTGGGAAGGAGGTGGGATGCGGTGGACTGGGGCGGTTGTCAAAGCGACGGCAACACAGCTGAGACAAGATGGCGCACAAGTATGACCTACTTCTTGTGAACACAGAAACAGACAAGAAAAAGCGCCACCAGCCATGGTAAGTGCCGTAGTTTTGTGCAACACAATTCGATGATTTTATGCCATTCTTACTTTTGAACTGTCTTCGCACAAAATCTACAAGTACTGTGAAAATGCCAGTGTATTCCCCGTGTGTGTTGGTCGATGTTTCGCTCTGATTGTTTAGCAGAATGCTGCGATCAGAGGTGAAATGAGTTCACTTGATACCAAACGATAGATGAAATGTAGCTAACATGAATACCAGTACCCGATCGACTTAAATATAAACTACTGATTTACCTCAGGTACAAGGAACGGCTAGAGACGAAGTACATCAAACCTAGAAAGCTGCGTGGGAACTCCGAGACATTGATCGGCGCCGGGTGGACATTCCTACAGAAAGGATCAGATGATTTTAGAGACGGATTGCCTCCAGAGACGAATTTCGATTTTGTTGGAAAGGTGCTGTGGATCGATTATATCTGTGATTTTTGAATGGGCTCGTGGAACTTTTAGCAGTTCTACATTGGGAATTACAGTGTGAAGAATTTATGTAGCTATTTAAAAGTTGTCTTACGTGTACAGGAAGTGTTGAGTCCTGAGTCATTTTGCAGCGCGTAGTGTTAATGGCCTATAATCGCGGACAAAATGTGTTGACACATGCTATATCGTACTTTTGTCAAAACTACCATGCTGTGCGTCATCCAGTTCCAAAGAAAACTGCTTTTAATCACCCCCCCCCCCCCCCCCCCCCCCCCCCCGCGCCCCTTGTATCAATGTTGTAGCTTGAATTTGGAAGAGTTCCGGAGTTCCGGTAAGACTTTGACGGAAAACCGTTGCTAAATAATTAATTTATCAACAGTGAATGGAGAGAGGGAAGAATGTGTCATCACTTTTGTCCGTGGTTGTAGCTGGTTGATGAGACCACATCTTTAATTACCTTACAGTAATCCAGCAGTATTAATGCTTACAACTTAAATTTTCAGGGAATGCATGTATTGGAGCCAGTTGTCACAGGATCTAACGAATCGCTAGCAAAGAATGCTCCACCAAAAAAGTTCACCAAGCATGAAGCGGTTTACTCAAAGTAAGAAATACTTCTAGCCACAGTTGCATTTCCAGGGGATCCAAACACTTAGCAGTCAATCACACATAACATAGCATGCAGTACTGTACAAAGTCATGCATATAATAATTACCAATTTGGGTATTTCTCCAAAGCAACCTAAGTTAGCAATATTAAAATTTGTGTAAAAGTAGATGGTCATTATGATGTGTATGCATGTGTCACATATGATTGACTCACGTGATTGACTCATGGGTTTCCCAAGTTTCAGCTACAGTAGTCATAACTGACAAGCTGCGACTGACCATAAAGCTTGCTATAACTACCAGCCAGTGCTCAATGTGAAATATGTCCGGACAGAAAATTGCCTGAGATCCATGAAAATTTGTTCCCAATTGTAAAATCTGAAATCCGAATTTGTGAAAATTTCTTCCTGCGAAATGCAAAAAATAAAATATAAATAAATAAAAAAACAAACAAACAAAAAACAAAACAAAACAAAAAAAACCCCCAACAATCCGTGAAATTAAACTCCCATGACAATTTTATGCCACACAGTATCCAGATGGTATAATATAATCTGTACTTTTTACTACTTAACTTACCAGGGCTCTGCCCATGCAGCTGCAGCGGAGAGATCAAGTGGAGGATATTGAATTCAACTTGACGCAGCATCCACTGGCCCTGTTCCCACACTTAGAAGAATCTTTGCCACCAGATGTGAGTAAACTAATGATTATTACTGATGCCTGTAGTGACATGTTTCTTGGCCTCATGTTTTAGAGCCTTAAAATAAGAGTCAAAAATACAATAATTTATTAATGGTTTGATAAATTTCTTATATTCAAGTTTATGCCTCAAATATAGACTGTAAATATTGTATGCAGACATATACACATGTCTAAGGAATCCCAGTGAACTCAATGTTTAGTTTTTTGTTTGTTAGGTGTTTGAAGATGTTGTTGATGTGTTGGACCCTGAGATGAACATAGACAGTGAGACAGAAGATGAGGACAGTCAAAGTCAAACTGAAGATGCAGAAAACCAGACCTCTGTTCGTGAGGAGGTTCAGGTGAGATGAGAAATAGTGTTCTTTATTTTTGTCAAAAAGTATTGCTTATGAAGGTAATATCAGGAAAATGTGGTACATTATATTACTGTAGAGGATATTAAATTTATTTTCGAGTGGTAAAAAATATTTTACCCTTTTGACATCAGCAATATCCTCAATAGTGAGGACATGGTAAATACTTCATTTGGGTCCTGGATCTAGTTTCATGTGAGTTTTATAAGTGGTCTATTTTCCAGTAAAACTCACTCGTGTCTATATAATAAAATGCAACGCTGTCAAAACAAAGTAATCAATCAATGATCCTGGGAAGAGAGGGTCCCATACTCCCATGATGGGCAGTGCAGTGTGTCTGAGGAAGCTAGTACTACTAATAATGTTTTAGTACCCTGGACCGCCCCATATACAGGATGTCAGTACTGTAAAATGAATCCATTTTCCTGACTTTGTCTCAATTTTTTGCTCCCCTGAAGTCTTCAAGAAGTGTTGGATCAGGCAAGCGCAGGTGTGTGTCTAACAGTTTGCTCAATAAGCAATATAAAGTACATAGAGTACAGTCAATAAAGATTGATCAACATTTTGACACCATCAATTTGAATTAAGAAATGTATAACACGTCACTTTGTAATATACTCTCATCTAACACAGTTATTTAGCCAATCAGGGCGCGCGTAGTATCATAGTTATTTTATAAAATGCCGTTTCAAGTTTGAACGAAAAGGAGAAAATTCGCTTTGATAGCATTCAGTGCCAGCTGGTTAAAAGTTGGAGTTTCCTTGATCAGCTCACAAACTCTGCTAATGATGCTTTTAGACTTTTATGAATAGTCTCTGCTGTTTAACACAAAGTTGTCCGATCTGGTTGAAAATTGAGCCGATAATTCTGCCTAATAAGTAATAAAGATGTCATGAATAGTTTTCGTGCTAGTGAAATACAGGGTAGCTCTGTAAAGCAACAGACATCTACAAAACAACCCTTTCCCCCCCCCCCCCCCCCCCCAGCCCAGTTATTTTGTGCATTTCTGGAAATTTTCAAATCACTTTATACTCTCGATAGTAAGTCATTTTGTGTACGAAAACTAGGCCCTTGGTATAGAATGGCTTAGAATTGCGCCTGTTTTTACTGGCACTTGATAGTTCAACCAGCTTTTGTCTTCTTGCTTCAAGTATTATCACCTTTCCTTTATTTTGTAGCATGGGTGAAGATTCGCAGAAAAAGTTTACGTATAGATGGCTGCCAAAACAGGAAGACATACAGAAAGAAGAAAGGAGCAGAGCTAGTCGCAGGAAAGCTGAATCACCAACTTCTGTAAGTACTTTTGTTAAAAAGAGGTTTTTACACGGGAAGGAGTGCAATACGGCGGAGTATTTTTAAGAGTCGGTTTTATTTTTTTGAGCCTGCTTCAGGCGAGAAAAAATAAAACTGACGAGTAAAAATACAGCCGTATTGCACGACTTTTCATGTAATAAATTGTTTATTATACGACAAACGAAGTAGGGTAAACGTTCTCGCCGCGCGCAAAATGGAACAAAAAATGACGCGTTCGTAAACTTTGCTTGCGAAAATTGATCACGTAAGCTAATAAACCAGTTGATCTGGTTCCTGACGAGTGCAATACGCTCCCATCTTTGCACTCGTTTTGACCCGTGTTTGCACTCGAAAATGTGAAGTCGTGTAATAAAAAGCGTGCATACACGAGACTAAAGTCCTGGCCAAACTTGCTCGGTCTTGCGTTTCGTTTGGTACCCACTTGTACGACTTACATCGAATTTGAACATGTTCAAATCTTCTTGTAAGACGAGGCAAGTTCTCTGTTGTTAATGAGAAAACGTTACAACCAATAAAATGCCTTACATTTTCGCGGGAATTTTTATTTTTCGCGCAAGAATCTTTCAACGAAACTTGCATGAGCTTGCATTGGACTTGCGTCTCGTTTGGTCACCCTTTCGCAAGTGAATGCAAGTTTAATGCAAGTCAAACTTGCGTCTCGTTTGGCCAGGGCTTATCAGCTCAATTATCTGTCTCAGTCTGACGTACAAGAGAGCTTACAATATGGGGCATACTCTTTCCCTCCCAGATGACACTTCTTGAACTGAGCATTGAAATTTAGTAACCTTCAATCAGTGACAAAAGTTCTTGGGACACTTCAAAAATTGAAGTATCTCAGACACACGTCATTGACTAAGCGTACTGAAAGGCTCGAAACCATTATTCTCCCCCCTCCCCTCTGTACATTGGCAATGTTGTGTGTGTTTGGAAAAACAGGTTTAGGCTACTTTCAACATTGAACGGGGGGAGGGGGGTTGTCTTTCAACTGAAACAGTAGAGAAATCACTGAAACTGTGCGAGTGTCCCAAGACTTTTGTCACTGATTGTTGCTTCTGTCAATTTCCCCCCACTTCTTAGGACCAACAGATACAAGAAGTGACGAGGGATTTCTGCAGCTGGGTAGCTGGACTGGTTAGTGCGCCTGTGTCATGAAGATTGTGGATTCGTGGATACTCAAAAAAGAAAAAGAAAAAAAAAATAGGAGAAATGGTTTCCCTTGGGAACTTAGATTTTGCAGTCTACTAACATGACTACACATCACACGAGATAAGACTCCAGTTTTTAGCTAAGGGATACATGCATATTGAATTTTATTTCTGAAATGAAATGACTTTAATTAATATGGTGTTCTTGTGTCTTGTTAATACGCGTATCTTGTATTCCAGGGAGGAGAGAGCAACAACATAGAAGAGTCCACGGTGATGAGTCTTTTTGCAAGTGGATATGAAACGAAGGTGACGATGATGTGTGATGAAGAAGATTATACTGTTGATGACGAGGATACTGTTGACGACGACGGATGATACTCATGATGACGATATGTTGATGATGACGCTGATAATGATGACGATGACAATGATGATGACGATGATACTGATGATGATGACGATGATACTGATGATGATGACGATGATACTGATGATGATGACGATGATAACGAATGACGATGATTATTATAGTAATTAACGTGTGTTTTGTTGACATCTTGTTTTGCATTTTTCTGCAGCCAGCCCTGTCCGTACCTATTCATGTGGTGGAACTGACCAATGTTCCGCCTGAGTTGCGCAAGAACACGGGATCCCCGATGACGAAACCCAGTGACGTCAGACAGGCGACTCCCGGAAGCAAAGCCACGGTAGGGTTGACCTCACGTGACACGTGCATATGATTGCCCAATACACCCCATTTTAGTCCGACGGACAAGTAGGGAATTCAGTTTGACCCTCGGTCCAACGGTCACCGTGGGTCTACATTCTTGAGGTTTGTATGAATCAGTTCTACCGTTGGTCCAACGGTTACCGTGGGTCTACATTCTTGGGGTCTGTATGCATCCGTTTTACCGTCGGTCTAACGGTCACCGTGGGTCTACATTCTGGGGGTCTGTGTGCATCATTTTTACCGTCGGTCCAACGTGCATCAGTTTTACCAGACTCCCTTTACTTGTCCATCAGAATCAGATGGGGTACTGTTTAGAATTGGACAACCATCGATCCATCACGTCAAACGTAGTTGTTACAGAGTTCTAGCAGGCATTTGAAAACCACAGGGCGGCTAATTTGCAATATTATAACAGCAACATAATGAATCGACCAAGGTACTAGCTTTCCATTGTCTTCCAACTAATAGTTCTACTGCTACTGCTGCTGCTACAGCAACAAGGCTTCGCTGTCGCAAGAGCACACAGACTGGGCTATTTAAACACAATTTATTATTCTTTATTCCTGGCGAGTGTCTGTTAAAGTTCGGCTACAGTAGTGCCAGTATTATTACAACAATCGACTACGATGTCTGTTATATCCAGGACACTCGTCGTTATTCACTCGGACCCCAGACAGCTGGGCTGCATCTTCTCTTCTTGCCATGTTCAGCCCCTGCTTGGTTTGCAAGCCATTTTTCGTCAAGAACTCCCATTCAACCGGTGCAACCCGAGACTTGCAAAATTCACGCAGTTTCCATCGTACCTGTTCACACGCGACGTTGTTGTTGTTGTTGTTTATGTCAATAGTATACTGCTTACCTCCTTTGCTGCTAAGCCGCGACTTTTTGCTTCTGTCGCTGATGTTGTGTTGGGATGCTGCGCCGTGGCACCGTTTGGAAGCTTTGCGCCGACCTCTCATGCGTGTATCTTTTGATCCAGAATTGATTTTAGACGTTTCGTAACTATTGTGATTATTGGTTGAGCGTGAGATAGATTGAGGACAAAGGTGTTGCTTATTGGTCCAGCATGGGACAGATTGAGGAGGGAAGGTTTGATTATTGGTCGAGCATGAGACAGATTGTGGGACAGCTTGAGAACGAAAGTGCTGATTATTGGTCGAGCGTGAGACAGATTGAGGAAGGAAGTGCTGATTATTGGTCGAGCGTGGGACAGATTGAGGAAGGAAGGTTTGATAGCTCAAACTAGGCTTCTCCGCAGCTTTTCCTTTCCCGCCTTGTTGCTTTAACAGGTGCCTAAAATTCGGGTCAGTGCTGCGGACACTTATAGAAGCTTCGCTCCACTCCACATGGTTCTTTTTCGCTTGGTTTGGCTGCGATGCGCGACATTGGGAGGAAGCTTTGTTATGTTTCTTTATGTCTTCTTGTTCGTTTGACCAAATGCTGTAGTACACATGCTTCAGCACTATCTCTTCTACACCGCTGGCTTTCTTCTTTGAATCAACTCTGTAGTTTTCCTCGCGTGGTCGTGTGCGCTCTATGCGCACCACCTTATCGGTGAACGCGGACAACTGCTCCCTGTGTCCGTGGTTGCGCGACTTTACATTAAAAGCTGGGCAGTCTGGTTTTTGCGGTAGGCTAGTTTGCTGTAGAAAAGCTTGCTCCTGAGGCCTTGTACTCGAAAGCTCTGTAGCAGATACTTCAGCTACGCGCAGGGCGGACATTGTATGCGGCCAAGAGTTGAACGCGTTGTCTGGCAGAAGCAGTCGCCACTTTTTTGAGCTAGTGTCTTTTTCTTTTCTTTCTTTTTTGTTTTGTCTCGTCGTCCACCACGCTTATGTCCTTGTCGAATATCTTCAATGGAGTTTCAAGTGGCAAGAAGGCCCATCCTGTATTGTAGGAAACATGTCGTAAGTTAAGGACGATAAACTCACCCCGGCCAAACAGCAATTTTATACATTAGTGACTAGTTTTCATGTAATCGTTCCGATCGCCGGAATTGTCCGTTTAACTATAGTGGGGCGATTGAAGCGATTTTAAGTGAAAACACAGTCACCGGCGGTTCCGGCGATCGAAGCGATTGCCGTCACTGACAAAGATCGCCCCGGTTTTATCTCAGACGATTCCGGTAACCGGGGCGATAGAAATATTTGTAATCATGCATGAAACCACCTCGGACGATCGAGGAAACCTCTGGGCGATCGCAGCGATTCCGGCGATCGAAGCGATCATATCGAAACCAGGTTAAACTTGCTAACAATTTAAGTCGTTATCATATTGGTTGTGGTTCCACTACAGCCTTAACACCAGTGTAACACCGTTATAAACAGCAAATGCCGCTGTTACAAATGGAACCGGGGTTTTTTTAGTCCCCGCTGTTGGTGTTTGTCTCCCCGGCAACGGGGCGATTTCAAAGAGTTTGAACAGTGGTATAAACCACGCTCAGGAGCATGGTTTATCGGAGTTTATCTGACTACACTTGAATTGCAGCCAATGAAAAACGAAATATTGCAAAATATTACAAAAGAGGCAATTAAACGATCTTTTATTTTTTGTACAAATGGAACAGTGAAATATTTTACACAGAAAACGTCTCTCACGAGCGAACCGCGTGGTCGAACTGATGACGCCGCAATGCATCATATTTTTTTGGTCAAATCTCCCACCTTGAGCCCAACCTCCGCAGGTCGGGAATCATGAAGAGAAAATCCCCACCCCTTCGGGCTTAAACACCTTTCAAATACGAAAAAATGCCCCACATTTCCCCACCATTTCCCGAGGTGGGGGGTCACATTGACTGTGGTGCATTAATTCCCGCGCGTTTAGCAATTTGTATTCACAGATCTCTTTCGGCTTTATTCTATCGTAAGTTTTTCGCAAAATGAATCCACGAGATCAAGATGGCAATCAACTCCCCTACGACTATCTCCTCTGTAAATTCGTGGCATATCTGTACGGCCGTTGCCTTACCAATCCCAAATGCTATTGCAGTAGCTCTGAATGCGTTTGCCTGTTCTGACACTACAGGACAACAGCTACATGTTTTTGTAGAGGAACTGCGCGTCGTAGTCTCGTATCCTGTCTATTTAAGTTTGGAGCGACTACCCGGCAAATTTCATCAAAGGTCCCGCGCGAAACACGAAAATGTTTCTTCTACTGTGGACCCATTTCAGCTTTATTTAATATCTCCTGCAGCCAATACTGCGGCCGAGGATATGCCCGGACGACATGCCTTCTGCGGACCACTCTCGCTGCTCGTATTTGCCGAACTCGCATGTACTGCAATAAGATATCATTTCTCATAATTTTAGGAAATGTATGAATATGAAGACAATAACCGCAATCAAAATAGCGAGTATTCGTTCTTGGTACGGCATATTGATTACATTTAACACGTTTTCTGGTATAGATATATCGACATATCATGTTTTACACGGTGTTCAGGTGCGAGTGCGATCGCGTGCACTGTTACAACGTTGTAAACACCGCGCGATAAAAGGGAGTTTAAGGCCCCGTTTACACTAGAGCGAATTTATCCGGATTCGTGAAAGCGTTTACACTAGATTTTGTGAATCCGGGGTCATTTTTAATGAATCCGGAGAGAAAACGAATCCGGAATCGAAAGTGGGAACTTTGTATCCGGATACTTTGTATCCGAAACAGTTTTCAAGTGTAAACGGGGCCTAAGAAACCTAGGACGGCGACGGCAACGCGAGGAACCAAAAAAATAGTGTCTTTGTTTTCCCTATGTCTTTGTAACTTTGCCTATTCTTAGGTTACTCAATTTGTTCCGTTTTTGCTGAGGTTCTATTGATTTCATCGTTTCCTACTAAGAAGAATGACTGTCGTTATTTTATCGAACTGTCGTCCACGTCCTGACAACGACGTAAAAAAGAAGCATTTGAAGTCGCACACGAGAGCACGGCGACCCCGAGAACATGTCAATTTCAGATATTCACGTGCTTCTTTTGTCTTCTGTGGTTAGTTTTATTGTTTCACCGACGTTGCCGTCGTCCTCTCGCGTCCTGTATCTTAAAGTCCCTAAAATCCGGTGTTACACCGATGTTTTCCGCGAGTGGAACCACAACCATTAATGACGGCATTGGCCAATTCTATACCAAACGAACAACTCGACCGAGACGTAAAATCGATCTAAATGTAAATTAGGCTTTTGGACGAAAGTGACACATTAAATCTGCCTGCATTTGGTTTGTCTTGTAGTTTCTAGACGGATGATTTGTCTTAGACATATAATCCGTCGGGTTATCAGTCAAAAGTTCGTCTCCGTCTAATATTAGGGACCTTAAGCAGAACTAGGACGGCGACGGCAACGCCAGAAACCCGGAAATATTGTTTCCATATTCCTATGCTTTGTAACCTTGGCTATTCTCTAGGTTGCCTAATTAGTCCCGTTTTTGCCGACGGTCCATTGCCTTTAGGCGTCTCTTACTGAGACTAACGACGGCGTAATCTCTCGAAATGTTGTCCACGTCCTGAAAACAACCTAAAAAGCAAGCATTTGAAGTCGCACGCGAGAGCAGGACGACCCCGAGATCATTTCAATTTCACATATTTACGTGCGCCTTTTGTCTTCTGCAATGAGTTTTATTGTTTCACAGACGTTGCCGTCCTCTCACGTCCTCGTGTTTAAGGTCCCTATTTACGTCTGACAGATAACTCGTCCATGCAGACGGATAATTCGTCTCTAGAATAAATTCGGCAAATTAAAGCTGGTGTTACACTGGTCGATTTGCAACGATACGATGTTGCGCTAAAAATTGTTCAGGTGTAACACCCCACTGCGAACGATTTTTCGCGATGTTTGCAGAGCTGCAACGCGTTGTAAGTTTTTGAAAGCGATTCATAAACTTGCAACACCGTTGCGCGAATTTGGAGCAAATCGACGTTGCAAATCGACCAGTGTAACACCAGCTTAAGACTTGTTAACTGCGGATAAATGTTTTCCATAGCAATTCAATCCAGTCCGTAGCAAAACACGTTTTAACTTTTTCTTAACCTAACAAAGTTTTGTACTTTTTTACAATACGTGCGGTCTATTTTGGGCTTCGACTGTTAACCAGCGGGGCTCTCGATTTTGTGGTGAATCTGTTCAGCGTGTCCAGTATATTGTCGGCTTGTAATTAATCAACGTTATGTCATTACAGAACGACTAGCCTGTGGCAGAGTAATTGAAGTAGTTCAGCAAACATTCTTCGGACAAGTGGGCCACTAACGGTCGACTAACCTGACCAGAGTTAAGCGAATTCCTTGTACAAAGCTCTTGGCAAACGAAGTGTCGGGGTTTTCTGGAGGCTAAAAACCGGCTACTAGAAACAGTTAATTTTACCTGAACGCGTGCTAAGGAAGCGGGAAGGCTGAAGCCACTCAAATATCCATAATGTCCTCGACACTTTCACACGAGGCTGAGATACGTTGGCGGGCCAGATGACAATCAGAAACTCAAGAGCCGCACCATGGACCCATCAAGTAATTACACAGAAACAAAACCAAACTGAGCGATTTACTTTGCAGGTTTAGACGGAAAATAGGAAATAATACTGTAAACGAATGGCTCGTAGTATCAAAACTGATTTAGACGGCAGGATTAGCATATTCGAGCCAGTATGCCCTGAGGCGACGTTCACTGCTCAGCTCTTTAGTACTGAGGTGAGTGGAGGCCAGTCCGAATCAGGCTTCAGCGGTGGCACAGATAATTTCGTCTCTTAAATCCCAGCCCTTTTCCTAATGATGCAGAGTGTAACTAACCAGACCTGTGTTCAGGTCACGTGACCGTTTGCAGTGCTATTAAAAGATTCTTGTGTTTTTCAAACTACCTAAGTGCAATCTCATTACCATCATCTTTCTTCCGTTGCTATATTTTTGTTCCGACTGCTTATTTTTCAATAGATACACTGTATTTTTAGTGTTGCCGAACTAAGAACTGGACGGCTCACTTCTTGTTCTCAACAACAGCTCGAATAGTGATTCCAGAATGTACTCATTAAGAGCTTTAATTAGAGTGGTCACACCTGAAGGTTTCATTTCACAGTTCAGAGGTTGGAAGTGAACACTGTTATTATAATGTGCTCAATGCGAGCTTTCATTTGAGTGGCCACACCTTTAGGTTGATGAGTTAGAAGTTTCTAGAACGAGGTAAACTTAAAAGTAAGCAAAGTTTGGCTGACTTGTGTCGTGAGAATCATGTTTTGTAGTTATAGCTCCAGTAGTTCGATAGTAGTATTTGTGGCCACCACGTAAGCGATCAAAAAGTTTATTATAACGGAGGCTAGGAATATGCTGCAATTACGTATGACATTGCTTGAGAACTCGCTTGATTTGTCCAGTAGCAGCTCAACGTCTTTTCAAAACAGTCAGTATTATATAGACACGGGTGTTTTACTGGAAAATATACCGTGCGTAAAATCCATATGAAACTACATCCGGGACCCGAGTGGCGTATTTTCCATATCCTCACTAGTGAGGATGTCGTTGGCATCATTTCCCGCTTTTGCACGGTTGTTTGTGCAATTTCTCGTAAAAAAAATGGGGGCTAATATAATAAAAAGAAAATTACACGGCGGCTTGAAGATATGGATTTTATTTTCTCGTGGAAAAAACAATATTTTACTCACTCGCGAAGCGCTCGTTCGTAAAATATTGTTTGTACCACTCGAAAATAAAATTCATATCTTCGCGCCGCCGTGTAATATCCTCTATGTATTGTATAAATACGCTGGCATTAACCTTACTGGAAATGTGTGTGTGACGGTATTTGTCTGTGTATTGCAAATTGAGACCCAACTGACTGGACAATTCTACTGAATATGGCAATATTTAGAACTGATTACTGTGCAGTCCGCTAATAATTCATTTAGGAGCTTCAATTGCTGACAGAGGAACATTACTCATCTTACCGGAGATTTCATCCCGACGCCCGACTTGTTTTGCCTTTGCTTCAAACGGACAGATAAGTCCTGTCGGAAACACAATTGAGGTTTTTAGGTGGAAAACAGTTACTTTAGGATCGAGGCATGATATATTTAATGTAGTACAACAGATAAGACATAAAGACATCATTCGCTCTACCTTACCTACCTTTACAGAAGTGTCCCAGGCCGTGTTGCTACAGCATGGCTTCCTTAGAAATGTTGTCGTCTCTTGTGAATAACAAGTTCTCACAAACAAAGCATCATTAGCAGAAGTGCGGTCACCTTTAGAATTCGGTGACTCCCAGTGTGAATCAGTGAGCCGTGCGAGCGCTCTCCATTGCACTCTGTCCAACCAAACACACCACAGGCGGACTGAACGCTAAATCGTTCCATCAAATTAAGGAACTTACCGAAGCTTGGAAGCCTGGCGTAACTATAAAGGCACCCTACTTTTGTTTAAATGTTAAATGCGAGACCGGATGCGAGATACTTTTAGTGTAAGAGTTGCTGAGATATCATCTACAGACTTGTTGGCGCCTTGGTGGAGTAAACGTCAAAAACAATTTCTAAATTTAGGACTCTGGGGGAGTGAGTTGTCTTCTACTAATCTGGTCATGCGTGGAAGTCTCTGATATTAATTGATTTTGAAAATACAATTTTCCCATTCGAATATTCATTCAATTTACCAGTCAAATATTCGTTCACTTTCCCCTACATCTACATCTACATATTATTTAGTCGGTAAAAGTCTTTCGACAACACACCAACTGCAAACTAAATTATAAGCACTATCATTCAATAAGAAAAAACAAATTTAAAATTCAGTATACCAATAATGTTATTAGATGATAAAAGCATCATTTTTAGGCTAAAAAGATCAATGGTTACTAAAAGAGAGTTCCATTCTTTAATGGTTCACGGAAAAAATGTTTAATTGCATCTGTTCTAGTAAGTAGAATTTTATATTTAAAATTTTGACTGCCTCGAGTTCTTGTCTCAGCATGCGGAAATAAATAATTACTAGTATTAATGTTCCCTTCTAAACATACTGATTCACTTTCCCCAACTGAAGTGTCAACTCGTTATTTTGAGAAAAATTACATTTTATAGAAATTCTGACGTTATAAACGAGCACAAACGTTTGGAGTCAGTCTAGTTCATTGTTAGCTAGAATATTCCGTCAATTTAGGGGATTCGTGAAGTGAGCACTGTTCTTATTGGTTAATCGCTCTCGTCTCCAGGACAAACTGAAATACACGCCGAGTTGGGTGAAGGTAAAATATGGAGCCTGGTACCTAAGCCCAAAGACATGGAAAACAAGACCGAAAGAAGAGCCCTTACAGGACCCCAAGGAGCAGCAAGACAAGGCTCTCTCAGAGTCCAAGAAGAAGAGTCATAAACTGGTAAGTCTCGCTATAGGTCAGTTATAAGGCTACCTCTCCCAGAGTCCAAACAGAATGGCCATAAACATAATAAGTCTTGCGTTTCTTTGAGAGAATCCGAGGTCGGATACCAATTTCAGATTACACGGATATTCCACGACGAAAGAAACAAAAAATCCGGAAATGGATTATTTTGCGTTGGTCTCGAGCTAAAAAACATCGATGAACGTATTATGTTAGTTTTCTGGTTATATACAAACGTGAACCTCAAAACAAAGCCGACTAAGCTAATCCAGGATTAACGAAATTCTTTCTCTCGACCCCTCTGCCAATAAACCGCAGAGTTTTGTTCGAAGATGGACTAAAAAGCTTGTTCCAGCTTAAAAACGCATGAAGGAAGTTGTTGTAAACGAAACCTTCACAATTTCAGGCATATAAATGACATGAAACTTTAGACCTAATCCAGGATTAGCCTAATCGTGCTCTGAAAAACCGGGCCCTGTATGAGACTGGCCCTAAAATGATTAAGTTTAAGAGCACCATACCAGCGCGGCAATGACAGCGTAAAAACTTTTGGAGCGTTTGAATATTTCTCTTCTGACTCCAGAAGTAATACTATGGGACCCCTGGTCTGGGAGCGACATCAGCACCCCGGGGGAGAGGGTGAGGGGAGGGTTACTCCCATATATGAGCCATATTGGTATGTGTGCCACAAAGGGTACCATTTTCAGCATTTTGAGCCTTTGGTCTGGAATAGGGTCGGAGATTTTGATATTTGGTTTGAAGTAGGGTCGAAAAATTGCACATTTTGGTCTGATATAGGGTCGAGAATCGCACATGTTGGTCTGAAAAACGGTCGAAAATCGCAAATTTCGGTCTAAAATAGGGTAAGGGTTTTTCATTCCCGGGCGGCACACTCGCACCCAAAATTTTGAGGAGTATAACTTGCCCCCCCTTCCTTGGGAAACGTTGCTCTGTATGATTTTGTTAAGTTCATCATTAACGACTACAAGTTAATTTTTGACGGGAGAATTCTCACATGAACTCAGGGTTATCTGACCGAGAATACTGTTTTACTGCATAGGTCTCGATTCTCATTATATAAAGACTTTTAAAACTCGGAAAAGAGAGAGGAAGGGTTATAATTAGCACCGGATGTCACAACATGATTTTCTTTTTTCTAAATATAAACAGCTTCGTCCGTCAAATCACCGAGTCCAAGACGCAAATATTACTAGAAAGCATTTGTCGTTCGTTTATGATCTTTAATCAACGTGATACACAGGGAGTGATAGTGAATGAAACAAAACCAGGACAACGTATGAATGTTTGAATGAAATAAAACCAAACAGCGTACGGCAGAACCGCGAATTTCAAATTCATTCTGGCGCAGCGACTTCAAGGAAAGCGCTTTTACCGGGCGTTTTGTTTTAAGTATGGTCAGTACTACACAAGATGCGACAAAGCTTTGAGGCTCGTAGCTGAAGTTCAATAGGGGCAGAAGGCCGGGAGCATGCATGTTTAGTGCGTTCTCATACATGTGGTCCATATGTTTATACGTCGGACCGGCTCTATATGCAACCATTTACGTGACGGCTTCGTGGTTAAATTCGTTTGACTTTACCAGGACTGCAAATTCATTGTGTACAGTTGTTTTTGTTTCGTTGTGGTCGACTAGAGTGACGTTCGCCGGTTGGTCTGATCCACATTGCAAGCATTTCTTTTTATCTCACCTCTCGTGTTGTCTTGCAGGACTCTGTACTCGCCACAATGCATGGAGCCAAGGCCTTCAAAGACTTCGTAGACAAAAAGAGCACCAGAGTGCCCGAGTTCCTCCAAGTCGTTGCCGAAGCACAGCAATCAGAAAACAAAGCAAACGAGACGGCGACAGACGAAGGAACGGAGCGAAGGAGATCACGTGGTCAAACTATTACGTCACAAAGCTAGCAGGCACCAAAATACAGAGATCTTTAGAAATCGCCGTTGTTTGCAAAGGAAATATTCACGAGCAGTTTGTAGCAGCTACAATTTTGTAAATAGTACTTTTCGTAAAGTGTAAATATTAACTGTAGTAATAAACGATGTCAAGTATATTTTCACGCTTTTCACGTGTCGCGTTTCGAGTTGCAGCGTGCGTGTCTCGCGCGCGTGTACGCGTGTGAAAGGCTCGCAGTTGGTATTGTTCTAGTATCTTGAGCATCAGATTTTTTTCTGGGGAGAATCTTTATTTTTCCGGGGGTTGAGGGGATTAACCTGAAACTCATTAGTTTTAGTAATTCATAATTCCCATTTAATGTTTGCCCTTGTCAGTATTCATAGTATAGATCAGTTTACAGCGATGTAAAAGAGTCCAGCGACAGCGACCACGCTGACCAGAAGCGCCAGCAAAGTTACTCTGTGTCGCACGATCCATGGCGGCTCGAATACTTCCTCTTGTTGCTTCCTTGGACGTCTCTTCTTCCCGCGTTGTTTCCTTTCAAACGACTCCAGCTCGTCCTGTGGCAAACAGCGATTTGAAATTAAAGATTGAGATATACTAAACCAACTGCACTACAAGCCACAAGCCACACCAGAAACGGCCACACATCAGAAAGTCACCAGAGAGATTCCACAAAACCTACAGTTACAGTACAACGAACACTCTAGCAAGTCCACATAACTGCAGTATCATGACTACACCACACTACATATTTCCCTTTATAACCCTCGCCTAACCCACACATCCTTACTTGCTCCGACGAAGGGCTGACGCTCGAAACGTTGGCTCAAATTTCTTAGCGGCGTCCAGTCTGACACTTATTCCAAAATGGCCGCCGTGCGGATTAGCCTGGGTCGAGTTACATGGAAACGAGGTCATGAGGGCCACTGTTTAACCGTTGGAAACCTTAGACCAGTTGTTTAGTTTGCATGCTTGTTTCAGAATGCCTCGGAACTGTTGTGTTTTGCATTGTGCAAATAGACCCGCGTACAATAACACATCAAAATAATGCGGCCCTCATAACCTCGTTTCCACGTGGCTCGACCCGCGCGGCGGCCATTTTGTGTATAAGTCGATTCATTATTAGTTTTGCGTCTTCGTTCTCCCAAGTGCTAGCTTTCCAATGTACACTACACTACACGCCAGAACACATCATGACACGCATTGACAACATGACACACATCATCGTGCCGACCTGCTGAGCTCTGAGTTGCTCTTCTTGGCGCAGTCGCTCCTCTTTGCTCAAGGTGCTCTCCTTGTTCACTTTAGTTGATGCACACGCGTCGTCACACTCCAAGATAGCTTCACCTGATTGCACCGCACGACAAGGAAACTCCTGCCGACAAAAAAAAAAAAAAAAAAAAAAAAAAAAACAGGAAAAGAAAATCAATGGAACAACTTCAAGAAACTTAGAAAAACGTGACGTCATCATTTTGCAAACTTTTCCATTCGAATCTCTAAACCACATAGTCATGCGATATACACAGCTGCTGCAAGAACGTGTGCAAAATTTAAAATCGCTAGCTATACAAACGTAATAAATCAGAACTGAAGACTGGCGTTTCTTTCTTTCCATTTTCTTGCTTTCCATCTCGGGCATTGTAAAAGCTTGAGGTGAACTCTTGGGAAGTGATTCTCAAGGGATCCTGGGGCACGTTACCTTCTTCTTCCGCCGGCACGGGCATCTTACACTTGACTTCTTGGCGCACTTCTCTGGGCTCGGACAGGGGCCTGGGTGACACAAGGCCGTGCACCGGTGCCCACACTCCAGGGACCTGGGGCACTGATTCTTGCATGACGTCAACACATCACGTGAGTTTTCATCTGCTGAGGTCAACTCACTGAAAAGAAAGAAGAGATTCAATGATAACCAAAAAGTACTCTAAATTTGCACTAACAGCTGACAGCTGAAAAACAACAACAGGGTAACCAAGCTTCTGAGAGCAGAAACGTGCGATTTACTAGACAGGAACTCTATACTGTAACGCGCCAAAGCAGTTACACAGAGAGCAATGCTTGAAAACACTAAATTAAATACAAACGCATGATAGTGTTAGTTTTAGACTGCGTTTGATAAATCAGCCATATAAGGCGACGACGGAAAGCTAAACGGCATTAAAGAAGTTTAAACACGAAGGCGCACTATAAAAGGGCGCTTCCCAGGGAAGCGCAGAGCCACTTGTCAATCAACAGCGACCGAGACAACAGCTCCTAATATTAGTAAAAAGCCAAAAATGCCCAAATTTTGTTTTCCTTGTACCTGAATACCACGCAAAATAAGATAATGTTGCCTCACCAATTTTCCATCACATAAACACTCATTTTGAGTGCAGTTTGAGTAAAATTCAAGGATAATCTTCAAAGCAAAAAATTAAATAGGCTTGGCGCGCAGCCATGCGTCGCATCGCACCGCGAAATTCAAAATGTATTTTGGCAGCCAAGAGCAAAATTCCGTTTCAAAGCCTCCAGTACAGAACTCCACATTGAAGTTGCCCGCATGTGCTTAATTTTAGGTATACTTTTAGTCGCTAAGCTGTAGAGAAATTTCATGGATAGAGTGACTTCTGAACGCTGTGGACGCACGTGCGATTCAACAAACATTGTGCAAATTTGATGTCGAAAGATGCGGGGCCAACGGCCTTTTATAGCGCGCCTTCGTGTTAAGCTGACGTTTCAAGCGTTAGCCCTTCGCCAGAATAAAGGTTAACGCTCGAAACATACGTTAAATACAAGGACAAACTAACCTGCACTGTACATAGACCAGCATCAGTTGGCAGTGACACTTCACCTTCACCATCTGCTTGCACTCTGCGCATTCACCTGGAGAGACACCACGTGGACAGGTGGAGTTAGCTTCGGCTGACTGACACTAGTAAGGCCCGGGTCAAACGTCGAACTTCACGTATCTCGAACTCGATGCAAACTAGCTCAACAATAGGTTTTGCTCATTTGCGTTGAGTTCGACTCATCTGAAGTTCGACGTTTGACCCGGGCCTAAGGGGCTCCAACCCCGCAGTCCAAACTAGGAAACAACATGCACAAAAACACTGTTCACGTTGCTGCAGCCGTCAATTGACAGAGTCAACAACAGGTTCATTCTGAGTATGCAACTCAGACGTTTGGAGTGTGTGCAGGCTTAAAGAATTTCAAGCCTGAAAAGTTTTAACGTTTCCAGAGCAAGGTTTCCTCGTTTACACCGGGCATGTAATGTGCCATAGTAGAACCCAGTAATGCGCACCACTGTTTCACACAGTCATTTTTGATGCCTGTATATTAATTACGGCGAAAACAATGCTAACTAATCAGCAGCGTTCTTTACAACTTTGGTTTCGTTTGGTTTCCTTTACAACTTGGGTTTGCTGATGGACAGCTACGACGAGAAGTTCGGAGTTGAGTCGAAAAGATTTTCATCTCTGATATTTTGAGCATTAGCTTCACGACGAGTGAACATGACTGCAGTAGTGTATTGTGTAAATACTTTTCAGTGATCAGCGCTTACCGGGATGACACGGCCGCGGGCACTGGTGCGCACAGTCGGGGTGGCGGGGCCTGGTACAGGGTTCCTCACACGGCTGACACTCGGCACCAGCCTGGAGAAAAAAAAGACAAGCACTTAAAACACAAGACAACAATAACAACAACAACAACAACAACAACAACAAGGGAAAACAACCTCAACTGACTTCTGTTCTTAAGATTAGATTTAGGCTGCGAATGAAAATGAGCAACGGGACAAAGATGCCCAACCTACTTTTTAACGAAGAAGAAAATACGAAGGAACAACAACAACAACAACAACAACAACAAGGGAAAACAACCTCAACTGACTTCTGTTCTAAAGATTAGATTTAGGCTGCGAATGAAAATGAGCAACGGGACAAAGGTGCCCAACCAACGTAGAAGAAAATACGAAGGAGAAAGTAAAACGAACGAATGCAGGTGATTGAAAAGTCAAGATTGATGCAATGTAGTGTTACGTCGGCCTTGATTACCTACCTGATGCTCGCCGCTGGCTCGTGAGACCGTGTGACACTCCAGTTGACACGTGTGGTTTCCGCACGCTAGTTGCCGACCGCAGGGACGACGACACGAGAAGGGCTCGAGCGCAGAACACGGGAGAGACGCCACCTATAAAACACCGCTAAATTATAAGAACAAGGTAAAAGACGTGCAACATGTTGAAAGAATTTGAGGTTAAAGGCGGAGAGTTTTCAAGGTAATTCTCGCAACCATCTAAGAAGAAACGAGTGGGAATCATTCAATATTCCATCAGCTTTAGAATGAGCAAGTGACCGAGAGAAAATTACCCACCCCTCACCCTCGTTATAGTGTGTTATTTGTGACGCAAAGAAGAGAAGTTGCAACAAAACATGGCGACGAGCGAATAGAACAAAGTTATTGTTCTGTAAGACGAGTTTTAGTGTACTTAATATCCGTGTTCATGTTGTAAACGAGCGGAGCTTTGGTATTTTAAAGTTTGGTGCGAAGAGAAAAACGTAGCGGTGACAAGGGTCAGTAAATTATCGGACGTGCATACCTCGTGGTTTCCTAGACATTTCCTGCAGAACAAACAACAAAAGAGTTAGTGTGCAACGCAGACGTTCTGTGGTCAAACCATGTTCAATGTGGCAACGTAATATTGATGGGAAATATGCTGTTATTTTTCAAATAGGCAGTTGTATTACAATCTGCTGTACAACTACTCAAGCCGTGAATCGCAACATGTTTTTAGGTCTACCTCAGATCACGCTCCAACTAATTTTTGACAGTGTGATCAAGGGTGAATAGGCCATCAGTGACACTAACGGGCAAAAGCGCGGCAAATACAGTTAATGCAGAAGTATAGACGCACATTTTGAGGGGAACACGACATGGTGGACAAGGCAGTGAAATGAACTGCTCCACTGGGACTTGTGCTGTTCGTCGGCTTGGAATCGAGGACGCTGGCTGAAATAAAGAACACAACGAGTTGAACAAGACACACAGCCCGCCAAGATTCATGGCCGTGACAAAAAATGTTGCAACTGTAAAAACAGTTGCAAAATAACTGTAGCAACAGCACTAGTAGCAGCAGCATAAAGTAAAGTATCTTTATTTATACACGGCAAGTAATTCAGCTAGTAGCTGGTGGGGCCGTGTTGGTGGAAGGCCTGTAGAAAGCAGACAGGTTCTGAAGGGAAAAACCGTTGGAGTTGCCTCCTCGGATGAAAAACCTTCTTACTACTGCCGGCCGTGGGGATCGAACTCACGACCTCCTGGTTCAGAGCTTTATTACGAATTCTGGTCCACCACCCGAGACCGCTCGGACACTGAATCAGTTTAATTAACAGTAGTAGTACTTGCAGAACGAATAGTGATGACACTACAGTCGAACTTCCACTGACGGCCAACTCCCAACAACGGCTACCTTTACGCTAAGGGCCACGAATTTTGCCACGACCACCAGTCCACACATTTACTGTTCTTGAAACCTCCCCGCAACTGCCACCTCTACAGAACGGCAACGGCCAGCACTATGTGTTCCCAAACCCAAAAATGCACTTAAAATAGCCTCTACACCACAGCCACTCAACAAATAGTGGAATTCCATACTTTCATTGTGGGAGTTTAAATTTTTAGCCAGTTACACGCACTGAACTTGGTTTGTGGTTCAAGTTTCCATTAAAAAAAACTTATAAATAGTCAATAGTGCTCATATGTTGTCTTCAGTTAAAATTCACAACATGTGGTGTCAAATTACACCCTCACGTCTCCACAACGGCCACAACATTTTGTCTCCAAGGTGGCCGTTGTGTAGAGGTTCCACTGTATTGAACAGGTTGCGAAAACGGAACGCTAGAAATAACACGTCAACCTCCGCGACATGTTGAGCTGGAGCAACACACCTTAGCAGGCTGAGTTGGGTCAGGAACTCTGTCATGACAAGGTGAGGAGCAACAATGTTGACATGGAGACAGCAGCAGGCCACAAGTCTGACGACACGGGGGGCATGGACCATAGTGACAGCGGTGCTTCTGTTAAACAAAGAGAGCGTTTACACTGCAGGCATGGATTGCTAGTTCCTGTACGAAGCTTTGGGCTGTGTCAGCGTAACGATGGAACCCAGCACACCCCAAACCGTTCTGTCGTTGAGTCACACTCGATGTGCTAAAGCTTTACAGTTTGAATACTATGTCTGTGCTGACTCTTTAATAATATTTGGCCGAGTGACCAATGCGGATGTCGCACCAGTCAACAGACTAACCTCGCGTTGAGGATGGTGGCAATCAGGAGCAATTCTGCAAATAAACAAATAAACAAATAAACAAATAAACAAGCGATAAATGCTGGGGATGATCGACTTCAATTTACAATTCAGTCCGTGACGAGAAATTGCCATTTCACTGTTTATCTGGAAAAATCTGATGGGCATCCTCGGAAAAGAACCCTTTTCCTCGTTCCCTTACCCCCCCCCCCCCCTCTCCCCCACCCACCCACCCCAAGGAGGTTGCAGGAGGTTGCAGGAGGTTGAGATCATCTATCAACAGTCTCATAAGGCAAGCGCCAAACTCTCTGTTGGGAAACTGATGTAGGGAATTGACACGATGAGGGCGTTTTTATTTTGTCAAAATAACTCTACCGAGACAAGTTCTTGATGCAATTTTGTCTGTGAAAATACCAGCTATCTATTGTAAATAAAATTGTTTTCTCACTTGCACAGCTCAGCACATTTTGGAGGCTTGGTGACTTTCTCTCTGCCGCACGGAAGAGTCAAAACTGTCACTCCACAGAAGCATGTCACGTCCACTGTCAGCGGACATGGGTAGCAGAGGCCTGGAAAGAGAATGTGATTGGTCACTCAGTTTCTTCGCTTGATAGAAAAAGCTGTTGGTGCTGAAGGAAAATACACATAGATGTTGCCTGTTTATTTAGCACAAAAACGTCTTACATTTCTGTGAAACGTACAGCAAGCTGTGTGTAACTTTAAAGAGACCCTCTAACTGTACATGTAGATGCTTTGCGCACCGCTATGTTTATATTTACATCGGAAGCTCGACTTCCTGAGGCGCCCACGTTATGACTGATCGATCTGTCTGTCGCTGCTTGCCGTATTCAATTCACTTTCTGAGTTTGTGCTGATTTATTTCGCGATAAAAAGTAGAAAAACATGAGAATCCGCCATTTTCGTATGATACCAAAATGTAGCATCTACGGTGAGAGGGTCTCTTTAATTTCAGACTATAATACAATTGACGTAAAATTTGTCACAGTCTGGTGAATAAGGAATGAAAATGTATTAAACTGGAATTGCATAAAGACAGATGGCAACAAATCACTGATTCTAAGGTATTAGTTATGCAAAAGCACACGTTCAAAAGCACACGTTCTCGCTGGTTACCTCTGTGACACGGTGACGGGCATTTGTGGTTGTGGCAATTGAGTGTTCTCCCACAGGTCTGTTCACATGGTGGGCATGATCCATCACAACACTGTAAAAACAAGAGTTCACTGAGCTCCTGATAACATCCAACACTACTTATCTGCTGTCCATACCTTCCTCTTACACTGATGACGATTGCACTGCCTCATGTTGACACACTTGATATCACAGATGAACTCCTGGCAACAAGGTACTGACTTTTCACGCTTCCCACAGCGACATCGCTTTGTGATCATCTGACGGCACATGCCACATGCACCCAAGTGACACCTTTGAGTGCAGTGATGACGACCACAGGACAACTCCTTGTCACACGTATCTCCACAAGTTGGTATGTCCTCTGTGCATGGAAGAGAAAACGCTGCAAAAAAAAAAAAAAACAAAAAAACAAAAAAACAAAAAAACAAAACAAAACAAAAAAAAAACCTGATCTTAAAACTAAAGATAAAGATCACTGCACAGCTCATGTAAACAAAGTTTGCAATGATACTGTTTGGCAACTGAACAGGGGAAATGAGTAAAAACCTGTTTTTCCACATGGACACTGTCTCTCCCCACTCCTGGGGCAATCACCGCATGTTCCTCTATGACACAACTGCTCACATGTGTGATGTCCACAAGACAGACGCTGCCCACAAACCTACAGATTGATACAAAACAAGCACATTACACCCAGCCTTCTCTGTAGTTCTTTCATGTCTTCATACAGTAAACGTACTCAACGATACACTGCAGGGTTGCCACTCATTAAGATAAAATTAATTCCCTGGCTTTTCCCTGACCACAGAATAATTTTCACTGACCATACTTGCAGGTGTGATCAGGAACAGTGATTCCCTATACCAACAAAAAACAATATCGATTACAGAATTTTTGGAATGATGTCTTGTCCACAATTTACTTGTTGCAACCTGAAAATAATATTTCCTGACTTTCCACTAACTTTGACAAAAATCTAGATTTTTTTCCCTGACTTGGTGAAAAATTCCCTGACTTTTCTCTGACCTTGAAAAAACATTGTTTATTCCCTGATCATGGCAACCCTGCAGTGGCTGAAACTCTACTGAAGAGAGGTTTAGTTTACCTGGTCACACTGCCAGTCTGGTTTGGCACACGGTCTGCTGACTCTCTTCTTACCACAGAGACAACTTTGAATGCTCTCCTTTGGGCAAGGTTTACACTCACCTACAGTAAAGAATGGCAGTGATTAAAGGGTAGAGAAAAGAATGAAGAAAATAATAATTATAACAAAGTCAACAACAGAAAAAAGAAAAATTCAAGGACAAGGAGCAGAATGAAGCAGGGAATGAACAAAATGCATATTGAGTCATCAAAAGTGGAAAGAATGGACATAGCATGGATGGATGGGAAAAGGGGTGACAGAAGGAAGTAAGAGAGGATGGATGGAGAAAAAAAGGGAGGAAGGACAGAAAGGAAGATAGGGGGCATGAATGAAAGACAAAAAAATATAATTATGATATGGCTGAAGGGAAAATTTATAACTGAGGGTGTAAAAGCAGTGGAAAATTGAAGAGGGAAAAAGGCAGTAGAACACACTGAACATAGAAACTAGTCACCTGCATGGCATGGTGTCTGACAAGAGTGATGCCCACATGCGAGCCGCTTGCCACAGGGCTTACCACATGACCAGTGCTTATTGCTGCAGCGCCGCACAGCCGGCCCCTGAGAGCCACAGTGACAATTAGTGCGCACGGTCTTTGGACAAGGAGGGCAAGGCCCTGAAAAAAGAAACATCAGTTGTTCAAGATCGTTGGAGCTCTCTTATGGGTCTATCTGTGGAGTTCCTACTCTCCATGATTGAACTTCATGCACTACCATAAGCGAGTTCTCTAGTGAACTAACCTGGGTGGCAAAGCAGCAGGCATTCATGGCCACAATGAGGCTTGAGTGGTTTGCTGCAGGTCTGTCCACATGAGTGAGGAACCAGCCAGGGATCAAAGTTGGGGTTGGGCTGAGAAAATAAAACATAAACATGTTAAAAGCACACATGCAACAATGAATAGCAAACTCAATCCAATATTAGATTAGATTACAACAGTAATTATATAATATGTTATACACACCAGTGAATTAATAACCAGAATACTATGGTGTCTGAAAGATAAAATTAATGAACTACTGAACTAATGAATAAATTTCTGTGATGGCTTGGCATACACTACAGTACCTGCTTTCCGCAGAAGCAGTAATACTTTGTAGGGCACTCTGATTGCTTGAATTCAAATCTGCATTTGGGACTTAAAAAAAGGAAAAGTTTAATCCTTTGAATTTCTTATGACCAAGAAAGGGAATCTCATGTTATTTTGTACTGAACAACCTCACTCTAAATTAGTGTCTTCTCAACATGAAATCACTCTGACTTCAACCTATTTATTATATAGACACTAGTGTTTTACTTGAAAATATACTGTGCGTAAAATCCATACAAAACTATATCCGGGACGGGGGAGTGGCGTATTTTCCATATCCTCACTAGTGAGGATATCGTTGATATCATTTCCCACTTTTGCACAGTTGTTTGTGCAATTTCTCATAAAACACTCGTGTCTAATATAATAAAAAGAAAATTATACGGCGGCTTGAAGATATGGAATTTATTTTCTCGTGGTAAAAACAATATTTTACTCACTCGCGAAGCGTTCGTTCGTAAAATGTTGTTTTTACCACTCAAAAATAAAATTCATATCTTCGTGCTGCCGTGTAATATCCTCTATATACTCTCAGTACAACTCACCAGTGCCAATCAATCTCTGTAACATGAGAGTCATCTTGAGATGAAATTGAGGCAAGCCTGGCTCCATCCAGTGCCCACTTTTGTATGCACTGAAGATGGAATATACAGTAGCACTGGGTACAACTCCACACCTGCAAAAAAAAAAAAAAAAAAAAAAAACCTTTTGCATACTTTATGCCCACAAAGAGGGATCAAAGTCGCACTTTTCCTTTCAGTACACACAGCAGAAAAGTGGGGTTAAAAACATGGATAAATTAAAGGGCATGTGATTTTCTGCTTACAGTATTATACTGGCTGGTTTTACTTGGTCAGACTATTAATTCTTCTCTGAGTAATTATAAGATGTATAAGTGTAATATCTGCCTGAACCTATAGCTATATAGGCTGTGTATACAAGTACATTATAAAGGCAGCAATCTATGGTACAGTTCTCACTTACAGCAGATTCGTGCTTCAGAGAGGCAATACAGATAAGACAGACTTGGGATCCAGATTTGCAAGAGTCAATCAGATACTGTGTTGTCTTGCTCAAGTCCTCATCAAACTCTATCAAACACAAAAGTGTAGATTTTTTATGCATCATGTCAATTATTCCAGCTATTACCTGCAGGCTATATCTCCTGGGACTCCTTTATAATGTTGGCACCCTTTTCACACTTTTCTACCATTAACTTGCACTTGTCATGCAAATCCCCCACCTCCATCCCATTATGCATTTCCCTAAATTACACACAAGTCTGACAGGCTGCATAGGGAATTGTATATTGTTATGCTGTTTGTGTGTCTACTGTGCGTTTGTCTGCCTTTTTTATCGCGTGAGCTGAATCCCTACCTTTGGTCGCATCTTTGTAAACCTTGAGCGTACTCGACAATATGTCAGCATCATTCACTTCTTCGTCTGATGAAGATTCCTCAAAATCTTCACAATCAGCGAACTTTCTCGCCGACTCCCTTATTTGCTCGGCGGCCTGTAGTCTCTTCTCTGATGCAGATTTCACATCGTCCACATTATTTTTCTGATCCGCTGTTCTCACGTCTGTATCGCTATTGACGGGCTTTCCACGTGTAAACCACCGGTCGTTTCTTGCTCGACCCCGGCTACTATTGAAAGCATTTTGATTGCCCGCTCGGCCTCGTCCACGCCCTTTCCCTAGATATAAAGGTCTCTGTTCCATGGAAACATGCCTTCTATGCACACAAGTCACAACAACAACGCTCGAATGCCACGTATTTATCAATCTGTGTGTAGAAGTATTTCCGGCGGGTGCCACAGGACCAGCGGTGGTTGCACGAAGTGTGGGCGCGCGCAAACATCCGGGGAACTATAGAGCGGGAAACTTGGAAACTTGTGTAATTTGAGCCCGCAAAATAGAGCACAGTGGCAACCCCCAGGAGTTGCTAAAAATATTCGGCTGAATCATCGCCGTGAAAGAGAAAATGGCAACAAGTTTGGTAAGCTTGTCTTCTGTATTTTATGTCTCTATAACGTGAAAGCCGTCGATGTGACTCGTGGGCATTTTAGAACTATCTTTATTGGTTGAAGTTCGAGGTAAAAAGAGTATTATTCATCACTTCCGTTCTGGACATTTTCTGTTTTGTAGAAAGGGAGAACTTTGGGGACGTCTGAAAGAGAACAGCCTCTTCTGCTGAGTCTGCAACGTCTATGCAAATCACACGAGCGAGAGAAGGCCAGGACAGCTTTGGAAACACTCCTCCGGCTGGTCGAGTAAGTCATGGATTAAAGCGGACTTTCTTCACAGACGAAAAGGCACTTCTGATCTTGAATTCTGCTTGTGTCAAAACGAAAGGAAATATTTAATATTGAAAGTGTACGAAATAACAGTTTATTTCCAAACTATATTTCATCAGTCAATCAGTTTTCAAATCATTATTTGCAACAATAATTGTTATCTATGCAGTGTGACGATTTTCTTCTTCTTTTTTATTTATTTATTTATTTATTTATTTATTTATTTATTTATTTATTTATTTATTTATTTATTTATTTATTTTTTATGTATCTGGTGATAAACTAAAATTCATACATATAACATACATCTTTATTTGCATTGGTAATGCAGGCCAGAAATAGGAAAAGGTAGCTAAAAGCTGATGTGTACCTGCAGAGAAAAGTTCATATAAAAATCAGTTTAAAAATTTAACAGAAACCTTAATTTTTAGAACCTAATACTAAGCATTTATTCCTCTTCCACACAAATAGCAATGTGATAAAATATCCTTATGAAGAAAAGTATCGTAAAGTCAGAACTGGCAACCCAAAGTTTGACTCGCAAGTGTGGAGTCTACCTGAAGCACAACAGTTTATGTTGGATTGGGGCTGGAAGCAGGTGTGTGTTAGCCAATACAGGTTTTTCCAACCTTTTAAGAAGAAAATGTATGAGTGACTTAGAATTGCTAGTTTAAACATACAGCTTTCATTTAAGCATGTTATCAAAAGCTCTTTGCTGTATAATATATTTCTGTTTAGAAACTGAAGGAGAAAGTTGAAATTGATCACAGCTCTTGGGAATAAAAGGATTACATTAAAGTTAATGAGCAGTTCATCCAGCATGGCTGCCATGGGAAAACCAATAATAACAAAAGGAACTGTACATCAGTTGTCCTATACTCTGTATAACCTAAGCTGATCAAACTTGTCCCTAGTTGTCTCCCTTATACGCCTGAGTCGCCCAGGACGACTGGGTATGAACCCATGCTGGACAGCAAGTAGTGATGGGAAGGAGGAAAGGGAGATAGACCTGTGCACCTGTGTTGCATCATTGTGACCACAAATATTATATTTGACATAATATATTTGACAAATATATTAAATTATTTTACTGTGTGCAGGTGGAGGATTCTTTGGTTCTCCTCTCTGATGAAGACAGCCAATTAATTAAACAAATGTTGGTGAAAACCCTGAGGTAAAAGTTGTTTCTTTTCTGTTTGAACCAAACTAAAAGTTGTGATAATGATATAATGTGAAATGTGTTTCTTTTTTCTTGTCCTTCAGTTCACTGACCATGTCTCCACCAAAAAGATCAGAACCAGTAAGTCTGCATCTGAGTTCTAAAAAGTGAATTCTTCATTTAGTTGCTACACTGTATTCGGCCACAAGTGCTATGGCCAGTACTTCCTGTTTATTGAATTTGTAATGAACACTTGGGGAGGGGTTTGGATACAAAGGCAGACCATTAAAGCAGACTTTGTCACTGGCTTGTTGGATTTACCATATTTCTCATGAGGCACTTAATGGTTTACCAGTACAGCGGGATTTTTATCTTGCAGAAAACGGAGAAAGAAAGGCTGGTGGAAAAAGAACGACAGAGGCATGTGGAGCAGACAAAGAGGGACAAAGAAGAGAAGGACAGAATTTTAGCCCAGGTAACACTCTTCCATGGTGCTGCACTAAAAGTTATTTAACTAGCTGAACATTGAATAGAGGCTTGCTTGAAAATAAGAAATACTTCAAACCTTGTTGACCCAGAGAACAGACTTTGAAGAAATAACACTAGAGGTGCAGATTCTTGTTGTGTAGGTAGATGTCTGTTCTGAAAACAACTGTGGTATCCATATGAACTTGTGTAAGAAAGAGAGGATTTCTGGAAAGGGCTCCATGTGAGATTGTCCTTGAATTATTTATTCACCTAGTACAAGTTTTAGTATTCATATCATTGCGAATCATGCTGATCAAGACTAATGTTTTGCTTTTGTTTGTACAGTTTCGCTCAGACAGGGAAAACATAAAAGACAGACAAACAAGAGCTTCAGTAAGCAAACTAGAGCAGTTATCTGTTGTCACTTTGTCAGTCATTACCCTTTCCTTCTTGTGGATTACAGCACTATATTTTTGGATCCAGCATAAATTCTGAGTATATTTCTTTTGGCTGCAGAAAGCTAGACCAACTCAGTTTGGAGGAAGAGTCACAAAATTTGAAGACATTGGAGTTGACCTCAACAAGGTAAGTACTGTATTTTATAAGCTTTGACAAATTTCACTGAAAGTGTGATGTCAGCATAATGTAGGTCCATATCAAACTGTGATAGAGTAAAATAGACAATCTCTTCTCACTCTAGTTGTTCCCTTCCTTGTTGCTGCAGGGCGGAGGATGAGGTTAGAAGTCTCCTGTGCTGATGGATAACCATCAAATCAGGGAACAAAGGATTTCTTGACTGACATGCAGTGCCAGCTTCAAACTCAATCCCTTATCAGCCCGTTTTGTTACAGCAATATGAACTACAGTATAACTTCAAACCCATTAGCTAAGCCATCAGATCTGTGATTCAGGGTACATTTTATTGGGTTTACTAACTTAGGGTGTGTTCAATGGGGCTATTCTGGAATAGGCATAGTGATACTGATTGATTAATATTTGCTTTGGAGCTAATTTATGTCAAAACATATCAGGGGCTGTTCAAAATGTCAGCGTAAAGGTCCAGAATAAGGATGTTGATCAGTGAAATGTTTCAGTTGAGTTTTGGAATACTGATTTATCGCTGTCTTGAACAAATCTCGACAGGTTCCAGAACAAACAAGTCTTGTCTATTCCAGCTCTGGAATGCCCCCAAAGAAATGTGCCCTGAATACTGCTGCATGTAGCCATAACAAAATTAATAAGCTGTTTTTAGGGGGAGGTGAGCAATAGGATGGGGGCAGAAATGGGTCAATAATAATTTTTACATGAAGAAGGGACTGCTGTCAGTCAGAAATGTGATGCAACTACACTGGTGCTGAGTTATCAGCATAATGATGATGGCCCTGTAAAATGTTCTTTGGGCATGAGGGTTGTTTGATGACCTGTTGCAGTTATCACTGAAAATACTTCCAAGAAAAACATGTACAGCCCTTTACGATGGGATAACTTACTTTTAAAGTTCACCTGAATTTCAGCTACTCTCCAGTATGAATAGGACAGCAGCAGCTGAACTTCAGACTACTTTAAAATATCTAACTGGGATTTAATGTGTGAATAAGACATAAACTTAGTATGGATAGTAAGAAAATGTGAGGTGTCTGTAAAGTGTCACAGGACATCACCTGTGCTAGTGTATATAAAATAAAAATACATGTACAATGTATGATGAACCTGGTTCATTTACCATTTTTCGTTTACCTGCTACAGCTGCAGCAACATGACAATGATCTAGAACTCACGTGGTATAACAATAGATGAGACCCATATTTGTTCGCAAGACAGCCAAGGTTTCCTTTTACTATTCAAACAATCAAAGAGTATGCAAAGTGCTGATTTCCAGTTTTATTTTGTATTCTGATTTGTTACACAGGTTCAGATTCTTGCTGAACCATTCCACAGCTGCTAGATGGCATTTACCTGTGGCTCTGGCTTGCCTGCAATCCAAAAGAACTTTGTCATTTCCTCTGATGAAAATTAATAACAAACATCCCATCATTTAATGATGCTATTGATTCCCAAGCCCCAAAAACAATCCCAGACAAATTTTTTCTTTCAACCAGTGCCAAGTGGCAGTGATCCCTTGTTTAGGTTCAAGTGGGTGAGACTCAATTATCTCACACTACTATGTTTTGTTCAGGTATGGGCATGAGTAGAAGGGGTCTTGGGAGCTAAAGGCTTTAACTGTTGTGACAAACCAAACCAACCTTCGTTCACATAGGTGGCTGCTCTGGCTTACCTCCCTTGTGTTCAGACACGGGCTGTGCTGGCACCAGTTCCTCCTTGGGTTCCACAATGCTAACCTGGTCAGGCAGGGGCTTCTTGGGGCCAGTCTTACCAGTGGGGTCCCATGGCAACATGATCTTCACCTTGATACCCAGCACACCTTAAAAAGTGACAAATGATCAGTTGCATGCTCTTTTATCATGCAAACAGCAATGTGCAAGGAAACAGTCTAAGGGAGGACATTAAATTTATCAGTCCAGAGTGTTCCATGCATGGTGCATTAATATTCACACAGCCGTTTTCGGATGATGTGTGATTGCTTTGGTTTTGCATTTGCTACGCTTTCCGATTGGTCCTAACAAGTTTAGCAACATTCTTAGCCAATCAAGAGCAAAAGCAAAACCTGGTTCAATATTCTCATGCAAGAAAGCAAGTCATGATGGCATGTTCTCACACCACTAATTCATTTGTGAAACCAATCGCAATTCTTGGTTTTGGTCGTACTTCTAATAATTGGTCTGATGTGTTTCTGCTCATCTCATTGATTGGCTCTGTGATTGCTTTGGTTTTGGTTTTTGACAGTCATCCAAAAAGCGCTCTATTTGTTATCATTTTCATGAAACATTACCTTGCCTGAGGTACACGTGTCTGATGGCTTCATCCACATAGTGTTTTGTGGGATCACCACTGTGAATCATCAGTCCATCAACAAACTTCATGGACTTTGCTCGCTGTCCCCGCAATTTGCCAGACACGACCACCTCGCAGCCCTTGGCTCCACTCTCCATGATAAAACGAAGCACACCATAACAAGCCCTGTAACAGAAAGAATACTTTCAGACCTTCACTCCTGAAATAGCACAGCCAAAAGTTCCAAATGGCATACAAAATAACCTTAGCAGTGATCAGAGAAAAACTTCTTCTTAACAGGTATGGTCAGGTATATGTGGTTCAGTATGGAGAAGATGCAGATGATCTCTCCCCTGGTTTCAAGTTTGTTAATGATCAATTCACTGCCGACTCTCTAACACTACCAATATGTTTTGTTCAAGTTGGGCACTACATACCCAACACTATCACAAAGCTAACATTACTCCTTGAGAATCAACCAGGAAAGAACTGTACCTTCGAACTGCAAGTCCTCCAATAAGCTTGTACCTGAGTGATTCACACTGAGCAATAGCACAGAGTCCACGAGTTGCCACTTTTTCAGCATACAGCTGTGGGATGGATATTTAACCTTTTAGTGTCACTACCAATCAGTCTAGTATACAAAGTTTAGTATGGTAGAAGAACTGATCTGTCTTACTTGGCTTCAGGCAGATTTGATAAAGTGTTCATTTTGAGACATAATCGGTATAACATAAAAGATCACTTTTCAGGCATTTTCTCCAATGGCCTGGCAAAACAAGGAAAGATTGTGGCAACAACATTGTGTCCTTCGATGTTTCGGAGCAAATATAGAATACCCGTCCACTTATAAAATCTAATGAAATTCTAATGTAATTCTTTGTAGAACGAGGCAATGATATTCAATAGACTGTATTGTTATGGAAAGCAGTGGCCGGGTATTCTCTACTTTAGCGGATGTTTCCAGGCTGGCAAAACACGGGCAACTTTGTTGCGCTCAGTGCGGACACTGCAACAAATGTTTGTGCGTGGCAAAACAAGGCAACATTTGGGAAACATGCACATGTGAGAATTGTTGCCGCCACAATGTGTCCCCATTTTGCCAGGCTTTAAGAATGACTGTGGATGTGTTATGCAAGACCCAGGCAAAATTTCAGGGGTCTACAACATTTACACACACACATACATTTTACACACATATTACTTAGAATGAAATCAAGCAACAAGGCTTAATTCCAAATCTATACAGACTAAAGCAAAACTTGTTACCTCGACTGTTCCCTCAGGGAAGCCGAACCTCTTCTGAACGACAGATGTAAGTTCACGGATTCGTCGTCCTTTCTCGCCAAGGACGTTCTGGGTTCTCGTGGCAAGAATAATAATTTCAGTTCGGATTGGTGTCACACGAACTTCCACTCCACTGTAGCCATCTTCAGCCAGTTCTCGAGTTAGAAACTCGTTTAATTCAGCTTTGAACAAACCATCAGCGACAAACTGTTGGAAGCCAAGTAGTTTTATCAAGTTTACGACATTTTGTTGTGATTCAACAAGAAGATCAAAATAAAAATTTATTCTATTGAGAGATAACTTGGGTGGATGCAATGGCGATGGTGATAATAAAATATCTGTGAGCAAAACTGTAATCTGAACAAATACCTCCATGATAGCACGAAAACTGGGGATCATTGATCGCAAAATAATCTACCTGAATCTCAACCGATTCAAGACCATCGTCTTCCAAATACCAATTATTCGAGTTCTTAGATTCTTAAACCTTCTATCTGGATTCGTTTTGAATGGCAATTCCCAGTAATAGTGAGAGGAAATGAGGATTTTTACCTTTCGCTTCTTGCTGATCTGAGCCGCCATGTTGACCGCTGTGAAAGAGGACTTTCCCAGCTTCCTTTGCGCGTTTACAGAGCTACCGCGCATGAGTGGAACGGTAATCCGCCATGTTTGTAAGAAGTTGTCAGTGTGTTAGATCGCTTTCGAGCCTTTCTTCTTCTGCAAATTTGGTGGTATGTGAAGAAATTTGATGCAGCTCCAGTAGGGTAGTGTTTGCTGTTGCTAACTGTTGATTCTATTCTCAGCGAAATGCATCAAAATCGCAGCGAGCCAGACAGCTTGTTCTTAGCGGAGGTGAGAACGCACGCGCAGCTTGCATAAACACGTGGAGCGTATTTCACAGCCGCACCTCTCATTGAGTTTTGCTTTTTCACCAGCAGCACCTGCACTCTCGAGTCTTCAGTCCAGATTTCTAGTTAGATCGTCTTCACAAGAGTCGCTGTAAGTGTGTAGATTTTGTTTATAAATGCATACTGTAGCTTCACGTCGGGCTTCTTGGAGAAATGGGAATCTTTCAGTTCTTAAAATGTCAGTGTTCTCTTATATATTTTCAGTTTCAGTTTATTTTTTGCCAACTGTCACACTAACGGTAATACACAAATAATAAGGCAGGGAAGCCCAAAAAGAAGCCCCCAGGCTTATAAAGTTTTGGGCTCCCTTTTACAAAATGAATATGGCAAAACAGTCATGGCATACGGAAATATTAATTATTGACATATATTTTACTGCATAGACCATTTTTCCAGCTCAGAGGACTCTGATTCCATCCGTGTAGCTCCTGACACCATTTTCCCTTGGGTGGCCCGGTGTGGGGGATTTGTAGGGGAGTGGGGTGGTTTATGGCTTGATCGATTGGTTTTTTGCTGATTGACAAGTGTACTGTCAGTCAAGTTTTTATTGTGTTAACTGTTTAACTTATTTCAGCCTTGTTGCACAGAACAAGTTTGGAAACAGGTTTGCCAAGAATTTTTGCACAGTCCAAGTACCACTATGTGAGTAAAAAAATGTTTTATTACACAACTTCACATTTTCAAGTGCAAGTAAAGGCCAAAGCGAGTGCAAAGATGGGAGTGTATTGCACTTGCCAGGAACCAGATCAACTGGTTTATCAGCTTACGTGATCAATATTTTTGCAAGCAAAGTTTACAAACGCACCATTTTTTGTTCCATTTTTCGTGCAGTGAAAACGTTTGCCCTGCTTCGTTTGTCACATAATAAACAATTATTTTCTTACACAAAAAGTCGTGCAATACAGCTGTATTTTAACTCGTCAGTTTTATTTTTTCTCACCTAAAGCAGGCTCGAAAAAAAACTGACTCGTAAAATACTCCGCCATATTGCACTCCTTCCCGTGTAATAACCTCTTTTTATCCTACTTAACCCCTTCACTCCCAAGCTCAAAATGCAGATTCTCCCAAGCTCAAAATGCAGATTCTCCCAACCTTTTAAAGAGTAAAATTGTGAGTAATGCAGTGAGAATAATATTGATAGTTAAATAGTATCTAAAGCCAAGTTCTCCCTACTGTATCACATGTTTTTGTTGAGAAACTGAAGGAGAAAATCGAAGTGGATCACTCTTTGGGAGTGAAAGGGTTAATAGAGAATGTGACACTCTTTCCAATATTTTCTCCTAAAGTACTACATAATTCTGATCATTAACATTCTGTTATTGACCAGGTAACATCATAACTACATCACCAGAACTTCTTGGTCCCTTGACAGAAGGAGCAGGGCTTGATACGGACATTGGAGATGATGACGACGAGATGTCAGGCGTTAAGAAAGAGAAGCACAGGCGCCGGCAAAAATACTGACACCAGCTTTCCAATCACTCTGCTTAATGTCTTCCTTTTCCAAGTCTTTACTGTACTTTGTTTACTTGATGTCTAGTGAGGCTCTCGGGCATGACTCTACTGTATTTCCATCACACCAAAAAAATATATGATGATTCTTGGAGATCAGCAAGTGATTAGTCACCTACAGTATCTATATTTACCAAGACAACTACCTATGAATAGGCAGACTATAGACAGTTGGTTTAGAGGCTGTTGTCTTTTATAAATACAGTCAAACCTGTATTAACCAAGTTCTGAAAATCTGCTCTCAATAAAATACTGCAAACTCTACCTGTATTAAGCAGACACCAAAAAATTCCCAAAGGGTGTCTGCTTAATACAGGTTTGACTGTAATATTATGGGGTTCTTACACTTATAAATGGATGGAAACTGATGGCTGGGCAGCAAAGAGAATCAGTGCACTATCCCTTGAGCCTTACTTAATGCAGAAATGCTCCTGGTAATGTTGCTTTAATTAGCAAAACATGTCGGTTGCATTGCACTATCAACAGATTTGTGTCTGTGGCAGGTGCAAGGAAACACCTCATTGATACCAAAACCATCAAATGCTGCAGCAGCAATGTCTGCTCCTTTAGCCAGGAGGCTCAATTAGTCAATTTACCTTCAATCTTCTAAACATTAGGAACAAGAAAACATGTTAGGTACAAGAAGGTAATGTTACCTTTATTGTCAGCTGAACATAAGTTTTCAAATCCCAAAATTGTTCACACTGTGCTTCAGCTTATATCTTCTCATATTTTGTCCCAGTCTTGTTTTTTAAACTTCTTAACTGTTTAATGCATTAAATAAGAGGATATGTAATAATAAAAATAACTGATGTATAGATGGATGTTTGGTGGTGTACATATTTTGCCCAAAGCAGGTGCCTGCATATTGGTTTCTCCTGAATCACTCATTAACTTTTTCAAGCACAACACATATAAGGTTGTGTACTATTGGGACCAACCTTTTCAACCTAACCCGGTTTGCTTGCTGTGGTTGAAATGTACTAATAGAACTCATATCAACCATTCTCGGGCAAAAAAAAAGAAAAATGAAAACACGAACGTATGCCTGGTACCATCGTTTTCAACTGGATTCCGAGTGGGTGGGCCAAAGTTGATCAACATGGTTGATTCCCAAAACAACACGTAAAAAAGCCCAACCAACCAAAAGCGTTTGGTACCAATAGAAAACGACCTAAGATTATTCCTTTTCTGAGAGACATATATACACTCCGATTTTCGACCACTAGTCGTTAAAATGCCTGCATTTCACAACTATTATCCTATGATCTTCAGCTTAAACTTCCGCGCTAATATTGTTACAAACAAATTCGCGTTCTCCATAACAGTTGGCAAAGTTACAATCACGCGATACGTTTCGCAGACCGAAGAAAAATAAATCGCCGGAAGTCACGCGATTTTATAAGCCTATTGTCCACGCAGCCAATGAAACATCTCGGTTGGATGAACGCCTTCCATACGCCCCTTCATAAATTATGCAGACAGAAACGTTTATTTGGTTCAACAGAAGAATCAATCGGTTCTGTCGATAGCTGTTCATCTTTGAGGTCGATCTTTGCGATAAAGCCGGCAATAAGTGGACTAAAATGTTCAATTTGTCAGCCAGAAGAGTGGTTGCGCTTGGCAGGGCGTCCATACCTTGTGCGAGCAGTTCAAGATATCTGATCACACCAGTTCTGAGAAGCTACACCGTGGTAAGATTTCCCTTATGAGCGCTTGGTTCAGCTCTCAGAGTGTAGATATATGTCAGGGCTAGAAAACTAAAACCCAAATGTATCGGTTTTACCCACAACCGAACTTCGTTTCATTAAGTTATACCCGCTGGCATAGTGGCAACTCTAAGTGTCAAGCTCATAACAGTGATTGTTGGAGTGATTTACCTTTAGAAGCGAATTTACGGCAAAAAAATACAACATCTGCCTTTTGCAATCTTGCTAAACAAGATGGTTTCGAAAAATAATGCAAAGTGGAATAAAACAATCGATTCGAATCAGCATCTGGAAACGGACGCAAACGACGACAAAATGGTTGTTCTCCTTCCGTGCACCATTGAAAGTATTTCGGTTTTATAAAGTGATAAGTGAACAAAGAAAACGGCGTTGGAACACCGCCGTGGGCCGACAGCTTTGGGAAGATGGGAAATGATGCTTGCGTGACTGAAGCAGAAATAGCCTTTGTTATCGTAATATTCAAGTCGAAGCCGCATTGAATTGCCAAAAGCCGCGTTTTAAGACTCCCTATATCCTAAATAGCGGTCCTAATAACTTTAAACACGATAAAGACGTGACATATTTCGGTTTTGTATCGTTGATTTCCGTCGGGCGCAGAAGAACGCCCTCGCAGCAGGAAGTAAAACAATTTTGCTGACATGGAAAACAGCATCCTCGAGACCCAAGGTCAGATAGTGGGGCGGCGGGCAAAAAGCGACGGAGAGGGGAGATGGAGGGGGAGAAATGGGGGAAGGTTAGTAAAACGGAAGCTTACTTCCGTTATGGCTGTAAACATGCCCTAAAACACAACAAAAGTTGCACGTGAGTGTGTGCTGATCTTGGGGCGGCGTGCTCTCGCAACGCACGCAGATGACGTTTTGAAACCAACCTGAGGATACGGAAAAGATATATTCGTTCCTCGCGTTACCGTCGCGCCATCCAATCTACTTTTATTCATCGTTCTTGGAGAGAGCCTGGGGCAGACAGTCGCTGTGCTTTTCGCGGAAAATTGCCACTACACGCCAATGACAACTTTTACTGATTGACGCACTAAAAGTGTTTCCATTTTTATTTATTACTGAGTGTTCATTCATCTTCTTGCTCCCACAGAGCAGCGCAGAACAGAAGTTCAATTCCCCAGAGGAGTTCATGACCTCGGTCACCAAGAAAAACCCGAACGAGTTCGAATTCCATCAAGCGGTACACGAGGTTGTTCATTCTTTGTGGGATTACGTCCAGGCGAATCCCGAGTTACTCCGTGCCAACATTCTTGAGCGCATCGTGGAGCCCGAGCGCGTTGTGGTATTCCGCGTGCCATGGCGTGACGATAGTGGGAGCGTGCACGTGAACAGAGGCTATCGAGTCGAGTTCAACTCCAGCATTGGTCCGTACAAAGGAGGCCTCCGCTTTCATCCGTCAGTCAATCTCAGCGTCTTGAAGTTCCTGGGCTTTGAGCAGGTTTTGAAGAATAGCTTGACAACGCTCCCCTTGGGGGGAGGGAAGGGAGGGTCTGATTTCGATCCAAAGGGAAAGAGCGACAATGAAGTGATGAATTTCTGTCAGTCCTTCATGAGTGAGTTACAGAGGCACATAGGTCCGAACACGGATGTCCCAGCCGGGGATATCGGAGTGGGCGGGCGAGAGATCGGATACTTGTTTGGCCAATACAAGAGAATCCGGAACGAATTCACAGGGGTGTTGACGGGCAAAAGCTATTCCTGGGGAGGAAGTCTGTTGCGACCCGAAGCAACCGGCTACGGTTTGGTGTACTTCACAGCAGAAATGCTGGCAACTAAAGGAGAAAGTTTCAAAGGCAAAACAGTGGCCGTGTCTGGCTCGGGTAACGTGGCGCAATACGCGGCAGAGAAAGTGTTGAGTCTGGGCGGCAAAGTGGTGACGTTCTCCGACTCCTCGGGAACAATCTACGATCCCGAAGGCATCGACAGAGAGAAGCTGGGGTATGTGATGGAACTGAAGAACGTGACACGTGGTCGAATCAGCGAGTACGCCGAGAAATACGGCGCGGAGTTTCATGAAGGGAAGCGGCCTTGGTTCGTGAAGTGTGACGTGGCTTTGCCCTGCGCTACACAGAACGAGCTGAACGAGCAGGAAGCAGAAGTGTTGGTACAAAACGGCTGCATCGCCGTCGCCGAAGGAGCAAATATGCCAACCGAACCGGATGCTATCGAAGTGTTCCACCGGAACCAAGTCCTGTACGCCCCAGGCAAAGCCTCGAATGCAGGCGGGGTGGCCGTGTCAGGCCTGGAGATGAGTCAGAACAGCCTCCGTAGTTCCTGGACCCGACAGGGCGTGGATGAGAGGCTGCATGACATCATGGAGAGCATTCACAGCCAATGTGTGCAGCACGGCTCCTCCAAGGGAAGTGACGTCATCGATTACGTCAAGGGTGCTAATGTAGCTGGGTTTATTAAGGTGGCTCAAGCCATGCTGGAACAGGGTGTAGTGTAGGAGACAAGAAATTGATCAAGCTCACTGTTTTAGAAATAGTCAAGTAAAGTCACAGTCACTCACAGACAGAAAAACAAATTAGTGTAGACTCTTAAAATTTGCAGGCCATTAGTGCAGAATGAAATCATTTTCGAAGTGTGAATTAGTTTTGAAAAACGTATGTTTAACTTTTCGATTTTACAGTGACGAACTGTCCCATTTGTCCTTTCACTCCCAAGAGTGATCAACTTTAATTTATCTTCAGTTTCTTACCAAAGATATATCACACAGTAAGGAGAGCTAGGTATTTGAAATCTCGTTCAGATGAAAGCTGATTGAGCTATCACTTCTTATTACATTACTCGTATACTTTCTTTTTAAAGGGCTGGGAGAATCTGCAGTTTGATCTTGGGAGTGAAAGAGATAACGTATTGGGGTATCCGGAAAGGCAAACCGAAACACCAGGTTTTGATAATCTACGCTCAAACAGTAAAATCGCGGGCCGGGTTACTTCTCCTGTCGTCAAGTGCAGAGTTTGACGGCGCCCTATAATTGCATCAGCAATACTATCAGCAGTACTAATATATTACATAATAAAACAGCACTATTTCTTACAGCCTCCGTCACACGATAATCTAAGCCGATAGTGACATAAAAAATGGAGGCGGCTCTATTAACAAGCCACATACTCCACGGTCTTATCAAAATACTTCAAATTTACACCTGATTCTTTGGTAGACTGCTGTATATCGGCATAGTATTCACATTAAATATAACCCGTGCTTCTTGATAGATAGAAATCATTAAAATATATGCTATAGATATCACCGTAATTCGTTCTTTTTGTGTGCGATGATAGCGATGATAGTTAATTCCAACTAAAAAATCAACCTTTCTTCAGGAACAAAAACGTTCTGAATGTCAATGTCGACTTTTTTCTTGCCTTCTTTAATAAGCTGTAGTTTGATAGCCGGCGCTACGTCACCTCTCCAGGAACTCTCGTCATCATGTTTGGGGTGGGCCACTGTCAGATGCAGGGAACATCCGGGAGCTATCAGTTCGCGCTCATGCGCAGCGGCTATTTGGTTCACAACTCTCCTCTCGACCTGTTGACGTCACAAAACTGGTTGGACTCGGCATTCAACATACAAATGAGTAAAAAAAAAGCTGGGAATAGCACACCGACCTCGTGTTTGATTGATCTCGCTCCGTAGTGGACGTCATAACCGTCCGCCAGCGTGTCCAGGACCTCTCTGTCCCATGTGATATGGATGTCGTGGCGGTTAATCGCCTGCACGAGAAGAATTACTTCATGTAAGGCGACGATCGAAGTGTTGCCATGGCAGATGTGGGGGAGGAGGTGAAGAGAAAAAAGTGACTAAAATGCATCTAAAGAGGAAACTATAGGAGGGGCACGACAAGTAAAAAAAAAAGTACCAGGCCGCGGTTGTTCAAAGCCCGATTAGTTTAATCGTGGATTACCCAAATTCTTTACTCGATTTTGTGGCCAACAAACTAGCAAAGTTTCGAAAAAAGACCTGCTAAAATGCTTGTTCTAGCTCAAAAGAAAAACATATCCAGACAGTCCTTAAATGAATGAAAAATTCTCATTTTCAGACTTAAAAATGACAGCAAAGTTTAGACCTAATCCAGGATTAGCTTAATCGTGCTTTAAACAACTGGACCCTGAGCAAAAAGAAAATTAACAAAAGTATGGAAAACAAATTCGCGCTCTGTTGTGTGTGCCTTACCACTTCGAGTGGTAGCTAAGAAATGAAAACAAAGGAGAGTGATGTGCACAAAAGCAGAATAGGGATTTCTACACACCAATTTCGTCCAACTTTCCAATTCTTTAGTGACAAGTTTCAGCAACTCCGGCCTTGAGAACGGTAAGAAGTACACCATCTCATTGATTCTGCCTAAGAATTCGTCTCTTTTGAAGTGGCGCTAAAGAACAACATGGCACAAACACCTTAGTCAGTAGGCGGAGTCATACGTGAGGCGGAGTCATTAAATCACTTTCGAGAATCGTGAATCAAAAACAAGAAGCCTACAGGCCCTTCCAATTTACAAAAGTAAAAAAATAAATCCGATTTATCTGGCATCCGATAATATGTGCATCAATAACTCATTGACAATTTTTAGTGCGCTGAAAAGAATTTTCAAGATTGTGATACCTAACAGCGCTCGCTCGATTGTCTCACCATTTACGGTACGCCACTTTCACAATCATGCACAGTTCACGATTCCAAGATATTTTGGCGGGAAAACATGGCGGGCAGAATGAAGAACAGTTTCTTAGGTCATAATGCAATGTGCGAACAAACAAAACCGATTTCAGCAGAGATATTTAGTGACTTGACAAACACTCGTTTACACGGCCAGTAAAAAGTACTATTTGCTACTACGCATGATATTCTGCACTGCATTTTACCTTTAGAATTGGCTGAACGACGTTTTCCTTAAACTTTTTGGATATTGTGATCTCCTCCATCAGTTCACTGTCTGTTGAAAACGAGAATCACGCCTTTAGGACAATCGGCTTTCCACGAGTACCGTGGCCACTCTCTCTCTCTCACAAGACTCAACAGCACAGATGACCAACAGGTCTACTGTGTCACGTGCTACCTTCACTCCTGAGTTGCGCTGCCTCGTGAGCTTCCCGCCTTAAATCTAAGGCATGATTGGCTATCTCGTCACTGGCCAGATTTGACGTCATCACAAAGATGGCGTCTTTGCATTCGATGGTTTTTCCCTTGCCATCCGTTAAACGGCCCTGAAAAAAGGTCGATATGTTGAAGCTTCAGGTAGTACTTTTTTTTTTCTGGAAACAAAGCAATTTCAAAAACTTGTGATCTACGAACCGTTTGCACAAATGTAATGTTGGCGCAACAGAAAAAAATATTTACGGTCGACTTGCAAAGAAATATATAGTTTGCTCAGCACAGGCAAGATAGATAAGACTAGATGAAAATGTGGACGCATAGTAAGGGGTGAGAAAGTGCTCTTGCTCCTTACTGGTGGTGGATAATTGGCCAGAAAAATATAGCCAGCCGGTTAGAAGCGCTACAGGTAGACATTCTTATAAGTTAAAAGAAACCGCCATTCGCATCTCTCACTTCATCAAATAACTGTAACATGACCGTCAGCACATCAGGGTGAGCTTTGTCCACCTGCAGAAAAGAGAGAGTTCAACAGTTAGAGGTAAAAAGTAACAAACACACAACTGACCGCATAGACTGCAGACAGCCGCTTCCCCTCAGGGCGTCTCCGATTGAGCCCCGTTTCTCGGAGGAGCTCCGATGATAAGCGGCTATATCCACAGGCTACTGATGGCGATATGTAAGCAACAGCCGCAAAAACACCCCAAAGCAACAACAAGATGATTAACAAGGAAAAGAGACGACAAGAGAAAATTAAACAGGGCGAGAAGGAAAAGAATCAAACACAGCAAACACAGCAGAACCAGAACTCAAGAATCGGCAAGAAGAAAGACGAGTGACAACCAAAACTCAACACCAAGAACGCAGACTTATTGAATTACTAACAACAGCGCCTGACAGTTAAAGTCGCCCCACAAAAGAGCAACTAGTTTTTGAACAGATGCTATGTGTTACTTCCCACCTCGTCAAACAGCACCACGGCGTTGGGATATTCTCTTAACCTTTTGGTCAGCTGCCCCCCCTGATCGTGACCGATGTAACCGGGGGGTGCACCGATCATCTTGGCGACTTCGTGTTTCTCCTGATATTCTGACATATCCAGACGAATAAAACCCTGTCAAGCACAGAAGGACTGTGTCAGCGCAACGACACAGAAATACACGGCTTCAGAAATTGATAAAACCCGCTGAAATTACACGCCGCACCCGTCACCACGTGCCTCTGGAATGACTAAGCCACGTTCAAAATCATGCGCAGTAGTAAATAGAACTTTTAACTCCCCACATAAGCGGGACGTGTCTGTAAAGTAAATATCTCTGTGAAGCTTGCTTTTGTGTCTATATAACTGCATTGTCACCAAAAAAATGAGTTATCCACTATGCTCGCCAAGTTTTATCGTCAGATGGCCCGCCAGAACCTCTACGCTTCACAAACTGTGCACGATTGTGAAAGTGGCGTAAAGGACTATGTGCAGAATGATCATTGTGTACGTAGTTACGTGTATATGCATTATGAATAAGCGTTATAATCAAAGGTGGGAACCTTACAACAAATATTACAGCTGATTTTATTGTCCTGGTAACGTTGGAAGGACCACAAATTGCGTGGACTTAACAAGCACTTTCAACAACCAGAAATCCCCACAAAGAAACAAAAGGTACGACTGTGTGTATGTACAGACCAGTATACACGTATGAATTTACGTAATATGAATGTACGTCTTGTGAAAGTCAATGTCTATGTATGTATGGTTGTGTGTACGTATGTATGTAATATGAATGTACAGTATTATGTTGTGATATTTGGCGCGTACTTGTTTTTACAGAGCCAATCTAATGATTGTGCTGTGTTTTTCGCTTCTGTAATTCAAACTTTATGACTGATAACCTGGAAACTTCACCAAAAGTTTTAACTTTATCATCTAATCACCGTTCTAATCCTTGGCTGGAGGGAACATAATACCTTTGAGTTATCCTTGTGAATGTAACGAGCAACTTGCTTGGCTAACTCTGTTTTACCTGATAAAAAAGAAAACAAAACAAAAAAAGAAACAAAACATGCAATCACGTGATTATCCAAGCAATCCAGTCGAAAACCGCTGTATTGTTCGGTGAAACAAAATACGTCTGCACTCAGATTTACCAAAATCTCCAGACATTCACCACTGCATGTCGGATGTTTGTGTGAATGTAACGGTTATCAGTTCGGGATCAGAAGCGTAGAAATGTAAACTGGGCGTGAACTGGTATCGTAAATTCACGATTCTTCACTCACCTATGCCAGAAGAACCCAGGAATAAAAATACCAAGGGGTGGTCTTCGTCATACCAACCGTTTTCTTTTCTTCGAATGGCTGAAAAGTAACAGGCTGTATTGTTGGCCAGAAACATTCTTTCCTTTTGTTTTTAAATCACACTCCACTGCTTTCTTCCCCTATCTGGCTCCCTACTTCTTTGTCTTTCATGATGTCCGATCTGTCCGTCTGTCTTTTCTCTTCGTCTTAATCTCTTTTTTTTTTTCTTTTTTTTTTTTCTGTCTCTTCTTTCTGTTTATCTCCTCTGTCTTTGTTCTATATCATCTCTTTCTGTGTCCTGTGTCAACACACCTGCAGATACTGTAAGTATGGCTCCCTCCTGCCCAACGATGTGTTCCTTAAGTCTTTGTTCCAACGGATAGCGTCTTCGTTCCTCTGCTTCCCTCTTCTTCTTGTCTGTCTCAAACTAAATACAAATCAAGAAAGCCTTGCTAGTCTTTACCTATCACACTGTATTTAACATCGCAGGCACTAACTGACATGATCAAGACTAACTGCACCTGAGCTGAACGTTCCTCCAGTAATCTCTTGACGCTCTCTTTGCCTGCATATTCCATGGCAAGATGTCCTGCATCATCTTTTAGTGTGGGATCTGCACCTGCAAGACATTAATAAAAGTGATTTGTGACTAAGATTTTTAGAGTTCATGAGATAATGATGATGGCAATGATGATGGTGACGATGATCATGATGATCATGAAAACAAAAATGTTATGACAATGATGATGACATAGATAAAGATCGTTTTGTGACAGCTCTGCCAGCCTCGCAAAATCACCACAGGATACGTTCTTGCTTTTGAGGAGCGAAAGTGTGATAAAGTATTTGAGGCATGCAAGATTCTCACTTCTTAAAACAGTCAGTGTGTACCAGTGTAGTGGGCTAAATGAATTTGATCAAGGTCTGGAAGGGTGAGGGTCTCATACCCATGTTTTCATGGCAACAGAACTATTTTGCGACAAATAAAAAATATATAATTCACAGCACAGAACTATGCAAGTCAACTCTGCACAGCAATTTTCAGGTTAAGTTGATGAATAATATTGCAGAGAAATCCTTGTTAAGAGGTGACTGCAGGCAACAACTATTTTGCAACCTGAGCTGAACAAACCAAAAATGATTCCACCGGCACTGGACTTTTCTTTTTATCTTCAGAGATGTCAAAAATATAATGTTGTTTACAGACAATTATTTGCCCGACTGAAAGCCACCACCTTGTTGTGTAATTTAATTAACATGTGGACCATATGGGCCACAATGCCTGATGGGAGACCCTGTTGTGACAAGAATGCAAGCGATCCTTATAGCCTGGTCCTCACTAGCGCATAAGCATAAGCACAAGCATAAGCATAAGAATAAGAGAGCGACAATGGTGACATAAGCATAAGCATAAGCATAAGGAACGGACGTGTTTGATCCTTATGCTTATGCTTATGTCGCCACTGTTGCTCTCTTATTCTTATGTTTATGCTTATGCTTATGCGCTAGTGAGGACAAGGCTTATAAGATTATGCCAACAACAATGACATGAAGTTAATGTGAGGACGCTTGGATTAGACAAAATGAGAAGAAACTTATCAACTTGAGATATTTTAAATTAGTAAGACCAACCTGCATTCAGGAGAAGTTGTACACACTCATAGTTGTCTACAAGGGTGGCATAATGTAATGGCGTGAAGCCTGAGAAGTTGGCACCCTTGTTCAGTCTGATATTGAAATCATCTTCTCTGGTCATGACAACTTAAATAAAAACAGGAGCAGTAACAAATGAATAGACTTTTGAATGCATGTGTTGAGCAAAAAAAAAAAAAAAAAAACAAGCAAAAAATGTGACAAAAACAGCAGATATTCTAAATACATAAATGAATGATCCACAAACCATCAATGGAACGCATGTGTTTCTTCTGAGCAACCTTGAATGCTGTGCTGAAGTCCTCCCTGGCATTTGGATCAGCTCCTGCTTCTAACAACACAGCCAGAGACCTTAAAAAACAAATACATCCCCTCCCTATCAATATTTTGAAGCTTTAAGCTTGAAGACCAAAAAAAAAGTATGAGTCATATACCACTGGGTTTTACAATGGCTGACAATACAATATTGCTGCGTGCACAAATTGCTTAATTGTTAATGTCACTATTTATATACTTTGTCCTTAAATCTACCAACTGTAGTTTAGAAAACTTGCACAAATTAGATAAAACACAGGAAAACTGCAGTGGATCTTCCATGAAAGCACTTGGTGGTTGAGGTAATGTGGTAAAAAACAACACAGTTTTCTTAGACAAAATCAGTCATGAACAAGGGTTTGAAATTGATTTATTTACCTCTCACTCCCATTAACAGCAGCAGCATGGAGAGCTGTCCATCCTAAGGGGTGTCTCTGATTTATATCCTGACCTTGTTTAATGATTCTGATGATATTGCAAAATAAAGACAATTTAATGATAGAACAGGTCACAGAAACTAGACTCTGCTCTGTCTATATATGCTCTAGCTTTGCCTCAAGAGTGCATGGTCAACTTAAACTCCTCGCTTCTGTCTCTTTTTGCTGGAAATATACTGTTTTAGAGTATTCAGAACTTATGTACGAGTCAATAATTGATTCCAACTGTGGCCATGCCCCCATACCCCCAGATTTGACTCCAGTTTTGCTCCGCATCACCGGGTATTTGACTATCAACAAGATTGGTCAGCGGTTGCAACGTAAAGGATTTTGTCATCTGTTCCTTTGTGTGCATCTTGGCGCTCTTGTTGGTGATGGTGTACAAAAAACTGTATCTGGAACTGCAACTGTCTGTGGTGATTGTTCACTTTCCACAGACTGAACTCTACTTTTCGCTGTAACTGTTCCTTCAATGAAAAGAGCGTTTCTTTGCAGGCTGTGGAGCACAACCCGAGGAGCATTTGACTGTGATTTTTGCCTGCAAGGTGGGACATTTGACCTAACTTTTTCAAAAAAGTCAAATGCCTGGGGGGTGGGGATGCCCGCAGCAGGAATTGACTGATACATAAGCAGTCAATTCTCACCTTTGCAGTTCAAATGTGTCATTATGTTTTGCACATCTAGACATTCTTTCTGCTGCACCTGAACAAGCAACAACAAGAAAATAGGCAACCACAATGAGCTTCAGAATGTAAATACAGACACCAGCTTTACACATGTACAGGACATTAAAATTGATTATATAACAGTGTAATTTATTACTCTATATATTTGTATTATACAGCCCTAATTTGCTATACCTCACTGTATAATACAATTTAGAGCATACCAAAAACAAACAAACAAACAAACAAAAAAACGGACGGACACGGACGAAAGTATTACAGCAGCTGTCATGTGCATGTGCTACTAAATGATGTCATTCTTTTTTTCCATCAGGAACACCACAAATGCAGAACAAACTAAATAACAACTCGTGAGGTCTCTATAGGCTCATCTGTTATGTCTTCATTGCCAAGAGATCTCTTAGATGGAAACAATTGACACGATAAATCGCTGTCTTTTACCATAAGTTGCGCTGCACACTGCAATTCCGCAAAGACCCACAGCTGCAAACCCCCATCGTATGCTCCTCTTTGGCAAAGTAAGACGGCAAGACCACGTGGCAATGCTAGCACTACTTAGACGCCCCCAAACGGAAGGTCCTGGCCGACACCTAACGGCATAAATTGCCGCTAAACGAGTTAGACGAAGAAAGCGACTTAAAGCCGCCATGTTTTCTTACGCAACTCTCGCGGTCAAGAGGAATGAGTAGACTAGAACCCAGTAGTGGCGCGCTGAGACAAAATGGCGGACAAAAAGGAAGCGACTATTGTTGTCTGTTGAGATTGCAGTTTATACCTTTATTGAAGTATTTAGGCGTCGTATAGTCTGTTAGAGACATGATTAGACCTGAAGCAGCAAGTGACGCGTTAGGGTAAGTAAAAGAATCTGCGTGAATTGGTTTTACTTCAAATTGGATTCAATATTGAACGATTCGGCTTAATTCATTTATACCGTGGATTGATGATGCTCACTATCTTTTGTTAATATTGTCGTGAAATTTCAGGCCTCGTGAAAAACATGTTTTGTGGACTCTTCTAAAGTTCAGTATTGCTATGGCGCTGGTTCCCATTTCATCATTCTTTTTGTCCAAGAAATTTCTATTCGAAGGTAAGTTAATTTTTAATCAACTTCTTTAGCACCTTCAGGTCTCTTCAGTTCTTGGCCAATGCACTTGTTAGTTATCCCAACCATTCAATAGGAAAATATATCAGTGGGGAGAGTTGATAGTTCAATCAGTGACACAGTTTGACTGTGGTGTGACTGGATATTAGTATGCCTGCCTTACGCCTGCTGGTCAAAAACTTTGATCTCACACCTACTCATGACTATGGACCAATTTCTCATGCCTGGCTGAAAGATTGGGGTATTACAGCCATAACTGACACACTTTCGGAAAATATGGGAGCTCAAACCAATATGAAAGGAAAAGTCCATGTGAATGACGGTTCTTTTCTCCGTTTCTCCGATTTTTGAAGGAAAAAGCACTGGGGGTGAGGTTGTATTTGGCAAACTGGAACTTTGGAAATCTTCAAAACGTCTTTGGAAATATATTCTGGATGTCTTTGGAAGTCCTTGGACGTTTGTGGAGATGCTCAGGTTGTCTTTGAACGTCCTGGCACTTCCAGGATAAAAATCTCATGCCTTTAACTTGAAAAAAGTTGGCAGGTATATACACACTATAAACTATGGTATTTCACTAATTTTCTCTTTAGATGTGCTGGGCTATTCCAATGGAGCTATTGGTGCAGCAGTAATGACAGTTGTAATTATCCATGTCATAATTGGTTTGTACATCTCAGTAGCCATTAAAGAAGAATCAGAAGAAAAGAAGAAGGAATAATGAAGAAGATCAAGGTACATTTTATGAGGACTTTAACTTACTGTTGTTAAAATCAAAATTGCAACAAACTACAGAGGACTCAACTAGCAAAAACGAAACTTTTATGGAATGTGAAACTGTGAGCAAACATACATTTTATCAAACCAAGGAAAAATAAACAGTTTGTCATTAAAAGGATTTATACAGTGAAACTGGGCCAGCTAGAAGCATTTTCTGAAGTACATTGGCAGTAGCAGTATCAATATTGTATAATATTGCTCAGACAGACATGTGATTTTTACATTATTTAACAGAGCTTTTACCTCTATAAGAATACATTTTTTTTATGGGTTATGTAGCAACATAATAATTTTGTTTGTGTATCAAAAATAGTTTTCTTCTCCAACTGGGGCTGGATTTTCTGTGAAGTGTACAATGTAGTTATCACAATCTTGCATGATGAACAAACTCATCTATGCTTTGCCTGTTGACTTCTAGCAAAGTTACATTTCTTAGCTCTTTTCACTTTGCAAAATGCAGTAATGATCTGTTTACCAAAGACGACACGTGAGGCAGTTGCTTAATAGTTAACACTTATTCACCGACACTGAGGCGAATAATTGTTTTAGCATATACCACACAAGTTTAATAGCCAACTCCCAAATAGCTATTTTATTTCCGACAGAAGTGGCCATTTCGCGCGCCATTTTGTTTTACCGGAAGCCGCCGGGAGGTGAATAGTACTTGATATTCCGAGATTGAGGAGCCAATCAGAGCGCGCGAAAAGCACTATTCACTTGCGTGGTATATACTAATTAATAGTAACTGTAGCTTTAATAGTTTATCCAGAGAAGCACCACTATTCAACTATTTTAGTGTACTGTAATTTCCGAACATCTGTTCTATGTTTTGTTGGAGGAGTCTGCAATGTAATATTTCAGTATTCAAACTCTTGAAAAGCGTTATGCCGTCCTCCGTTGTTTTGTATGCTTAGCAGCGGTTGGCTCTCTTCACGAGAATCTGGAGTCTGAAAAAAAGACAAAACAGGAACATCATCTGTGCAAATCATGTCTGATACTTTTGGCTTGACAATCAATCGATTTCCTCCTTCATATGAACAGTAGAAACCCGCTATCTCAAACTGTTAAGGGAAAGGAGAAATAGCTCGAGATAGCGGCCGGAAAGGGAAATTTCCACCAAGTAATTCATTTCCAAGGTAAAGTAAGTAAGGCCCGAGGTCGCGGTCGATCTTAGCATGCGTCGAACTAAATTAAACTGCAGGTCGATCAAAATTAAGTTTGGCTATTGGGTCCAACGTAGAACTTAATCGTCCGCGAACTTAATCCCGTCGAAACAAATTCAGAATATGTAAGAATCAATTTTTTGAGTCAGCGGGAGTTTACATTTAGTTCGGTTCAAGCAAAGATCGACGTTTGACCCAGAGTCGATCTTATGCCGTTCTAATCGACTCCTCCAGTCGATTAGATCGACTGAGCCTTCAGTCGTTAGTTATGCCAGTCGGACAATGTTTTTCTTTGTCGTTGCAATATAAAGTTACTGTGGCGTTCGCACGCATCTTGTCTAACAACCTAAACACTCGTGCGAAGCGTCAAAACCGATGCATGTTGCATGTTCGTTGTAGGATAACCCTTCTTTTCTGCCCATGTAATAAATTAGTTTATTATTATTATTATTATTTTTTTTTTTTTTTTGGCAACGAAATGTGCTATGATCCCTCAACGACACATGAATACATACTAATCCACTCCCCTGCCTTTCACCTAATGTACTTCAGTCTTCACTTCCTCCTATACGTTCGCATATACACAAACATTAACTGCATAACATGTACAGAAATGCAACATACGCACATACAGACATATGTGACGTACATCCATACAAATGTACAAGTTGTTTTACACACAGGAAAGAACACGCCCCAAGTTCCAAGCAGCATAGATACTCTTTACACCCCCTCACTACCTCGACTTACAGCTACAAACACAAACTGAACTTAAGATAAGAAGACACGACGTACCCAATCGCGGAACAACGTATGGACACAGAGGACGCTGTACACCTGTTGAAAATAGACATTATACTCAAAACCTGGTAAAGTCTGCACATTTAGGGAATACGGAACTTAAAACCAGCCGACCAAGCATTAGAGTCTGCACAGTTAGTGAAAACAGAGTTAGCGGGCATTACGGAACTCAGAATTAACCTGAGCAATTAGTGAAAACAGAAGTCACGGGTATTACGGAACTTAGGACTTGACCATCATTAGAGTCTGCACATTTTAGTGAAAACAGAATTAGCGGGCATTGCGGAACTCAGAACCTGACGACCAGCATTGGAGTCTGCACATTTAGTGAAAACACTGATCAATTAACGGGCATTACGGAACTCAGGACTTGACCAGCTTGTCGATAATCTGTGCTAAGTGAAAGCATAAGCTGATCTTACCGTTATGAAGAACGCCGCTATATCAGCAATGTACACCCCGCATTGTATCTGAAAACAGGAAAGTTCCTTCGAGGTCAACAAGAAAGGTAATGCATGATAATGTAAAGCTAAACTAAATACTTGTTTTAACTAATACTTGTTTTAATGTTGTAATGTAAACTAATACTTGTTTTAACAGGAACTTGCGTCTCAGAAGTAAAGTCCGTAAATGTTTTTTTTTTTTTTTTTTTTTTCTGAACCCCGACGTTCCTTACGTCTTCGAAGTGTTCTTGCGTAAAATAACTCGAGACGTTGATTAGATGGAAGCGACACCCTGCTTTACCCATACTTCAATGTCACCGGGCCGAGGTTCGTGATAGGAAACAAAAGGTGAAAGCAACTAAATAAATACAAATTACAAAGACAAAAACACTAGACAGTCTAACCAGACGTGCAAAACGCATTTTGAATTTGATTCACTGTATGCCGTGTCTCTTTCTCCAAATTGAACTTACAAATGCAAACGAACATGAACTCCGCTATGGCCCCACGGTCGCACTTGTGACTTTAACGGCAACTTATATCGATATTGACAACTTTTCAAGTGAAAACGGCGCTTTATTTGACTGTGAATTATTTTTTACCAGAAGCGGTCGTTCTTCTTTGAATGATGCTTAGTTATTATTCACTAAAAATGCAGTCTAATTTTACTTACAAATGCAAACGAAGGCAGTTAATTACTCTGCAGCTAACAAAGCTGCTAAATGTACTTATTTAAAGCCTTTGCATCTGTAGGTTTTCATTTGACAGTTCAGGAGTTAGGCGGTTACGCGTCTTCTGGTTTTACTCAAATTACCTTTGGCTCAAGTCTCGGTGTTTACAGTTTGAAATTTTATAATCCAGAAGGCTGGGCCCAGTGAGCTCACGTTTCTAAACAAACCAGTACCTTGACGTGTTTGCTGGCATAAAAGATGATGATGATGACGTCAAACAGCTGCTCCGTCATAATCCACACCATCCAGGGCAACAGGAAACGGCGATGACGCTGAACAACGGAGCGAAAAAAAAGCAATTAGAGGCAAGGAGAACTGATGGACTAACAAGAGAAAGAGGCAGGATTAGAGAAAGAGGGGAAAGAAAGATGAGGGAAAACAGGAAAGAAATGAAACAAAGGGAGGGAAGAAGGAACAATAAAAGCTGCGAGGAAGAATGAATAGACAGAAAAGGGTAACGAAAGGATGGACGGGACGGGAAGGAAGAAAGGAATGGGAGGAAGGAAGAAAGGGGAGCTGGATGTGGGAGGACCAGAGTGTAGACGGAGAAAAGGACAGAGAGAGTACCACAAGAAAGGGCCGAATGTGGTAATTAACGACAAGACAACACAACTAACCTTGAACAATCCAACCATCATCACCACGGCAACAAAGACGGACATAACAGCCGAGGCCAGTTGAAGGACCGTGATGGTTTGAATGACTGGGATAGAAATGCAGTTACTTAAGACAGTACACAGGTATGTGTACAAATGAACATTGTAAAGCAGCCGAGTATGCCGACTGAGCAGTATGTATTCAGGCAATCGCTGAAAGCGGTGTCAATTTAATGCGAAAGCGAATGAATAATACACATACCCTCGAACGAAATCGGTGCGTCTTCGCGTTGAATCTTCGTCAAACGACGGCGATAATGAAGGTTAAAGCATTGTAAGAGAATCCTAAGGACGCCCAGTAACTGAGGATTAAATGCAAACAAAAACCACACGTCAATCAGAAAGCGAGGATTAGGCTCCGGTCGCACTCGGAACTTTAACGACATTAATATCGACATTTGAGTCATTTCAAGTGCAAACAGCGCTGATGTAACCAGAAGTATATTGTCAGCAAGTTGCTACCAAACATTGAAAAAGCCGTCGTACTGCTCTCGATACTGACTAAACTTCCTAGTGCGACCATGTCCTTACTCACGACAAGGAACTGAAACATACCACACTTATGATTGCACACAACCAACTGCCCTCAAGGATGTTGAAACAAAACAAGAATCTCTTCAAAACCATCGCCTTGGTTTACAGCGGTCAAAAACACGGCCGCAGGAAGTTTGGTTGTTTCTCTCCTGGATATTTCTGAGACGTTACGATAGTGAAACAGATCTCGGTTTGACTTGTCAGTGGGTGAAGTCCCTAATCGCTCTATTTTTGGGTTGTTTATAATGGTCGGTTTCGAAACTGAATGATTTTATGCGGAACGACAGTGGAAGCTACATTGCTAAACTTTACATCGATACTTGCTTCGTTTTGCGTTTTCTTTACCAGTTTTATAAATTACGGTATTTACGAATAAATTTGATAGAATCGTCCTCTATGTTACGAAGTTTGTTGCCGTATCATGCGTGACGTGAGTTTATTCGCCACGCTGCGTTACGAGTCACGGTTACTTGATCATACTGAATAAATGAGCTGAAAATTAATAACCACAAGGCTCCACACCAAAGATTCAACGCATACTTTTTTTATTTGTCATTATTAAGCAATCATTCATAACTCAAATGTGCTAAACATGTGACAAGGAGCTGTTCTTTTCTCCCTACGAAGACGCGGCGCGGGCTCGCGGGCCACAGCCCCATATACAAGCCGTATAGGTATGAGCCGCCCCAAAGGGTATCATTTTCAGCATTTTAGTCTGAAAGGGGATCCGGATTTTAAGCCTAATTTGGTCTGGAATAGGGTTGGAGATTTTGATGTTTGGTGGTAATAGGGTCGAAAATCGCACATTTTGGTCTGAAAAATGGTCAAAAATTGCAAATTTTGGTCTGAAATAGGGTAAGGGGTTTCAGTCCCGGGCGGCACACTCCCACCCAAGATTTTGAGGAGTACCCCCCCCCCCCTCCCGCCCACCCACCACCCGCTGCACCGGGTTGATTGTTATCAAACACCGTTATCAGTCGATTTAATACTTCCTTCAATGGGCGGTGACAAATCCCTCATTTTCTTTTTAAGAAACGAACAGAATACGTTTACCTGTTGTTATCCCTTAAGCTGTGATTGGTGATATTTTCAGGTAAAAAAGTTTGTGCTGAGGGAACAGATGAACGTGGAACTGGTTCTTTAACATTTAAATGACCGTCCATTTGATGTTGGTCACAATCGACTCTGACAAAAGTCTTCGTATCACTTTCTAAACATTGTCCGGTGTATAGTGTATGTCATAGTAAGTTACTTTAGTAATCAAATTACGTTTTCATCCCAAAAACATTTTTATTATTTTTACCATAACTGATGCGTTCATCTCTAACCATTTTGGATACCAGTCTCATCAAATGCTCTTAAAAAAAAAATTGCAAACTTTAATCAAAATGTGCAAAATCGCTAAAAAATAGCCTCCAGGAATACCTTAATTATACTTAGTTACCCGTTACTTGGGGTGCATTTATTTCTTTTGGGACTATTCCGTCTAGGCCGGCCTAATGTAGCCTGCAAAGCAGGCGTTTTTGATGGGCTGAAATGTTCGTCTGTCAATCAGTTAGTCGTAGGGCAGACAACACTCATCCCCACCCTAATTTGTATTAATAGCTTTTTTATATTCACTTCTATATATACTTTGAGTTTGTATGATTTGATTTAGTATTTATTGTTACATATTGTATTTTTAAAAATAAAATTGTGGCAAAGTAAAATAATAAAATAAAATAAATCATTTTTAAGGGATGCGTACATCAGGCATCGACAAGCCGAACAAAGTACGACATGCAGCTTTGAGTGTTGCTTCGCGACACTACCGGTTTCATAGAACTCAGGAGTATCTGCGATTATTGTATTTCTACATCTCCCATGGCAGCTGTAAACTTTACAAGCCGATCGGGTTGTCTCCTAACTGCTTTCTAACGAATAAGGATGTGCATTGGGATAGAGACAAATGAAATGGGAAAGGAAGATAATTATACTGTCTGTCTGTTAAAAGCAACAAAGACTCTAATTTCCACTGTAGTGTGAATAAAAGGGTTCAAAATTTAACCCGCCAATTCTGAAAGCACTGGGTTAAATATTACATATGCTGTTCATTTGAGCCCAAATTGAGTCAAAATTGGGCTGACTGAGCCGTAAAATGATTTGTATTTTGTAAATACATCTTATTTTATTTAGACTTACTCAAAAACGATGAATTGCTGCCCTCAATAGAGTATACCAAGAAAGGTCCTGTTTTCAGGCCATTACAGCGTCACAATAAACAAGAAGTCTATCCTTCGGTCGGTCAAAACAAAGGGGACTGGACAAAATGGCGCGCAATTTTAAAAATATGCTGCCACACTGTAAGCTGTTGTTCGCTTATGCTTACAAACACAACATGAAAACGCAAAATAGGCGACTTGTCGTAAATATGCCACGTATAACTGTGCACGCCGTGCTCACCTGGGCCCGGTTGTTCAAAGAGTGTATTCGCCGAATAAATCGCTATCCAGTGGATAGTATTAACCATCAAGCTTCATTCAATTAACTAGACAAGGATTTATCCAGTGAATAGCGCTATCCATTCTTTGAACAACCAGGCCCTGGGCTTTACCCCTCCCCACCCGCGCGAGTTTTCCACTCAGTGTGGGTGGGTGGGGATCTTGCACAGGACCAACATGGCGGCCTCTGTCGGTGCAAAGCAGTTGCGTTCCTCCGCAACTCTCAGGATCTTCTCCAGACGCTATGGATTCACGAGCTTGTCATTTTTGTCGAAACAAAGCTTAATGCGAAAAGATACCTCTCAAAGAATCCAGAAAATCTCGTCGAGGTATGTTTAAAATTCATATTTTCTTGCAAGTGCAGACCGAGCGGCCCGTTTTTAGCATCACTCCACCCCAGATTCTAATCTGCCAGACATATTCATCTGTTTTTGATGCGTTCAGATTGCAAGGACTCGTGGAGACGTATAAAACATAAATTCATAGCTTTTTGGCTATTTTTCTTGCTGGCAAATTGCTCCTAATTTTCACACCTTGTTCGTCCTCTGCAGCTCTGTTATGCACATGCAGTAAGCTATTGTAGTACTCGAAATATTGTGCGTGACCACACACCGGCCACAAGAGTCACACAATACACTGTTTATAGAACGGTGATTTTAGTTTGCCGTCCAACCCAGACTTTTCTTTGGAGTTGAAGTGTACGTTTATTTATTTGCATTTATTAGCTAAATTTTCTTTTTAAAAGAATCGCTATTATTAATAATGCGTATTTTTTTAAATAGTATCTATTGTAGCTTTTTGTATCGTGTTATAAAAGAATGATTTTGTGCCCAAATTTTCTAGCTCATGCCTCCAGCAAGAAAAACTAACGTACAGCTATTGTCAAGGAGTTTATCCCAAACCGTTTATTGGAGACACCATTGGACAAAAGCTTGACAAGACAGCAGACAAGTTCCCTGATCGTGAGGCCTATGTATTCTGTGAGGACAACGAGAGAGCCACATTCTCTCAGTTTAGAGAAGAGGTTATTTTGTCTATCTTTTTACCTACATAGATACACCTTAATGATTCTATAAGAAAAAACTCCCAGCTTCCAATAAGCACCCCCATTTTCATTTAATGAAGATAGAGTTCTAAAGTGTGGCATCATCATTCAGGCCATCATTTTGCAAACTATGCAATATGAAAAGTTCTAAACCACATCATGTGATATACACTGCTGTGCAAGAACAGGAGCAAATATAGAATACCCATCCACCCATAAATTATAATATAAATTATAATGTAAATTATTGTAGAACGAGGCAATGATATACAATAGACTGTATTGAAATGGAAAGCAGTGGCCGGGTATTCTCTACTTTAGCCCAAGAACATAATGTAAGAGGTTTAGTAACTATGAAGCATTTAAAGTCGGACCTTGCTATTTCAAACTTGGTTAATTTGAAGTCCCCGCTATTTTGAATTCTAGCCAAATCCCCTTGAGTATGTTTTCTCAGTCATTTACTGTCGGCTATTTCAAAACCCTGCTATTTCGATATTTTTTTTCATGTCCCGTGAGACTTCGAAATAGCAGGGTTTGACTGTATGTTGAACTTCAAAAACCCATATCTCAGCTGTTCAATGCCGTAAAGAGCAAATTTTTGTGTGTGAACTTTTTCAGATGGCTATTCGAGGATTTGGACAAAATCCATTATTTCAGAAAAAAAGCATTTTGTGATGTCATCACTTTGGCAACTGTTAATTTGGAGTTGTGAAATTACGATGTAATATTATTTTCTTTCTGTTTCTCGCATCAGGTGGATCAGCTAGCAGCAGGACTGCTTGCTCTTGGGTTAAAAAGAGGTGACCGTGTGGGAATGTGGGGCCCCAACATGAGGGCCTGGATTCTGACACAGTTTGCAACAGCAAAGGCGGGGCTGATACAGGTATGATAATATGAATGTATTTGTACTACTGCATGTTCACAACACTCTTCCAAACATGAGTAGTTTAAACTCATAACTATATTACAGAGCTCTGTAGTATATAAGACTGTAGTATTGTTGATATCAAGTTATTGTTTTTCTTACTGATTACTCTTTCTTTCTCACTGTCTCCATCTCTGTCTCTGTCTCTGTCATTTTGTTTTCAGGTCAATGTAAATCCTGCATATCAAGCATCAGAGGCAGAATATGCACTGAACAAGGTTGTACTTTTAAACCATATTTTATCTGTTCCTTGGTGTTGGTAATAATGTAATCATGAATGCACGGTCATGGTCACAGTTTTCTTGATCTGCTAATGGCTCAAAAGTGTCTGGCAAGCCTACATCTCTTCTTGTTACCGTTGACTGTTTGTAATGTTTCCTTGCTACATTTATGTTGTATTCTATTTCATGGTATTGACTACATCGAAGTGATCAGCCAGCATGTCACGCTCACCAGGTTGGATGCAAAGCGCTGATCATGGTGGACACTCACAAAACCCAGGACTATTACCAGATGATGAGCAAGATAGCTTGTGAGCTGCCAGACTCCACACCAGGAGGGCTGCTCAGTGATAGGTCAGTTGAGATAAATCAGCAAGACCCTGCAAAATACTTGGTAATGTTTAACTAATGATATGCAGTGATCAAACAAACCCTGAACATTACAGGATGAAACTTAATTCAAGCTAGGTCTTATTGTAGGTTTGTTGAAATAATTGTTCAAAAGCTTTATTTGACTACAGTATAACCTCTTGTATGTGACCACCCATTGTTTCAGCCATTAAGTGGTCACTTACAGGAGGTGGTTGTACGGGAATTTCTTACCATGGGAGGTCTATGTATGTGAGATCCAGCTTTGGGCCACAACCAGTGTGTCAAATAATGCAGTTTTCGTGACTGAATAACACCGTGCATTTTAAGAAATCAACCATGTGTCCTGTTCTACACTACATTACATAAATTCATGTTTTGTCTGGTCTAGTTACTTGCAAGGAAGTTAGTCCTTGCTCAGAAAATTGCTCTTTGGGAGCATAGGGTGGTTGCTTACTGGAGATCAAAACAATAGAAAAACTCAAATGGTGAGCCTACCCCCAAAGGTGGTCGCATTCACTTATATGAGGTGGTCCCTTACAAAAGGTTTCACTAATGGTAATTTGACTGAGAAACCAATCGGTATTTTGGTTACTGGTCGCATAAGGGAGGGGTCGCTTATGAGAGATGGTCACTCAAGGGGTCCACTGTACAGTATGGAATTTAAGTTTACAGTTAGTGGCAGCTTTTTTAAATTTTCTCAGTTAACCAATGCAACCCTGGTATAAAAGGAGAAAATATGGAGACTTAATGTTACCTTTAGAAATAAGTTTTTCATGAATGTCTTCTTTTTTGTTTGTTTTAGAGTTCCAGATCTAAAATCCGTCATAGTTGCTGGCCAAACAGAACAGAAATACAGGTATTTTGAGTCTTTAGTTTACTCATGTCAAAGAATGTCTTTATTTGCTCATGTACACAGTACAGTATACGTGTATGTGAAGTGTGATTTGGATACTGCTTATACTTACATGCACATGGAACTTGTCATGAAAGTTTTATCATCCATTTCTCCTTTAGTGGCACGTTTTCATTTAACGAACTGATGGCCATGGGTGGAGCTGACGAGAAACAACAAGTGAAAGACTTGCAGCTAGAACTACAATCAGATGACCCCATCAACATACAGTACACTTCAGTAAGTTGACACAGAAGGAGGAAGGTGAAGACGGGATGTCGACTGTGAACAGAAGAAAGAAAATGAAGAAAGACTGAGAAAAATAGAGAGAAGAAGAGGAAGAGTAGATGTTCATACAGTGAACAGAACAAGGAAGATGAAGAAAAGAAGACCAAGAAAGACAGGGAGAAGAATAGGGGATAAAAAAAAAAAAAAAAACGGGAAAGATAATAATGATGATGATGATGATGAAGATGTTGGTGGTGGTGGCAATGATGATAATGATTATGGTGATGGTGATGATGATGATGATGGTGATGGTGATGGTGATGGTGATGGTGATGGTGATGGTGATGGTGATGGTGATGGTGATGATGGTGGTGATCACAATGATCATGATCATGATGCAGAGACAGACAGCAAGATCATTGTAGAAGCAAAGACAGACATAATTAAAGTCAGTGTACAATATAGTAAGACAGACTGAGAGTGATAAGTTATTCTTATGGATAATCAAACTACCTGGAATTCATCAACAATACAATGCAAAATTCAAACTTTAATGTAATATGCATCATTACATCAGGGAACAACAGGAAACCCTAAAGGAGCTACACTGTGCCATCACAGCATCCTGAACAATGCTTTCTTTTGTGGAGAAATCTTGAATTATGAGGAGGTAAGACTTACACTTCGATTATTACTGTTAGCGGACATTGCTCGACATGCAGCCACTATATAGCTATATAGTTCTATCTGATGTAATAATAATTCACTGGCGTTATTTTTCTTGTTTTGTTTCTCAGTATTCAAAAGTCTGCATCCCTGTGCCTTTGTATCACTGCTTTGCAATGGTGTTAGGAAGGTAATTGGCATTTACGATGAACTTTTGTGTAGGACTGTGTGCATTTTCTTAAAGAGACCCTCTCATTGTAGATGCTTTGCGCGCCCATGTTTATATTTACATCCAGAGCTAGACTTTCCAGAGGGGCCCACGTTATGACTAATCAGTCTGACTGTCGCTGCTTGCCGTATTCAATACACTCTCTGAGTTTGTGCTGATTTATTTTGCGATAAAACGTAGAAAAACATGATAATCCACCATTTTCGTATGATACGAAAATGGCCGCCATCAGTCACTGGGCGCGCAAAACATCTACGGTGAGAGGCTCTCTTTAATTTGTACAAACAAAAACAAAAACAAAAAGAGCTGACCGTGTACAGTAATTTACTGTGGAGCTCTGATGTTAATGGAAATAATGAAGACTACAGGTTAAGAGATAAGGAGATGATGATGACGACGACGATGATGACTAAGTGACGATGATAGTGATGATGATGATGATGATGTTGATGCTCACATTTTTCTTCACAGTCTATGTAGCATCACACATGGTATCACTGCAGTTTACCCATCACGTGGTTTTGATCCTGGGGCCGTTTTGAACGCCGTACAACAGGAGAAGTAAGATTAATACGCACTTTAAATTGACTGCAGAATCTGAAAGAAGCTGCAGGGTTATAAACATACTTCAGAAAGTCTGTCTTGTCTTTGCTTTCCGTTCATTTTTCTTAAGGAAATTCTTATTAAAGTAGAGCTACAAAATATGTCACTAAATGACTGTTTAGTTATTGAAGAAACTCCTTGGTTAAATACAAAGGGGTTATTACTCGGGAAGGAGTGCAATACGCGGAGTATTTTTACGAGTCGGTTCTATTTTTTCGAGCCTGCTTCAGGCCAAAATTGATCACGTAAGCTAATAAACCAGTTGATCTGGTTCCTGACGAAAAGCAATGCGTTTCCATATTTGCACTCGTATTTGCCTTTCGAAAATGTTAAGTCGTGCAATAAAGTTCGTTCATTTGTTTTGTTTCTGTCTTCATTTCATAAATCTCCTATCTAAGCAAGTTGTGTGCTAATGGTCTCGATTCTTTTCAGATGCAACTCTCTTTACGGCACTCCAACGATGTTTATTGATGTTTTAAATCATCCCGAGTTTGAGAAGTTTAATTTATCATCTCTGCGCACAGGTTTGTGTAAATCTTGATCTTGCTCATCGCTATCTTTCTGTTTCAGTCCACCCATTCAACCGTCCATCAAATATTTACATGTCAACTCCTCTTCTTTTAATCCTTTCCTAGTATTTCTAATCCCACCCCCTCTCCTCCTCCCTTTGTCTCTGTACGTTTTTCGCTGTTTTATCTCTCTGTCCGTCGCTCGTCTATCCCCCACCCCTCCTCCTTTCTCATTTTGTCTCTGTCTTTCCATCTGTATGACTTGTTACTCAATATTCATACCAGTACTGCAGGAGTCTTATGAAAGCTTTCCTTTCCACCAGGTGTGATGGCTGGTTCTCCTTGCCCTGTTGAAGTGATGAAACAAATCATTTCTAAACTTCACATGCCTGACGTCACGGTGAGTTGGGTAACGAACACCGGCATGCATCACTGTTTTGTGACGTCAGCTGTGACGTCAAGTGTTGGCCGCAGTGCAAGCATGGTGGTCACGTGTCGTTTTTCATATTTTTGTTGTTGTTTTATTATTCAGATAGCTTACGGATTAACAGAAACAAGTCCTGTGACCAATCAAACGCTGATGAACGATCCAGTGGAGCTGAGGGTGTCGACGGTGGGCCGAGTGCACCCTAACACAGAGGTACAGCACAACTGTGTGTGTTTGTATTGTTCAGTTGGTGCTCTAGTACTCTGTCTGTTTTACTATCTATCTATCGTTCTTTCCGTTCGAATGGTCGTCAAGTACTCTGCACCAACACCAAAGTGTTGCGTCTCACCGCTATTTCTACATCATTCGTTAGATTTTGATGTTTTTCTGCTTGTCTGTCTGCATCCTTTTCATTCGTTTTTCTGTTGTATAAATCAGTCAGCCTAACTAGTATTACGTTACTAACATTTCACTATTTCTTCTGTATATATCGTATTTGCCAAACGACGTGAGCTTACTGAACTTATCACATGGTTTTCGCTTCTTCTGTGTTGCTCAGATTTTGGCCAACACAACATGAAGCTTCGTCCAAGTCACGCGTTGAGCAAATTCACCCCAACTTTCAGTCCCTTCTTGTACACGTTCAACTTGTTTAACTTTAAGTAGACCAACATTTCATTTTGTCTTTATTTCGCGCCCGCTTTGCTTCACGCCTGCGCACAAGCTCCTCTATTTAAAAGGTGTCTGTTCTCGGTCCCAGGCCAAAATCGTGGACTTGGAGGGCCGCGTGGTCCCGGTGAACACTCCAGGCGAGGTGTGTTTCCGTGGTTACTGTGTAATGCTGGGGTATTGGGGCGACCAGGAGAAAACCGACGCGTGCATTAAGAACAACGGCTGGTTTTACAGCGGGTCAGTCACGTGATCATATTAGTTACTGTGATTGTTGTCGTCATCGTCGTCGTACTGTTGTCTGCTGTTACTGTGGTTGTTGTTGTTGTTGTTGTTTCTGCTGCTGTTGTTGATGTTGATGTTGTTGCTGTTATTGTTGTTGTTGCTGCTGCTGCTGTTATGGTTGTTGTTGTTGCCGTTGTTGTTGTTGTTGTTGTTCATGTTGTTGCTGCTGCTGTTGTTTTTGTTGCTGCTGCTTTTGTGGTTGTTGTTGTTGTGGTTGTTGCTGTTCTTGTTGTTCTTGTTGCTGCTGCTGCTGCTGCTGCTGTTTTTGTTGTTGCTGGAGGTACCTAAATGAGCTGTTATAGTTGGTTGGGGACATGACAAGACACCAGTGCAATGCTTACATTTCTAAACATTATCTGATGCTCCGTCGTGCGTTGTACTGAACCTCCTGTAATAGATGTGAAATAAATGACTGCATCAGTTTACTAACAAAGATCTTTACTTTATTTTACTTTATGTCAACAGTGACCTGGCAACTATGGATGAAAACGGTTACATCAGGATTATTGGAAGACTGAAGGTTAGGCTTGACATGAGCTTGTTTGATTGAATGATGAATTGCGTACTGACTGGCTGACTGGCTGGCTGGCTGGCTGGCTGGCTGGCTAACTCACTCACTGGCTTCTCCGCTCGCTTTCTCACTGCCTTGGACTGTCCGTTGTTGTCTTTTAGGACGTGGTCATACGCGGAGGAGAGAACATTTATCCCACAGAAATCGAGCAGTTTTTATACAAGCATCCTAAAGTACAAGATGTCCAGGTACGGCTAAGTGCGTTCACTTCTCTGTCTATCATCTCTTGTTGCATAGTTGCGGATAATAATTCTCCTTCAGTTGCCTTTTTGTGCGCTACAATCCCAGCTCATCAGCTTGGTAACTCAGCCTGCTGCCCTTGGGTTTCGTGGCTCTAGTACAACCTTTGGTGGGTCCAGGACGGAGAAAGGCTTACGCGGAAAAGAAAGAGGTGTTTCACACACTTTAAATTGAATCACTTATTCGTGAAACACGTGTCAAGGATTTCTGTACTTCAGTAGTGGTTCAGAAAAGAACGAGCTAAAAGTAACTTTAAGGAATACGATGAGACAACTTAGAAGCGGTAACTATTTAATAGATATTCATCTGGTCACTAAGGGTGCGTTACTTTAATGGATCCGTGACCCAAAGTATCCAATTTTGGATATGATCCAGTGAATCCATCCTCAGTGTGAATCACATGAATTCATTATCCGGATTTAGATTTCAGTAAAGAAACAGATAATCTGTTTTTGGATTTGTGATCCGGATTTGGACTCCCAAAGAGAAACACACCCTTAGTTGGTGCCGTTTTACTTGTTCCAGGTAATTGGTGTCCCAGATCAAAGACTCGGAGAAGAAGTGTGCGCCATGATCAAGTAAGAGTGACAGTTTACAATGCGCGGGTTTTTACTCTTTCCTCTTACACCGGTCTGTTTCAAGACCTCTATACTCTTCCACAATATCATAAAGACTCGTTGTTAACCCTGTCACTCCCAACACAGTGATCAACTTTGATTTTCTCCTTCAGTTTTTTTACCAGAAACATATAATACAGTAGAGAGAACTTGCCTTTTGATAGTTTGCAAAGATGAAAGCTGATTAAACTATCAATTCTCACTACATCACTCATACGTTTTCCTCTTAAAAGGTTGGGAGAATCTGCATTTTGAACTTGGGAATGAAAGGCTTAATGTGTGTTTCTTTCTTGCGTCCCAGGTTGCACGCCGGTGAAACATCAACAGCAGAAGAAATAAAGGATTTCTGCAAAGGCGAAGTAAGGATTTGTTATACACCTTAGTTTTGCTGTGTACGTACACTGCACTCATTTCCGCTCTATAATAACACCGAAACTGAAACACTTTGTCGCAGATTGCACATTACAAGATTCCACGTTACTTCAAATTTGTGGAGGAGTTCCCTCTGACCGTCACAGGCAAGGTAGGTGGGGTTGAGCTTCTGGTCGGGCAACCTCGTTCCCAGGCTCTTTCATTTCCCGGCCCTTCGGGGACGGGGGCCGGGAGATGAAAGAGCCTGGGAACGAGGTTACTTGTTTGGCTGTTTTGTTGTCCACGTGACTATCGCCGAAACAGCAGAATGGTACAGATGGTAATATAGTACCGCGTACGAGAAGTGTTTAAGGTAGTCACAGCGAGCGGCAGCACAAATAGTAAGTTGTTGCTTTTAGTTTCAAGTCATCGTAAGTTTTCTCGCCTTTTTAAGTTGTGTATTGTAGTTGAATTGAACAATTTTTTACTGACAAGTTTGATTTATTTTGGGCCCGCAGTAATTGGCTCTGCTGTTGCGGTAACCCTGCCATAGTCTTTCTTCTTATTATTTAGTTTACATTTCCTATATTTCTTTTGTATAAAATATGGTGAAGCTAATAAAATGGAAAATTAAGTCTTATAATATGGTGTAATTGTTACAGTCTGACTAATGTTAGTAACTAGGGTTACTTTGGGTGTACACGGAGTGCAGAGACGCAGAAACAAGCAGCACAGCGCACATGACAGAAATGGAACCAATTGTACTCAGAATCTTATTTTGTCCAGGTTTTCTTATGCTGTGATTGGCTGCTATTCTTAGGTGAAGAAGTTTGTGATGAGGGAACAGGTCAAGGAGGAGCTGGGGCTTTGACTCCCAAACTGCCGCCATGGTGTTCTGTGGGAAAAGTTGCGCGTCAAAACTTTTTCGGGATCTGTCATGAACCAAGAGTGAACTGATAAATTACGAATACGGGACTTGAGCGCCTAAATACACAAAAGAATGACGGGAGACAAGGACAAAGATGGAGGGAGACTGACGAACGGACGAACAGGATGGAAACAGAGATGGAGAGCTGTAGAGACAGAAAGACAGACAGGCAGCGAGACAGTAGCGTGTAAAGGCTAATGAGACAGTCAGACAGAAATACGGGTGTGTTGTGTGACGGTCTACCTGCTCTATGTGTTTATTTGTCGATCGCTGTCTACCTGTGACTTACTTTTGTTTGACATTGTCCGAATGGTCCATTTGGTAATACTGTGTTGTCCAAAATGAGAGTCTGTGTTCCCTATCAACTCCCGTCGCTCTACATTTTCTTTGTTTTAAAATGCTCATTGTGAATGTTCGATTTTAATTGTGATATATCAATAAACATATGTGAAAGTACAGTCTGTAATTGCCTTAGTTGTATATTTGTTGCTGTCATTTTTGAAAAATTGTTTTTCAAGGTCGAAGCTTTTGGTGCCACCAGTGGCCACTATTTCAGACGCTGTTCAAGACTCTTGATGTTCATCTCAATAGAGTTGCCAACACGTGCATGTAGAACAAGAAAAAGCCGGTAAGACAAGTACACTGTACTAGTGACAAGACCAACAGTCTTGAACAAAAATCCCGGGCAGGGGGGAGGGGGGGTACTCAGTAAAGTTTTATACAGGGGGCTCCACCCCGAAATCCAAACCCTTACCCTTTCCATATACCATTTTTGAAGAAAAGGTACCCCTTTCACATACTTTTCATAAAAAAAAAATCAAGAACATCAAGTTTTACCGCGGATAGAGGTGTTGAAGCAAAAGTTGTTGATTCTTCTTTTGGTGTGATTTCCGGTGTTTCGGAGATTTAATTTTGTTGTCATTTGCACATTTTAATGGACTAACGCATTTTTCTTTTAAGTAAGATCGTTTTCAATGAACCTACTAAAGTCCCGAAAACTGGGTACCGGGCTTACCCTTTTCATATACCTTCAGCCTGAAAAAGGTACCCCCTTCGGGCGGAGTCTCCCCGTATAGTGCACTACAGGGAGTACCCCCCCCCCCCCCCCCCCCCCGGGACAAAAATATGGGATCCTAACCTGAACAAGATGTATTGGGTGTGCATGTGACGTAATTAGTGTGGGGGCTATCATAATGATGGTGCACATTTTGCGGCGGGTATAGAGTTTATGTCTTTATTCATACAGAATTATGGGTAGAGACGAAGTCTCTTTGAGAAACAACTAAGATTTGAAGTTCGTGACAAAGCTGTGTATGTCGCGCTTTTGGCGGACTAATAGCCTGTCAAACGAAGACACTTGTAGCGGCAACATTTCTAGCGCGCATGTTTCCCAAATGTTGTGCCTGCTCTGAATCACGATGCGTCTTGACCTCAGAGTCACGTATCGTGTATTGCAAAATCCAGTCTCAACAGGATCTGGTATTTTATTTAGAGCGAAAAGATCTCGTTTAGTCTCAAACTCGAATGAAAAACGACTGGGAACCTCAGATTTGACTTCGTCGTTTTTGTTTTAGTGCAAACAAGGTAAATTTACTTTTCATTAGTGAAACAGATGCTGCAGTGCTTTGAGTTATCTGCGTCATAGCTGCTCCCTGCTGGCGGGGGCGTGCGTGGGATGTCGGGTGTATAAAATCCGTCAGCGATCGCTACGAACAGGAGACTTTCTGCGGGTGTTGAGATAACATGGCTGGAGGAACGAGCGCTTTTCTGGTTGGGTTCTTGGGTCTGCTGGCCTCAAAATCCTTCGCTGTGACTCTGGACGAAAACACGGGTGAGTTTGTTTTGTATATTTCCAGTCACTGTGAAACTTTCAATTATTTGCGCATGCAGTGAAGGCCAGGAATATATTAACGGCTCTTGGCAACTCCGAAGTATGTGATTTGAGACTAAAGGAACGCTGAACTAATAACATTTCCGACTTGTTCAGTCCGGGGAGAAGAATGTCGCAGAGTAGTTTTAATAAACACGGCCGCTTTGCTGTCCGCGCATCACAAGAGACCAAAGCAATTTATTTCTGCCGTGCTTTACATTCCATCTTTGTAGGAGTCGGCACAAGAAACGGCGCAACATTTTTTGTACCCGTTGTCCCTGTTGTTTTTTTCTCGCAATGCCTGTCCGTATCGAGCGACTTTTCCTCCCAAGTATCCCTCGTAGTTTATGCGACTTCGCGACAAGACTAAATCGTCTGATTTTCCGATTACTAATATTGCTGATGTCCGGATAGGATATCAGGTTATAAACGAGTTGGTTCGCGTTTTCTTTGTCTAGATCAGGCGATTTTTTCTTTTATCCTGGTCGATAACTTTCCGTCCAACCGGCATAATCCTTTACTACAAATGAAGGAAGTGTGACCTATCACCTTGGCCGCCCAAAACGTTGAAATCTTCTAGTTGCCGGCATAATCCTTTACTATAAATGACGGAAGTGTTAACTATCACCTTGGCCGCCCAACCATTTACGAACGCTGAGAATTAATGTAAGAGTCAATTTCAGCTGTGGCACAATCAAACAGGAATTCAACCATTAAGTCGGGACAAACTCTGGCATAATCAAACAGGAATTCAACCATTAAGTCGGGACAAACTCTGTGGCACAATCAAGCAGGAATTCAACCATTAAGTCGGGACAAGCTCGTGTGTGCAGTGCCCAGTGTGCGCCCTGCATTTTTTTGCAAAATGTCTGGTTTACATTCAAATACAATTAATCGCCATATTATGACGTCCGTGGCCGGAAACAAAAAAGAAGAGTTACTATCAAATTTCAATTTGTGAGATTTTTAAAAAAGAGTATTGTTTACCATCAAAGCAGTAAGTTAACAATTTTCTTTCAACTTTCAGATGTTTGTGATACGAGAAACACAACCACAGGCAAATGCTGCGTGTTTCCTTTCATTTACCAAGGAAAGGAACAGTACGAGTGCACTGGCGCAGATCACGGCGTGGAGTGGTGCAGTTTGACCAACAATTACGACAAGGACAAGGCCTGGGGAGACTGCGGTAAATTTCTGAAGTGTGCGTGTGCGCGAGAATGTGCGTGAGGTGTGCGTGTTGTGCACGTGTTGTGTGCGTGTTGTGTGCCTGAGTGCGCGTGGGAAAGTAGAAGGAAAGGTCGGGGGCCGTAAAACTGTACATTGTCAGGAGGTTTTACTTGACGTCACTTCAGGTTTGTCTGCTGAAAATATGATCCATATTTGCTTTTAGAAAATACATTGCTTGTCCAAATATGTTTGTGATACTGTGTCTTACTCTTGGTATTTTGTCTCTCAGCCGGTGAAAAGCCCAAACCGATCTTTGAGCAGATTCTCGATGCAAATGGCGACACCAACACAAGAAGAGGTGTGATATGTAACAGTGTTCTCTTCTCATATCTACTGAGACAAGATCGACAAGTTGTGGTTTGTCTTGTTCTTGTTCTTGTTCTTATTTTCTCTTTCCCCAGCGTAACTCGACTCTTTTTAGAGAATCACCAAGATATTTTGTTTTCTTACGAGCTCTGTGATTGGCCGCATTATCTTGTATTAACTAACTTTAGTACACGTCGTCACTCAACAGATGGCGTCAGCCTGTTCCAGGGGGACATCGTCATGACACAGGAAATGAGGCAGGATCTCAACTCGAGGGGCATCCTCACGCCAGGTGACCCCCCTAGCAGGATCTTTAAGGGGGCTGGCAGCGGACGCCGTAAAAGGGCCACAATGGCGTACACTCATCTGCGCTGGATAAACTCGCAAGGGCGCCCGGAAGTCCCTTACCAGATAGAAAGATCAAACAGTGAGTTAGAATTCGATCTCTTGTGCACTTCCGTTTCCGGTTCAGGCTATTATCTCAGCTGTGTGAGCAGATCAACCTTGGCTGTTGCAGTGTCCCCACGACTCTCCAGTTCACTATACTACTAAAAGAAAGTTTCTTTTTATCCTTGTCCCCATGCTTTTCCTCGTGTGTGAATTCGGGTAGGGGAAAAGAGCCTGGGAGCGAGAACGGTTCGCTGAGATAAAAATCAGTGGCTTTGTTACGTCACAGGTCACGTGAGTTCGGTCATTCTCCGTGCCATGAGACACTGGGAGAGTAAAGTGCCTTGTCTCAAGTTTGTTCGCCGCAGTGGACATCGGCGCTATCTGAGTTTCTTTTCAGGGGGAGGGTAAGTCGCTATTTTTCTTTCTTCTGTGCGTGAGGTAAGCGATTCGCACGTGCATTACGCATGTATGTTTATGATACGTTATGACATCACTTTAGCTGCTATTCAATGGTGGGTCGCCAACCAGGAAGTGGGGCGCAGCGAATCTCCATCGGAAATGGTTGTGGAAACATGGGAACAGTGGCGCATGAGATCGGTAAGAAGATGTGCGCAGAGCCAGTTACCCTCACACCCCTCCCCTGTCCCTCTCCTCCCTTTTCTGAGAAAATACACGAGGACTAGGGCGCGTTTGGTTAACAGCGGGGAGGGGGGGGGGGGGGGGGACGCGACTTTTTAGAGGGTGTGGAAGGGATTCTCTATGATTTAGTACAAAGCTGGATATATTCGATTTACCTTCCTCTAAAACCGCAGGTTGCACGAAGTTCTAGCGTGTCATGAGTAGAAGTGCAACACTCCATTATTTTATAAGACTTGACAAAGAGTTTTACTTAATTTTACCGTAAAATGTTTGATTACGCATTCCTTCATTTGATTATTTGTTTCTTCAGGTCACGCCCTTGGGTTTTGGCATGAGCAGTCCCGACCGGACCGCGACAGATACGTGAGAATCTACTGGCAAAACATCCAATCAGGTGAGAGTTGGTAGATTCCCCGGACCAATTTGCAAAGAAAATGTATTAAACTGATGTTGTCCGTCTTGCTTCAGGTATGGCGTACAACTTCCACAAGTACGGCACAGACAAGATCAACAGCCGAGGGGTTGGATATGACTACAAGTCCATCATGCACTACCCGTCTACTGCATTTGCTGTGCGCGGCCGAACCATCGTCGGAGTCGGCGGTCAAACTGATCTTGGTCAGCGGTACGGTCTGAGCGACAAGGACGCGAGGCAGGGGAACCTGTTGTATTGCGGGAGCCAACCGCCGGTCAAGACTCCTGCGCCACCCAAACCACAGACCCCTCCCCCACCAGGTCAGTTGTTGCGCAAAACAATCTGTCCGTCTTTAAATTTTGTCTCACTTTTTTTTTTTTTTCTTTCTTTTTTTTTTTTTTTTTCGGTTCACGCAGTTTGTAGATATGAGGACAAGCACAGGTACTGTCCCTTCTGGGCTGGGCAGGGCCACTGCTCCTCCAGCAGCCGCTGGAATGCATACATGAAAAGCCAGTGCCAGAAGAGCTGTCTGTGCAAACAGAGTAAGTAAACGTGGGGAACTGAGCACTAGCCAAGGATCAACTAAGTGACAGCCGACGAACCGACCGAGCGAAAGCCGACCAACCGAGACTGACCGAGTAACGACGAGATGGGCTCATCTAACTCTAAGTAGCAAGGCTGCACGATAAAAGATCTTCTCACACGAAAAAAAGCGAAAAAATCTAAGATCTAGTTACAATATACTAATGAAAGGAAAACTGATAATGTAAAACTATAATGACAAATGAACTGAAGGAGAGACAGCCAGTCAACTGAGTTATTGACAAGAGTGACAGCCGACAAATCGAGTGATCGACAAATCGACTGACCGAGCGAAGGCCGACCAGCCGAGTGATGGACAAACCGACTGACCGAGTGACAGCCGAACAACCGAGTAATTGACGAACCGACTGACGAGCGAAGGCCGACCAACCGAGTGATCGACAAATCGACCGACGACTGAAATAAAGATTAATACCGACAGTGTGCTGACCAACAGACGGAAATGAAAACGGTAAATTGAGGAATGAAACAGGGGCGTAACAAAACGAGACACAACGACAAAGGCGATTGGAGGCAAAAAAAGAAAAGAAAAGATTAAACGGAGAGAACAAGGCAGTGCAGTTGACAACGATCAACTTGAATTTGCACAAACCTCTGACCTGTTGTGTTGCAGGCTCGCTTTGTGTGGACAAGAGAAGCGCACGTGAATGTTCTTCATGGAAAGCGTCGGGGTATTGCACACAATATCGACCATACATGAGGACCTACTGTAAGAAAACTTGTAACGAGTGTTAAAGCGGTCATGTGACGTCTAAACGCTGTGAGTGTTATATGAAGACACTGTAAGATTTCTAGTTGTAACGAATGATAAACAGTCGCGTAAATTTTGAATTGAGTGTCTGGTGTTAGAGATAAAACCGTTAAGTGACTTCTGAAATGTTGGTAGTAAAATTCCATTATCAATAAATTGTGTTTGATTATTGCAGGTGTTCCTTTTGATTGTGCAAAAAGTCTATAACCGCGCGAAAAGTCGAGGAAAAAGAACGCCTGCCACGCAGGCATGATTATCGCACAAGCTGATGCTTATGTCAATTAATCTGGTCACAACTGTCGAACCATGTAACATAATCACATTAACAAATTGACGTCACAAAACTCAAGCGACGACGCGGGGAAAACACGCAAGAAAACTGGATTTTGCTCGATTTGACCGAAATGTTGTCATCAACTTTTCTCGCTTTCTAATTGGTCGAGGTTAAAATTCAAGACATTTCATTGGCCAAAAAGTGACAGTTTGACGTGAGCATTTCGCGCGTGCAAAATAAAATTTTGTCAAAGAAGTTGGAAAGAAATGAAACTAAACGCTTTTCTGCTGCGGTTTTCTCGACAATTTCAAGACAAAGCTCAAGGAAATTCACCTCTGAACACTTCTGGTTCTCTACTTCAAATGCCGAATGTCGCTTTTGCAAGAATTAAAGTAAAATTGAAGCTGAATTCACCTTCTTCGTCCAAATCACTGTCGTCAGCACTCGATTTTATGTGTCTGTCCTCTTATTGAGAATGAAAATTAGCCAATCGCAAAGCGAGAAACTGACGTGTTATTGTAAAATACGCATCGAAACGTCACACTCGACGCGCATGTTCGACTTATTCGGGCACTTCATCACTTAGCGTAACAGGAACTTTCATTTCGAAGTTCTGCTGTAGAACATCAGGTATTCTGTTCATTGCTTTAACTTAATGCTTATGATTTCCTTTATACATGCGCAACTGCAACGTATAATGCGCATCTATCAAACTACGTGCACCAGGGATTGCCGGATAAACTGTGTTTGCAGACTATGGTAACTTCAACTTCATAGCCGGGGACAAAAACTAACTCATCAAAAATTAAGATCTCGAAACTGAGCTAACACCTCATAAGGTAAGGTTGGTTTGAGTCCAGTCGGTTGTGATTCAGCTACAAAAATCTCGGCTTCGAACTGAAAGATTTTACCAATCACAACTACTATTTCGATTCTGGGATGCTATTTTATATCTGAAAGTTTCCGCCTCTTCGTGTGTTTGCCATGGGTTACGTCATTACCACGCTAAAAGTCCGAGTGGACACTGACAATATTCGTTTATTACTATGTAAATATTTCATGAAATACATGGAAGAACCAAGTTGATGGAAGAACCCCATTAATTCCTGGTCAATTGATCAAAATCTGCATGCACTTATGGAATCACTTAGAATTTGAAAAATCCTGGAATTTCATTGGTATATGGTGAAAGCTGTTCCCAACTAGTTTACACATTTTTGACAAAGGTCTGCGCCTCTGTCGTCGTTTCAAAGTTCCTTGCAATTGTTTTGAAGATTACGATAACTCCTTTTTTATCGGTTTGTAAAGTGGAGTATTGTAGTATCTACATAAAATACGCTTGGTTAACAATCCAGCAGTCTTCTGTAAAGCCCCATGCACACGAGCAAGTTTTCTATGACAAGTTTTCTGTGACAAGATTTTTTTGATCGTGTACACGAAAACTTGTCAAAGTTTTTCGGAAAACTTTAGTTCCCATGTCTTCATTTGCAAGCGTGTTCGCACGGTCAAGATGGCGGCATCCTCAACATTGACAACAAAGTCTTTGAATTAGCCAAATAATGCAGTTAGCCTCTTGCTGGAGGCTTTGAGATCACGCGAAAAGTTTATGGAAGTCAAAGTCAGAAGGAAAAGAAACAACGAAAATTTGTCAAAAAACTTGTGAAAAAAAAAGTTGCTCGACCGTATACACGGGCAAATCATTTGTCACAGAAAACTTGTCATAGAAAACTTGCTCGTGTGCATGGGGCTTAACATATTTCAAGCAAAGTTTGACACCCGTGTTTCCACGTGACTTTAGGGAGCTTAAGCAAACTAGGACGGCGACGAAAACGCGAGGAATTAGGAAAAAAGTGTCCTTATTCCTTGTCTTTGTATCTTTGCCTATTCTTAATTTCTCAAAAAAAAAAAGTCGTCCACGGTCCTGACAACAGTCCAAAAAGGAAGCATTTGGAGTCGCTCGCGAGAGCACGACGACCCGAGATCATGTCAATTTCACATATTTACGTGCGCCTTTTGTCTTCTGCAATGAGTTTTATTGTTTCACCGACGTTGCCGTCGTCCTCTCCCGTCCTGATGCTTAAGCTCTCTTCTATCATAGCCGCGACGTAGCTCGTGGACTCAGTGATGCGGGTGAAATGTCCCAGCGTCCATTTTGCGAAAAAAGTGGTCTCACCTCCGTGCTAATTACTAAAAGGCAACCGGGCAATTCACCCGCATGAAGACAGCCGCTATCCATGCCGAGGTATCTTCTTGTAACGTATAATTACTGTGCTGCGGGGCTGTTTAGCACTTTCAGCACCGATGTTATTATACTGTAGGTGTAGTTCTTGTAACTTACAATTACTGTGCTGTAGAGCCTTTAGGCCCGTTTCAAACGTCGCGCCAATGCCGTGGATTTTGCTCATTTGCATTGAGTTCGGCACGGCAGTGGCGCGACGTTTGAAACGGGCCTTAGTTAGATTTTCAGCGACTCCACTTAGGTTTAGATTTAGTTTTTGTAACTTACAATATTACTGTGCTGCAGGGCTTTTTTAAGATCAGTTAGCACCTTCAGCATCGAGTGACTCCATTTTAGGTATAGTTTTTAAACTTACACATACTTTGCTGCAAGGTCTCTTTTGGGGCGCGTTCGATTGGGTCTATTCCGGCATAGGAACAGCAATACTGATTAATAAATCATTTTGTTTTGGAGCTAAATTACGTCGAAATATATCGGGAGCTGTTCAAAGTGCGAGCGTGAAGTGTTTAAAAACAATTTTCACCAGAACAAGCAAAAATTTTGGATCATTTTAGCTATTCCTATTCCAGAATACGATCAATCGAACGCACCCTTAGGCCCTGTTTATATGGAGAAAAGTTGTGCCGGGTGCCCGAGATAACCCGCTCACCCAAGACAACTATATAATGCGTTTACATGAAAAACTGTTGTGGTCTTGGATAAACCAGTCAAAGCTGACCCTCCCGTTTTGAAGACAGGGAAGAAATTTTAGAACGTAGCTTGTAAAGACCACGGATGACAAACCGAAGGAAGATCGTTTTATCGTTGATTTCTGTACTCTTGTGTTTTCGATTATGCCGAAATTCTTAAAAGATTTTAACGAGTTGCTGACCCCCCCCCAGCCAAAGTGTTTGCAGGGCGAAAAGTTGTCCCACCACCTCCCCCCCCCCCCCTCCCCCCCTTGTGATTTGTCATATAAACGCTTACTTCGATTTATAAGGAAATGTACGAATAGTTGCCGCGCCTTGGGTGACTCAAGGAGGAGGGTGACTCGGGTCCCCGGACCACATTTTTCTCATATAAACAGGGCCTTAGAAGTTTAGCACCTTCAGCCCCGATTTCATTGTGCTGTAGGTGTAGTTCTTGTAATTTACAATTACTGTGCTGTAGGGCCTCTTTTAGATGTTTAGCACCTTCAGCGCCAATTTCATTGTGCTGAAGGTCTAGTTCTTGTAATTTACAATAATTACTGTACTGCAGGGCCTCTTTTAGATGTTTAGCACCTTCAGCGCCAATTTCATTGTGCTGAAGGTCTAGTTCTTGTAATTTACAATTACTGTGCTCAAGGGCCAATTTTAGATGTTTAGCACCTTCAGCCCCGATTTCATTGTCTTATAAGTCTAGTTCTTGTAACTTGCAATTGCTATGATGCAGGGCCTCTTTTAGATGATAAGCACCTTCAGCGCCAGTCCCATTTAGGCGTAGATTAAGTTTTTGTAACTTACATTTGCTGTGCTGCAGAGCCTCTTTTAGATGCTTAGCACCTTCAGCACCGATTCCATTTAGGCGTAGGTCAAGTTTTTGTAACTTACAATTACTGTGCTGCAGAGCCTCTTTTAGATGCTTAGCACCTTCATCACCAACTCCATTAAGATTTAGGTTTAGTTTTTGTAACCTACAATTACTGTGCTGCAGGGCCTCTTTCAGATGTTTAGCACCTTCAGCACCGATTTTATTGCCGTGTAAGTCTAATCCTAGTAACTTACAGTTACTGTGCTGCAGGGCTTCTTTTAGATGGTTAGCACCTTCATCGCCGACTCCATTGTTTCTTAGGTCTAGCTTTTGTAACTTACAATTTCTGTGCTGCAAGGCCTCTCTTAGATGCTTAGCACCTTTAGTACCGATTCCATTTAGTCGTAAGTTTAGTCCTTGTAACTTACAATCACTGTGCTGCAGGGCCAATTTTAGATATTTAGAACCTTCAGCACCGACTTGGTTCCCAGACAGGTCTAGTTCGGTTATCTCAGACTGCAGTAGTCCTCTTAACTCAGCGCATCCTGCAGGTCCTATGTGGTTTCTTCCAAGGTTCATTGACCTTGTGGAGTCACACGCAGCGTGTTTCCATTCAAAAGAAATGGCAGTGCAGTCAGCGTCAGTAACTCTTGAGTTGGATAGATCAACATGACCAATGTCCTCTGTACTCGTTTTGACAAAGGCCTCTTTGTGCCGCTCGAACAGACACTTTGTGAATAAGAGGTCGCTTCCTCTTGTCTTCAGATGTTTAAACATCTCATCTCTCAGTGTTGGCTTGTTCTCCTCTGAAAACAGACCGCCAACGAACTGGAGAACCACTTCCCATTTTGGTTCAGTCACGGCAGATGAAATGAATGTCTCAAATTCATCAGCTGTGAATTCCTGTGCAATGTGTCAAGCGGCCAGAAACTCTTGAATCGTCAAATGGAGGAAAATGTACTGTGGTGCAAATTCCATCTCTTGATTGACAATTCCGGGCATTTCGTGAATGATGCCGCATGACGTCAACACTTTGAGAGGAAGATTTTCCATTTCCTTGTCAAAAACTAACTGTTTGTTTTTGATTCCATCGTACGCCACTCTTGATAGGTCTCTAACAGTACCGTCAATGCGCGGCTTCTGTTGGGTCTTTGGCGTTAGTTCTCCTCCCGACTTGTAGTGCTTGTCGAGAAACACCTTCACAATGCGCTGGTACAGTTCCGTTAACGTCGCAGGCAAACTGTCCTCGGAAAGATCCTTCGCTTTTTACAGGCAATAACAGACAAGAAAACAGTTCATGGGAACGTAACAGAGAGCCAGAATATCAGGCCTGCTTGTAATGTATTGAATGACTGCCACGCTCTTAGGGTTGTTTCCGTCGAAATACTTCTGCACGTATTCTTTGATCTTTTCCTCGTCGAATCCCAATAATTCCACAGTTCTCGAGTTGTTGACTTCTCGATCGTCTCTGATGCCGTCAGCAGCTTGGCTGGCACGTGACGTTGTGATTACCGTCGCGTTTGGAAGGATTTTACCAGTGCAAAGTTTGTAATACAAAGCCTGGAATGGCATGACGTCATATCTGGTAAGCTTTCGGCGACTTCCTTGAAGTTTTCTTGATCAAGAAACTCGTCGAAGCCGTCAAATATCAGCAACACCTTTTCTGGAAATGTTTTGATTCTTGCAAGTGTCTTCATCTAGTGGGACAGAGTGTGAACTGGCGTTCAGGAGATGACAAAGGCTGATTTCATGTGCTGTCTAAAGTTCAGCAGGAAAGCATAATCGTACTAATCTGCATAACGTCTACCTTCTGCCCAGCATCTCAATATGTTCTCACAAAACATCGTCTTTCCGACGATGTTATCTTGTTTATCTAGTCAAAAGCCACTGTGAAGAATAGTGTTTGTTTGTTTGTTCTCCATGGTTACACATATCAGCAATGTCTGTAAATGATTTAGGTTTTTCACTTAATAATGAACACATCACTTTTCTGAAAGGCTTCAACTAATCACATTGCAGGAAGTGTCATGCATGATCGTATAGTTTGTTTTTACAAAGATAAAGTCACGTTACATTGGCCCTGCCCGCACGTCGCTTGTCATAAGCTTTGACTTAATTTGAATTGAACACGGATACATTTCCCGCGGTTCAGTTTTATTGGTAACGAGGTAAAATGCTAATTACACACCACAGCTTCGGTATTGCTATTTTGTGTTTGTGTCGGGCTCTCTCCTCTAATTTTATGCTGTTCTTTTGGTGCATGTTTCCTGTGCCTGTACAGCCATGCCCGTGATCCGTTTTAATTATCTTTTTTGCTACGTTCCAAATAAAATTTTAATCGTTATTAATATATCTGTCTACTTGTTTCGTAACTATACAAGTCATTCTTTAACATAACATTAACGAAGTACACAGATACCTCTGGAATCCTCTCGTGCGAAGCCCGTAACGGGGAGGCCGCCTAAACCTGCTGGAATTGCAGCAAACTGTCGCATAATTCTATTTCTTTATCTTTTACCATCCAATCAGCAAAGCCTGTGAAGTATGATGTTTGTTTAGTGTCCATGGTTGCACTGATTTGATTTGAAAGTCACGAGCAAAAGGAATCCCCGGAAGGGTTTGAAGATCACCTATCACTTTGAAAACTAAACGGAACGTAAACTGTTTTCACAATCATAGTTATTACCGCTTTGTTAAACTGGGTTTTGCAAGCTGTATGTTGCCAACAGTCAAATGAGAAACCATTATGTCCGTCATTTTGCAAGGCGACTCCTTATGCTCTGTTCTCGTTTTTAAACTTGCTCGATTATTTTTGCTTTGAATACTGCTTTGGTTTTCAATCCTCTTCTCCCCACCCCTCCCCACTTTTTAACCAGGCGCGGATCCTAAGATGTTAACTATCTTCAAGAAGCTAAGATCCTTGTTAGCTATAGTCTTCACTATTCCCTAACAGTTCTAAAGCCCTTTATAAACTCAAGACAAGCCAGTAATGCGTAGAGTCATTCACAGTTTTTATTGGAAATTCAAAGAAATCTCAAACTTAGGACTAAAACGCTATACGAGAACAACACTGGACCATCTTTGCTTGTTCACCAGAGTCAAATATTGTACAACAGGTAACTTGGTCGACAATTCACTAATCTTAATGTAACCAGTTTGGAGCATGGTCCAACATTTATCCTGTGTTTCATCCACGTGACTTTTATCATAGCCGGCGTAGTTTGCGGTGTAAAGAACGGGAAGCAATTTTGCCAATTTGTCGTTTTTTTTTTTTTTTTTTTTTTTTTTTTTCGAGTCTCACTTCTGGATTAATTACAAAATGGCGCCTGGACGTTTGACCCGCATCTGAAGCCACCGACGTTTTTGTCTCGGTATCCTTCTTGTAACTTACAATATTATACTGTGCTGCAGGGCCTCTTTTAGATGTTTAGCACCTTCAGCACCTTCAGCACCGATCCCATTTAGGTTTAGTTCTAGCTCTTGCAACTTACAATTACTGTGCTACAGGGCCTCTTTTAGATGTTTAGCGCCTTCGTCACCAATTTTACTAATTCGCTGCTAGGTTTAGTTCTTGTAACTTACAATTACTGTGCTGCAGGGCCTCTTTTAAATGCTTAGCGCCTTCAGCGCCGGTTTCATTGTGGTCTATAGGTTTTAAGTTCTTGTAAGTACAATTACTGTGTTGCAGAGCCTCTTTTACATGTTCAGCGCCTTCGTCACCAATTTCATTCGCTGATAGGTTTAGTTTTTGTAACTTACAATTACTGTGCGAGCACTTGACTTCGAAGAAAAGATTGAGGCAACATTTCGGTAAAACAAAGGCTACTCTTGTTGGGAGTACCAAAGTAAAAGTCCCATCAGTGGCAGAGCGAGGGGGTATCTGCAATTATCGTATTTCTAGTAGCTTTTGATAAAATACATTTTCCTTTTTATAATTGGCCATAGAGTAGTTCAAAACTCACAGTCCTTAGACAATTTCATCAGCTTTCGGGTGATTACCGAACCTAAGTCGAGGTCACCAGAAATGTCGCTACCGCTTTCAGAAAGCAGCTCTTCAAACCGACCGACTGATTGATAGCCGAAAAGATCTAAAGATTGATTGATACCGACAATTAGCATTCTGATCAACAAAAGGATTTGAGGAATGAAACAGGAGCGTTAAGAAAACGAGAAAAGATTAACGGAGAGAACAAGGCAATGCAATTTACAACGATCAACTTAGATTTGTCCGATTCTGTTGCAGGCTCGGTTTGTGTGGACAAGAGAAGCACGTGAGCCTCGGGGTATTGCACACAATATCGGCCGTACATGAAGACCTACTGTGTCTGAACACTAAGTGTTACATGACACTTTAAGAATCCTGGTAATGAATGATAAACAATCATGTGACTTTTGAGTTAACGGTCGCATGGCGTTAGAGATGAAACCGCGTTACGTGACTTCTAAAATGCTGACAGCTATAGTCCTATATCAATAAATCGGGTGTATGTGAACACGGCAGTGTTCCGTTATTGCTCTATAGCACCAAGGGCTTTACAGAGGAGATGTACATGTTTCATTCGGGGAGTTACATGCAAAACTTTCAAAGGTAACCTCAGTTTTGCCAGGACAGCCTCGTTTTGAAGCTCGTGCGAGCTTCCGTGCAGGGAACCAATTAGAACAGGCCAAGTGTGTCTTTTAACAGTTGTGATTTATTTACAATCATGTCGGCTCCTAACCGACAGATTTGACCAACTACAGCTGCTATTCCTATTATGGCATATATTTATATCTGACAATTTCTGCCTCTTCGTGTGTTTGCCGTGGGTTAAGTCATTGCCACGCCAGAAGTCCAAGTGAACATACAATTTCTGTTTATTATTATTGTCTAAATATTCTACATGGAACAACTTCATTCCATATTTGGAGCAAACTTCGAAATCTTTGTTTCCACATACTTTTATCTTAGCCGGCGTAGCTCGGGGTCTCAGTAATGCGGTATCCTTCTTGTAACTTAAAAATACTGTGCTGCAGGGCCTATTTTATACGTTTAGCACATTCATCACCGAGTTTAATTTACTGTAGGTGTAGTTCTTGTAGTTTGCACTTGTGCAGTGTGCTGTATAATGTGCTGCAGAATTTCTTTTAGATGCTCAGCCTCTTCAGCGCCGATTTTATTGTACGGTAGGTCTAGTTTTAGTAACTTACAATACTGTGCTGCAGGGCTTCTTTTAGATGCTTAGCGCCTTCATCACTGATTTTATTGCCGCGCAGGTTTAGTTCTTGTAACTTACAATTTCTATGCTGCAGGGCCTCTTTTAGATGTTTAGCACTTTCATCACTGATTTCATTGCGCTTTAGGTCTAGTTTTAGTAACTTACATTTACTGTGCTGCAGGGCCTCTTTTAGATGCTTATAGCACCTTCATCACCGATGTTATTGCCGCACAGGCTTAGTTCTTGTAACTTACAATTGCTATGCTGCAGGGCCTCTTTTAGATGTTTAGCACCTTCATCACCGATTTCATTGCGCTGTAGGTCTACATTTTGTAACTTACAATTACTGTGTTGCAGGGCCTCTTTTAGATGCTTAGTACCTTCATCACCGATGTTATTGCCGCACAGGCTTAGTTCTTGTAACTTACAATTGCTATGCTGCAGGGCCTCTTTTAGATGTTTAGCACCTTCATCACCGATGTTATTGCGGCACAGGCTTAGTTTTTGTAACTTACAATTACTGTGTTGCAGGGCCTCTTTTAAATGCTTAGCACCTTCAGCACCGATTCCATTGTCGCTTAGGTTTAGTTCTTGTAACTTACATTTACTGTGCTGCAGGGCCTCTTTTAGATGTTTAGCACCTTCAGCACCGACTTGGTTCCCAGACAGGTCTAGTTCGGTTATCTCAGACTGCAGTAGTCTTTTTAACTCAGCGCATCCTGCAGGTCCTATGTTGTTCATTCCAAGGTTCACTGACCTCGTGGAGCCACATGCAACGTGTTGCCACACAAAAGAAATGGCGGTGCAGTCAGCGTCAGTAACTTCTGACCAGTCTAGATCAATCTCATGACCAATGCCCTCAATACACGTTTTGACAATGGTCTCGTCGTGCTGCTCGAACAGACACTTTGTGAATAAGAGGTTAAATCCTAGTGTTGGTCCCAGAAGTTTAAACATCTCATCTTTCAGTATTGGCCTGGACGTCTCCTCTGAAAACAGACCGGCAACAAACTGGAGAACCACTTCCCATTTCGGTTCAGTCACAGTATGTGAGATGAATGTCTCAAATTCATCAGCTGTGAATTCTTGAACAATGTGTCGGGCGGCCAAAAACTCTTGAATTGTCAAATGGAGGAAAATGTACTGTGGGGCAAGTTCCATCTCTTGAGTGACAATTCCGGGCATTTCGTGAATGATGCCGCATGACGTCAAGACCTTGAGAGGAAAATTTTCTATTTCCTTATCAAAAACTAACTGTCTGTTTTTGATTCCATCGTACGCCACTCTTGATAGGGCTCTAACGGTAGCGTCACTGAGTGAATTCTGCTCAGTCTTTGCCGTTGGTTCTCCTCCCGACTTGTAGTGCTGGTCGAGAAACGCCTTCACAATGCGCTGGTACAGTTCCGTTAGCGTCGCAGGCAAATTGTCCTCGGAAAGATCCTTCGCTTTTTCCAGGCAATAACAGACAAGGAAACAGTTCATGGGAACATAGCAGAGAGCCAGAATATCAGGCCTACTTGTAATGTATTCAATAACTGCTGCGTTCTTAGTGTTGTTTCCGCTGAAATACTTCTTCACGTATTCTTTGATTTTTTCCTTGTCGAATCCCAGTATTTCCACAGTTCTCGCGTTGTTGACTTCTCGATCATCTCTGATGCTGTCAGCAGCTTGGCTGGCACGTGACGTTGTGATTACCATTGCGTTTGGAAGGAGTTTACCAGTGCAAAGTTTGTAATACAAAGCCTGGACTGGCATGACGTCATCTACTTCACGATCTGGTAAGCTTTCGGCGACTTCCTTGAAGTTTTCTTGATAAAGAAACTCGTCAAAGCCGTCAAATATTAGCAACACCTTTTCTGGAAATGTTTTGATTCTTGTAAAAGTGTCTTCATCTAGTGGGACAGAGTGCGAACTGGCGTTCAGGAGATGACAAAGGCTGATATCATGTTTAATCTTATTGAGTCTTCTGAAATTCAATAAGAAAACATAATCGTACTCTTCTTTATAAAGTCTACCTTCTGCCCAGCCCCTAATGATATTCTCGCAAAACATCGTCTTTCCAATGCCTGCTCGACCAATCGCAAAAATTTTCTTGCATCAGCCACAGTACCAACTACTACCAACGACTTACACTGGAAAGCTGGTACACAAACTTAGAACGGAAACCACTCAACAGATGCCAACAACTACCGGTGTAGTGGGCAAAAATGCCCCCCCAATATTTTGCCTCCCCGGGCATTTTATCCCAGGCGATAATGCCCTCCGGGCATTTCCGCCCAGGCAAAAATGCTGTAGATACAGTTTCCCCCTCTGGGCCAAAATGCCCGGCGTTCAGAAAGGTCGTTTCAATAGTTGCTAATAACTCTAGTCAAACAAGGATACTTAAATACAAACAAAGGCATATTCAAAAAGGTTAGCACAATACCAGGACTTTTCTAAGGCGTCATAAAAGAGAATTATTCAGTTGCGCCAAAATGTGACACCGATTCCGGACTTTCTTATCTTACTCCACAGGGAGCGTGCACCTTCCGTGACGCGCGTCACGCTGGTTGACCTCGGCGTCTGTTTAACACCTCCTCAAACGGAAGGGGAGGGCCAATGGAGAGAAAAGAAAACACGCAAAATATATATATATATATATACAGAACTCAGGGGAGAGGGGGAAGGAGGGTACTACCCTCCTCACTTTTTTATATTCTTTCCCTTCCATTTCGAGAACTTTGAAATCAGGTTTGCGGTTTGCTTTGAAACTTTTCTAAAATAAATTGTGGGCTGCCTGCGATTTCTCTGTCATTGATTGTCTTGGCATTTCCGAGGGCAAAACCTTTGTCATCTTCGACAGCAAATTTCAAATTGCTGTTTTGATAGTCTTTCGGGCAAGCTATTATTTAAAAAGTTCGTTCTTTTATTTTGTTTAATCATATTGTAACCAACACTGATCACTGTGTTGCGTTTAGTTAGTGATTACAATACAGTACGTGTCTGAATCTATTGAGTCACAACTCAGATATCTTTGGAATATCCGTTTAGTACAATACTTCATTATTATTGTGAAGTAGCCTTTCTTTATTGTTTCGCTTTTTTGTATAACCTTTGTTCTACTGTATGACTGTACGTGTACTTTAGACTTGTGAAGGGGATTTCTGAGGTTCTTCGTAGCGTTCAGACCGTTTGTAATTAAAGTGTTATGTTAGTGACCTGTGAGTTCCTTCTGCTCCGTGCCCTCGGCAAGCGTTACATGTGAGTCGCTTTGGACAATCTGGCTTTCGCCTATGATAAGCCAATTGTATCCGACATGATATGTCAAGTTACAATTGCTAATCAAAGTACAATAATCATATTAAGGGTCGCAACTTGTGCTTTTCCCACTTAACTGGAAATGTATTTCAACAAAGACCAAATAAATATTTGCCGTTGTATTTAGAAACAAACGACTTCAATGACATTCTGTACAGGGTAAAGTTTGAACGTGAAATATTGACGTTTGGAGTACCTGTCCACCACTGAATAATTAGTGTATCCGGCTGTCAAGTTATTAACGCAATTTAAAAGGTAAAAGTGTACTATTAGAGGCACAGCGTGGGTAAGCTATTATTCGATACAGTATTAGTTGAAAAGTTCCCAGATCGCTGAACTGAAATGTCTTCCGAGAGAGACCTCTCAGACGTTCGCCGTTAACCCTAACCCTGTCAGGTTTAATTTCTGCCACGCGTTCTCTGTTATATCAAAATTCACCGTAAACCGAGAACGATTCCAACACAAAAAAGCAGCGATAATTGTTTCCGCCGCACGCTAAGTTTGGCAAATGGGGATATTCTCCCGAAAGAAACTATTTTATTTTCTAGTCCCACGCGGATTGTGACGAATAAGGTAGGGCGGGGTGCACGAATAAAACGAGGAGGGCGAGTGGAATTCCTCACCCCCCTCCCCCCCCACCACCATCCCGTTTCTTTCCGTCCATCCGTCCGTCCGTCCGTCCGCCCACCTCACTCCTCCGAAACAGTTCATCAAAGACACCACAGGTCACGCAGCACTTGACAGTATGAACTGATTACATCCAGATGTTGGCTAGAATTTGATTATTTCAGTATCCTATGTTTACGCACGGACGAGCTGTGCACGGATTTGTTGATCAGAATTACTTGTAACTCGAAATCGATGATTTTGTGAATGGGGGGCATTTTTACCCAGAGAGGGCTTTTTTGCCTGGGCGTAAAAGCCCGGGGAGGCATTTTTGCCAGGGGGGCAAAAAAGACTCTTACACCGGCACCTTACAAACGACTGATAGATGACATCAAACACAACCGAACGAACAATAGACTAATCAACAGGACAAAAGAACATCAACTGACCAATAACGAAACACAACCAAGCCGACTCGACCAACCATAGACCGACATAACGGACCAATCACTTCTACAACCAGAGACATATATACCGCCATCTGACAAATACTTTTCACTCTGAAGATGACTTCCGCTCAGGTAGTCGCAAACGTCAGTCACCAACAACAGTCTTTCTGGAGACTACTCTAACCCGGACGATCACAACCAACCTACTGTTCACACTCCTGGGTTAAAACCATTTGCCTTGCTATGTCACCTCGCCCGGCTCCGTGTTAAGTTTCTGGTTATAGACTTCAAGAAAACGTTTGGTGAATGCTTTCACCAGGCCGTCTCTGTTCGCGCGAGGATATACAATGACCAGTTCAGCGAACCGTCATCAGGCGTGTAGGAATCTTGGGAATTCAGTCGAGTTAAGTTACACTACCAATCAGACGGCGTTCGATAAAAGTCACCTCCAGGCTCTTCTAGTGATTATTGCGTAAAGCAGCTTATAAGGAAAATAACAGCCTCCCGACTAGTGATTCAAAATAAACGAGCCACCAACGGTTATTTTGAATTTCATTCAGATTTATCGCAATCGTTCCTTTCCCCATACATTTCCTTATGATATTCTGTTGAGCAATATCACCAAAGGATTCAGGGTAACCTGCGCCCTCAGCATGCCGGGAGACATTATTTTACAAGTGCAAAATTGTTTTTCAGATGTACTGTTTATTATTCTTACAAGATAAGTTTCAGGTTTCCTAAAGCTCTACCTTCCACAAAAAGAGCGGCTTGTTCTCGGGAATTTTTGTTTCAACGATTTTGAACCCTCCCATTCAGCGATTATTTTCGGTCATGACTCACTGACGTCATATTTTTTCTGACTCGGGGATTCCCCGCTCATCCGGGTATTTTAGTTTCGACGCTTTGTAGAGTGAAAAACAAATTGATGCTCTGCAAGGAAAGAAGTGTTTTATTCGGGTTCTTTCTGCTGCTGGAAGTCGACGGCTCAGCATACAAACGAAAATCATTCTTCAAAGCGAAGTTCTGAATGACAAAGAGTTGATATAAGGAGAAGTCAACGTCGAAATCTGTTTTCCCAAGGCCGCCATCTTGACTCTGTAGTTTTCGATAAGATACATTTTCCTTTTTATAATTGGCCATGATTCGAAACTCACAGACCTAAGAAAATCTCGTCAGCTTTCGGGGATTACCTAACCTAAGTCGAGATCAGCAAAAATGTCGCTACCACTTTCAGAAAGCAGCTCTTCAAGCGGGTCAACTGGATTCATATTTGTTTCGAAAAGCTTTACCAGTTCGAGGCTTGCTTCCCTTGGACCAAATGCGAGTCAACTAGACTTGGGTGGAATGACAGAAGAAGAACTAGTGGCCCGTATTCATAGCCTGTCTATGGAAAACGACGAGTTACGAGCAGTTATCCAACACAATAGTGGTCTGTTAGAGGTTTGTGTTTTTAGAAGAAATGATACTAATTTTTGACCAAAGTGTTATAGTTGCTTCGTATTCATTGGTACTGATCGATCTATTATCATGTGGAGTTGAGCTTCAAAGGATGTTGAAAACCACTTCCTGTATGCCTGAATAACTTAATAGTGCCGAAAGTGAAAGTGAAAGTGTGTTGAATTGAAGGACACTATTATCCTAAATTTTACTAAATTGCTTATACTTTTGTAAGTATAGTTGAGTCTAGAGGCAGGTTTTACCTGTGGCTTGACAATATTACTGTATTAGATTTATAGATAGTGAGTTTGATGGTTTCTAATTTTCTTTTGAACATGCTAAATGCTGCGGATTAGAAGTATACATGCATGTAGCCCTGCAATGCCCAAGTTGTCTGAAGGTTTTAACCTATAAGACCCAATCAGCCCTTAGATAAGGGTTTTCTCTGGAATTTTGAGTGGTCTTTCAGATTCAGTATGTTGATCTTACCTGGCTTTTTGCACTCTTTCCATCCATATAGAATCATTTCAAAGACCTTGCTACAATGCAAGCAACTCAGAAACAACGAAGTGAGCATCTAACCAGAGCTCATGAGAAGGCAAAGGATGTGGTTAAGAAACTCCGTGGAAAAAACCGTGGCCTGGAAAAGAATCTACAGGAAGCGCAGAACAGACTTGCTGAGTTGGAGATACAACTTTCATCGAAGGAAGCATCAACAGAGGAAAGTGAAGACCTGGAAAAAACCAGTGAAGATAAGAATGAACCGTTGAAAGGGTTGGTCATGAGGCTGAAGGAAGAGAAGAACAATTTAACTGAGCAGAATCTGCAACTACAGGAGCACATTAAGAACATCAGGACGATAAGCGAGTCAGAGGTGGGTGATTGAACTTAAACTTGCTCTGTCTGTGTGTATACTGCGGTTATAAAAGGCAATTTTAAAGACTGAGTTTTGGTTATGAATATTACAGTGTCTCAAACAAATAAATTAGGCAGAATTTGTAGGCATTAGGTTGTGCTTGGACCCCAAGAAGCGAGGAGGGGGGCACTCCCTTAAATTAAGTATGGGGGTGTGCTGCTGTGTCCCTGTGACCCTGACCAATATGTTCCAGAGTAAAGAAAGGTGATTTTTGCTACCCTGTTCCAGACAAAATGATGAAAATAGATACCCTGACCCTGATATCCAGACTAGAGGCGACTCCACAAATTGGGAACCGCGTGCTTGAATAAACATGTGATGTTGCATGATAAACAGCAGTTCAGAGCTGTTTTGCAGTGGCAGATTCAACTATACTGTAAATCATCAAGGATTCTGGCAGGAAGAAATAATTTATGGACCCAGCTTTCCCAGAGAGACTGAACAATAAATAAATCCTGTCCCGGAGAGAAATGGTGATTTTGCATACCTTGTTCCAGAGTTGGAGAGGCCAAAAGTATACCATTGGTCATCACAATCTGTGTTTTGTCAATCAAATTAGTCATGTGACTCTCAATCTGCTGTGTTTCCCCTATCCACCTCTTTCCCCTCTGTTTCTCATATGCCCTCCTTCACAGCTCTGCAGCATCAATGGTGTTTTGCAATGATATATTAGGAGCAACAATGTGTCAGACCCCACCCCAGCCTTTCTACCATTTTATGGGAAAATTATGGCGGCCTGATTCTTGGAATTTTGTGAGGCACCCAAAATATTTTGGTAAAGAGTTTGAAACATGATTGCAGTACTAAAACTTTTTTGTTTTTGTTTGTTTGTTTTTGTTTTTGTTTTTGTTTGTGTATTGTAGCAAGAACTCCTTGCATCTGTTTCAAGTTCAGACGTGTGGAGTGGTAGTGATCTGATCTCCAGTGAATTTGGAAGTGCAGCTGGAAGGTCAGACTGCACAGACTCCAAACTTGACACCGAGCGAGAGATTTTAAAAGTGGATTTAGCTCAGGTTAGAGTTGAAAATGAGCAGAAGGAACTGCTACTCAGAGAATTAAGGTCAGAGAAAGAGAAAATGGAAAACCAGTTTCATCAGAGGGAGACAGAAATGAGGCAAAACAACGACCTGCTGAAAACCGCCAAAGAACACGCAGATGAATGTTGTCGGCAGTTGGAAGCAGAGAAGTCACAGCTGGAGGTAGAATATCAGCAGTTACAAGCAGACAAGCAGCAAGTGATGGAACAACTTCAGCAGTCAACAGAGAAGAAGGTGATACTTCAGAAAGTTTCAGAAAGTGAAGAAAGATGCACATTGGAAATGGCTGAGAAACAGAGTGAGGGAGCCAAAGCTGGGCTTGAGCAAGAAATTTCTGACTTGACAAAACAGTTGACAGATGGAAGGCTGAGATATGAAGAATTACAGGTGGAACTTGATCAGACTAAAGCAAAGATGGTGAAGTATAAGCAGAAAGTGGACTTGTTCAATACAAGCTACAAAGAGGCAGAGGTAGTTATAGGAACACTGATCTTAACTTAATATATTTTACAGTTGTCCAATTGTCTGCGACATTACCAAAAACATGCTGGGGCCACCAAATAGTGTGTGATGGTTGTCTCTGGGCTACAAATGGCTTTGAGAAAAATAATGCAATTTAGTGCTGCACAAAAAAAAGTTGGTCTTGGGTGCTACTTTTCAATTATACAATGTCGGGAACCAAGAGATTGGATGGGACAACCAAAACATGACTTTTGGTTGTCCCTGGAACAACTGAGCATAAAGTTAATTTTGAACCCAGATTTACGTCTAGTAATTATGTTTTATGTAGGAAAATGCAAAGGCCTTTGACCTGGGAAATGATGACCTTGTGAAGCAAAAGTTTGATGCCTTGAAAAAACAGCTTTGGTGGTACCAGAACAAAGAGGGGCAGCTCAAGGATAAAGAAGAGGCATTGTTGGCAAGGGAGGATGCTTTGGCCAAACTGGAACAGGTTTGTGCTACTTGGGAGTATTATTTTATCTATAGTTAAGGTTTTCACCATAGGTTGCTATTTAATTTACTCTACAACATTTTTGAAATGAGGTCTTGTGAAAAGTAGTTACTGTATATTATTTCACAGGTATTATTTTCAGGCAAATATAACTTATTTTCATACAAAAGAATAAACCTAGGCCTGATCACTTTTTAACAGAACTGAAAGATGTCAACTACAAAATAACAATATCCAAATCAAGATCGAATTGTCTTGTCAACTTTACTTTCACATGTTTAAAAATATGCTATATGGCCCAGGCCTCACTTTTTGAAACAGAAGTGAAAGACATTAACTGGTGAATAACATATTGAAATAAACTGTTGTTGGTTTCAGGATAATATTGCACTGCCCAAAAAGGTTGAAAACTTACAGTTACAACTAGCAGAGTGCCACCAGAAGGAAACTGCCCTACAGGATGAGATCAACGTCCGCCAGCGAGAGATAGATGACTCAAAGAAGGCACTGGAGGAGGCTTTAAAGACACGGACCAACTTACAAGAACAGTTAGAGGAGACCAGCAGGGTGTATGCCCAGGTTAATGACTGTCAGGCAGAAATAGAGGCCCTACAACAGCAGCTGAATGAGACAAGTGCTGAATCAGAGAGCAAGTTAGAGTTGGAAAGGCAGGCCCATGAAGAAAAAAGTGAAGCTCTGAAGCAGCAGCTGGAAGAAGCTCAGGATGAGAGCGACCGAGCAGAGCACTTGAGGGCTCAGGTTTGTCAGCTGATTCAGGAGAACCACTCCCTGGAGGCCAAGTTTCAGGAAATGTCCAAAGAGAGTGATAGCAGGTGAGCACACTTGTGTTACATGAGGGCCTAGATGGGGTTTACTGTTAAGTGTTATGAAGCCCAAAAAATTAATGTTAAATGTTATGTAAAAAAAGTGTCACAAGACCAGATCTTAAATAAAACAAGACGAGAGGGCCCAGATGGGGTTTACTGTTAAGTGTTAAGGGCCTGAATTTTTTACTGTTAAGTGTTATGCCCACCTTCCCCCCCCCCCCCCCCCCCCCCCCCCCCCATCTAGGCCCTCTTACTAGGTCACTGTATAGAATGTAGAGTGTAGAAACATGAAATAACTAGTTATAAGTTGATGGGAGGAAAAGAAAAAAGAAAGTTTCATAAAGGAGGGGCAGAAAGAAGAAGAAGTACATAATTATATAGTAGCAGCGGAAGAAGAAGAAGAAAGAAATAGAAAACGAAGAAGAAGAACACAAAGATGAAGGAGAAGGAGGAGGGAACAAGGAATCAAGAGCTGTCCACAAAATCCCTTTTTAACAACTCTGAAATATTTGCTGAAGGCCAGTTGTTTTGGGCTCACATTGCTTGCTCTGTTCAATAGGGAGGAGTATTATTCTAAGAGGATGACCATGATGGAGCAAGAGCACCAGAGTCAATGTCAACAGAAGGATGCTATGCAGGAGTCCCTCCGTCAACAGCTGTCTGATGCAGAAGAAGAGTTAAGGAAGGGGAAAACGCAGCAAGAGCACAGCAGGTAAGATGAGGACAACCATATGGGTGAGGTCAATATTTAGAGCCATTTTCGGATGACTGTTGAAAACCAAAACCAAAGTGATCACACAGACCAATCACAGAGACTGAGAGAAAACAGTTCAGCCAACCAGAAGCCAAAGTAATTTGCGTTTGGTTTTACTTTCCAATCAGCAGTGCGAGTACACGCCATCGCTTACGTGGAAGTGTTTGGTTCTGGTTTTGGTTTTGTTCTTGATTGGCTGAGCATGCTGACAAACTCGTGTGGACCAATCCGAAAGCAAAGCAAAGGCAAAACCAAAGCAATCACACAATTACTTTCGACAGTCATCCGAAAACCGCTCTATGTTGCTGCAAACTATAGCAGGGCATTGGGTGTGGGGCCAGTGTTGTTCAGGACCTTATGTAGGACATCATCAACATCTACATGCCCCATGCCACACCCCATTTTATTTGGTGGTTACTTACAAAGAGGAAGGTGTCAAATACCTGACTTGCCTGGGTGGGGATGGGGTGGTGTTTTGAAGTGATTGATACATAAAAGAGCTTGGCTTTCATGATAATTTGTAGGAAAAGTTATGATGAACTTCTGACGCAACACGAGCAAGTCATGGGAGAGTACAACGCGGTGGTGCACAACTTCCAGGCAACCATGAAGGCAGAGAAAGTGAGTTGACCAGGTGTAGCGCTACTTAAATGAGAGGTTCAAAAGTAAGAGAAGGTTGCAGGAAGGCAAGTTATTTGTGATTCTAGTTGGTGATAAGTGTTTTCTCACAGCCTCTGCGCCTGGCTCTGTAAATACTTTAGTCCTAGATGCAGTTGAATGACAGTCAGTTAAAAAGCGCTCTGTGTCTGTGTGTGCTCTACAGAAGCGAAAAGAGAGCTCGTCAGCCGAGATAACGAACCTTCAAGTTCAGGTGGATAACTTGACCGCGCAGCTGTTCACCGCTGAAGAGGCGATTCAGGAGAAAGACGAGGAGTGTAACGCGGCAAAGGAGCGTCTACAGGAAGTGAACAGCCAGCTGGAGGCCATCACTGTCATGCGCACTCAGGTACTTAATACCTCCTCCCCTCCCCTCCCCTCCCCCTATAGAGTTATGTGGTTTGAAGCCTGGTTGATACTGGCGACATAGCATAAGGACTGGTATGTCGTTATGTTCCAGTGTGGACCACGAAAACATCAGAACATAAGAGAAGATCGATCCTTTTTCGATCCTTGTGTCGTTATGTTTATACCGTTCTTATATTTTCGTGGTTTAATTATGCTCTGCAACATAACGACGTATCGGTTTTTATCTTTATGTTATTCAATGTTAAACCGACCAATCCTTTTGTCCTCAGCTGGAAATGTACCAGACAGACTTTCAAGCTGAGCGGGACGCGCGGGAGAGAGAACACTCTGAAGTGACGAGACTACGCGAGCAAAACCACCAATTACAAGCAGACCTCCAACGCGCTCAAGACGAACTGGACCGGCACAACAACGCACAGCTCACCACCATGCAGCTCAGACACGGAGGCGAGCACAGATCTCCGCCTCCACACGTGAGTACCGGTTACCAGGGCCCTGAGCCCGCTGCGGGATGGTTTGGCGGGTTCTTCGCTCGGCGGGGTCCTGGGGACGAGGCGGGCGCAATGCCGGGTGACGTCGCTGGAGGGGAAGCGCGCGGTGAAGACCGCCATGCAGCGCGCGGCGATGACCGCGGCCGCGGTGAACAGCCGAGCGAGGAGGCGAATTGCTGGAGCTGCCCACAGTGTCAGCAACGTTTCCCGGACTTTGACAGTCTCCAGATTCACGCGGTGGATTGTAATGGCCGGCAGGAGCCACAACAGGGATCGTTCTGGTGTCCTAAGTGCGGGAATTACTATCCTGACATGGACACGCTGCAGATTCATGTCATGGAGTGTCTTGACGAGTAGGGACTTCTTACCTCGTTTTATGTTTGTATCAGAATTCTTGGTTAAAAGTGATCGGACCAGTTGGTAGATCATTATGGGCCTGCAAGTCTTATAGATCACTTCGCCGGAATCTAGGTGTTCTGAGCTGTTTAGCATCATAAATGGAAATAGCATAAAAAACTATGTAGACATGCAAAATTTCAGGTCCATAGCATTAAAATATCAAATTTAGCAGCCTTTTGTAGATCAAAAATGTTAACTAAGATTTGTGTTAGAAAAGTCGCTGTAGTGCAAGGCCTATTATTGTTGAGAAAGGCCTATTATTTGAAATTACGAAGCAAACATCTTTTGACCAGGATTCTATAGCAGAAACAAGTAACTCTGAAGGTTTGAAATGTCCGATAGAAATTGTCTTTCAAAAGTTTCAACAATATAATAGCCTAAAATTGTTAAATAGAGATTTCTTAACAAATTCATTTGATCAACAGGATGACAGCGTCAGATGCTTATCTAACAATTCTAAGACTATTACATTGTATAGCCTTTTTCTGATAGTCTATTCCAAGAGTTAGAAGTTTAGTTCCCTAATACTGGGGATGTGCAAGAAACTAAAATAATATTCAGAAGCTTAATTGATGAAATAGTTCACTGTTCGTTTCCACAGCTTAGATTAATTTAGAGATTAGGGACTGAAATGCAGTCTGTGTACCAAACGATCACGAAGCAGGAGGCATAATTATGCGGCCGTCAATATGTACGTACGAAAGTAGCTGTAAGACACACTTTACATATAATTTAGATATACTAGTTAAAGATCGGCGAAAAATATCATAAACGCTTATAAATAAGTTAAACAATTTACCATGCATTCTTAATAGGGCAGTGGAGAGACAAATATGATGTAGTTGAGGTCAGCATGACGTAGTCGTGTATAAAGATTGACTGCATATCCAGGTTATGCTTTAGGGTTAAAAAAAAGGTGAAACATTCAACATGCCGATTTGATTGTATTTTGAAATAGCATTTGTATCTAGCGCTCTTGAAGCATTTAAACCTTCCTTTGGCGCGGGTAATTTGCTAAAGTGCCAGTACTATAATCGGATTATTGAAAGTTCTACTGTCTGAATCTCTTGGTGAATAATATGCCGATGCCATGTTCCAAGCAAAAAGTTTGTTTAAAATAAATTTTTCAGTGTCTTGTAGGCGTTGCAGTTGAAGATTGACTTTTCCCAATGTAAAAAGTTGAACAAATAAATGGTTTACTATACTCCAGTTCGAGCTCCCAGTTGATCAAATCAGGGGATGGCTTTTTGGCGTGGATTTTTCCTTTCTTATTATCTTCTGTCTGTCTGTCTTCAACAAAATTTGTCCTTTTCGGGGAGGGGAGCGTCATTTTCCATGATGCAGTGCGGGCTCACCGCTTGGTGTCGACAGGAAACTAAAAAGGAAGGACGTGTTATTTATATGTTCTACTTCTGATCTTTCCCGAAGAATTTGCCTTTTACAAGGATAGGTTGTCCCAAGCGAAGGGATCCAATTATCTGGATTGTCTCGGGCGTTGTGAAATATGTCGGTCAGCTCGGAAGGAAGCGGTGTTGAATTACACGTTCCGAAGAAGGTAAGAGACTTAAATATCACGGGCCGCTTGTCTGCATGCTTTGAGTTTACGCGGAGTCCTCGGAGACATGGCGTTTGTTAAGCGGAAACCCGAAGTAAGTTGGATTCTTGTTTCATTTGTGAAGCGAACCTTGTTCGTGCGGCCATGCATGTTTAGACTTGTGTCGCCTCTTGTTTGTAAATTTACAAAAGAACGAACAAACGAACGAAAGTCAGCACGTTATAGTCGATCTTTGATCTGCTGTCTTCCTCCTTTCTTCGGGGTCGATCGAACGTTAATAACCCAATGAGAAAAAGCGATATTCAAATGATGTTTTACGGCTGCATTCCTCCTTCAACAAAAATTCTCGACCAGAACAGTTCAATTTACGTTCATTGATCGATATTAACCAACCGGTTCTGTGTTTTAACACGAGGAGCTCATAACATTTTTAGTATTTGCTTTTTTCCAAACTCCAAAGTATTTATTGCTTCTATCGTTTCTTTTCGTGTATCCGGGATCCGCAATACATAATTATTAGCGGCTGTAATTTTATATCCTTTTTGATCTCACAGCTGGTTCTTTTGTCGATTGGAGAGAAAGCTTTGACAGTCATCACCTGAGGTTTATTGCTGTTTAGAATAATATTGTTTTAACACCTAAATTTGCTTCATTGGTTTGTGAAGTCTGTAATGTTTGTTTTCGAATTTTCGAGAAAATCGAAGGATGTTTACGAAGATACAGGTTTATTTTAACCCTCGATTTAATTCTTGCATTGAATTTTTGGAATTCTGTGACAATGAGCAATAATCGTGGAATGTCTTGTACTTGTAGGGTTCATAATAGCATTAATTGTTGAAAATACCGCAACTTGTAAATAATTTTTGGGTGTGGCAGGACTTGTTTGCATAAGGTTTTTATAGTAATAGGTCTAGGGATACTCGTTTTGGCTTGTCATTGGGTAAAAGAATGCCTTGTTTTCCAAAATTTAACAATTTTATAAATATGCTCTTCTTTTGGCCTAACATACAGTATTTTACTTATGTACACAATGCTTTTTTGCTATCACTGAGAGAAAAACAAAATAAATAATTTATTAGCCTGTCTTGTATAATTTGTGAGCTGTTATGTCTGGAAGGGCCCTTTGCAGTATTAAAACATTGTTTTACAGAGCAGTGTCTTTTATACAAGTTGTGCCAATTTTTTGCCACATTTATAATATTTTGCTTGCATATTGCTGTAAAGATCAACTGGTTTTAAATTATAAAGGCCCAAGCAAACAAACACAACATGTTTGCACAACATTACACAACATCGCCCAACATTGTGCACTGAATGCTTCATGCGACGGTAAGAGCAGCAATTGCAATGCATTTTCGCGTTTTGCATCCTCTATTTTCATTGGGCTCATAGTTGTGGACTCCAACAACATTGTACAATTTTGCAAAGAGTGTTTGGGTAACATTGTTGGGCGATGTTCTACCAACATGTTGCGTTCGTTTGCTCAGGCTGGAATGAAAACAAATTTTGGTCTGCATGAGCACTATTTTCCATTTGCAGTACAAACAAGCCATCATGATTGTTGTAGTACAGTATAGTAAAGCTGCTGTAGAATGGTTAGAATTTGTAATTATAATATTTTACCATTTTTCATAACTTGTAAATACTGAGTGTTACTAAAAAGATACTGCATAATTCCTGGGATTGAGGCCTGGTTCAAATGTCAAACCTCTGCCTTGTTGAATCTAAGCTTTGCAGTAAGTGCAACAAAAGTTCTGTATTAAGTTTGACGGCGTTGTTTTATGCAACTGGGCCAGTCGGATAAAATGACTGAAGTTCAACATTTTGTTTCAAAATTGTATTTCCCATGTGCCAAATCTAATGCTTAAATTTCCCAACTTTGAACAATAGCTGCTGACCATATTGCAGTTTAGCAATTAAGTTTCACTGAACTAGTTTGATGTTTGAAACCACTGCCATGCTTTTCTCAAATCCAATTATTAAAGTAGATTCAACATGGCAGAGGTTCGACAGGTCTGAGAAGCAAGATTATTAAATATTTTAGAAACTTCAGGTGTACATGTATGTAATATGTAACACTGTATACATGTTGCTAATATTGTGCACAAAGCTCCACTACACTTCTGAAACTTCCTGACCTGTAGACTAAAATACTTGCTCATTGTTTTGTCAGTTTACCCTTGGACATGAGAGAGACTCTGGTGCTCCTTGTCTTAAATGTGGCCCAGAGAAGTGTGTCGGAGGGCTTGATCTGCATTTCTGGAGGTAGGTGCAGCTCTTCCATGATATACTGTACTCTGCCATCCATCCTTTTTCTCCCAGGAGCATCAACTTCAGTTTTCTCTTTCAGTTTTTTATCAGAGATCTATCATCCATACAGTTCAGCAAATTTGGACATACCATAATATTGCATTTGGTTGGAGTGGGCAAATCAGGGACCAGCATAAAATTAACTTTGGCAATCTTCTAAAACCTCCCAGGGGGGGGGGGGGGGGGGACTCCCACATAAAAATGATGGGGATGCTCATTGTGAATTTTCATTTTGACCCCTAGTAGGTACTCAAACAGACATGGCTTGAGCTTACTTTGACCCCTAAAAGGTACCAAAAAAAGCATACCAAGAATTTAAAGTTTTGATGTCTTTAATTGCTATAAAGAGGGTCATCGAGCACTTTATCCCTTGCTGTTTTCAAACAAAAAGAGTTCATTTGACTGACACCTGACCAGAGATGGTACCATGTTGCATAAAAATGTCAGAGTTTGATGTTGACCACCCTACATGTAAGTGGTACTAAAACCATAATTTTGACCCCTAAGCTGTATGAAAAACACCCCATCTTTTTTTATATGGGATCCCCCCCTCAGGCTAAAACCTGTAACCTTTGAATTATTGGCAGTAAAGTTTGCTTGAGCCAGATGAGTAAGAGAAAGACAAAAATACATGTAGGCCTTTTCAGAGGTGCCTATTGCCTGATGAGACACCTTTCTAATGAAAATGAACATACAGTACCAGTGAAACTAATGTAATGAGAATGAGTTTGTGGTAGGCCTCATTTTAAACAGGCATCTTGGAAATGCCTTAGTTATTACATTGTTGTTGGTGACTGAGGTTTTGATTTAGAACTTGTAAACTTCATAACATATTTCTCAAAACTACATAGTCATTACTCTGTGAAAGGTTTCAGGTTAACTTGATAGCAGAGCTGTGGTGTCTGATCAGATGATATATTTCAATGTTGTAGGAAAATCTGCAAAAATTGCAAGTGCAAACTTGAGGAGCACGAGATCAAAAGTCATGAAGAAGAGGCACACAAGCTGGTGGTGCACAGACTGTTCTCCGAGACATCACCTGTGTCTCACATCCGGGAATACTTTCGTAAGCTAGAGCAGGAAAATCAGCAGCCAAAGACCGACTATGTGAAGCAGTTTGCATGGGTGCCCCCTGCAGTCCAACAGCCAGTGGTGAGTATAGCTGCCTTCACAACTCTCCCAGATCAATGATCAATGTGAATATTCCCATTTCAACTCAACCACTCAACCACACAGATACACAGTACAGCAAGGATACTCTAGCATATATTACCCAGATACAAAAGGCAGAGTCATGCCAGCTCAATCTGTAGAACCCTTTCACATCATGGGAACGCAAATGATATGAAGGACAAGACAACGTACATGTGTACATTCAGATCTATTTTAATGTAAAGAAATTATCTTTCCAGATGGGATGTATCCTCCTCTGTATCCTCCTTTAAAGATTAGTTTGAGTGGCATAAACTGCCAGAAAAGTGGGTTAATTTTATTCATTTTTGTGTCTACTGCCTTGAAGAAGATCCACCAACCCCACCCCACCCCCACCCCACCCCCACCCCCAGCCCCACAAAATTCTTCCCCTTGACCAAGTGAGCCGAATCTCCCACTTAAACATTTATTTGGGTTGGCATCTGTGGGAAAGGGCTTCTTTTATTCTCACTTTTCAGCTTGTCAAATACATGGAAGCTCTTCCACCCACTGCTGTTCCCAAAATTGGAAGTGATGGAGCCAATTCTCGGCGGAAACAGATGATGTTCCAGCTGCCCATCTATGATCATGATGAACGTTACTGTGGCAACATGACTGATGAAGAGAGACAGAAGATGAATGATTTCTGTGATAAGAGGAACAATGAAGCCCTGGGTGTGGGAGATATCAGGGAGAAGACCAATCCAGCTACCAAATGGGTAAGACTTCATGTAAAGCTTCACATACAGTACTCCCCCTCTACAGTGCACTCATTGTGGGGCAATAGTTGCTTTTGTTGCATTGTTTGTGTGACTGTTCAGTATTGTACCTTGGTTTATGTAGTGCATCAGCTATAACATGCAACGGACATTCCCAGGTGAGTTGTCTTCAATTTGGGACATGTCACAGCCTGCTTGTCTGTCTGTCTGTCTGTCTGTCTGTCTCTTGCCACAGAGTGTTCATGATATATTTTCTTTACCCTTTGACTCCAAAAAGTGATCAACTTTGGTTTTCTCTTTCTGTTTGCTACCAGAAATGTATCATACAGTAAGGAGAACTTGACTTTTGATACCTTACTGAGATGAAAGCTGATGAAACTACCAGCTTAAAGACCCAATGGTTATAAGATTAATAGCAGAGTTTTAATCTACATTTTTATTTAATTTAAGGGTCCTCTGTAACCTATTTTTTCTTTTTACTTGTTACTTGTTATCTCATCCTCTAACATCCCTCTCCTTTCTGAATCTGTAGTCATGTTACCGATGTAACAAAAACATGTTGGTGGGTGAGGTGGCAGTGTTCGCTTCCCGCGCTGGTGAGGAAAAGTGTTGGCACCCTGGCTGCTTTGTGTGCTGCATGTGCAACAACCTGTTGGTGGACCTCATCTATTTCTTCAAGGATGACAACATCTACTGTGGCCGCCACTATGCTGAGTGCTACAAGCCACGCTGTGCAGCGTGTGATGAGGTTAGTGTGAGATTGCTTGCCTGTGCTGGGTCTAGTCTGTTGTACCTCTCATTGGTTTAGTTGCACTACAATATTAGCTTTGGGGGGAGGGAGAGGAGCACTCCTCAGGATGTTTGGTGGGAATATGCTGCCCGGTTCTGCAAATCGTTACCCTATTTCAGACCAAAATATGCGATTTGTCAATCCTTTTTAAGACTTGTATTTCGAATTTACTCAAATACAAAATACACTGTAAGCAAACTCTGTATCGAAATGAAAACGTAACCTTTTGAAACGCATTTGTGTGGACGGGTCAAGTATGCTTCAACAATGTGAAGCATTGTCAACATGCTGCAGTTGTGAAATCCTATAGTTAATTTAAATGACACTGCAGCAACAATAAAACCAAGGCCAGACACTTAGAACCATTTCAGAAATGCTGCTGGTCTTGCGATACCTGTTGTGTGCAGACCGAATGACGCCTTGCTTCTTTCTGGAATGCCAGGTGTGCACTTTTATACAGGGAGGCACCACCCAGGATTTAACCATTCTGGGGTCGAATTGGTGACCCTTTCATATAAATCCAGTAAAACTTTGGCCTTTTTCTTACCTTTGAGCAGGAAAACGCCTAGAAAAAAAAAGAAAACACACGCAACTCGTTCGGGAACGTGACTTTTGCGAACTTCTCAATTGCGATGGACGAGTTTAGAACCTCTGTGAAATGCCAATAGGATAAATACAATTTATCTTTGGCCAGCCTTCTTACTGACCCTTTCAAATACCAAGAAGTTTCGTTTTTCTATAGCCCTTTTAAAACCAGAGGCTCGAAGAGGGACATTTTTCGGGCGGAGTCTCCCCGTATACGAGGGGAGGAGGAGGGGTGTGTCTGTGTCTGTGTCTGTGTCTGTGTCTGTGTGTGTGTGTGGGGGGGGGGGTAGTGGTGGGGGTGTGTGTGTGTGCAGGTCGCCTGTCCCAAAATGAAACATTTGAAAAAGCACCGAAATCCCCGAGCTCAGCAACAACGTGAACACTGCACTTAGACTCATGGCTAGCTTTCATTTGAGTAGTCGCTCCTTTAGGTTTCATTTGACTGTTGGTTTGTTGTAACGCTGTAGGTCAGGGTCATTCAGCTTGAAATGCATTCTTCTCGCGTGCATGCTCAGACCAAAAAGCATTTTGTTCTGTGAGTGACTTGTCATCACGTGTGTTTGGTGATCAAGTTGTTTTTGACAAGTTCTTAGAGCATAATTTGCTTAACTTTGTAATCCTCGGAGACATTTCCTGAAGGGTAATGGTTGAGTTCAGCTAATCAGGAAGTGTTTGTTTGTACGGCTCGTGTACGCCTGGGGAGTTTTTCTAAACCTGTGAGACAAACGCAAAATATGCAAAAGGAGAGTCCCCTCTGTTTTGGATTGGCCCTGTAATAGGCTAAAATAGGCTATTTTTCCTTCTTCAGTTAACCAACAGTAACATCAATGACTATTACGACAAACCTGTACTACTATTACAATGCTGTTGCTGCTATCCCAACTACTACAAAGTTATTTACCAAATGCTACACATAGTTCTTCTGAATACTACAATAATTCTACTGATACCACTACTACTAACTTCTACTGCTACCAAATACTACAATACTTCTCCGGGCAGTTGCCGGTGGAAGAATTCATATCTCCGGTCAACCAACAGAGCTCTAGTCTAACATATCTAACATACAGGTTTTTTTTTTTTGTTTTTTTGTTTTTGTCCAAAGTTGATCTTCGCGCGCACCTACACAGACGCGGAGGACAAGTACTGGCACAGGAACCACTTCTGCTGCTTCGACTGCGACGTGGATCTGGGCGGTCGGAAGTACGTTGTGCAGGGCGGACACCCGACATGTTTTGAGTGCTACGGCAGGTTCTACGCCAAGATCTGCATGACGTGCGGCGGGTTGATCGCTGCTGATGCACAGCGCATTGAATATGAAGGCGACTTCTGGCACGCAGATAGCGCGTGTTTCTGCTGCGGCACGTGCCGTAAGTCCCTACTGGGACAACAGTTCATGCGCCTGAAAGGCGGCAAGGATGTCTACTGCAGTGTGGAGTGCGCCAAAAACCGCTAAACTATCGGCCACTGTTAGGAATGTAAGGCTCCATTGCACTGTAAACAGTGATATTTAATTTTTGTCTCCACTGTGGTCAGAGTTTTGTTACTCAGATTTTTGAGAAGTTTGATACCGCCCCTTTCAACTTGTCTTCAATCTCGACCATCCGACCCTCCAACCAATAAATAGCTGTTGACTAAAGTAAAACATGTGATAGTATTCTGTTTGCACGTAACACGGTATGCGAGTCTTGCAGTACATGCACAATGCTTTGACGTACCTCCAAACGTCTGATGCATTGTTATTATTATTATTATTATTATTATTATTATTATTATTATTATTATTATTATTATTATTATTATTATTATTATTATTATTATTATTATTATCATTATTATCATTATTATTAGGATGATGATGATGCCCAGCATACCTATAAGTCAGTCGTACGCAACGAATAACTAAGTTACTTAGTTCTGAAGAGCATGAGTTATGTCCGATGAAGTTGTTAATGCTGATTTTGACAGTATTTTGCGCAAAACGTTAACGGTTCTTTGAGACACAAACGAAGTAAACTAGTTATATTTATTTTCTTTTTTGTTTTGGTCGATTCTCTCATACGTTGTGTTTCAACTCCTGCGATCCATCACGGAGGCCACTTACCAAAATACTAGCTGCCTTCATACACGAGAGATAAACTCTTTACACAATTCAAGATCACACTATGAAGTCTCTCAGTGTAACGTATTTAGCAATGATTTTGGATTTTAGTGCCTCTAGATTTTATTTCAGAGTCAAGTTATGATTGTATAAGGTTTAGCTTTGCCGTAAAGTGAGCGATATATTTTATAGTTAGGAACATTATTACGTTCTGGGCTCTTGGATGAGTATTAAAGGTTATTGAAGGTCGACTATATTCGCGTTAGTTCACTTTCCTTCTGCACTTTTCAGTTTTCTTGATCGTCTTTTTCAGTTTTTTTTTTTTTTTTTTTTTTATCCTTTTTGGTTTTCTTTCTTTCTTCTGTGGATTTAGCTAGAAACGTCGTTGTCGATGTCATTCTAGCCGCGTAACGTACAACGTTAAATTATTGAGCCAATGAATGCTCTTGTTACTGGATATCTCTTAATGGTGCTCGCGCATGCGCAAATGGGTCTGTAGCACGTGTCTACATTCTAACATGACTGGTAAGCAATATATCGATGAGGGCTGTAAGAGGAACCATCGAGTGTCTCTTTTTCTCTTTGTTTTTGGCCAAAGAATCTCCCGAACCCGCAAAGAACTAGCACCGTCACTTAATTTTTCTCGGAAAATGCAAGAATGACTAGTGTGCAAGAATTTGGTATAACGTTCTGCCAAATTTTTCCTGGATTTTCTTGCGTATTGAAAGCATTTTATCGCCTATTCTGGAATATCGCTTATACCCTAAGTACTTCTTTGCGACGAAATGGCGCCCCTATTTCTGAAACGGTACTGGAAGCTGTTCGCACCTCCCGTTGAATAGTGCCGCCATGACTTAGAATCAAGTCAAGATTGAAGGGTCGCGGAAATTCGACTTTGTTTCAAACACACGTAGAAACAGCTGTTTTCGAATTTTGTTCTCGGTTTTCGACAAGCAAGACGTAACAGTGTATAGTTACACAATTAGCAAAGGCTCAGTTTAATCGGATGGCTAATATTCATGTTTTTTATTGTATCTTCCCCTTGTCGCCCTAACAGTGAACGCCATATTCGCTCCTCATGCAGAAACCGCAATGAAGTGGTCTCACATGTCCAAACATCACGGTCGAATCGCCTCAAAACGTCGACCTAAATCATAAAAGGAATGGTCGACAGGTAGGCTGCAGACATGTTTCAATCGTAAGTCTCTGACGGCTACCGAGTATGCACTGAAACATCATTCACCGAACATCCCTTCAAGCACTGATGTGTGTAGTCTACGTTTCTGCCCGGGGGGGGGGGGGGGGGGGGGGGGGGGGGGGGTTACTCAATAGGAATTTGGGTAGGGGTGTTCCGCTGACTCTATAAAACCCTGACCCTAGCCACAAAAATGGAAATTTTGCTGCCCTGTCTAAGACAAAGTGCTCTAATTTGATACCCTGTTCAAGACTAAGTTTAGATAAGTTAGCCTGCGTTGCACGCGTTTCCACTGTAACATATGAAGAAATCACACAAAAATGACGAGAGAAAAACTGTGGTTGAGGGGGGAGGGGAAGAGGAAAAAGTCTTCAGAAAATAATCCTGTTTAAGACACGAAAATGTAAAATTTGATACCCTGTTTAAGACAAAAGACCCTGAAAATGATACCCTATCGGGCGGAACATCCCTATATAGGAAATATATGGGAGTACCCCCCCCCCCCCCCCGGACGTTTCTGACTACAGCTACACTTAATGCAACGGATACTCGTAGATTGGCCTGACAAAAACGGTCAGTTCGAAACAAGCGCACGTTGTCTGCGATTTACAGTCACACCCGGCGGCCCACGAAATATCTCTTATGTATAGTTCCCCCTCAACCGCGTGGAGATTCCGGTTTACGCAAGTCCGACTACTGCTTATCTCGTTTACTCTGTCTGAACTTGTATTTTTTGAACTGAACAGTTAGATCTTCCATCGTGCCAAAACGAATCGCCCGTTTTTCGTCACTTCCTGGGTATGGCGACGGCTATACAAAACTATAAAGATGCAACATGAACACTCCTTTCACTATAATCCATTCCACAGGAGGAGAGACGGCCTTCAATGACGAATTTTGGCTTCTGAAACTGTCATATCACCTCAGTTTTTGGCTCTTGTACACGGTAAAACAATACATTACGGGTACCTCAATAAACGAATTTATTCAACCCGCGAGTCACAGACACAGATCCCTAACACACAAACCACAAATGCAAATCAAAGTACTACTATACAAAGCAAATACTTCCTGCCTGTTATCGAAGTAATATTTGACTTTTATGAAGTATTAATGAGTGCCAATCGATATATGCTTGCACGATTATGTAAATTTAGAACCTGCGATATCACATGTCAGTGAGTATTTTGTTTCGCGCAGCGCAGTTTGGTGATTGCGGCTCGAACCAGACTTTGACACACTGCAAGATTTACGTTGAACTAACTAAGGTAATGCTTTTACTCTCGCTTTAGTCTTTAAATAACAAGCTCTTGAGAGCGTCTACAAAACACAGCGCCAACTTTGTACTAAAGTACCGACCACGCATCGACGAGCACGCTACTTCGCGACCGAATCCAAAGCGACGCCGTGTGGTTAGTGGTATAGTGAAGATTTGGATTTTCTTTGTAAACCTATGTACCGTGGTTTTAAAGATTTAGTATTCGCCGACGCTGGCTAGGAACAGCAAGTAATTCTTGGAGACGTGTGCGGGACTGAGAAATGTGTGACGTTTGTGAATGGCCGAGTCACTGACAACTATATAACTCGGGTGAACTCGTGGGGATTTTAGAGGCTGTTTGGCTTATGTTTGTGGATCGCATTCATGTCTATTTTTTTACTATTCATATTGAACCTATTCCTAAGCACACTCTTAAAATGACTGAGTGATATTGTTCCTTTTAATTGTCGCACAAGCGTTATAGTTTGTTATTCGTTCTCAAAGAGGAAAATGTATCAGGGGCATGGGGGCAAGTGCCATGTAATCGCTAAGCTACAAGTAGAAAAGTAAGCGTAGCTTCGACTTAGAAGCATAGATCGTCTCAAACAATCTAAAGTGGTTTACGCCGACTGTTGTTTTAAAAAGGCCGGGTTCGGACTATACCAGGCAAATATGAAAATACAGAATCGTTTTTATCAATTTTGTTCATCAAAATTTTAGTGGCGCAAGACAAAAGAATTTATTAGTAGCATGGATATCTGTTTTTACTTTGCTGAAAGCGCAAATAGAGACCTCTTTGACACATACTCGATGTCAGATCCTTTCCATTTTGCGACCAAATCGAGCTATGATTAGTGAAAAGATTTAATATCTGATGCTTTGTCCGCGAAATGTCTTTTCCGATTTGGAAAAGCCGACAATTTATCAATTACAGTTCCTTTTTTATCGATAGATCAAATTGCACCTTTTCATTTCCTTAAAAGATAGCAGGACATGCACTGACTCAAATCATCATTTTCTGTCAGCAGGAATGAAGTGTTATAAATTTTCTTTTTTTTGGATCAGCATTTCGAAAGTCACTGATAAGATAATCTCAATGGTGTTAATTGAAATTTTATTACGTTAATTTCAGCCAGGTTCGAAAATTCTTTTAAAACGCGTTTTTCGAGGATTATGTTGTCGGCTTTGGAACACCGACAAGGGGCAGCTCGGTTTGGTATAAGGTCGAGAATTTAGGTTTTACAACACAACAAAGCGACAGTCGCCTTCCGATGGCTCGCCCTTCATGGCACCCGACTAGGTGGCGACTCGAAGATCCGATTAAAACTCTTTAATTGCGAACTGAATGTTTGCCGTACATCCCTTAAAAATTAATTGTTCGCACTAAACTTCTACACTATTTGCATCACATAGGCATCTCTAAGGCCAGGAATTGCCAACGAAAAACTCCGTTTTATGTGGCCGGCTGTTGATCGAAATTTACCAGGAGGCCGGCAGACATCACTATTTTGAAAATAGAAAGAAGAACCTAACAAAATATAAATACTTGTCAAACCGTCCCTTTCTCTTCAATTTTGATGTAAATATTTTCTTTCTTACTTTGTTTTCAAACTAAACAACTAGAACTCGCCTTAGTCGACGCCATACCGCTGCACCTCGCGTTACAACGAGTTCACTGACAGGTGTTCATATCTGTGTGTTGTCCTAAAGGATAATTAGAGGTAAAATAAGACACTTTCTATTTAGGCGTGTTTCATTGTGGAATAGGCACAAATTATTTAGTGCGACCGAGTGGGTGTTAAATAGGATTCAGGCGCGACGGATGCGAAGTCTTCCTGACACTAGAGAAGGTTGGTTGTTTCTTCTTGAATAACTATAGTGTGGTTAGGTTCAATAGCCGCTATTTTTTAGAAAGAAGCTGAATTAACAGGGCGCGTGCTTCACCGTCCTTGTCGATCGATGTTTCTATTACTCGATTTGTTCGGCGTGAGCTGTTTGATTAACTCATAAAAGATGGGAGAGGCCAGACACGTACTGCTACAGTGTCTCAATAATTATTTCTAATCCACCAGACTGTAAATTTTTACGCATGATACTGAAGTCGATTGAAGCCAAGCCCACTATGCACTGCCATTGTTTATTTTGGCTTACTTTTTTTTATGAATTTTTAGCGGGTTAGCCTTGAGCGAACCGAAGTTTATATGATGAGTCATAATGCATAGTTGCTTTCGTATTTTGTCGATCAATTTAAAACCGAGCGTGTTTTGTAGAAATACCAGTTGTTATGACGACTCCCGGCCTCCGCGGTACCTTGCTGGGTGCCTCTGTACTACCGAATTGACATCCTATCAAAATAGCCGCACGAAGCCTTAAAATTACATATGGCCAGCGTTTTTAGAAGTTTAATACAACTTCTTCATATCCGCGTGAATTGTTGCAATTATTCAAATGAACTTAGCATGTAAATGTGTTGGCCAGCTTTGTTAATACTTGTCAAAGATCTAAGCACCCTGCTGTGTGCCCCAAACGATTGTCACGAAAGGACACGAGCATCGCACCGATCCTCTGGTGAAGTCGATTCCTTAGCGAGAAACACAGCTAAAACCCTGGACTCCTGAATTGCAGAGGCGTTTAGTGAGTTCCAGTCAGGGTGCGACTTGATTTTCCTCATGCCCAGGTAAACGTGATTCTTGTTTAGTTTGTGAGTTCAACTACAGTCGCCGTTCTCTTATGACATGAAACCCAAAATGAAGTATCACCTTAAAAATATACGAAACCCACTGAAAACTGTGCAAGGTTTACAACCAATTGAACCGGGGCTTTCTTTGCTGAAAGCTTCGAACATGACCAGTCGGTGTAATTGAAAAGCTAAGTGAGTTGAATGGCTGAATGAATGTGATACTGCATGGGGGGCATGAATTATTGGAAATAATATAAGAACACCGGCAAGGCACATAGCTTTGAACTGAGCTTGACGGTGCTAACCACTTGTACACCCTGCAAAAGGAAGCTTGAACTTGGCAGTTGGCATTACATATTTAAATATTGCAACTTCTGCTTCAAGTAATGACTTGCGCGGTCATGTAACCATAGTTAAAACACAGAGTGGCCAGTGTTTCTTTGTCGGATAGGTTTCAGGCCAAAGAAGTTTGATTTATGCTTTTACGTTAGGCCAATTTCTAAAGCTGCATCTGCACATTGAATTATGCCAGCTATAGAGGTGTGTACATCAGATTTAAATTATTCAATATCGAGTACCGCAACACGTGTTCATTGTTCAAACGCATAGCTGGTGTCTGGGCACGCATCTTACGAGATAAAACACAGATTAGACAATTTAAAGTTAGGTGGCGCACGGCAGCCGTCGAGCAAGACTTTGATGCTTTTTGTTCTGGTATTTCATTTAGATGAAAACTAGTTTGTGTTTGTACAGTTCCCTGGCTTGTTGAGCGGTTCTAATGGCTGTAGTTTACAATGTACTTCCGACAAAGGATAAAACACCAGCAAAAAAACTTTTTCTTTTTCACGATGGTTAACCTGCAATCTTGCGCAAAATTGTTAAGACACTTTGAGTGCTATTGGACCGAGCTTGGTGATTATAAAATCAGTACAACCTGACAACAGACTAACAACACAACACGACTCATGACGCAACACAACATGCTCAACAACGCTCAGAACACGCAGTGCGCAGCACACTACACTCCACGCCAACACCGCACAGCATAGCACAGCACGACACAACACAACACAACACACAACACAAAGCAGCACACAGCACAAAATCACGACACAACCGCAACATAATAACGCGATTCAACACGACAACACAACACAGCACGGCACAAAACAAATGGCAACACTGACAACACAACTGCACACAACAGTGACACGACACAACAAAACACAACACTTACACAACTTCTGAACTCAGTGTAAAATACAATGACCTGAAGGCGTGACCACTCAAATGAAAGTTTTTTAACGAGTGTATTCTATCAAGTATATGGACGTTTTTTTATTTATTTATTTTTAAATCCATGTTGGACAATAAAAGAAAGCCCAGTTTGTTAATCGTGTTTCTAGATAACCTTACACGTACAGCTGATAATCCTTGTTTCGCATTATTTTAAATCGTCGGATTAACCTCTGATAACCATCTCAGTGTGTTGCTTATCCGTGGGAAAATCGTGCATCGAAAAGTGCATGGAATGGTGTCCAAATTTCTCGGAGGCGAATTCTCTCACCAGTTTACGGGGGAAACTCAAGAAAAGAAATTATCGTTAACAATTCAGCAGTTTGTTAGCTGTCAGGAGTAGTGGAACTAGGAAGTCGGCTCCTGACTTGCAGGGTGAAGGCCTGTTTTTGCTCGGGTTTAATAACGTACCACGCAACATCCGGTGACTTTAAATATCTGCCCGAGTCAATGAAGAATTAAAGAATATTTGGTTCACTTTGACTGATCCCGTAAACTGCAACTGAGCTCCGTTTCAAATGGCAGGCAGGGCGGTACATAAGCTTACATGGGCATTATGACTAGAAACGAAACTCTAGCCGTTGGGTTAAAAATGTAGCATTGTTTGCAACCAGGTGCAACCTAATGCTTGTACAGACTTTTTATCAAATAAAGTGAGAGCAGGGAACGTAAGTAACTCGATCACATGATTGTTTCAAGGACAGATTACACTTTTGATCGCATCATACTAATTCATGGGATTTAGTGCTGAAACTCGCTGGGACTGATAGACTACAATTATGTCTTATCAGCAAAATGATATATAAAATTTGTAATGCCTTTCCGGGAACATAGTTGTGATAAGCTTGGCACAGAAAACGTTCACAGTAGAGAGAGAGAGAGAGAGAAACACTAACAAAAACTTCCGCGGCACTATGCACAGATCACAGATCACATCCAATTCTTACATGGTGAAGAAATTAACCATAACTGGAATTTGTAAGCACCGTGAATAATTTTACGGACACACACTAAAATGAACTGACGAATTTTATAAGTTTCATCATCAGTTAAAGACAAAGGATACACAAAAGAGTGAGTAATCCTATTAACTTGAATACCCGCATGGAGCCAACTCAAGAAGGCCTTCTGTACCTCATCCATCAAACTCACATGCAAAAAAAGGGATTTGTTTTAGTCACATATGGCACTGCTTTACATAGATCAATTATTGTTTTTGTTCACCGCTTGTATTCTCAATATTCCGGTCACGACAAGGGGTTTCATGCATACTTTATGTAAGCATTTGTTTCTATAAGTCATCTGTTCGTTGGTCGTCAGGGTTTTACAGTGCTTGTTTGCTGAGGTACCGGCAACTCCATCAGCTCCTCCAACAGAACACTGAAACGGCAACTCAGACAGACACAGAGGTTGGTAGTCGTGCGGGGGGAGGAGGAAAAATATAACGGATGCAACGGCTTTGTCCGGCGAGACCGGCCAGCTAAATCTGTCATGCTCGCCTCAGTCAATTATACACAGAAAGATGGATAATGTCCAGTGACAGAAAATTCTGGTCTTAACTTCATTTTTCCTAAATTAATCAATTTTTTCATTTCACGTTTCTTGGGAGCGCCTTTTAGCTCAAGTAAGTTCGATTGCAGTTTCCGCGTTATCCGCCAGGCTGCTGCTGTTTAAGGAACCTGGAAACTCTAAACCACTTCCTTCCCTTTCAGGGCACAAGCACGTTTATTGAATAGTAAATCTTCTCTCGCCCTCCCCAAATCAACCAAAACAATCTGGGTTTTTGTAGGAGTCAATATAAAAAGAAGAGGTTGAACGGAGCTGCAGCTGGTATGTTGTGTGGCGGCACACCTCCCACTAACAAAGTCCATCACTCATCACAATAACGAGACCGCCGACTCTTATCGCTATATACTTCAATAGTTCTGTCAACAACAAGATTGAGCACGATTGGTGAAAATGCTGCTAAGGTCTCGATAGTCAACTTTTTCGGAAACTTTTGGTCTCTCAAGATAGTCATAAGCCGGCAAGTCTCAATATTCGCGCAAGCTTACCAAACTTACTTCGCGTGTTCTCCAGTAGTGAGCGTGTGTCACGACATTGGATCAAGGTGTTGCACCTTAATTAGAACCATCTAACTTTATTTAATTAGAACCATCATTTAACTACTTCAATCAGTTTCTCACGCCTCTGTGTAGTGACAGCTTCCATGAGGACAGCGAAGGAATTGCAGGTCCATGCCCATGCGATTTATTACCGTTTGCAGCCATTTCGCCTAAACACGCAGGTATTGTTAGTTGCACTGTACTCTGCCAAAAATGAATGAGCAAAATAAATAAATAAGACCCGGCACCTGGCCAATATTTGAACTATGCACCACAATTTTCCGGTCCCATTTCCTCTGAAGAGATAACTTTCTTTTGTGCGAAAAATAATAATCCTTAAATTCCACTACAGAAGAGACCAGGAAACCGTTTTGAAGTGTTGTGGGAGAGAATATTTGCAGAATTTGATAAGGGGTCATGTCTGTATTGTAAAAGTGGAAGTAAAATGGAAACAAAAATGAAAAGAAAGTTTGAAAAATATGGTTAGATCCAGAGTTTCCCTGTTAATTTATGATAAGCAAACCGTTTTAAGCGCATTGTTTCGAGTTTCCGCAGAGTTTATTAGCCGTGTGTTTGTGAGCTGTCAGCACTGAAATATTAAGTCCTCGTGAACCAGACTGAGTCTCCTTTAGTTTGATGACAGAACTTTATAATAGTTACATCTCACTCACGCTTAGCGCGTGCTGAACCCGCGCCTGTTGGTGGTTAGCTAGTACAAGTAAAAAGAGAAGGCTGCCTTCTCTGACAGATACAGAGACTAGTGTGTGTATGTGTTTCACAGAGACAGACAGACAGAGACACTAAGACACACAACACAGCCATGAAATAAATAAGGATCATAGGTCAAAGAGTTTGTTTGACGAAGTTGACAAGATAGTTATGGATGCGTGTCCCAGCCACGTACATTAAACTCTTACTGTGATTTCTCTGTCTGTAAACTGAACACTGTATAAAATGCACGTTTGATAGTCTAAGGTGCACCTGTATGAAAGACCCCCTCACTTTGTGTTGTGTGAAATCCGTTCCTCAACCGTTTCGTGACTTATCCGCACAGCCACTGTGACCCGGCTTCCGATCATTTAGCCGCACTAACGTCACAGTTACGCGGCAGAAGTGAAAATTGCGAGCATCTTCGTTTCAAGTCCATTGAACACTGATCACTGAGTAGGCTCATCGAAATCAGTGGAGAGCCAGGAACATGTGGTGATGCGAAAGTTTGTCTGTGTAGGGCGAGTACTATCTAACACTATTATCGTACGTTAAAACTGGGAACTGTTTAGGTGTAACAAATATCCGTAAAACAAAAGAAGCTGTTCCAGTTCTGTCAACACATGGGCATGACTAAGATCTCGGACAGCTGTCTAATTGCAAACTGGGCTCACAAGCCATCGAGACCCGCTTTTGAGTACTCCTGTGAATGTTTGACTATAAACTTTCAACACACGTTTGTGAATTGAGTGAGATTCTGACACGTGCAAATTTTTTGTTATTGTACCATTTTGTTGGTTGACCATGTACGTGGCCGAAGTGTAATGACCACTTCAGTTTCTCCGGCTTAGCTTTGTGGTCAGTTCAGCTCTCTAGAGGATTATATGCAGATCTGGCTCTGTCAGTTATGTCGTGTTCAGCCCCTGAATTTCAGTATAACGTCTAACAGCCACCAGTCTGTGCCAATCCGAAAGCATAGTGTCGTGTTGCCATGTGTTTCGCTGTGTACTCCGCGATCCGCCTACATTCGACCTGTCATTCAAGTTAGACTTGCCGTTGTCCCATTTCCTAAATGGTGTACTTAGAAATGACTTTTCTTTGTGAAAATATAATCCTTTGAATATAATAAACCGGAAATTGCTTTGTAGTACTGCTGCCAGCTCTTTTAGGGACCTACTAATTTGCTAATGGCAACTAGGCTCTGACATGTTTAGTAGGCGGACATTTAGTGAAAGATACTAGAAGAAAAAGAGACCTTTATTCAGTGTTCCACTTCAACTGAAGTTTTATACCGACTGCTTTGCATGAAAATTGTGTAATTCCTCTCTAGCTGACTAGCAGTACAAGGTTTCACAGCATGCAAAACTCCTCGTGGATATATGCAATTGGCTTTAAAGAAATATGATAGTATAATATTACCTTATTGGACCTGAATATGTAATACAGTGGGAGAGTAAACACCTAGACAGAAGCTCACTGAAAGAAAGAACATTAGTGGTCGAGTACAAGCTTGAGTTGAACCAGTAGCCGAGTTAATTATGTTCAGAAGGGTCAGTGTTACAGCCGATAAATGAACCTGCTTTCACTGACCTGCGTTTTAACTATTTTATGTGTTCCAGTTTTGAAGTATAATATGTATTTTTCTATGGTGCACCTGTAGGGGAGCCTTTTGCTGTGTGTTGATTCCGTTTCTTTCCTCTATTTTGTTTCGTGACTAATGTCAGACTGTTTCATTTTGAAGAACTTAATCTATGACCATTTCCTTCCTTGTCGCGGCAGAAACATGTTGTCTAAAATTTAAATTCTCTATACCCTCGGCATTTCCGAGTAAATCGAACAGAAAGTCACCAGATTTCTAAGAAAGAGACTCAATTCTTCAAAATTTTTACCAGAAAAAAAAACTTTAATTTCAAAAAATGTCAACAAATATGCTGTCAGTTCTCACTCTGCAAATAAGTGATGAGGGGCAAAGAAAATACATAGCTACTCATCCGTCAATCATCGCAATAATGACGATAAGCGTAATTCGACGACAACTCATGGCAGCGTGCCTTATAATTCGGTATGGAGGCATCAACTTCCTCGGCGATTCCGCAAACTTCGTTGTGGCGGATGTGGGTCACAACAAACTTTTACACGTTCTCGACCGAGACATGTGCCCAGTTGTCCAAACGCAGAATTCATTTGATTCAATGCCAACTTGACGCCGGGTTCACTTATTTCGTCACGCCCAGTTTCTTAGTGACAACTCCCGTCCTATTTCATCTGTTCAGCGCGCGCTTACTTCTATTTCGTCATTATTGAATGGCACATCACAATAATTGTTTGTAAACACGAGATAACTTGTCATTTTTTGACGCCACTCGTCTACTCTACTAAAAAATACTTTATTCAAATTTGAGTTAACCATTTCCTGTGGAAAGGCTATTTAGCAGTGAATATTCTTTTAAGAATTTGCGTGTCTTTGTGGTGTAGTAAATCCTTTAACTATCAAAGACAGGAAATTGTTTTGTAGCGCATCAACCGGCATTATTTGCTAGTGGACAGTTTGTTTTGTGACGCGTTAGAGGCGGGACAATTTTTTTTTTTGCAATTAACAGTTCAAGTGGGTTGGACTGGTAAAAAATCGAGTGTGCTGCAGACTAACAAGAAACTAACACAAATAAAGAAGAAGAAAAAAAAACTAAGAATATCAGGAAAGCATAAGGACAACGAACCGATAAATTATTTCCCGTGCATTTGACACTGTTAAACAGCCCTGAGTCCTCTTTCGTTGCAACTCGGATGCGAGTTTTAATTACAAAAGTGACAATATTTGTTTTAGAGCTTGAGGCGTCGTCTTGCTTCCAATCCCTGCCTGTTGTATGTTAATATACGTCGTTTATTATTACTTCTTCAAATAACAATTAGTTGCTTGCTTTGAGGCGAACAATCCTATTGACACAAAATCTCAGGAAAACAAAAAGATACGAAATTACAGGGAGGGACTTTCTCCTGTGATTGGCCATTGTAATGCTTTGTTCGAAGTGTCGTTTGGGACAGCTTGTCTCGAAATTTGAAAAACTAGTTCTCTGAGCTAAGCCGAATTGCACTTGCCGTCAAATGTTGTCAAGCCAGGTAATATTATTTTTGACACTTTTCGAGATCAATAAATTCAATTTGTGCTTGCCGCAAGGTGAGTGCCGTATGTTGACATTGGAATGCGCTCAAAAGGATCTGATTGGATCACGTATTTTTGGTACGAGGTCCCCTGTCAATCACGAGCGGTTGTGTTTGATTTTCGAGCTCACAGTTCCCACAGTTGCACGTTTTTATTGAGCGGTTTACGCAGCGTTGATCCTTCATCTCAAGTGTTTCGTTGAGCGCTTCTTGAATGTTAAGAGCAGATCCAGAGCTACTTACTCGAGAGTTTGTAAACAGCAGAAGTGAATACCATGAGGAGGGTTGAAATCCCACGAGTACGTATTCCTTCTCGTCAAAGTGCGATGGCGGTCGCTTGTCGGTTTGTCTGTTTACAATTCTTTCTCTTTACACCCACAGAGCATGGTCGCCGATGAGGAAGAAGCCACCACTGCTTGTAATAACTGTGGCGATCAATGCCCTGGCTTCTCGGCACACTATTGGAGGTAAATGTTCGACAGAGTTTCCTTTTATTAAATTTGGTGGTGTGGTGGGACGAGTGTTTTGGTTTTATGCGCAAGGAATGGTATGGCGAACAGTTCTTTTGTGTTTTTGAGTGGTATACCAAAGGAATTTTCCTTCCTTTGTTCACGACGCCTTTAAATTCAACTGTAATTTGGTGATAGCATGAGCACTGGAGTAGATTGACTATAAATGTGTATTTCTCTTTGTTGTTTCGATAGTTTTTGCGGTGAGCGGTTTATAATTTCGGCGCGAGAAGAGCCGGCCGCAGATGCACATAATTCACATCTATTACCTGTTTAAGAATTGTGTAATATGCACAGTAAAGAAAGATTCGTGTCGTCAAATTCAGCATTGAGTTGGACAGAAGACTGCATGTTGTCAGCGAAGGCTGAGGTTTCGAAGACGAGAGGGTCGAGATAGCATCGCTTGCCGGTTCACTCTTTGTTTATTCAGTTGGATCCATTAGAGAACATTATCGGCTATTCCTCCCTGTAATCGCATTGATAGGCCCTGGAGAGATAAAGAAAAGTTTTTATTCGGTACTGGAATGCGAAGTTTCGTCAAATCGGTATCGTAAAGAATGTCTCAAAAAGTCAGACCTTCCGCACAATTAATTGTGTCTGCCTTCTAAGAGCGACGGATTTAGTGCCTCTTACATTTCAATACTCTCTTGTTCTCGAAAATATGTTTGCACTGTTGAATTGAAGGAGCATTTGGTTGTCCGGCATTGTGTTTGCCGTCATACAAACGTCCCATAACAAGATAGTTAATTATTCTGAACGATCTGAGAATAATCTACACACGACTGAACAAGTCTTCGATGATGTAAATGGATTATTTTCTCAGGAGGTTTCATTATCCGGAAGCAGTGGGTTTTATTTCGGCCTGGTTAACCACTTGTTGAGCACAATGAAGGCAAATAGATGACCGTGCCACAATTTCCTTCTCAACGGGGTTCACCGTGCAAGTTTGGACATCTGAATTCGTTTTTGTGGCTTTCTAGTCCTTTCGGTTGTCGAAAATAATAAAGTTGATAATTAAATTTGTGATCTCAGGAATTTCCCGTGTGTTTCAGTGGCTGACAGGCGGTAGATTCTTGCGCGCACTACATGGTACAATTTGTCCATTCCCGATTCGCCTTTGTAAAGGATATGCCGACCCGACGACCTGCGAGTGAAATTTCAGCAAATTGATTTGTGCGATGATTGTAACCCAAGCTTATGTCGTCTTGGATCACGACGACCTGTCGCGATATCTTCTGCTCGTCGGGTTGTTTTGCCTGCGGGTGTAAATTGCTCTCAGGCAGAAGTCATACAATTTGTTCGCTGGGGAAATGCCCGTCATGCTGGAAATAGTTTTGTTTGCGTGTTTCTTTAAACCTGTCATGAAGCCATCCAGAAATGTCCAAAATCTTCAAGGCATGCTGTTGACATGAAATCAGACATAGCGGGAAGTTTCTTCGACAAAAGCAAGCGTTTATATCAATATGTGCCGTGCTTTTTTGCTGGACTTGTGATTGGTGTAACGAAAAGGTCAAAAGACACGAGCCAAAATTGGAAGTATAAAACGGAGTTAGGAGAACTTATTTTAACCAATGTCGGACTGCACAAACTTTGTCGACAAAATCGAAGACAATCGTTCTTTTCAGACAGCTGTGGTGGCTATTATTAGATTTTACAGATGCGTGCATTTTGACAAACCAGCAAATGTTGTGGGTTGTGAATTGTCTGCGGGCACGTGACACGTTGCGTGTGGTCTGACCTAAAGTTTGAGACGAAAATATTTTTGATGCTGAATTCTACATTCATTTTAACTTGATTTGCATGTACATTTTGTTGCTTTATTATATTTATTTAAGGTTTCCTAATGAAAATTAAAGAAAAAATAATTAAGTTTTTATTGGTTTGTTCTTCCTGTGTCTCTAATGTTTAAAACATCTGTTAATGGTCAATGCTTTATGAATTCATGCCTTGTGTGCATAAAATACAATTTCCCTTTATTGTTTCCAAAAAGGAAATGTTATTGGCCCATTGCAACATTTCTGTCTCAAGTTTTTTGCCAGTGCCATGAGTGTTATGGATATTTCCTCAACCACTATATTGCAAAGTGTCTCGGGTTTCTAGTTAAATAAACTGTGATCTGTTGCCCTCTCTTTGTCAGCATATGCCAACAACCTACTATATGAATTCGTCAATACTGTAAAACACATCGGGCAATTTTGTATGAAAAGAGTCTCAAATTTCTTTTTCCTGTTTTGTTGTTCTTTTAGCAGAGTTGTCATTATTTGGATGTTTTCGATGTTTTTCAATGTATATTTTTAGTTTGCGCTGCAGGAAAAGAGCCCTTTTAGCTAAACAACTTATAGCATGGCACATTACTAAAATGTTAGCTGGGTGACAATGACATCCTGCTGGGCAAAGAGTGCACTTAAATAAAAACTGTTTTGAATATGTGAGTATGGAATGTTTGTCTGGGCTTGGACAAGTAGATCTTTGTAAAGGTGTTGGATTTTAAAAAAAGTCAGTTGATTTTGCAGTGCGGATGGCAGTAGAATCCAGTCCAGCTTTTGATTATCATCAATCAAATGCTAGGAATTGCTTATTGAATCTGTTTATGGGTGGCAGGAAAAACAAACAACAGGACTTCAGCAAAATCTGAAAAGCTTAGAACAATGCAAGCCAGAGAATGTCTACCATTAAACCTCAAAGTTCCACTGTAATCCTCTGTAACGTGATTCATACAACAAAAATGACCTTCAACTTGACATTGGGGTTTTTGTTTGCGATTTATGCTGTAAAATGATGTGTCAGACCGTGTTTTGCTCCAGTAGAATTCATGGGTGTATGCAGTGGTCATTACTATATTTAAACATTAGCATTAAAAGCCTGACTTATTATTATGGAATTTGGGCATGTTTATTATCTTCATCTGGCTTTAAATTCTTTGGAAAATATTGTGTTGATATTGCAGGTATTGTTAGATTCGACCTTTGATCCCAAACAAATGCAACACCACCAGCAGTATTGAATCACTGTAAAATGTACTGGCTTGAAATTCAATGCGATCTCTAAACAACATTAATTGAGAAAAGGGGGAGGTATAGAGGCAATCAGACCTATGATAACAAGGTATCTATAAGCATTTTGACAGAGGTCATAGCTCTGATAGCATCCATTATTTTAAAATAGAGCATTGTTTCATGTAGTGTTTTGTACTTACCATCTCACCTAATGTTGATCCTGCAGAAAAATATGTCAGAATTGCAAATGCCCTCGGGAGGACCACAACATAATGGCTGATGATGCTAGGGCTGGTAAGAATGCCTACATACCAGATGTGCACAATGCCAACTTGACTAGTGATGATGATAGTGGATGTGCACAGCTTGATGAGTACTCCTGGGCCCCTCCAGGGCTCAATGCTGAACAGGTAAATGTTTCACAAGATAATCAGAGGAATGAAAGAGAAACATGTCATGTATGATCAACCCAAGGTTGTTGTGAGAAATGGTATTTTTAGCTGACATTTTGAATATAACATCGGGTTGATTAACCATGCGTTTTATGACTACACCGCTGTAGTCCCAATCTAGTTCTTAAGCCTGGTTCGCCGGAATTATCTGCCAAACTAGTGGGACGATCAGGGCCACAGTCAGCGGCCATTCCGGTGGTCCAAGTGATTGCCGTCACAAGGATTACCCCAGTTCTATCTCAGACTATCCTGACAATTGGGGCGATAAAAGTATTAATGCAAGTTGTAATGAAAACCACCTTGGACGACTAAGGCAATCATATGGAAACCTCTGGGCGATTGCAGCAATTCTGGCTATTGAAGCGCTCATACAGGGAAACCAAGCTTTACAAGTACTAGCATTCCATATACAGAACATGCATGCATTCATGCATGTATCCCTGACATGGTCAGTGTTCAAATCCACTGACATTTGGGTTAATGCATTCACCTTGCATTATCAGGATCCACAATAAAAATGATGTTGTGGGAGAGAAACCTAATATTGTTTGATATGTAGTACTGTATGTTATAGCCTTTTGGTTATGCATCAGTTGCAAAAGGGTCATAGTGTGGATTATTTTCAGGTACACATCTACATGTGTTCCCTTCCTGAAGACAAAGTCCCATATGTGGACAGCATCGGGGAGAGGTACCGCAACAGGCAGATCATCCGACAGCTTCCACCTCATGATAACGAGGCACGGTATTGCGGTGTGTTGAGCGATGAAGAGAACAAGGAGCTACGCTACTTTGTAGCTCAGAGGAAGCGAGATGCTATTGGAAGAGGGGTCGTGAAACAGATTCCTGATCTATCTGAGGGCTACAGCTGCAGAGAGGTGAGAAGTCATGAAAGAGCTGGGCCTCAATTTTGACAAATAATCCCGAAAATATATATATATATATATATATATATATATATATATATATATATATATATATATATATATATATATATATATATATATATATATATATATATATATATATATATATATATATATATATATATATATATGACTGTGCCCCACAGAGAATAATGGATGGTCTGACCATAGCATATCTGGTCATCTGCCATTTTTTCCACACTAAAAAATAATAATATAAGTGTTGTATATGACTAGAGCATGTATTGAAAGAAAGAAATATGTACAGTGGTGCCTTGAATACATTTTGTGTGTGTGTGTGTGTGTGTGTCTTCCTCTTGAGAATTTGTAAATGGTTTAGTTAAATATAGTTCAATCAGTTCGTAAGACAACTTTGAAAATGTTCCGCAAATGGCTCACTGAAGCCTTCTTTCCTTGGGGGCAGAAGGAACATGCACTGATCTTGTATTACTACTGTAAATGTTGTGGTTTTCTATGTTTATTTTGCCTCCTACATTACAGTAAGTAGGTTAGGCTCGTGTTAACTATGTTACAGGATTAGTAAGGATCCTGGAGGTGTGATAAACGTTTTGTTTTTGTGGCACTTGACTTCTAAATACTGTTCCTTAATAATTTAATTTTGACAACTCCCATGCAGTCCAGTCCATATTCATGTAATTGGGAGTATTTTTCTCTCACTAATAGGATTAAGACATTTAATATTAGTCTAACCTTTTCAATGATAAACTATCGTTTTCATGGCATATTGTTTCCAAGCTTATACTTATTATTGCATCTGTATTAAACTCGTTATAAGTAAAGAAAATCATAATTCGCAATGTATATAGTGTATAGCTTCATTTGGACCACAATGAATTTGACTAATCTATAACAAAGAGGTATTTCAACCAATTCTGAGGACGTTAGTTGCGTGCAGTTTCTGTGTAATATCAACCGTCCCAAGGTCATTGTTTGACATAATTCAAATTGAGTTCACTGCATGAAAAATCCAGCATTAAAACCAAACTGTGAATTATCTATGGTTTGTAACGTTTTATTGCAGTGTGGCTGCCGTGTTTGCCCAAATGAGATGGCAGTATTTGCATCTCGTGCTGGACAGTGTACCTGCTGGCACGCTGGATGTTTTGTCTGCTATGAATGCAAGGAGCTTCTTGTTGACCTGATCTACTTCTACAAGGATGGCAAAATGTTTTGTGGTAGACATCATGCCGAAGATTTAAAGCCAAGATGTGGAGCATGTGATGAGGTATTTGCCTTGTGGAATATGTTTACTCCAACCTAGCATATAGCCCCTCCCCCCTCCCCCCTCCCCATGCAAAATAACCATTTCACTCCCAAGCTCAAAGTTCATGTTCTCTCATAAGAAAATGTTTGAGTGACGCAGTCAGTTGATAGCCCTGCGATCAACTTTGAGTTTCGTGTGAGCAAGGTGTCAAAAGCCAAGTTCTCCTTACTGTATGATATATTTTTGGTGAGCAACTGAAGGAGAAAATTGAATTTAATCACTCTTGGGAACAAAAGGGCTAAAGTACATATTTTTCGAATTTACCATCACTTACGATTTCTTTGCATCTTCTCTATCTTGATTCTTGATTTTGTTTTCAGATTATATTTGCTGACCAATGTACAGAAGCCGAGGGCAAGAGCTGGCATCTAAAACACTTCTGTTGCTTCGAGTGTGACTGCCCCTTGGGCGGCATGCGTTACATCATGAAGGATAACAACCCCTACTGCTGTCACTGTTTTGAATCTCATCACGCCGAGTACTGTGACACGTGTGGAGAGTCCATTGACCCCGATACAAATCAAATGGCACACGGTGAACAGCACTGGCATGCGACAAACAACTGCTTTAGCTGTTACAACTGCCGTGTGTCTCTTTTAGGCCGTCCGTTTTTGCCCAAACATGGGGTTATATACTGTTCAACTGAATGTAGCCGGGGCCTTCAGCGACAGGGTCAAGAACACAGAATGAACTACGTGCCTCCTGGTTCCACCTTCAGTGCTGAGAATTCCTTGACGTCAGATTTGGGTACGCTGGATTCTGGAAGGCACCCGTCCAGCGCGGACGCGGCGTTGGACTTGCTTGAGATGGCATATGGACCCAGATCAGATGCAGCAAGCTCAGTACAGTCTGATCCTCTGTCACAACACGGGCATCTGAAACGTCACAAGCAAAGGGACCCTATGTCTGGTACGACGTTTGGTTTGATCGAGACCTCCCTGTTTCAGAATGATGGTTTCGACAGTGTCAGCGTGCAGGGAGAACAAACCAACGGGGAATTACCTGTGAACTATAGACGCAACAGGAGGCCGGTGCAGATGAGACGGTCACGATCTGTTGATTCATCTCGTGCCTCAGAGTGCGTTAAGGACGAAAGTGTGATCCTGCCTTACAAGGTTGAATCTTACACTGATGGCGAAGCAACAGAGTTTATAAATGCAACCCCGGTTGGGCGAGAATGTCAAGACAGTTATTATGGGACAAATGAAAGTAGAGACAGTAACTACGAAACCGAAGCTTCGTATCCCCAGGAAAACATTCACGATCATAAAATAAGTGCTTCGTATCAGAAAGGACTACCCAGTAGAGTTGTAGAATCTTCGAGGGAAGTACCCCGCGAGAGAAAAGTAAGAAGAAAGCCACGTTATCAAATGTCAGATTCTGAAGACTTTGCCGCCGGCTATGCTTCAGAGCGAGGGGCGCACTACCCGACATCGGAAGAGGTTGGGCGACGACTTTCAAGATCACTAGAGAGCTTGACCTTGAGAGCTAACGACCTAAGTTTTAGAAGAAACCAGAGATCAACGTCCTCTTGGTCACGGACAGCAGGAAGCAGTGACAGAATAAACAGCGGTTCTCGCGCGTCGAGACCGGTCAGTAACGGACGGAAGGTGGCGAAGAAGGCAACCCCACTGCCTTGGGAGGACCCCTTTGCAAACCCAGTTGACAAGAGAAAGGCAGAGCCAATTGTTCGTAGACCCAGGATTGTTTTTAATGCGGACTATATTCGCGAGAAACCATCAAGTTCTGTGAACGCTGCTCCGACCAAGAAACAGAAGCATGGGCGGAACAAGAATTGCCTTGTTCAGTGAGTTGACGAGTCCATGCAAACTTTACCCGACTTGCAACTTTGTTTAGCAGATGCATTCTTACGTATTCGCATTGTACTTGTTGATGCCCAGTTGATGGTATTGTGAGGGTCATGCAATAGCCCTGCTTCAATTGCAAAAGGATACTGCAACTTTTTGGTAATCTTGCACGTCAAGAACGCATTACCAGGTAGCGATATCAATTTTGCTTCTTATGCTATTTAGATTAAGTTCATGCACTACCATTGAGATTTTTTAGGGTGCATTGTTTAAATTTACATGAACCACTTCAACTACATAAGCAAGTGGAAGCATTTGCAAAGCAAAAAGTTATGAATGCCGTTGCTGCTTTGACGGCAGATATAATGGAGGAATAGGACATGCGCTTGTTGACGTCATTTGACTGCAACTACCAGAATGCACTTCGCTGCTGCCTTTGTAATGTGGGTGATCGAGCGATTTCTCACAAAAGAAATGTAGAAAACAATAGCTTGCCTCGAAGCATTCTGGTTGTTGTAATCAAATGACGTCATCATGCAAATGTCCCGCTGCTTTCAGAGTTGCACTGAGTAAGCAAACAGAGCTGCAAGTTGGATACAGCGCAACTTGGTTTGTCTTCGTTAGTGTTGTTTTTGCGTTGTAGGAGACTGTTGTGTCTCATGTTTCTGGAACTTTGGTGTTGGGTTTTGTGAAACAGGCATTTAGTGCAAAACGCCGGTCAATGTCTTGTTGAGAAAATAGTCCAGAAAAAATAGTCCAGAGCAAAAGTAAGGAGAAAATGGTCACGTAAAAAGGTGACGAAACAGCTTTGTGTAGTTTCATACCTACAAGTATTGTAGCACTTGTTTTTGTATATTGTACGGACAAAACAGCAGACAATAAGTTATTGCTTCGATAGAGATACATGGACGAAATGAATGTTTCTGTACAGTGGCAAAAAATGTTCAATTTAGTACTACGGTTTATTTTGTGACCGCAGGATTGTTGGCGAAAGTGTTTGGACATAGGTTTATCTGATTCATGATTCGAACCGCGTATCAGGAAGCGGAATCGTTTCAATGTTTATATTTGCTTAAAATCAAAGTTGTATCATAGATATTGTTACTATTCATCAAAAGACGCGTATGGTTTACGGAAATATAAAGGTAAACCAGGAAGAATAAAGCGAGACATAAGACAGCTTTTGTGTTTGCGCATTGTTCCGGGTTGACGGAGAAACATGCCATTGGAATAGGTCGAATAACGCGACCAAAATCAAGGGTGTTGGGCATTTTTGTTGGATGAAGTGTTCGCATAGGTATTCAAATGAACGCAAGTCGCCAACCTCGTTCCCAGGCTCTTTCATCTCCCGGGCCCCGCCCCGAAGAAAGACCCTGGTTCAGGCTGGTCACGTGTCGGCCAGAATCTGGCCGGTTGCAAAAAAGGAAACCAAGGGAGGGGCGTTAAGTCGGAAATTTACTTTACTTTGTCTACTGGGGAAAGAAAAATTTGGATATAAAAATTTAACACCTCCCATGTAGTTTACGCTGCGTCTGAACAACAAGTCAAGTTGTTGCAGGCCTTATAGTTCTGCGGGAGACCACTGCAAAAACTTATGCGGAAAACTGAGCTAAGAAGGCACTTCTCGAAACAGCGAAAGAGTTTTACAGCAGCCCGTTGCCACAGAGCGAAGGTTTGCCGCATTTAATCTGCAGACCATGTGAAAGACGCCTCGACAACTTCCAGAGCTTTCAAAAAGGTAATTTCGAGAGTCAAGACTCCTTTGGAAGGGTGAAAAGATGCATTTAAACACGAAGGTGCGCTATAAAAGGCCGTTGGCCGCCTCTTTCGACATCAAATTTGCATAATGTTTGTTGAATCGCACGTGCGTCCACAGCGTTCAGAAGTTGCTCTGTCCATGAAATTTCTTGCAGCAACTAAAAGTATACCTAAAATTAAACACATACGGGCAACTTTAATGTGGAGTCCTGGACGGAAGGGTTTGAAACAAAATTTTTCTCTTGGCTGCCAAAATACATTTTGAATTTCGCGGTGCAATGCGACGCATGGCTGCTCACCAAGCATATTTAATTTTTTACTTTGAAGATTATTCTTGGATTTTACTCAAATTGCACTCAAAATGAATGTTTATGTGATGGCAAAATTGGTGAGGCAACATTATCTTGTTTTGCGTGGTATTCAAGTACAAGGAAAAACAAAATTTGGACATTTTTGGCTTTTTACTAATTAGGAGCTGTTGTCTCGGTCGCTGTTCATTGACAAGTGGCTCTGCGCTTCCCTGGGAAGCACCCTTTTAAGCCTGGTTTCCATATAATCGTCTCTGACGTAAGGATCGTCTCTGTCGCAGAATTTTTTGTCAAGCGATCGGGACGATTATATGGAAACACTCTTGCGATTGTTTCAAACGATCCTTATGTCAGAAGCGACTCGATCGTCCCGATAGAACCATGTTCTATCCTTGCGTCGGAGACGACCGGAAATGCAGAGACGATCCTTACGTCAGAGACGATTATATGGAAACCAGGCTTTATAGGAAAAAAAGCATGGCTGATTTGTGTCGTTTGTGCCAGCCTCGTTTTCATTTGACAAACGCACAGCACGACAAATTTCTTTGGCAGGGGGACCCCTCCCAACGGATTATCTTTGTGAGTAAGGCACGTGACCAGCCTGAACCAGGGTCTTTCTTCGGGGGCGGGAGCCGGGAGATGAAAGAGCCTGGGAACGAGGTTGGCAAGTCGCTTGATTTTAACACATTCTGCATATCGCGTGAGTATGGTCAGTCATAAAACCAATGACAACTTTTATTGTGACAAAAATAAAGTATTGCACGCAATACTGATAAACAAAATTAGACTTAAAATATACTTCTACCAAAGTTGCGTGACGGTGGCAGTCTTGCATCACTAAAAAAAAGTCGGAAACCTAAGCGAAGCAGAATGTCAAAAACAACAATATTCCAGCAAATTTGAGAGTTGTCGCTTACTTCGGCAATACAGTATAACTGCATTAACAAAAAACGCTTTGAGAAAAGTTAAGTAGAGTCTGGAGTTCATGGTTTGTATTGTTGATGCGATCTCGGGATTCCTGATGCCTCGGTTTCAAAGCGACATCTAGTGCGAAACCTTTGTTATGAAAATTAATTTTACTTGCATGTTTATTTTCATGCAAATCACAGCTCATTTTTGTTAATGGGCCTCAGTTTGAAACCGGCATTTCGGAAATGGTCAACCCCTAATGGTCACGTGACCACAGTGTCGGAGAATATGGAAAAGAACGCTTCTGGTGAGTCGTGAACAGAATTGCTCCTTTTGACATTCGCTTGTTCTAAATGAATGAAGCTACGCATGCACTTGTGATGGCCGCCACTTTACTTGTTGAAGCGCCAACTGTTCGCCGCACTTTACTTGCCGCAGTCAATGCAGGTCCTGTTCTCCCCTTCCACGAAGAACTTCTTCCCCATCAAGGGACGGTCGCACTTGGCGCAAGTGAAGCAGTCGGCGTGGTAGAACTTGTCCCCGTAGCTGGCGAACTTCGTGGTTCCCTCGATGAGCTTCTTGCACTGGTCGCAGGTCTTGGCGTAGCGACTGCGGAAGCAATCCTGGCACACGTTGTTCCCTTCTTGTTTGGAGAAGCTTTTCCCCGCCAGTTTCGTGCGGCAGTGGAAGCACGTGAAACATTTGGAGTGGTACGAATTGCCGTCATGGTTAACCGATTCTTCTCTGATATCAGTTCTGCAGCGGGCACAGGTCTGCAACGACAAAGGTATTTAACCCTTTCACCCCCAAGAGTGATCAACTTCGATTTTCTCCTTCAGTTTCTCACCAGAAATATATCATACAGTAAGGAGAACTTAGTTTTTGATACCTTGCTCAGATGATAGCTGATTAAACTATCAATTCTCACTAAATCACTCACATTTTCTTTGGCTTAAAAGGTTTGGAGAAGCTGCATTTTTAACTTGGGGGTAAACGTATTTAAACTTCGCCTTCACTTATTATGATACTCTATGGAGAAATGGCAATTGATAGTTCGTCCAGATGATAGCTGATCGAACAAGCGATTCTTATTACACCACTTAAATCTTTCCGCTTCTTGAATGGCTGGGAGAATATGTTGAGTGATCACGGACTGGCGACGCTGCTTACCTTTTTATGGTACGAGTCGAAGCATTTATTACAATACTTCTTGTCATCGGTCTCGATCCATTTCATCATTGCGTTGCCGCAGTCATCACAGTACAGCTGAGGAAATAAACGAAATAGCGGATGAATAATAGAAACTCAAAGACCTTTGACACCCAGCTGCTTCCATTGTCCGATATTATAGGCCATAGTCAGTTTCTCAAGCTTTGCCGTGCTTGACGGGCCGCGAATTTGCACTTTCAACTAGACTTTTATTTCGAAGTGCATTTGCCCTCAATTCATGTAGATAGCATGACAGGCTTGACATTTTATAGTCGTTTTCTGATATTGAACTGGTCACGTTTTGATGCGCGCGCAATCTTAAAAATCTGTTTTGCAGATAGTATTATATACCACAAGAAATATCGATTTCAACTAAAGATCCCTGAGCACTTACAACTTTTACCACCACTTTTTATCAGTGTATTGTGTTTAGTGGTGTCGCGGTATTCGACTATCTATTGCAACGTTATGTCTACAACTACTAGTCTGCTTGGGCAGCAATAAAAGGAAGTGCTAGATTCCCAGACCGGGTGTAAACAGGACAAAATCTTAAGCATACAAAACAGCGCCAAGTATTAGCGCCTCGGTGAACAGAGCTTCCTTGTTTTGAATTTAGTATCCAACATCGATGGCATGCATATTGGCTGGAATGTTGGGTTAGAGAAAGGTCGCATTCTCTTTGAATACTAATGTCCTCTTTCGTCTCGCGCAATATGACTGAACGTCTGCTATGTGCCGAGTCGTTTTTGCCGTGGAACTAAAAGTACTGATTCGCACGCTTTCGCCTTGTCCTTTTCCGGCAACTGTCTTCTAGTCCATGTTTTCTGCATTACAAATGCGCAAACGATATTCACAGGCGGATCCTGTTAAGGCTCTGAATACGAAGCAGATGGATGTTCGTGTGCTCAAATTTAGGGTTCGCCTCGTCAGAAAATATACCAGTGGTGATCACTGCACCAAGAGTGAAGACACAAACTAAAGGCGGTCGAAAAAAGAACAGAGGACTATACGAACGAAAAAAGAAATGTGCATACCTCGGACGCCATAGTTGTCGCAGAGATCAAGGCCTGAAGCAGTCAACGCGATGTGAACACAGCAACTGTCAAATATCCTGCTTTAATTGGAGGCTTAAATAATCCTCAAGCCCTTATTGGCAGTAGGTTACATCATAGTTAGAATCGCGTGACATAACACGATTTGCATGACAATTATATAAATACCGCACAATTCTCGAGAATGATCTGATACTCCATATTTTGGAACCCTTATATGTTGGTGTCGTTATTAAGACTTCAAACCTCTGCTAAATAAGTGTTTAGCAAAATGAGACGTCAACGAGCCAGACGGTCCGGAATAAAATAACTGTGTTGATATTTTTTTTTTTTTACATATGGCTTAAATATATTAAATAGCATGACATTTATAATACCGCACAAATTTCAGCTTTTCGAGAATGATCTAATATTTCACGTTTTGAAACATTCTTATGTGTTTGTACCGTTAAGACTTTTCCAGACCCTGCAAATAAATGTTTAGAAAAAAGATTCGTCAACGAGCCAGACGATCCGGAATAAACAATTCTTTTGTTGGTACATATTTGTGTAAATATATTAAGAGCAGGGTGTATCCTGGGGATTGCGCACTCGAGCTGTTCGAGTGTAAATCCGGTTTGTTAGCACAACCTGCGTCAGTGATATCCATGAATTTTCGTTAAAATTCATGAGTTTAATAGCTTCCCAAAGTGCATTGGCTAGCGCTCACTCAAACGAGTTGGAGCCTGGGACCGATCCCCAGCCAAGAGTTGTTAGTTCCTTCAAAAGCTCGTGAATTGAGAGTGATTTTGGACCGGAAACAATGCAAATGCACCAAATAGTATTAATGTAGGTGGGAAGGGGGGAGGATGGACGCTACTCATTAGGCCATCAAAACTGGCCAAGGCGCACGACGCACAGATCCAGCATGCTTTGCAAGTGTAGGGATAAATGATGGAATTTTGATCTTTGGTGCGACACTGAAGCCACCCGAGCTAGGGGCGTTGAGATCCAGAAGCTTCTCTGTAAACAAAGCTGACCAAAATAGTTAGTTGCTAAGGAAACGGATATCCTGATGAGCAGACTACTTGTTAATTAAAGGCTGTAGTAAGGCCAAAAAAGGCCAGCCGACCGTAATATTTACACGTCTTTGTTCTGTTTTCTCACATAACTTTACTGTCAGAAGTGCAGTTCATAGAGTAGAAAGATGTCCGCTACTAAAAACTGCAAAGATTTAGAGTTTAGTGTTTTTGGAGCCAATTAAGTGACAAAGGTTTATGAGACTCACTAGTCACTGGAATACAGGTCAGGCACCTTACATGTCGATAAACGTGCAACCTCGGAAGTCATACTTTTTCTGAACAATCCGATCTTCTTTGGCTTGCCAACCAAATTGACGTTAGTTAGAACACTGTACGTCATGAATGTCGTGAACGCCGTCGCACTCCTCGAGTACTCGCCTGCCTGCGAGCTTCACATTCCTGTCACAACAATAGCACTAAATTTTGTGCGTTGGTTTTGCAAAGTGGGCGATTGTCTGCGTTGGGTTTTTGCTTTATTTCCACGCCTTCGCCTGCTTTTCAAGTTTGGTTTCACAAATAAAAACCACTATTCCTTTATTTTGCTCCGTTTTCATATTCTGGAACTCCACATACATAATGAGTTTATGAAGCATAACAAGTGGTGAGAAGTGGCGCTGAGGAGGCTGCATGACTGCTCAGTGCAAAGCTTTAAATCGGGACATAAGGCTTTGCTAACTGGGGACTCGCAAGTAAAAGCTCAAAACTCCTTTTATCGGCCATCCATCATGCTTGAGTGGCAAGACAGAGCTCCACTTTGAACGTCAAATTGAGAGGGAACGTGCGCGGGTGTTCGCGCACTGTCCGTGACGTGTTCGCTTGCGCGTGCGTTTCAGCACAGCGAGCTACACAAACCAGCATGTGACCCGTTTGCATTTTTGTTCTTTGTTTTAATCTGAGTTTAGAAAGTAGTACAGGGCGAACTTCTTATACTTCGATTACCTTGTTTATTCGCTATTAAAATCACTTTACGTTAAACAGCTCTAAAGCCTTCAGGGGTCTTGTGCAATTTAACTGTGAGAGAGCATCACAAGAACGAGGGACGCCTGGAAACTAGTTTCCGCTGAAAGACCCCCCGCCCGCCTTTCGATCCCATCGTTCTTTGCAGTATGTCTCGTGCTGGTTGCGTCGTCACGGATAAATTGGAAAAAAAAAAAAAAAAAAAAAAAAAATTCAAATGGTAAACGGCTAAAATGAAGCAAATGAACAGAATGTTATTTCGTTAAAAAAAATATTACCCGTATTTGCTGAAGGGCGCCCTACTGATCAAAACAATTTCCCGGATGGACAGATAAATTTGCACCTCCGTTACATGATGCTTTCACTAAACGGTTTAAAAAACAAACGCAATGCACATAAAAACATTTTATAGTGTTTGCCGTTCTAACTCAAATGACTGAATTCTTTAATTTTACACCTCACATGGTGTTGACTCTGTATGACTCTCTTTGCTAATAGTAAATAGTTAAAACGCATTCCACATAAAAACAAACCGTGTTAAAATGTTCGCTGTTCTAACTCAAGTGACTGAATTCTTTTACACCTCACATGGTGTTTTGACTCAGCAAGGTCTCTCTGACTAAACAGTTGAAAAAAAAAAAAAGTATTCCACATAAAAACGTGTTAAAATGTTCGTCGCTTCTAACTCAACTGGATGCATTCTTTTACATTTTTCATCGTGTTTTGACTCAGTGAAGTCTCCCTGACTTAACAGTTAAAAACAACCCTAACGCATTCCACTTATAATTTAAAAGTGTTAAAATGTTTGTCACTTCTAACTCAACAGGCTGCATTCCTTTACGCCTCATATTGTCCTTTTACTGATCCTGGGAAGTCTCTCAGACTAAACAGTTTAAACTAACAAACGCAATTTGCACATAGTCGTCCACCGCTTTTAGCTCTCAGGACTTCTAACTCATGCAACGTTTCATCAGTACGTACTTTATGTAAGGTAAAGTCTTAGGAATTTTCCTCGTCGCAAGGGACGCATACTTTCTGTGCGCCGCGTAGGCGGAACTTCTCTCCAGCCAGCGGTTTAGAGCATTTTGCGCACGTGAAACATTCGCGGTGGTAGAACTTTTCACCATAGGTCACGAACTTGACACTTCCTTCAATGAGGCTCTCGCAGTTTTCACAGCGCTTGGCGTGATTTTTGCGATAGCAGGCCTGACACACTGTTTCACCCTCGTGCTTGGTAAACGGTTTTCCCGCCAAAGGCTCGTTGCAGTGAAAGCAGGTGAAGCACGTTGAGTGGAAGATCTTATCATCATGCTTTACGGACGAGGTCTTTATGACTTCGCCGCACTTGGAGCAAAACTGAAGGAGGAAAGCAACACTGTTTTAAAACTTGTCTCACTATTGTTGTTGTTGTTTTAAGGCGTCCGAGTGGTTTCAAGCATTGCGGTTTTTCCCGTTAAAATCAGCAATTACTGGTTAGACAGGTTTCATTCCAAAAATAAATTTAAGTGTGATAAACGACGCGAAGGGCACTGATGTTGTTCTCCCTCCATCCTCCCCTCCCTCCCTATCCGTTCTCTGCCCCTCCTCCCCAATCTCTTTATCCATGTGGCCCTGTTGCAGTACTTTTAGTTTCAGTCTCCTGGGCACTTCGTTAAATAGGGGTTCGTTATTGTCATCCTTTTTTATCTCAGCCTTGTTCTCGTACCTTTGCATACTTCGTGTCAAAACAGTTGCCACAAAGTCGCTTGCCATCTTTCTTCACAAACTGCTTGCTGCCGATTGGCTGCTCGCACTCGCCACACACAAAGCACCTCTCGTGGAACGTTTTGTTCTGGTACCCAACCTTCTTCTCCCCGGATTCAAACTCTTCGTTGCAAGCCTCGCAATGCTTGTTGGGAGTGATGCCACGGCACTGGTGACAAATGAGCTTGTCGTCCTTGAAGGTGAAACCTTTGGAGAGCTGGAAACACAATAATACATTAATCAGGTAGCACGCAAAGCTTCGTACTTGTAATTTTGTGACTCTTACATTGTCACGCCGCTGTACGAATTTTCGCATCATACAAACACCCTGAGCATCTTCGTAAATTTCGAAGAGCATCTACACCCAAAACATACCAACTGATTCAAACTCTTACTATATATTTTGGATTTGTGTTTGCTACGCCTTCTGATGATCCAAACAAGTTTAGCAGCATTCTTGGCAACCTCATTAAGATATTCTTACGCAAGAAAGCAAATGGCGATGGCGTGTTCTCGCATTGCTAAAAATTAGTTTCTTCTTTAAAGTAAAACCAAAGGTGGATTACTTTGGCTTCCGGTTGGTTGAAAGCGTTGCTTGTACTTGCTTTTATTTTGATTTCCAGCAGTCCTTAAAAAATTAAAATTAAAATTAAAGTAAAAAATTAAAATTAAAAATAAAAAAAGGCTCCAGCGCCGTTTTTCTAGGCCTGAAATTGGAGCAGTGTCTTCGCGAAGGCAGTGATTCAAAACTACGCAGTATTAAATCCGTCCTCAGAAAAATTGATTCAGATATTCATGCTGTTCTTATTCTGTAATAGGCCCCAAGAAACATGTCCTAATTTATGTCTGTCTCTTCACTAAGGCGCGGGTGTGTAGGGAAGTTACCAGCGGCTCTTGACACTGGGTGCAGATGAAACAGTCTTCGTGCCAGTGCTTATTCCGTGCGTCCACATCCTTGGTGCCGGGACCAATGGGCTTCTGACAAGATTCGCACGTGTTGGCGATGTCCTTTTCGTAGCACGAGATGCATGCTGGGAGCCCGTCCACTGTCACAAACTTCTTCTGTGACAGCGACTCGTCACAGAAGCAGCAGCAGAGGTGGCCTGGGTGCCAGTTCTTGTCGATAGCCTGAGAGTACTCGCCGACGTAGATCAACTGTGGACAAATAAACGGAGTTAGCTGCAACAACTAGGCTACACTCATATTTCATTTCATAAAGGTAAGAAACATCACACTTATTTCTTTGCTGTTTTGGGGTAATTAAGTTTTCAAGAGTGAGTACATATGTGCATAAATTGCTGCTGTCTGAACAAACTAGTCGTTTTTCCGAGTAAAACGAGAGGGGGGGGGGGGGGGGGGGGGGGGGCTGTACACGTAGACTATGAACAATTTTACTGTTAAAAGAGCGGCCATATGTGCTTTGAAAGAACGTTAGATAGATACGGTAGACGAATATATAAACATCTCAACACAAACCTCTTCACATCCGGCACAGCGAGGCTTAACTTTCTCGTTGTAATGGCGGGGACAAAACAGCTCGCCATCCTTGTAACAGTAAACAAGGTCAGCCAAGAATTCTTTGTCTTCAGAGCACACAAAGCATGCTGGGTGCCAGGAGAAATCAGGCCCAGCTCGCTCGACAAACACTGCCAGCTCCCCAACATTCATATCGATGCCGCATTTGGTGCAGGAGGCTGGGCATGTGAGACCAGGCTTGACGCAACCTTAACAGACAAACAAACAAACAAACAAACAAACAAACAAAGGAGGGAACATTGATATGGTTACCTGGACTTATAGGGGTTGGGGCGACCAAAGTGGGTACAGGAGGTGGTAGGCACTCTCTGGAAACAAGACACCATGCAGACCCATATGCTGAGGGACCACATGCAAGTCAGACAAGACATTTAAAACCTTAAAGTTTTGCATTTCCTGATAGTAGACCCTAAACACCAAAAACTAAACCCCGGCAGTCAGATGTATGTCCATATACTACTTGGTAATGCTTCATGCTACCTGCATAAGCTAAAGTCAAATATGGTAAATGCATGCTCACCAACTCCCAGGGCATTTTCCACTCTCCGGTTGCTCACATCATCCATGGCTAGCTTTTGATCTAGGGGCAGTTTGCGGCAATGCTTGGATGAGAAGTCTTGCAGTGGCATTTGATAGATGAGCTGCTTGGCTCTGTAGACAGCACCGCTGGAGTTCACTTTAGGCACCTTGTCTTGTGGCAGACAATGCATGTACTCCTCAATCTAGATAAACACAAAATTTGAATTCCAACATATTAGCAAGTCATGTTTTGGCTCCAGTTCTCCAGCTTTTGTGAGAGAACAAAAACCTCCCGGAGGAAAAAAAGGAGGTCTGCAGGATGATAATATTACATATTTTGGTCTCAAATACGTTAGGATCCTGCAGGGTTTCAAAAACCATCTTGCGCATATAGTTCCTCGCCCAAATCCAGGGAGTTCAACAGCCCACTACTGATAACTTGCTTTATAGATAAAAGCTGACTGAACTACAATGTAATGTAATTATTGATTCTTGCTATGTCATATGCACTCATCCGTTTTCTTTGTGTATGGTTGGGAATTTAAATAGAAAAAAAGGCACAGATCAGAAGTGGTAATTAGCCTACATAGCAGGCAGTTTAGTGGAAAATGCAAAGAAACACATGTTCTGTCACAGTGCCACCATTTTGCATTTCAAAGGAGGGGAGACAGAGGGCAAGTGACAAAATAATGGAGGGAGGGGGTGGGGGTGGGGTGGTTGAAATGCAAAACGGTGGTGTTGCAAACTGAACGTACGTTACACCCACATCAACTAAAACCACCAATCATGCAGGTTAGAAGTACCAGGGTAAACTGCTTGTAAACACTGATCAAGTGATACCTGACTGCTCACTAATCCACGTGGGACCCATTCATATCCCTCCAGTTTGGCATCATCATTTGGGAGGGGAGACATTGAAGTGAACACTTCTTCTGTGCACATGCGTTTGTCTGGCTGGTTTTCTTCGCTGCTGTTGTTTGGAATATCATGGCGCTCCTGAGGACACCGGCACAGTGTGCAATACTTCCTGTAATAATGTAAGTGGGAAAGTGTACACAAATAAAATATAAATTTATTCTTATTCTCATTTATCATTGACCAACTAGTTACATTTATTATTATTCCTATAGTTAAGTAGCAGTAGTTTATTTGCTTATTATAATGACTTTGACCCTAATGATCTTACATGCAGGTATAAGTTAACTATACTGCTGATAGCCTAATTATATACTCATGTAACATGGTGTGTATGTCCTTTTGTATGTTATGACTAAATTAATTACTCAAACATGACAATAATTCAAGAATGTCTGCAGAGTTACATACTTCCAAGGATGCACCACATAACCTTTACATTTGTCCACACAATCAAGGCAAGGTCTTCCTTCAATGTCAGAAATATCCAACACTTCCTGCAAATAGGAAAAGTTTCTACAACTTTAATCAACATCAAGATTGAGGATCAACCATGCAATGACTAGTCTGTTGAGTTATTTGTCCAGGGCAGTTATTCCTGCAGATTTTTTAGTTCCCACAGTTCATTAATGCATGAGTATATAATGCCACAATATTATATTATCTGTCTATGGATAATTATGAATGTGGACTTTTTCATAAATTCTAAGACCAGCATTTTTGTCCTGTCATGTTAATTACTTGCAATTAAAATGCAAAATTTCTTTAGCAACCCTTCAGGATTCCGATACAATTTCTCCGGTCCAAGGCTTTTTTAGTATATTGGCCCAAATACGAAAAAATAATAATTGTAATGAAAATAAAAATCACACTGTTTATCATTTGACAGGTATGAACTAAACCACCTAAAAGTACCTGCACCAGAAACTATGTAATCAAGCGATAAATTTGTCATGAACATCCCTCCGCGGAACAAATTAGTTGGTGAAACATATCCGACGCCGTAAAAACTTCAAGCTAAATATCAGAAAGGGAAGTGTTGTCAAACGTTCCGCTTGACATGTTTTTAATTCAACTCAGCTGTCCCAAGGTGTAATTAACTTCGATTCACGACACCACAAGCGCATAAACAAAGCGAGCTACCCGGGAAACAGAGAGTATATTGGCCTTCCTGCAAAGCAGGCTCGCTTCATATTTTAATTTTGATAATCAAAAGGTAAACCCAAAGAAGTCCACTGAGAAGCTTCTGAGTGGCGTGTATGGAATTGCGTCTGAATGTCTTTTGAATGTCTCACAAACTCGGGAGCTGTTACGCCCAAAACAAAATCCTGCAGCTTGCCAAAACAAAATCTGCTTTGGCAGCGACAAATATGTTAATATTCTATCGAGCAAGAAAAGAAATTTAGCGTTGACCCCTAACAAAGCGTTTTGATTGAGAAGTAATAGCAAATGCACATTCACAGCGTCGCCGGGAATGTGGTAGGAATTTAGAAATTGTGTTTGAGGCGATCAGACATCACCGAAGAGGAACAGACGCACGCCAGATTATATGGGTCTCTTCGAATATAGATACAGCGGCAAAGATAACAAATTTGAACTTTTGATCCAGATATACAGAATGGTCTTTCAGCCTCTTTGGAAGTAAAACCGAAAGAAAAACCGGCGACCAAGAATGGGTAACGCCTTGTCTTCGCTGTGAGTCGAATTTATGAAATATCGAAGCGCAGTGTTGCGATGTGATTGAAGACGTGCACTTTGTGAAGTGCTTGTTCAGGTCGAGGTGCAGAATCGCGAGCCACGAATCGTTCCTTACCTTATGATTTCCCGACAGCTTGTAGTGAATAAAACTGAGCGAATCGAAGTCTGCCATGATCACTCCACATCCAACAAAAATAATGCGATCGACTTTTGGGCTTGGCTATTCATGTAGTCTGTTTGACATAAACGACCCGCGACCAATCAGATCCACGCAAAGTAATCAACTTGTTTCTCATTTGACAAAGCTGTCGTCAGAAAAAAATTGCTTGGCTGCCTAAACAAAGTTGACATGAGCCGTAAAACTTTAGCTTATTTTGTCTGGGTCATGTTTATTTGAATAGCCAGCTTGTTGTTATTCATTTTGCGAGAAATTTTAGCTGTCTCCCGCCTGGCTGTGTTCAGATTTTCGACTTCAAAGGTTTGTCTAAAAATCAGTGCCCATTGTTTGCCGAGAAGGAAGAAGACAAAAGTAAAGTATTTCAGTTCAGTTCAAATAAATATCTCAAGTCATCCGTTCACAATCGCGGTAATAATTTATTAATATGGCCACAACTGGATTTTACGCAAATGGGGAGTTTTAAAAATGAATAAGTTTTTCTTTGAAAATAATATGAATTTATTAAATATTTAGAGTGAAAAATATGTTCTTGCGCCCGTTCTAGATGGATGTTTTGTGGCCTACACACCTGAGGCGAGACGCAAACACGTTGCGTTTTGAAGCTGCAACAATGGAGATGCATGACATGTTTGCCAAATATGTCCAATCTCTTGTTGCATTACCTTGCTGTCTTTGATTCATTTGAAATCAAGCAGATGACTGCCACCAGAGTACGACATTGTATTATAAACTCGAAACGAACGGGACACTATACTAGAATACTTCACTTTCGAAACGATCACTATTAGTCCGGAATTTCTGCACACATGATGACTGATCGGTATCAAATATTTTAAAGCTGAAAAACGGGCGCGGATTTCCCGCACTCCGCAGTTCAAGTGACGGAATGTAACGCTTTTTTGTGACGTCTTTACATAGTTGCAAAAGTAAACTATTCAATTAGATTCGTCCTTCACGCTCCGAGAAAAAAGGTTGACATAAAATTAATGGCATAAAGATAGAAATTGTAACTAACCCTAACCCTCCCCACCTCTGCCCAATTCTCCTTCACTCCCCACCCCCCCCCCCCCCATCCCCACCCACCTACCCACCCACCTGCCTTGTTCTCAGCGCTGTTGACGTGCTCTTATACGTGCTTCCGAAAATCATGTGGCGAAACATTCGCTCGAAGTCAACGCAATTCAGAAGGGCTTTTCTCTTCCAATACAGGGCACTGCATGCGGCGAAAGAGCTGAAAATTGTTCGGCGAGCACGTCCAGCCTGTTTTCCGAGCTTGGCATCGGCTGCCGGTCCTATAAAATTCCCGTTTAATGGTTGTCGTGTGGTGAGAATGCTGTCGGATGTGAAGTAAGTTCAAGCTTAGTCGGGTCCGTAAGGTAGTAACGTTTATTAGTAGAAAGAGGAAACGTATCGAACGTAGTGTAGAGCAAATTTATTATTAATCAAATATGCAAACTGAAGTGATCAACCGACGAGTCGGAACCGCAAGTGAAGTCTGGAAAGCTTGGTTATAATTCTTTGATTTATGTTCTTATCTGGAATGTGTTAGCTGGCGTGTACTCTGTACCCACAATCATTTGCGAAAGTAGTTGAGACAATGCGCGAAAAAATTGAAAATTCACGGCCTTGGAAAACTAACCGTTCAGGTATTTCGTGACATTTTGGCGCAATACGTCGGTCTCCATGTGCTGTCAAAGCTTCTGAACAAAACGCCATGGTGTCGGCGCAAGAACTCTGTTGCGTGCACGCTCGAAACTGAACGTCCGCCCGATAGAAGTTGGCTAGAAGATGTTTATACTAAAGTGGCCGAAGTGAATGGTATTTGATACGTGTAATCAAATAGTCGTGACATGTCTGCATAATATATGCGTGCTCCGTCTTGCGCCTCACGCTATCTCGAGGATTTCTTGTGTCAGAAGCTTTGAACTGCGCGAACGATGAATCACATGCATATGATGTATCCTCTTGAATATTAGCTAAAATCAACCGCGAAGGCCGGATATCCCGGGGGGGGGGGGGGGGGGGAGGAGGGTGGGGAGAGGGGGGTGGGGAGACGGTGGACTCCCATATAAGAAAGGACGGGAATGCTCGTCGTACCGCTTAGGGGTCAAAATTACGGTTTTGGTACCTCTTAGGGGACACTAGACTAGAATACTTCACTTTCAAAACAATCATTATTAGTCCGGAATTTCTGCACACATGATGACTGATCGGTAAAAACCATTCTGAAAAGGGGGCGCGGATTTCCCCCACTCCGCAGTTCAAGTGACGGAATGTAACGCTTTTTTGTGACGTCTTTACATAGGTTGCAAAAGTAAAGTACTCAATTAGATTCGTCCTTTACGCTCCGAGAAAAAAGGTTGGCATAAAAATAATGGCATAAGAATAGAAATTGTAATGTACCCCTATGGAGGCCCATTCTGGTCAAAATTATACTTAATTTATTTCATGTTGTTTTTATTTAATTTGAACTGTGTCTATCTTTTTTTACATAGTGTAATTTATTTTTGGTTGTCTGCAATTTATTTTTGGTTCCATGATGCATTGCGATGACCCTTCGACAGCTTTACGTGCTCCCTCAATGAGTCTTCTCTTGGAGAAACATAAGCAATATCGTGTTCCATCAAAGGTAGCGTTGCATATGAATCCTGCAAACGGATCGATGTTTCGTCGACCAAAGCGATTGTCCAGTCGATTTCTTGAGGTGTAAAAAAAAAGAGTTATAACCCCCTTCAAATTCTGGAAAAACAGCATCATACCTCGTTCATTTCTTTCTCTAATAACGTTCCGTCTTGACATATTTCTGTAATTTGCCCTCACCACTTTTAAACTAGACTCAGCCCCCACGTGTTTTATCTGCTTCGAAATGCATCGTGGAACCAAAAATAAATCACACTATGTAAAAAATAATAAATACAGTGCAAATTAAATAAAAACAACATGAAATAAATTAAGTATAATTTTGACCAGAACGGGCCTCCATATACCCCACTTCCCCACCTCTGCCCCACTCTCCTTCACTCCCCACCCTCCCCACCCACCCACCTTGCTCCCAGTGATAATAACAGCACTGTTGTACTTGCTTCTTCCGCAAATCATGTGACGAAACATTCTCTCGAAGTCAACGCAATTCAGAAGAGCTTTTCTCTTCCAATACAGGGCACTGCATGCGGCGAAAGAGCTGAAAAATGTTCGGCGAGGAAATCCAGCCTGTTTTTCGAGCTTGGCATCGGCTGCCGGTCCTATAAAATTTTCGTCTAATGGTTGTCGTGTGGTGAGAATGCTGTCGGATGTGAAGTTCAAGTTTAGTTGGGTCCGTAAGGTAGTAACGTTTACTAATAGAAAGACGGAAACGTATCGAACGTCTGGTGCAGAGAAAATTTATAATTAATCAAGCGTGCAAACCGGTGATCATCCGACTGCTGAACTGCATGGTGAAGTCTGGAAGGCTTGGAACCAGCTTATATATTTGTATAAGCTGGTTCCAAGCCTTCCTTTGTTGAATAGTGCTACATTTCGGCAACCATAGGCAGTTCTACCTCCGGGAGCAAAATATAGACGGGTTGTATAATTCCAAATACTCCGGAATAGGAATAACTCCCCAAAAAAACGCGTATTTGCGTATTATTCCGACTAAGATTATTCCAGAATAGTTAATTTCCAAACAAACGCGCCCTCACACTTCCCGGCCAACAGCCTCGTTCCCAGGGCCTTTTTCGTTTGTTTTGAAACAGCACATCAAAAAGTGACAGCCAACGTCGAGAGCCGACCAATCAGAAGAACATGAGTGATTTCATGTTCTTTCTTTCCGAGAAAGATCAGCTTGCACGAACTGAGTTCTGAGGATTTTGAAGTTTCACCTGAAGCAATGGCTACACAAACCCAGAAGAATGTTTCCTTCCCTACTGTCGTCAATTTAAACGTCGGTGGTCAGATGTACACCACGTCACTCTCGACTTTGACGAAATATCCTGAATCCATGTTGGGCGCCATGTTTAGCGGGCGGTTTGCAGCTCAGCAAGATTCAAACGGAAACTACTTCATCGACCGTGATGGCGCGCTGTTTCGATACGTTTTAGAGTTTCTTTGCAACGGTGAGCTGCAAGCTTTGGAGAACCACCGAGAGTTACGTCTGTTGCTGAAGGAAGCCGAGTTCTTTCGGATTCCAGCGTTCGAAGAGGCCGTCAAACAGCAAATGGAAAGTCAAGTAGGGCAAAAGAGCAACACACCGGAGGAGACCGAAATGTTAACTATTGTCGTGCGGGGAAATGATGCCGTGATCAGTGTATCAGGAAGGGTTATCACTCTGAGGGAGTTGTTTCACGTCAGCGATGTGCCAAATGAGCAATTTCAGATTGTTCCCTACAGCACTCAGTCCGATCGGCCCGACAGTTCGAAAACGGGTAAACTAACGGTGCGTTCGGAAAAAAGAGTTTACGCAGACGAGATTGGCGACACTGCAAGGCTGTACGGGTTTGTGACCAGCACTAGAAGAGATAATCATTGGATTCTCACCAGAACCATACCTAAACATTAGAAGAAGGACTGAGGTCAGCAGCTATAAAGTTCCAACGGAAAGACCCCGGACAACACAGCCGTGGTATTAACTTAGGATGGCCTAGTAGTGAGTTTGTACCAGCACGTTGCCAAAGACAGTAGCACACTTGTTTCAGTTGTAGTTGAACAGTGCCTCTTAGATCACTAGTGTATTTTCGTATCATAGCTCGCTTCCGTTTCACGGCCCAAGCTGAGTGATCAACTAAGCTTGCTATGGCATTAGACTGTTCAAGATTGTGAACATAGAAGAAACTGTTTGACAAACCTCAAATAAAGCTTATCATCTTCCTAAAGAGGAACTACCATATGTTGTCGCCATCCTTACATGTTTTACATACTTAGGAACTAGCTCGAATACAAATCAACTTCGGCCACTTCAATAACATCTTCTAGCCAACCTCTCTCGGACGAACGTTCAGTTTTGAGCGTGCACGCGAAGTCCTTTTGGCCAGAGTTATATCATATTTGTCTTTGCCTTTCATTCAAGAAGAACAATATTTTCAAACAGATAAGCGCTCTTTAGTCAGGTGTTTCTCTTTCGTTTTTTAGTCTCCCGCCGTCCGACAGCAAACTGACATACAGCTACTACCACGAGGCCTCTAGCAGGCCGTATCTTAGCGACACAGTCGGGCAAATTCTGGACAAGACAGTTGAAAAATATCCTGAGCGCGAGGCTTACGTATTTTGTGAGGATAACAGCAGAGCGACATTTTCGCAGCTTAAGGAAGAGGTAATTCACTTCATTTGTGTTGTACTTTTTTGGCTTCTCGGAACACTCGGGGGAGGGGAGGGGGTGTACTTCCATGTGTGATCCATATAGGTATGTGCCGCCCCAAGGGGTATCATTTTCCGCATTTCAGTCTGAAATAGGGTATCGATTCAGTTTTAGCCTTTGGTCTGGAATAGGGTCGAAGATTTTGATATTTGGTCTGAAATAGGGTCGAAAATCGCGCATTTTGGTCTGTGGGGTCGAAAATCGCAAAGTTTGGTCTGAGGTAGGGCAAGGGTTTTCAGTCCCCGGCAGCACACTCCCACCCAAAAGTTTGAGGAGTACACCGCGGTGTCAACAGCAACTTTTGCGGTCGATATTGTCTTTTTTTTCCCATTTAGTCTTTTCAATCGACGCATCCCCCATTTGACACGCCAAGTTATGTACTTTATGTCACCCCGTGCTTCTCCTCAGTCATTTGTTTGTTATTTTTTAACCTTGTGTCAGGTCGACCGACTAGCCGCTGGATTTCTTGCGACAGGAATGAAAAAGGGCGACCGTGTGGCGATCTGGGGCCCAAATATGAGGGAATGGGTTCTAACTCAGTTTGCTGCCGCACGAGTGGGACTGGTCCTGGTAAATACGTCAGTGTTAAGCATAGGACTGAGTAATATTAATTTTTGGCTACCGAATATTCTGACTTTCGACAAACTATTTCTGATGTTGAAAGTTAATTGTGTCGCCGAGCTCACTGCACCATGGGTACCAGAGGTTATTTTCCTCTGTGATACCAGCTCTTAAGAGAACTAGATTAACTGCGTTGGCATGGTGATAAAAACGCTGGTGTATCAACAAAAATTTGATCAAGGTACTGGAACGCCGTAAGAGTAACAGTAGCTGACGTTTCGAGCGTTAGCCCTTCGTCATTCGCTCTGACGAAGGGCTAACGCTTGAAACGTCAGCTACTGTTACTCTTACGGCGTTCCAGTGCCTATATCAACTTTTTGTTGATACACCAGCTTTATTTTCTTCTGTCGCGGGATAATAACCTCTGGTACCCAAAGTAAGCTCGGCACTGTTATGAATAGAACCAAACTGTGAGGTGAAACTATAACACACAGCTTTTCATTCTTTTTGCATGCGTTTATGGCTAGTGGAACAGTTTTATAGTTAGCCTCAGCTCCTTCAGTTAGCCCATTCACGTGTAGCCTGACGGACTGAGGTTTTTGGGGGGAGAAAGGACTCTATCTAGAAGGGCAATTCACGTTTTGCCTCCGGGCGCGATCTATATGTCAACTCTCAATGATTGTTTTTTTTTTTTACATACTGTGTAGGTCGCCATCAATGCTGCTTTTCAAGTTAATGAGTTAGAGTATGTCCTGAACAAGGTGAGGCTGCTTGGCGGCGTCGATCGTGCTTCTCCGCTATTCTCTCGTTTTTAGTTCACACATTCTCGCGTCAACTGTCATAAACATGACCACGCCTCTCCTGCAGGCCGGCTGCAAGGGTCTGGTGCTTGCGGATGAGCACCTCACGCAGAGGTACCTGGACATGTTGATAGAAATTGCACCTGAGCTGCCTCGATCTGAACCAGGCCAGCTCCAAAGTGAAAGGTGGGACATTTGATTTGAATTTATCTTGCGAATTAATGTTGGTGGTCGACTATCAAAGACATAAAAAACTCAGACAGTTCACTGCATCTTAAGTACAATTTTATTTTATGCTGACTCAACACGTTGCTTTATTTTTGTTGACTCCTATTTAGAGTGCCAGATCTAAAGATTGTCGTTACTGCGAATGTAAAAAACAAGAAATATAGGTAAGCCATCTTAGGCCGTATTTTAATTTAAATGTTTTGTCAGCAGTGAGTCTGTCAGTTAGTTAGTTAGTCAGTTAGTCAGTCAGTCAGTCAGTTAGTCAGTCAGTCAGTCAGTTAGTCAGTCAGTCAGTCAGTTAGTCAGTCAGTCAGCCAGTCAGTTAGTCAGTCAGTCAGTCAGTTAGTCAGTCAGTTAGTAAGCCAGTCAGTTAGTTAGTCAGTCAGTTAGTTAGTCAGTTAGGCAATCAGTTACATGGTCAGTTAGTCAGTCAGCCAGTCGTCAGTCAGTTAGTCAATTAGTTAGTTAGTTAGACAGACAGGCAGTCAGTTATATGGTCAGTTAGTTACTAGTCAGCCAGTCAGTCTGTAACCCCAGTAAAGTAAACTTCATACAGCGAACCAGCTAAATTATAAGTGAGCAGAAACCGGAAACAAGTGAAATGATATCGCCCATTATGGTGACGTTTGCTTGTGCTCGTCTTGTTGTCATGGATACAGAGGGACATATTCCTTTGAAGGCATGATGTTCACAGGAGGCGCCGAGGAGCGACGGGAGGTTCAACAGCTGCAGACTGTTTGTCAGTTTGACGACCCTATTATGATTCAGTTCACGTCGGTAAGACCTGCATGCTCCACGAATATTAGAGTACATCGGGAACGAGGATGTTGACAAAAGTAGCTTTAGTCACTTGTAGAAAGAACACATTTGCAGCGATTTTGGCCGAGTGTGCATGATAGTCTACGCCCTGTAGTGACAGTAGAAGCCTCTGTTGGAGTGTTGTCAGTTGTTACTTTCTTTTGACCCACTTATGACGAGCAAATATCGATGTTTGTGGTTAATGCCTAACTGCCTAAACGCTTGACCAAAATGTTTGATTTTTGACCGTTTTCAGACCAAAATGCCCGACCCTATATTAGACCAAATGTCAAAATCTCCAACCCTATTCCAACCAAAGGCTCAAAATCGATACCCTATTTCAGACTAAAAATGCTGAAAATGAAACCCTTTGGCGCGGCACATATACCTATCGGACTTATATATAAAAGTACCCGCCCCTCTCGGGTGGGGGGGGGGGGGGGGGGGGGGGGGTGGTGAACAGTTGATCAGGTTGTCTGTTGATTGCTCAGGGGACGACGGGAACTCCTAAAGGAGCCACCCTGACTCACCACAACGTCATCAACAACGTGTACACTCTGGTGGATTCACTGAACTTTTCCGAGGTAAATAATTATAACGAACACAATTTCCCAGTCCCTTGGCCTTCGTCATATCGAGGTTTCACTTTTTAGACAGTTTACCTTTCGTACAAATGCCTAAGTTAATATCAGTTTTCTTTCCTGTAAAACGCAGTACACGAGGTTGTGTCTGCCTGTCCCTCTGTTCCATACGTTTGGGATGAATATTGGCAGGTAGGTGCTCATTATTCAGATTTAAGATATATAACCCTACGCAATACTCTTGTTTTCTCCCAACTTCCCAAGTTACACGGGAACGCGTTATACATTTCTTTTGTAAAACAATTAGTCAATAAAATACATCACGTATCACGTCAGCGTGTAATATACTCTCATCTTACACGGTTATTTAGCCAATCAGAATGCGCGTATTATCACAGTTATTTTATAAATAAAAATTCGCTGGTTATATATTATTCTGTTGCCAGATTGTTGTTTTTCTGTTATTTATTTATTTATTTATTTATTTATTTGTTTAAGATTTTTCTGTTTATTGTATGTCTGCTATCGTTGTTTGAAAACTGTCATATGAAGTTCGGAGAAAGACAGGAGAAAAACAAACTAAGACAAAAACAAAACAAAAACAAACAAAACAAATAAACACAACGAGAGAAAGATAGAAGACAAACAAAGACAGGAAAAGAACAGACACGAGGGAAAGATAGAAACAGCGGAATAGGAGCACATTAAGGGATAGATATAGAAGACAGACAAAGACAGTAACGGAACAGATACGAGGGAAAGATGGAGACTGATAGTGAGAGAAACACAACTGACAGAGGCAGACTAGACAAACAAAGGCAGGAAACAGAACAGACACGAGAGAAAGATGGAGACAGAGAAAGAGGAACACAACCTACAGAGAAGAAGACAAACAATGACAGGAAAAGAACTGACACAACGAAAAAAAGATGGAGACAGAAGAACACAAGAGACAGACAGAGGTAGACAGGCTGGCTAATCAATTAAAGGACAAACAGAAGGTTTTGATAAGTATTTCTAGCCTACTTCTTGTACGTAATTTTTTGTGTCTCTCTTGTGCAGCCTGGCCACCATCGTGCACGGAATCACTGCAGTGTACCCTTCCCGGTCCTACAACTCGACAGCAGTCCTCACTGCCATCCAGAACGAGAGGTAAGCAGTGAAAAGGTTCTGTGTTCCCGGGCTTGCAGCACTGAATGGACCCAGTTTGTGGTCACGTGGTCTGAAAGCATACGACAAAATGGCGCACACAAGCATAAATTAAATTGGTAGAATAAATTGCGTCTATGGTATTCTAAGACGCGATTGATTTTTGTCCATGAGGTGCTTTGCGCGCAAGACAAGACAAGACAACTTTTATTAGAGAACCATGTGACTGACTGTACGTATGTTTCTTTTTTCAAAGGGAAGCGAGAAATACAGTAACCCCCCCCCCCCCCCCCCCCCCCCCATTTTCGAACTCCCAAGAGAAAAGAGAAATTGTTGAGTCAGCGGGAGTTCAGGTAGATCGATAGTAAATGAAATCTAAGAGAAATGGGTTTGAGTTCGAGATAGCTGGGAGTTCGAATAAACTTTTTACTGTAGTTCGAAATAGCGGGGATTTCGATATAGCGGGGATTTCGATATAGCTGAGTTCGAAATAGCGGGGATTTCGATATAGCTGAGTTCGATATAGCGGGGATTTCGATATAGCTGAGTTCGAAATAGCGGGGATTTCGATATAGCTGAGTTCGAATAGCGGGGTTCTACTGTAAGTAAACAGTGTTTTTGGTATGCGTCTGACAGGTTGATTCGATTTCATTTCTCGTCAGGTGTACTTGCCTGTACGGTGCTCCAGTCATGTTCATTGACATGTTGAACAACCCTGACTTCGAAAAGTTTAACGTTTCATCCCTTGAGAAAGGTGAGGCATGATTGGGATCGTGTGACACGATTAAAAGCAATTTCGAGGCCTCCTGGGCTCATGTAACTATACTGTACATGTTCTTAATACACGAATAATGCATAATATATCGTCCTCCGGCTGGAGGTTATAAATGACAGAGCGCCCTCAGGTGACACCGCGGAAATACGTCTTTGACATCACTTCCGGTGGTCAGCGTTCGTCTCCATCGTTTATCTCACTTCTCATAATTCGAGGTGAAATTTCACATCGTGTGCAAGCCTCATTTTTCTAGTGCACAACTTTTGTTATAGAAAATGCATTGAACTAACGTAAAGTTATTGAATATAAGTCTTGAGGTTTTTACGAGTGTTACATTTACGCAAAATCTGCACTTGAATCCACGCTTTTGTGCAATAACCGCTGAACCAAAAGTAAGGTGACCGCACGGTCGAAAACCGTATATCCGCAGTGTCCCCTTGGGTAAATTAACCATACATATATGGAGGATATTTATACGCGGCGGCGCGAAGATACAAGTTTTTTTTTTTTTTTTTTTTCAGAGAGGTAAAAATATTGCTATTATCACGAGAAAATACAATCCATATCTCCAAGCCGCCGTGTAATTTTCTTTTTGTTATATAGACACGAGTGTTTTACGAGAAAATGCATAAGCAACCGTGCAAAAGCGGGAAATGATGCCATCGATATCGATATGGAAAATACGCCACTTGGGTCCCGGATAAAGTTTCGTATGGATTTTATGCACGGTATATTTTCTAGTAAAACACTCGTGTCTATATAATGAATATCATTAATCTTTGTCTGAGAAGGACTAGATTGCGTTCTCCAAAGCACACCACGAGTTCTCTATCATTTCTGCTTTAGTAACATTGCTGCAGATATTTCCCCTTTTTTGTTCGTCAGGTCTCTCGGGTGGAGCACCTTGCCCAGCAGACGTCATGAAACAAGTGATAGATAAAATGCACATGAAGGGACTAATTGTACGTTGACTTCACTGTTTAGCGACTGTTTTCATCATCATCATCATCATCATCATCATCATCATTATCATCATCATCATCATCATCATCACCACCAGCATCATCATCATCACCACCACCACTATCATCATCATTACCATCATCATCATCATCATCATCACCACCACCATCATCATCACCACCACCATCATCATCACCACCACCATCATCATCACCATCCAGTCATCACCACCACCATCATCATAGTTATCATCATTATCATCATTAACATAATCATCATCATCGTCATTGTCATCGTCATCTTCATCGTCATCGTCATCGTGATTAAGAACAGAATCCGCACGAATCTCTCATTTTTCTCTTAATTTTACAGATAGGCTATGGTCTCACAGAGACCAGCCCAGCTTTGGCGTTTACTCGTATGGATGATCCAATCGACATCCGGGTAACTACCATTGGTAAAGCCGCTGCCAATGTGGAGGTGATCCTGATTGATGAAGATTACTGTCACGTGTTGTCGGTTCGCTTTGATGATAGAACAATTTTGTTTGTAAAGGACAGTTGATGTCAAACTAAGAAGAAAAAGGCACACATTGCATGACGTAGCCTTGATAATACTTTACCGTTTCATTTTTAAGAACTGGTCACCCCGAGTAAACCATTTTCTCCATTTGCTCGTCAGATAAAAATCATAGATTCAGACGGGCGAGTACTACCAATCAACACTAGCGGGGAGATCTGTGCACGAGGCTATAATGTGATGTTGGGGTACTGGGACGAGGAAGCGAAGACTGCTGAAGTGATCGACCCCACCGGCTGGTTTCATTCTGGGTGAGTCACGTGATAAAGTGCTCCGCATCACGTGACATATGTCTTAAAGTATCTATTTACCATCTGTTCATATAGAGATCTTGGGTCCATGGATGAAAACGGCTATCTGAGGATCGAAGGAAGAATAAAGGTGAGTGCATGGCAGAAAATCAAGTTCTGATAGGCCACTTCCGAGATGCCTGTTGCTTCTGTTTCAAACCAAGACCTAGTGTGAAATCTTTCTTATGAACATGAGTTTAATTTGCATAAAAATGAAAACTAATTTTCATAAGAAATGCTTTGCATCAGACCCCGTTTTGAAACAGAAGCAACAGGCATCTCGGAATCGGTCTATTCTCGAACTGTGGACAAATATGACACTAAGGGCTCGTACGACAGTAGCCATACAGAGTCTATATCCGACAATTTTATGCAATTGAGCAATGTGTTGTTATGAAGTGATGTATTAGGTGAAGTATAAAGAGTTGATATGTAATGAGATGACTGAAATAGTTTTAGGGGTAGTGGTACTAAATTAACATTTTCATTTTTTCATTTTCTGTATTGGCATTCGAGGCCGCATGTAAGTTACCGACTGTTGTGTGCCACCGACTCAAGTTATTATAATTCCTGGATAACTAAGATAGTGATTAATAAGATTAAATGCAAATTGAAGCATTTCACTTTGTTTATTTTTTAACTTGGCTTTACATGTCATATGACTTAGACTTCGTAAGCTTCACACTTTGAAGTTTTGCGCAAAAAGCTCGCTCAGCCGTTGAATTCAGTGTGGTTCGTCATTGCCTCTGAATTATTGAGTTTGATAGCGCGTGGTTCTTCATTGTCTCTGAATTTTTGAGTTTAATAGCACGTCCCGGTTCCTCATTGCCTCTAAATGATTCTTCATTGCCTCTGGATTCTCGAGTAAGTGTTGTCGCAGACGCCTGTCAAGACAGGAAAAAGACTTTGTAAATATTTTTTGTATAACTGTCTCCGTAAAAAAGATGTGTACTTACTTGATGTCTTGACTGTCCTCCACCATTTTGATTAAAACGTCGATTTCTTCACCTAACTTCTTGTGCAATTCAGCCTGACGCTTCCGTGGGCGAATTGTCTCAAATACCTTCTTTACGTATCGTACTTCATTTGCTGATATGAGTCCAAGCTCTGTTTTCCTTTCCTCCGCCCTCTTCTTCGCAGCTTGTACCAGCCATTCGTGTTTTGCAGCTTCGTCGCCCTCTTCTTCGGACTCTTCTGACTCTTCTGGCTCTGTTGACTCTTTCCATCCAGTAGCATTCTTATCCTCAAACGTTTCGTAGTTCGTCTCATAAACACCCGGAATGCAATTGTAGTTTGAATCATTAGGCAAAACACTTTTCTCGTCAATCTTGGAACTCGACATCGTTGTATCGGTTTCAAAACACATAAAAACAGCGAGAAAAGTGTGAACTAAGAGAATCTAACAGCAGTCGGAAAGTGCTGGTCCTTCTCTGACGTCACAGGTCCCAGTCTCCCGTGTCGCTCGATCAAGATTCAACTTGAAGGTTTATAGGCACTAATATTGACAACTGATCGGATGACGAGTAAACCTTGGACAGTTTTTTTTCCAATGTATTGACGCGCTATGCTAAACAAAATTTGTTAAATCATGTTCAGAAAAATATTATGAAATCAAAAACAGATTGCGGTGTGATCAGTCCCTGGAGAGTCACTAAGCCATTTTGTTTCTGAAAACAAAAAGCGGGATTTAAGGCACAACATCGCCCAACTTTGCGAAATCGCGTACAGTGTTGTTGGTGTCCGCAATTATGAGCCGATGAACAAAGGCGATCGAAAACTGCGAAAATGCAAAAAACGCAATTGCTGCTCTTACTGTCGCATTAAGCATTTACTGCACAATGTTGTGCCAATTTGTTGCATTCGTTTGCTCGGACCTTAAGAATGAATGATGTATTATTCTTTTTAATTAGATCGGCAAAAATCGATCTGGTCTGACCTTATACCCCTGAGAGTCGTTAAGCCACTTTCTTTTTTTCTTTTTCAGAACAAAAAGAGTGCTAGAATCTGTAAACAATTTTTTTCACAATAGTCAAAAACTTGATAGACTGAAAACACTCAGCGAGAAATCTAGCTATAAAGGATTCGAAAACGGTGCTATTTTTTTCATCAGTTATTTTGGTGTCAGGAGAAGAGGAGAAAGAAGGATGTTACTAAAATGGCTAAATTTTGCAGGGTTAGTTTTCGGATTAGGTTTATGGTTAGACATCAAAACCGCTAATCCTAACCATGGCCCATTCCCCGTTTTAGTAACATCTGGGGATGAAATGATGGCCGCCGGGCATATGTCGCAAGTGTTCGTTATTCACCATATCTATTGTTTTATTTTTTAATCAAATTTAAGAATTGTGAAATCGAAATAGCATCTCTTGAGACTTATCACTCCATGGTTATTTCTGAACAAAATAGCGCTTAGTAATCGGCAAACAAAGTTTTTCTTCAGCTCAACTGTGAAACGAAAACAATGAGAGAGATGTCTATTATAATAGCGTCCGAATTGCGGTAGCCGTTTCATCAGTTTCATTTTGAGCCAAGGAGAAAGAAGACGATGACGAAAAGAAGACGAATAGGAACATGGCTCAAGCGTCTTTCTTTTATGCTTTCAAATCTTGCCGAAAATCAGTGAACATTAGATCCGCGGGAACGATAACCAAAGATCAAAAATTACATACAACATGAAGCTTGGGCCATCTTTCTCCTTATTGACCTTCCTCAAAATCGACATTACAAACATCCACCGATTCTGCTGCCCTTATACTAATACCGTAGAATCCCGGTTATAAGCCCCTCTCGTCTGCTAACAGAAACTTCCTGCCGGTTATAAGCGTTCTCCCCCCCCCCACACACACACACACAGGTGAGCCCGATGGATTGGTACCAGTAGTATAGCTCGAACATTAATGTACCGCCGTCAGTATAGCACATCAACAATCCCCAGATTTTTGCTGAGAGTTTATATTCGTGTTTCAAAGCTTTTACTGTTATTGTTGCACGCATGCATCAGAATTCGGTTGTTCAACCGACTCCGTCTAGCTGCTAATGTGGCCGGAATATCAAGCGCTTCTTCTGCCCGAATAGAACAGTTTATATATAAGCGCACCAGCTTTAACCCAAATTCCGAAAGAACTGCTCCACAAAATATTATTTTTCTTGTGAGTGCCGGGTTTCCCGCTTCTCGATTTGCTGCAAACAACCATGACTGATGACGGTGAAATGACAGTGAAATGGTTGACCAGCTGAAACGTTCGATGCGAAATAATAGAATCCTACTGTAATTATCAGGAAATGAGCAGAATGATGAGTTATTCCTGCAAGAGAACGATGACTGTATTCGACCTAGCTGGTATAGTTTTCTCTTTAGGAAGACGATAAGCTTTATTTTGAGGATTGTTAGACAGTTTTTTCTATGTTTATAATTTTAAACAGTTTGATCCTTTAGCATGCTTAATGAACAGTGTTCACTTAGAGTTGTGGCCGTTGAACAAAGTCAGAAACTGTAGCCGTCTCTCATCCAAAATGAAAACCGGCGTGACCGCAGGTCGACGCTACAATCTGTGGCCGGTTTATGAACTATTTCAAGCCACCCTGTCTTTTTGAGACACCAAGGATATTTGAACTCCTTGTTTTAAAATGCCTGAGTCCTATTAATATGGCATGCAGGTGCGTTCATGGTCGAGTAAGAACCCAGTGTGCATTCCCGAGAAAAGGGATATTTGGAAAGTTAACGCAGGGGTCAGTGATAATCCGAAAACCAAGTGACTGTGCAACGGTAAGAACTGCGTCTGGAGAAACTGCGTGATTGTATTTACGCGTCAGTACCACCGTTTGAGTATCGTAGTTTAGGCCTGACTGGTTGGAATAAGGATCGACCTCGAATGGCCGGTTCAGATCCTTGTTGGCGATATAAAACATCTCCGTCAAGGTACGAAGTCGCCCTGATACACTGTTGAGAGTGAATAAACCATTCGAATGTTGATCAGCAAACACTGTTATTGTCTCCGTCTCGTCCTGTGTAGAGGCTTTATGCTTAAATGCATTCTTCGTCTGTTGTTTGACGGTCTGTATCAGCGCTGGAATCTGGTAACACTCGGCTTCCTTCAGTAGCAAACCAAACTCGTTGAAGTTCTCCGGGACGTGCAGCTCGCCGTTGCGAAGAAAAGTCAGAACGTGTCGATATAGCGCGCCATCACGGTCGATGAAGTAGTTTCCGTTTGAATCTTGCTGAACTGCAAACCGCCCGCTAAACATGGCGCCCAACATGGATTCAGAATACTTCGTCAAAGTCGAGAGTGACGTGATGTAGATCTGCGACCACCGATGTTTAAATTGACGACAGTAGGGAAGGAAACATTCTTCTGGGTCCGTGTAGCCATTGCTTTAGGTGAAACTTCAAAATTCTCAGAACTCAGATCGTGCAAGTTGATCTTTCTCGGAAAGAGGTTTAATTTTTAGAACATGCAAATCACTGAAGTTCTTCTGATTGGTCGGCTTTCGCGCGACGTTGCTGTCACGCAATGTGTGCTGTTGGTCGGGAAGTGTAAGCGGGCACGTTTGTTTGCCGGAATAATACGCATACGCGTTTGTTTAGGAGTTATTCATATCCGGAGTATTTGAAATTTTACATTCCGTGTATATTTTACTCCCAGAGGCAGAACTGACAGAATTATTCCTGAATAGATCATTTAGCAGAATCAAAGAATCAAAGCAGCAAGGTAGCTGTAAGCTCGCGAATTTGTAAAAAGTACTTTTGCGGGAGTGGGTATTTAATAGAACTGGCTCAAGGCCACATCGTAAAAATTGCTCAATTTTAGGTATGTGGAAGTTCGCATCCGTTTCCGCGGGCCTCCACTTTTGCTGAACCGCGTATTCGATTTAGTCTTAGTTTTAAAAGCCCTCATTTACAAGGGGGCAGAGGGCGAAAATTATAAACTAAGACGCTCGAATTGGGAGAATTTAAAATTCTTCACCGAGTGCCAATCTTTGAACCGGAAGGAGACCTTCCGGAGTCGCACTGAAAAAAGTCTATCCGTGACTTCATTACTCATGTCATGCACAGCTTATGCTCAACATCTACATATTCATCAGAGGCCATGATACTCCAGCCTGGGCTGCATTCAAACTAAATACGTGCTTAAAGAAAACACGCCTTTCTTCTTTTGGCTGAGTTTCAAGTCGAATAAGTTCAAGTGAAATCTGATAACTTGTTGACATTACTTGCGGTTTTGATCAAATTCATTTTCGAATTCTTCTTCTTCTTCTTCCAGTTCTCTATAGCATTTTTCATTGCTGGCGAAAACTATGCGAAGCAAAGCAACTATAATCAAACGATAGAAATATTTCGACAAGCTGAAGTCGCTCAGGGCTGTCAGTGGTCACGGGTATTTCAACTTTGACTTACGCTTGTCAAACAACCGAGAATTTACCAAAACCTGTGTGATAATGGTTCTGAAGTGCAACAGATCTACTGGCAATTAAGGAATACAATGATAACAATCAAAATAACTCCAGAAAACGTCTTCCCATCTCTTCGTTTCTTCATGCGTATTCGCTGATGCTCAAATTTCAAAGGCAATTGTTGACACAGCATGACGGACTGACTGACTGACGCAGTCTTAACTGCAGTAAGGTGGGACGCTTAAAAATGCCACCACAAAAACTACTTCGACGATCGCGTTCTCAATTTTGTTGCGTTGTCGGTAATATCGATACTGCCCAAATTGGGAACAAAAGGACTTCCATATTTGGAATCCATTGTTGACAGCACCGGGACACGGGACACATTCCAGTTGGACTAATTGCATGAAGCTTCGCTTAGAAACGAGCTTAAAAACGGCTATAGGAGGTATTTAAGGAGGGACGTTTCCATTCCCTGTGCGTTGCTTATGCTTATGCACATCATCTTGTGAAAACCAGCCCTTTGTGCTTATGCTTAGGTCGCTATAAACGTACAACATCAGTTAGCCGGACTATCGCCACAGTTCCCTAGTCTCATCCTACGTAAAAAAAATCAGTTGTTACGCTAAACTATGCGACGATTTGTGATAAGTTGGGGAAAATACTTCTTGCAGAGGACTGGTCTTGATAGGAGTCACCCAAACTGTCAAACAGAAAGCTGACGGCTCAAACGAATTCATGGTCGGGAGTGCAGAACCCAGTGTGCGTCCCCAAGATAGGCGGATGACAAATCAACGCATTGTTGGGCGGTGAACCTCCGTGCGCCTGTGCAATCCCGAAAACTTCATCCGTTGTATGTAACTTCTTCGCTTTCATCCGGGTTGTCCTCAAAGGGCATTTTTGCTGTTAGTTCATTAGCGGTGTCCACGTGAAACATCTCTGTCAAAGAGAGAAATCGCCCTGATACACTCATCACATCCAATCCACGACCCCTACGTTGACGACCAAACACCGTTATTATTTCCGTGTCGTGTATACTAGGCTTTACATTCGTCTGAACGGTTCATTTGTTGCTCCAGCGCTGGAATCTGGTGGAACTATATTAAGCTTCCTTTTAGCAACGTTCTGTGCAAGTATAAGAAACGTTTGACATCCGCTGCAACTTCCACTGTTTTCGTCAGCGCAGTTGCGTTCAAGCTGCAGGAAACTTTGCCCGTAAGGGTGACATCACGCAAATAGGGTACTTTGCCACAAAGTTGTTTACTCTCGAAAACGCTCGACAAACATATTCAGTTGGTACATAAACAGTACAAGTAAATACCCATTAAATTTATATGCAAGTTTATGATGCTTGAAATAGTATCTTTAAGAAAAATCAGCGCCAATATTATCGTGATAGGATCCAGTGTGAATCCCCTAAATCTAATTTAGGATCGATAACGCATGGGCCAGAAATAATCTTGAAACCATGCAACTGTGCAACCTGCAAGACCGAGGCAACATCAGCTGAGTTAGTCTTGACGGTCATTTTGCCCGTTCGTTCATTGTAGATTTGATTTGACTGGTTTGGATAAGGAGTAATTTGAAATTGCTCTGCATCTCGGTCCGCGATATGAAACATGTCAGTGAGTGTGCAAAGTCGTCCAGATAAACTTGAAAAGCGATAGAATGTACCTTCAAAACTAAGACTACCGAACACGGTTATTATTTCCGCCTCGTCTTGAGTAGGGCTTTTATGCTTCTCTTCACTCTTTGTCATCTGCTGTTTAACAGTCTCTATCAACGCTGGAATCTGGTAGAACTCAGCTTCCTTCAGAAGTAGACGCAAATCTCGAGGCTTCTCCGGAAGTAATATTTTACCACTTCGAAGAAAACCCAGAACGTAGCGAAACATGGCGCCATCGCGGTCGATGAAGTAGTTTCCTTCTGAATCTTGTTGAGCGGGAAGTCTGCCGCTAAACATGGCGCCCAACTTGGATTCGGAACACTTGGTCAAAGTCGAGAGCGACGTGGTGTAGATCTGACCACCGACGTTCAAATCGATAATGGCAGGAAAGTATAAGTTCCCTGCAGCCATTGTTTCACATGAAAGTGTCAACATTCTCACATGATATTCGGATGTTTCTCGGAAAGACGCCGCAGCAAAACAACACTTCTGATTGGTCTGATTTAGCCGTCACGCAATGTTTATCAAAATATGTAAAATGATGTTCCAATTGGTTTTAAACAACACTACATCTCAATATCGACAACTAACATTTCCATCTAAATTTAAAGCTCGTAGCCCCTTGATCGGCTTCAGACGAGGCAAGAACCGTCTGACGCAAGAATGTCACGCGAAACAAATCCTGCTGTGGGAGGGAATCACGCCAGTCCGGCTGCACGAATAGGTTCGAACTGCCCGAAAGTTCATCAAACCTGGCAATCATCGACGACCCAAGAAACAGAATTTGAAACACGGTTGTATTTTAAAATGCCAAAGTATGTTTTCGTGCTCACTGTACAAAACAAATTTCCTTTTATATAAACACGTATACTAATTATATATATAATTATAAACCCATGACAAGAGTCAATGACAACGCTTTGTAAACTTATTTTAAACAGAAAAACTAGCCATTTAATGTGTAATAAAGTCTACACAGACTAATAAAGTCTAAAACAGTCTACACACATAATACCAGCACTGCATTCTACGCGCTTCGACGAGTGATTCCACAAGAAATTTTGACCATGTGATGACGTAATCGTGGTAAATAAGAGACCACACCACGGCAAACCAGTGGAAATTTGTTTTTTACCACAACAAACTACTTTCTCGCTCTCTTATTGGTCGATTAACCGTGGTAAATAATAGTCCAGACAACGATGTGACGCCAAACGTTTTGTATATTTCTCAATATTGTGGTAAAATTAATAGATTTCCACTGGTTTGCCGTGAACTCTCAATTTACCACGATTTACGTCATCACATGGTCAAAATGTTGTGGACTCACGAGGCGTTTCGACAGCGACGTGGTTTAGGTCTGACCACGGACGTTCAAACTGATCACAGGAGGAAACGAAATGTGCGACTCCATTGCTGACATGAGCGAAAACGTCGTTCACGCGTATCATTCGCCTCTGTTCTGATTGACCGACTTCTTTCACGTGGCTGTCACACACTACACTGACTTCGAAACCTATGCGCTCAGTGCAGGTGATGCACGCAAGTCAAATCTGGGCCAGCTCGGGTAGCTTGGGTGCTTTTAGACGTGTACTCTTGACATCGATTGAGTTTATATTCTTTGTATTTATTATGATATGGTTTACAGCCTTTTGTTTGAGTCAAGTCTAATCTGGATTCAGTACTTATGGTTCAAATCACTTGGCCATATTTGGCGTTTGATAGCTTGCTCTAATAACAACTGATGGAATGGTCAATATTTCTCCTTTTGTCACACAACATTTCACATTCACAAGGTAGTGGTTTGGACCCAAGGGTTCAGGAGTGTTAAATACTGATGATCTGGGATCAAGACTGTTTTTTGTTCATAAGTTCTTTCAACGTTATAACTTTTCCCAGCATGACAAGAACAACTCAAAAATTCTGTAGGCAAAAAGACAGGTTGGAAATATGTTTAATCATACAAGGTGTCATTGAAGGCAGGCCAAAGTTTGTGGCAAAGTCTTGTCTATTCGCCAAGTGAGTTCTCATAGTTCACTTCAATTTGCTGAAACAGTGAATCAAAGCTGGCAGCTGCATAGAATATTGTGTACAGCTTGCCAAGCACAACCTCTGATTGCTAAGAAATGCAACAGCTGATTTCTTGGAAAATTTTGAAGGAAATAAACTTGAAACAACTACTATAACCTGAAATTGTGTTGAAAACATTAACTGAAATGCCAAAAGACCTGATGAAAAGTCTTCTGAAAAGTAACAATCTAGCAGTCCAGGTGGGGTCCCCCATAAATAAGCCATGGACGTGTGCCACCCCAAAGGGTGTTGTTTTTAAGCATTTTAGTCTTTGTATATATTTGTTTCTTTAGTCTGAAAAAGACTACTACATTTGCTTGTTTTTGGCATTTGGTCAAATAGGATGTACATTTTGAAAATAGTGTAAGAAAAGTTGCACATTTTGGTCTGAAATGGGTCATTCCATCAGTTTTTAACCCCCCCCCCCCCCCCCCCCCATGGAGGACAATTTTTGAACGATCTGTGAAAGGCCTGTAGGAATCCACAAAAAAGCACAGAAAAAAAATTCTAATGTCACTTTCAAAAAAAAAATAATAATAATAATAACCTGCCAGAAATGAGATTTGAGAATTGTGTGCCCCTCCAGAGAAATATCCCATTGCTATTTTTTGGAAATTTACCCCTGTCGGAATCTTGTCCTCCATGGTGGGGAGGGGGGTTCAGATAATTAATGGATGACCCAATATGGCAAGGGTTTTCAGAATGGGCGGCACACTACCACCCAAAATTATAAGGAGTGCCCCACCTGCTTCCCTCCAGGCAGCAAAGCAACAAGTGTCAAAATTACCATAGCGGTTTCTCAGTTGGAACAGCAGAAGGACCGACGTACTTTAAGCCCGGGGGGGGGGGGGGGGGGGGGGGGGGTACTCCCATATATGAGCCATATAGGTATGTGCCACCCCAAAGGGTATCATTTTTAGCATTTTAGTCTGAAATGGGGTATCGATTTTAGCATTTTAGTCTGACATAGGGTCAGAGATTTTGATATTTGGTCTGAAACTGGGTCGAAAATTGCACATTTTGGTCTGAAATACTGTCAAAAATCGCAAATTTTGGTCTGAAATAGGGTAAGGGTTTTCAACCCCGGGCGGCACACTCCCACCCAAAATTTTGAGGAGTACCCCCCCCCCCCCCCCCCCGGGACTGTAAGTGATATATATTTGAACTCCTTATATGTTCAGCCATTGCATTGCGTTCCTTACACTACAGTGATCTTGAGAACTGCCCAAAATGAAGTCAGCGGGATCGAAGTAGAATCCAGTGCGAATTCCCGACGTCGTCCACGTCTGAGAAGGAAACGTACGGCTCAGTAATAACTCGAAAACCATGCGCCTGTGCAATCGTAATCACGAAATCTGTGGTCGGTGTCTTTTGAAACTCCTTGACGGTCAGTTTGCCCGTTCGTTCATTGTAATTCAGGTCGGACTGGTTGGCATAAGGAGTAATCTGCAGTGGATCGGCTTCTGTGTCTGTGCTGTGGAACATCTCTGTCAGAGAACGAAGTCTTCCTGACACACTTTCCAAAAAAGACTTCTTACCATGTCGCCGACCGAACACAGTTAATACCTCCGAATCGTCTGCTTCTTGTCGTTGGGAATGCTTCATATGCTCTTTGATAGTCTGTATCAGCGCTGAAATCTGGAAGAACTCGGCTTCTTTAAGCAACAGATCGAACTCGTGGAAATTCTTCGGAAAGTGTAGAGCGCCGTTGCGAAGAAAGGCCAGGACATAACGAAACAGCGCGCCATCACGGTCGATGAAGTAGTTTCCGTTTGAATCTTGCTGAGCTGCAAACCTTCCGCTAAACATGGCGCCCAGCATGGATTCCGAGCTCTGAGTCAAAGTCGAGAGCGACGTGGTGTAGATCTGACCACCGACGTTCAAATTGATCACAGGAGGAAACGAAGCCATCACACCACTGGTCGGTGTAGCCGCCATTTTTTCGTGCGAAGTGACTCGCCGCATGCACACGTGCTTTTGACACCAAGTCGCGTGACAGTGACGTCACCGGTCACACAAGATTGTGGGGCGGCCGATCTGCTCCTGGGTCTTCCTGAACGACACGGATGTTTTTCTCTTTCGCTAATCGTAGTCTAGAATTAATTTATTAGAAATACGATAATCGCAGATACCCCCTCGCTCTGCCATTGATGGGACTTTTACTTTGGTACTCCCAAAAAGAGTAGCCTTTGTTTTACCGAAATGTCGACTCAATGTTTTCTTCAAGTCAAGTGCTACGCGCAAAGGAAGGAGAAAAAGAATTAATAATAATAAGGTTCGCCTTTATTATGATTGCCCATAATCATTTACATGCTTGATGATTTTGTTTTCTATAAGGCAAGAGGTCTCAAGAAGTACCTAGATACTTTTCCTAAGAGACCACTTGTTACAATAATATATTATTTATATAGGCCAATTTGAGGTTCTATGTATTGATAAAGCTACAGTATTTAGATTTCATCAGCTATACGACAATAATGATAATCATAACAGCAAACGATAATGATGGTAATAACAATATAATAACAGCAATTAATTAATATATATTAATAATAGTAGTTGTGATAGAGATTCATCTGTTAGCTCTTGGTCTGGATAATGAATTCCTTTAGATGATTTTTGAAAGTGCTAAGGGAATTCTGCAAGCTTTTTAACTTTTCTGGTAATTCATTCCAAACTTTCCCTCCTTTATTTTTAAGACTATGTACGCCATAATTAGTTTTGTTGCGATTTTGGCATATGTTCATGCAATATCTTGTATTATACGAATGTATATCTTTGTTAGTAATAAAGAAATTCTCAAATGATTGTGGTAAGTTGTCTTGATGATATTTAAACATAAATTGTCCTATTAAGAAGTCATTGATCTGATAGATGTTGAGGATTTTGTATTTATCAAATAGTGGTTTCGAATGCTCTCTGAATGGTGCAAATGTCAATAATCGGAGGATTTTCTTTTGTATATTAAGTATTGGAATCAGCTCTGTCTTATAGGTGTTTCCCCAAACTACATTTCCATAGATTAAATAGGGATAAACCAATGCATAGTAAAGCATGATAGATGTACTCTTATTAACATAATATCTTATTTTACTCATTATTCCGACTGTTTTAGATATTTTATTCATTACATATGTGATTTGTTTTATGGTGTGTGTTATACCTTTGCGTTGAAAAAAGAATCGATTGCGTGACGAAGTACGTATTTCCCACGGTCGGCACCTCAAATTAATTCATAGTCTGTCAAGCACGTTCTCAAAATTTAATACTCAAATTTTGAAGTTGATCAGCCGCCGTAGTACGGGAAAAAAAGGAACACTGATTTTCTAATTTTGAATTCATAGGCAGTACAATTAAATAGGCTTCCTGTGCGATTTGTTTTTACTCTGGACTGCATGCACCAGACTCAGGCATGCATATTTAATGAGCTGGAATTGTTTTGTATGTGAACCCGCTCAAAACAGCATGATTTCTCCCAGAATCAAAGCAAAACTTTACGGTTTACTTCAAATTATACACGGGCTTCAGACCTAGTCATACTTCTAAGGGCTTGTGAACGATTATCGCTGCAATCACCGCATGTCAGATTACAGCATTTCAGTTACAGTTTTAGTCTTGAAAGAAAAAATAAGACATCTGACTAAATCATTCAAGAGTCCAAGTTCCGATTGCTCTGAGCGAATACGGTAGCCGAAACTGGCGACAGAAGCATATTAAAACAATACTTCGAGGGAAAATGATCAGCATACAGATTTAATACATTCTTGAAGTGATCGACTTACAAGATACGGGTAGAATATATTTATCACGGTGCTTGTTCGATTTCCACTGACTAACCTTTGTTGCTTTTCCTTTCTGAATAAGTATCTAGTTTTACACAAAACGGCGTCTGAAGCTCCCGATTTGCTTTCAAGCGCTGTTCCCTTTGCGGAGCCGTTTCTTCGGCACGCTTCCGTTCATGATGCTGTCGTGTCATGTTTGTCGTCTTTTCTCTAGACGTATTTGGCGCTGTTCGATCGTTTCACGATTTCGCCTTGCCCGTGCCTGTTCCCTTCTCTTTTGAAGAAGAGCTTCGCGAGACCGTTCTGTTTCAAGTTTTCCAGTTTTCAAATTCATTTTCGTGAACGCAGTGGGAAGTGGGTTCTACTTCGTGCAACATGTTGCTGCAACTTGCAACACGGTGGTAATAGGCGCAACATTACGGTGCAACTTGCAACGCAACATTGTTGCACAAGTTGCACTGAAAATGTTGCCCGTATTACCGCACCTTTACGTACAATTATTGCTTCGTTCAAATCTTTTTTTTCTTCCGAATTAAAAACACTGGCGGAGACGCTAATCGATAATTATTACGTCATTGCCTTAGGCACCTGGCCTAAAAAGTCGTACCACACGCACACACACACACACACACACACACACACACACACACACAAACACAAATTTCAAGATGGCGACACGCTTGGAGTCTTCAAATAAGGCGATTTTGCTGCATTAGCGTCGTGAGTATTACCCTCGCTTCGCTCGGGGATCAAAAATTATTGATGTTGTTGATGATGATGATGATTACCAAGCAGGTATATATTATACTATATTTTTTTTGTGGCAGTGCGTAACTGATTTTGCTGTTTTTCCGTTCGATCTTAACAGGATGTCGTTATACGAGGGGGGAGCAACATTTCTCCCACGGAAATCGAGGAATTCCTACATACACATCCAAAGATAATGGACGTGCAGGTAAAAACCAGCGGCCCTTCAGCTGCCACGCAGGGACACCTTTATGTACGTCATTGCTACCAAGGACTTTATAAATACGTCTTCTTTGTTAGTACTGTTTGCTTGCTCCGGTCGTTCGCTCTTTATTTCGTGGTTTCTGGGGGGGAGGGGAGGGGAGGGAATGGGAGGGTGGAGGTGTTGTGAGTGCAAGTCTGCCGGTTAATGGATTGGATTTTACAGGTTGTTGGAGTGCCGGATGTTAGACTGGGCGAGGAACTTTGCGCGTGGATTAGGTGAGTCCGGCTCAAGGGTCTCTTAGAGTGAGCAGCCAGTAAGGATAGCACTATCATACGTCACTATTTGCTGATGCACTTGTGCATCTTACTGTAAAAGTGAAGTAATGCAGGCAACATTTTCAGTGCAACTTGTCGCGCAGCAATATAATGTTGCGATGCAAGTTGCACCGTAATATCGCGCGTATTACCACCATGTTGCAAGTTGCAACCCACTTCTACTTCGTGCAGCATGTTGCTGCAACTTGCAGCACGGTGTGGCGTAATATACGCGCAACATTACGGTGCAACTTGCAACGCAACATTGTTGCAGAACGAATTGCGAGAAAATGTTGCCCAGTACGAGGCAATATATCAGCCATATCTGTTCTGTCAACCTTACACTCACCTATTTTTCTCACTACTTGACTGATTGCGGGGGATACTTCTTCAGGCTGCACAGCGGTAAAGAAGCTACTGAAGAGGAAATCAAGGAGTTCTGCAAAGGAAAGGTAAACAGTAACACCCACTATAAGGCTTTGTAACGTGCTGTTTTATAGTACATAATAGTTATAGTAACTAAGCTTTTGAAATTATTTAAACTTCCGTGAACCTCTGATGTTTCAAATAAAACATTGATCGCTTATGCAAATGAAAGCTCTAAACAAGTCCATTGTTTAGCAGAATCGATTTTAATTTCATTTGGACACAGAAACATATCAGTGAATGTTTCGCTTTAACTCTCCTCCAGATCACACATTACAAGATTCCTCGCTATATCAAGTTTGTGGACAGTTTTCCCACCACCGTATCTGGCAAGGTAAGAACTATTGCACTTTTAGTAAACGTGCAGCTACTTTACAAACGCTTGTCCCAACGTTTGCACTGCTCAAACGCCCAAAGATGATCCAGTATGACTCAAGTCAGGTTAACAAATTGACGTCAGTTTTTTATGTGTCTGTCCTCTTATTGATCATGAAACGCGTCATAACATTGTCAAAAAGTTGCGGATCCACGAGGCGCTTCGCCGAGTAAAATTGAAGCTGAATTCACCTTCTTCGTCCAAATCACTGTCGTCAGCACTCGATTTTATGTGTCTGTCCTCTTATTGATAATGAAAATTAGCCAATCACAAAGCGAGAAACTGACGTGTTATTGTAAAATATCGATTCGCAGCTCCAACTGTAGCCGGCTGCATGATAAAACAATTTGAATAGAAACCAAATCTCGCTAGGAAGAGGCAGACTCAGTATTTGATCCAGCGAACGAACGTTACAGGCAAGAAGCCTCCCCACCAGGCTCACATCGAATCTGCCCAACACATAATCATTGCATACGAAGTGTTTTTAAGGCTGTGTCAATTTTTCCTGCAACTTTAGCTTGTCTCGCAACGTTGACGACAGCATTTTGAGGCAAGTTGCTAAGTACATGTCACAGTGTAACATGACTACGCAACGTTTTAAAAAGTATGGCAGACAGTCGCAATTTGTCTCGTAATTTTTGTTGCGTTGTAAGTTAGTGCAAAGAGGGAATGTCGCACGCGCAATTCCTTCTGCAACTTGTGCAAATTGCAAGAAAAATGGCCTCGTGTGACATTCTTTTATCTGAAACGTTTTGGTCAGAGATTGACGTCAGCATTGGGAAGGGGGCAAGGGTATAATATGTGGTTTCACTATCAGAACGTTTGCAGTTCAATACTGGGATTACTTTAGTTCTTTCTTTTTCCCTCCAAAGGTTAAGAAGTTCGTCATCAGACAGCAAGCTTCGGAGGAGCTCGGCTTGTGATGAGCCGCCAGCCATTGAAAACGTTTCTTGTAGTGTTACGTTGTTCCTGGTTGGTTGAGCACGAACTGCCGCACCGGTTCTTTCAGTGGCGGTGATTGGCTCAGCTCGTGAGCTGGCTAATGAACTGTAAAGCGCACGTTTTTGCATCGTTCTTTTATTTGTAATGAGTCATAGTTCATTTTTAGCCTCGTCCACGCCGTTACTCTTCAAAAAATTGCCCGTTTCAGGGAATAGTGGCGTCAATGCATCGTTTTTACATCGTTTTTACATCGTTTTTACATCGTTTTTACATCGTTCATGAAAAACGCAACAGAATTCCGTTTGTTTTCAAACCAGGAAACCATTTGGTGTGGACGATACCTTTTGTGAGCCCTCACAAGATAAGAAATATCCATGACTGTTTTTCAATTATGATGAGCGAGTTCTCTGATCAATATTGTCCAAATTGTTTTCAGAAATAGTCGGCTTGTTTCTCCCGGCTGAGCCGGAGCCTAAAACGCATCAACGCCGGAGACGTGTGAACACATCGGCCAGGTTTACTTTTAAATTTTCGGCTTTCCGACAAGTTGCACAGTACTGTTTTGTTTGAATTATCATAATTTGTTTTGGAGATCAAATATTTAGCTTCTATTAGATCGCACGGCTAATATCACAAGGCACATTCAAATCAGCCGGGCCTTATATGGCGAAACACTCTCCTTTGATTAAATCAGTGTCAGTTATACATCGTGAAGTTTATGCTTTGTCGGGGACACTGTGCTGATGCGATTTCATTCCTTTTTAAGTTGTTTATTTTATAGTTTTAACGCCCTCCGCAAACATAGATACTCTCGTGTGACCACGAATGTGTCTCGCGTGATCGATATTTGCCTCGCAAATGTGGTTTTGCTGAATATGTTTGAGTTTGAAACACTCAAAACATCATCCAACGTTTGTTTTACGGCATTTAGCGCACATTTTACGTTGCACCGCACGTTTCACCGAAATTCTGCTGGCGTTCTTTCGTCTCGTACCGTTTACCGAAATTACGAGGACTAATCGAAGATCAGCAGAATTTTTCTGCGATAATGCACATTTTTCTGCGATACTCCACATTTTTCTGCGATTATGCACTTGTCTGTTCCGAGCCGGACTTTTCGAGAAACTGTGCCTTTGACGAAGAGATGATATTCAAGGTCAACTATGGGTATAATTTCCGAAGCGGAAATGCTTTCGTTGTCTTTCTTGTTCGGCTCATAATATTGTTTTGCTTCTACATTTGCTGGCGACAGGATGTTATTCTGATTAATTTACATTAATGGCTCGCAAGAAGAATTATTTGATGCACATTCTTGTCAATCAAGGAACTTTATGCTGGTGAACCAATCACTCGTAAGCATTCATATCACGACATTTATATCCAAAAGTTTTGAGTGTTGTTTATGACCGTGAATGCTGTGTGTAACCGCTGGGTGTAGTGGCAGCTGGCTCAACATGAACCACTTGGGCGAATGAATAGATCTTTTGTGTGGGCGATTGAGCTTTTGTCAGTGATGAAATGTGGCCTTTTGCAGGCAAATTAGCATGACTGTGTGATAGTCGTTCGACGTTCGCTGGATTGTCAACTGAGGAAGGATTTCTGAAAAAAAAAGGTAAGTAAGTGATATAAAATATCGATGGATGATATCCTACTTTATAAATACTTGTGCCCATCCGGCTGTGAAATCACTACATCACTTCTGTAGTGGTAAGCTGACTGCTTGCGAGTGGTTGTAGAAACACTACTTTAGCGCCTTCGCATTAAGTAATAGAATCTTTATTCAATCACTGTATGCTAACATTTAAGCTACCGTTTCTTCTTTTCCGACCGACATGCTGTTATACGGCCTCAGCACACACGGCAACAACCCTCCTTCTTTGTGTAAAATCTCAGTTCTTTATCGCCAAAGGCGTTAATCTTGAGTGTTTGAAACGCCGCGTTTGTCATTCAACCGTGCGTGAGTGATCATTTGCATAGCACCGTTTTGTTCATCTGAACAAGCAAGTCGAATTTGATGTGAACGGAAGCACTCTCGTGGCAAATAATTAGTAATAAATGCACTTGCAAAGCACATTCAGTTATTACGTCCGAACCAAAACACAAAGACTGTTGAAAATTCACAATGTTACAAGCCTGGTTTTAAGTACTTGAGTATTTTGCACAGTTTATCTCGGTTTTTCCGTGTTTTGCATCTGTGTATTGGGTAATACATGACATAATTATTCACTCCGTCTGAGCAATGCCGTTGTCAGTTCGGTAGATGTCTTAGTTTATATAGTTTTCAAAATGGAACAAACTAGACAAAAAAATCGTGACCGATTTCGTACACATGCGGGACGTCGACACCAGGTTATCTGACTAATTTGATCAATATCGGTGCGCAGATCATAGCCCGATTTAATAGATTTAATAGCGTGGGAGAGCATGAATTTGAATTTGAACACTGTTTCGCTTGAGATTTTATGAACGTACACTGTACCTGTGTCAATATGATCTTTGCGTTTTGAAACTTGTCACGAGGCTTGCCGGATGTAAGGGCGACACTTTGACAAGACATATAACAAGAATTTGCTAAAACGGATGCCTGGTATTGATTTCAATTCCGGACCCGCTGTGCCTTAGGCGCATCTCTCAACATAAGCACCCGTCCGAGAGGAAACACGAACAGTTGGCAAGCTGCATGCTTGGTGGCGTGTTCATACATTTTATAGTGCTTTATTTCCGGGATGTAAAAACCGCTTGGTTTTACACTATGCAATTTTTCCGGCGACAGTGGCTCCGGTCGCACTCATAACCTTAACGACATTAATATCGACATTTGCATCATTTGAAGTGCAAACAGCGCTTGCCACCAGAAATAAATGTCAGCAAGTTACTACTAAACATTGAAAAAGCCGTCGTAGTGCTCTCGATGCTGAGTTATTATCGACTAAATTTCCCAATGCGACCGGGCCCAGTGTCTGTACAGTCTGCAACGTTTTCTCGCGTGCATGTAACGTTGCACGAAGTAGAATTCAGTTCTTCTTTTTGCAACAGTTGCAGCAAGTTCCAATCTCCGTCAAACAAATTATCTCACAATTTTTGCGGCCTAGCGCGATCGAGAGCGCAGTCCCCACTTAGTTTTTATAAATCATTCAATTTTCCTATACATGCAATACTACTCCAGTCACGAGTTCTTTGCAACAATTCCTCGGCATAAATTGTTGCAAGTTGCTTTGATCGTGTTGTTACAGTTTTAGTATCTCGCGAACGACATGAGTTTTAACTATTGCGAGACAAGTTAGTTCTGAAACTGAGTTGCACTGACAGGGTAACAGCGCCTAACGCCCTGGACCCGGTTGTTCAAAGAGTGTATAGCGCTATTCGCCGGATAAATCGCTATCCAGTGGATAGTATTAACCATTAATCTTAATTCAGTCAACTGGATAAGGATTTATCCTGTGAATAGCGCTATCCATTCTTTGAACAACCGGACCCTGGACTATAGGCACTGATGGGCAATTAACAAAACGCTTTAAGGCGCGTTCTTTTAGGACCATTCCTATTCCGGAATAGACAATAATCGTGTTCTTTTGGGACCTATTCTGATGCTTGGATATAAGTCCGTTCTGCTCCCGATGGCAGAATTGACGCCAAATAGACGGAGTAGCGGTTTATTCGGAATGGACAAAAAAGGCGGTAGTCGTGTCCTTTTGGTAATTTTTGCCGCTGTCTGTTTTGGGAACTGGCCATTTTGTGTATTCTGTTATTCCTATCCCGGAATAATGAGGAATGAGGATGGAATAGTTCCAAAACAGAGAACCCTTATTTTTTGGCTGTTTTCAGGAAGACAGAATGTATTGCAGACTTGTTTGACTTCGATTTAAGTTTTCATTTGTCCAAGTAATTGATAAGTATTTGCCCATCGGTTGATTTGTTTTACGGTTTTTGTTTTGTCTCTACATTTTTCTAATTTTTTCTTATAAACGAGATTGCATGGCATCAGCAGGATTATTGAAATGCTAAATACATAAACCGCACCTGGAACATAATTGGACATTTTGGCAGAATGACTATATCTCGTCTTGACTCAATAACAGCATTTTCTGGCCATTGAGATTCGAGCCGGATTGTTTCAGTAATAAGCTATAGTATATGGGTTACATAAACTATCCAACTTTTCAATACACATGCACTTTGGCTCGTATAAAATATTTATGTAACAAGCATTTATATTCAAAACTATTCATCTGTGTTTGTGTCAAGCGTCGGAGCTTTGAAGGTGAAGGGCTCTGATCTATATGGACGCGTGGTGGGTATGTGAAGCCTATATATGTTTCCTTCGCGCTTTTTTACATGTGATGCTCATAATCTGGTTATAGAGGATTTTTCTAAGCACATCTGGCAAAAGACTCATTCTCTTTGACGAGACGGCTTCAGTTTATTACGAAATCCATTCAGTTGACTGCTATCGACTGGTAGAGACATCACACTTGCAAATTAAATCTGTACAAGTTTGGCGAGTTGTGCAGACTGCGGCTAATGTTACGGTCTGCATCTACAACAGATTGATGATGAAAATCATGCCATCTCGTACGACCATGTTTATGTTTAAAATGTTTAGTGCCCGACAGTTGTGTCAAAAGGCAACAAAGTTGGCATGGATGATTTTCATCGCCAGATGCATGATCCGTATTCCTAGATATTTTGGTGTTCACATATTTCATCCCAATATTTATCGATGGCCGAATTTCTGTGCGTCGTCATGATTGTAAGCCTTGACCAGAGATACTGATAATTATACTGATACTGTATATTACTGATCTTAATGTTTTCATTCTTCACTAATGACGTAACCGTCCTGTCTTGTAGGCGACAGGAGTTTGTCAACCAGATCCTGATAAGAATCGTACTTTCGTGCTGTTTTATTGACCACACGGCACTCCTTGCATCATTTATTAATGACCATCCAGATATTATCTATGCATATTATATTCCCAAATACAGTTTCCGTATTGAAGGTAAATTTACCCCATGTCATGAGACACTGACTGAACGCTTTAGGGCTGTCAGTCAGAAAAAATAGTTTCATTTCTAATTTCTAGGATTCATAACTTCAATGGCATGGGTTTTAGTTGACATGGAACGATTTTCCTCTCACAAAAGTCGGGGTGTGTTTAAGTTGGGAGTGGGTTTTCTTTGTTGTGATGTCCACGTTTTTCAGGATCTAACGTAATTTCCACCAAAATTTCAACAGATATGCTGTGAAGATCCTTGAGGATGAATTGTGAGCAAGAAGACGAGAACAGCCCTGCTACAGTTCCACTTGTCCCTGAACAAGAGGCAGCCGCGAGTAGCGTCAATCCTCACGCAACCGCTGGCTGTTTTTCTCTGATCTTTTTCTCTTGGATGAACAAGACCCTTAACTCAGGCAGCAAACGGCCGTTGCAGAGCGCCGACCTGTTCACCCTCGAAGAGGAAAACAACACACAAAGACTTGTAGACTGCGTTGCCACAGAATGGAAAGAAGAGGTGAAGCTGTGCAACGACTTAGGAAAGAAACCACAGTTGTGGAAAGTTGTGGCAAGAATGATCCCCGTCGGAGGTCATGGAAAGCTTGTGGCTCTCAGCCTGCTTGCATCGGCCAGTTTCGTCGGTGTGCTGGTGTTGCTCTGGTTTTTTCTGCGCTCTCTCCATGACTTTAGTTCAGTTGGCTACCTTACAACCTGTCTGTACATCTTCGGGATTGGATTATTTTCTTTGGTCAGAGCACTGTCGGTTCATCATAAGGAAAACTTCTGCGAAATCTGGGGAATGCGGCTCAAAGTGGCCATCACAGGAATTGTTTACAGAAAGGTAGGCTCGCTTCTCAATCTTCAGCTACTTTTTTAGAAGTTACTTTCTTAGAAATTACATTCTTAGAAGTTAAAGTAAATAAAAAACAGTGCTATAGGGACAGTAGTCAAGAGCAGTTTTCACTTTATACTTTGTGCTGGTCTTAAAACCATGTTCTGAATGAGTCTCTTCCCGTTATTTTTCCAGATTCTTATTATAACACGACATGACCTGGAGAAAGCAATCTGCAAGAGCGCAGTAAATCTTGTCTGCCACAACGCTGGCAAAATGGAAAAGTCGGTCATGGCTTTGGGCATGCTCATTTCAGCGGCGTTCGAGATCATTGCTTCTATTTGTATATTCTGCTTGTTGATTGGCTGGAAGGCGCTCGTCGGAACCGGAGTGTTTGTGGTAGTAGTAGTGTACATTGTACTAATTGCTGGAAAGATGTCAGACATTGAAACGATGGTTGGGAGATTCACGGACCAAAGGCTGACTTTGCTGAACGAGGTGATATCCGGAATGCGTGCGGTGAAGATGTTTGGTTTGGAGAGCAACTTCATAGACGACGTGAACCGAGTTAGGAAGTAAGCTCCATTTCATACTGCATGCAGTGACATCTATGCAATGTGTCCCTGTGAAAACCAGGATATGCTTCGGCGAAGACATAAAACGCGTTGTGTCAGCCTAAGGCCAAGCCCACATTAGTCCGTTCTCGTTTTTGTGTGTTTTTGCTTTCCGTCCACACTAAAACGATGACTCGAAAAACGGAGGTTTCCAAAAACGGTTCTTTTAGATTCTTGAAAAGGGACACGTTTTCAAATTGAACACGAATTAGTGTGGACGGACAACTCGAAAACGGAGGATTGGTGTGGACGGGCGAAAACGGTTTTTTGAAAACGCAATTGTGTGGAAGTGGCCTAAGCTTGATTTGGACATATAATTATCCAACTCCCTTAGTAACGCGCGAATATCGTGCAAATAACCCCTTTGTAGCGTGCAAAATAAACGGCCGTATTGCACATTGCTAACGCAAAACAAAAAGACAACCTCGTGTTTACTAAGGGAGTTGGATATTATATATAACTTATCCATCGTTGTTTGCGTTTTGGTTCGCCGAAGTGTCTCGCTAAAATACTGCACGACTTGCTAGTATGCAGTGGTACTACGCCGTACTATGCGCGTCAAATAAGATATATTTTATTTAACGCCGTAAGGATGGGTGTGTGTTGACGTTTGTAGCGCTAGCCTTTCGTTAAAGCAAGTGGAACTGGACGAAGGGCTAGCGCTCAGACGGCATCGTTAAGTAAAAATCATCTATAAGGCCCGGGCGTTTGCACCAGCGTCCAGTGTTTATAACCCGGTTAGACTAATCCAGGGTTATCCTTTTTTTTTTTTCCTTTCGTCATTTTTGCCAACATACTGCAAGATTTTGTTTAAAGGCGAACTAAAACGCTTAAAACTTATCAAGCATGCTGAATTCAGAGCAGAACTTTCCCGTTTTCAGGCTTAAAATGACTTAAAACGTTTAAAACGTTTGCTGCTAATCCATGCAGGATTAGCCTAATTGTCCTTTGAACAACCGGGCCCAGAACAAGACGACTGTATAGTTTTGAACGCGTTTTTGAAATCTTTTCCTCCACAGAAAGGAAATTGGTTTTCTTCGTCTCAAGAGCGCTATTCTGTCCAGCTTCATGGCTCTACGTTTCACCACTCGATCCACTGGAGCGCTGATTTCCTTCTCCGTGATGATTCTCTCAGGATTTCATCTGCACGCATTTGAAATCTTCACTCTTCTCATGGGTTTCAACATCTTGAAGTTCGCAGTCTGCGTCAATCTGGCCGATTCCCTTCGCTACCTTGTCGATGTGCGAATTGCTCTTACAAAAGCTCAGGCGTTCCTTGAACTTAACGTGGCGTCCCCTAAGGAAGACGAAGATCAATTAACAAATACAACCGACAATCCAACTTCTAAGAAAAACTCAGACCAGACCAAGAAGCCGGACACGCTTCGTAGAAAACAATGCGTGAGTTTTGACGACCAGGAAAGTTTGAAAACTTCGGGACGTGCTCTGCTTCGACGCAGGTTAATTTCCAACATTGTTAACCCTCGCGAGAGGAACCGGATTACTTTTTCAGCGTTTACATGCACTTGGGAGGAAGATGCGACCAAAAAAGCTCTGAAAAATGTAAATTTGGATATTGAAGGCAACAAACTTGTGGTTGTCACGGGACCTGTAGGGAGCGGCAAATCCTCTTTGTTGTTGAGTGTAATCGAGGAGCTTCCTCCATGCAATGGTAAGCTTACAAGTGTTGGAAGAATTGCGTACGTCTCTCACACTCCATGGGTTTTTTCGGGGACTGTGCGAGAGAATATTGTGTTCGGGAGGTCCTTCAGCCCATATCTATACCAGCAGGTGCTAGATGTATGTGACTTACTTAAAGATCTCTTGAACCTGCCGAGTGGAGATATGACTAAACTAGGACAACACGGAGTGAGTTTGAGCGGTGGTCAGCGGGCACGCGTCAGTTTAGCACGCGCCCTGTATTCTGAAGCGAACATTTACTTACTTGATGACCCGTTGAGTTCGGTTGATGCCAAAGTCGGGAAACGCATTTTGGAAAGATGCATCTGCGGCATGTTGTCTGATCGCCTGCGTGTCCTAGCAACACACCAAGTGCAGTTCCTGAAGAAAGCCGATCACGTGATTGTGCTAAACCGAGGTAAGGTGACGTATCAAGGCAGCCCTAGTGATGTCCCGGATGATAAAGCAATGTCCAAGGTTCCCAAAATCAGCAGGAAAATGCGCTGGAAGAGTGTATACGGGATGGTGAAGAGTGGAAAAGGCAGAAGCTTAAAGAGACGAGTATCTAGCATAGTCGGAACTATGGAGTCTGTCACGGATGTAGTTCTCGAAAGTTTGCATAGTCTTCAAGGTCTCCAGGAAGTGGATGAAGACAGGAAGACGGGTTCGGTTGGCTTTGCGTGCTATCGTGACTTCTGGAAGGCTGGCTTGAATCCTGGTTTATTCGTAACATTGGTTTTGCTGTTTTGTCTCACTGAAGGTACCGGAACTTAGCACAACTGTCAAGGCTTAACTATATGTTTTGTTTTGTTTTGTTTTGTTTTGTTTTTTTTTTGGGGGGGGGGGGGGGGGGGGGGGGGGGGCGAGATTAAGATCCTGTAAAAGTTTGAGGACTTAAGAGTTACAACCGTTCAGAGTTGTCACTGCAGCGAATGATACTGTGTTGACGGAGCGAGGTTTCTTCCAAAGAAAACAAAACATGTACTGCTACCATTCAAAGCCGCTTGGTTTTCTCGTGGTTTTCGTTAAATGGTCGCAGTATCAAATTAGCAGAGGCGATTGACATTTCGCCTAATCTTGACCTAACAATTTGTAAAGGCATAATAATGTGAGTGACAGCATGTGAAAAGATCTCCTTATTGTATGTTATATAGTTCTGGGGCAGGCTTATCTATAGAAATTCATGATCCAAACATAGGGGAAAGTTGTTCTGGACTGAAAAATTAGTCAGAAACCTTAACAACTTTGATCATATTTTACTGGGACGGGAATGAGCTTTCTTCCGGAGCCTCTAAAAAATAACTTAAAAATGGTGTTGGACGGTCGCCTGACTTGTTACCATGGCAACAAGGCGTGCAAATTACACCCCTCCAAAATATGGCTGCATATTAATATGGTTGCATATGCTGGACCGAGGCTTAAAGTTTCCTGAGATATATTTAGGAGTGAGTTAATTACTTCTTTGTTGGAACTGACGCGAGTGTTTCGTGCCTACAGTTTGCCTCGTTTTACCCACTTGGTGGTTATCAAGAGTAGCCGAGATGTCAGACAAGCAGCAAAAAGAACCGACCACTCTTCGAACATACGCCGCTCTGGTCCTGATTGCTCCCGTGGTAACAACGCTAGCCGCCTACTGCTTTTACCACGTCAGTTTAAGAGCAGCCAGGACACTTCACGACAGAATGACGGAGGCTGTCATTAAATCTTCTGCGTCGTTTTTTGACACCAATTCGGCAGGTCGGATCCTTAATCGTTTTACGAGAGATGTTGGGCTGATGGACAAAGCTCTGCCCCTTTGCTTCCTCAGAACGGTCCAGATTGGATTGTTTGCCTTCACTGCCTGCCTTGTTCCGATTGCAACTAACTATTGGGTGTTGGTGGCGGGGCTGCCGCTGTTCGCTGTTTACGTGTATTACGGGCGCTTTTACTTGAAGTCGTCGAGAGAGTTGAAGAGGCTCGAATCTCTTAAGTGTAGTCCTTTGTATGCACACATCTCCGAGACTGTGTTTGGGCTGGAGACTATACGCACGTGTAATGCAGAAGGGCAATTCTTAAGGCAGTTTTACAGGTGAGGTCTGAGACGTTTCCTTCCGACCTCCAGTTTGTCGCTGAAGAGTGTAGACTAAACTAATGTACCACAAGGCAAGGCGCGCATCCAGCTGGCGGGCTATACCTGTAGGTTCGGCGAACTAATAATGGAGTATTAAAACAGATGGGCTTTAGAACTCATTATAGGCTAGCTATTCCGACACAACTACAAAATGCATCGATCTTGACGCCGAAGGCAGTTTGAGGGCTGAACGTTGAGATTATTGCTTGTCGTGTCAGTGTAATAATGCTTGGTTTTTTGTTTGTTTGTAACTTTTTTTCTTTTTCTTGTGATAAGGTATCAGGACCAGAACACGCAGGCCTTGTTCATTGTAGTGTCCATTGAGCGTTGGATAGGACTTCGGCTGGAAATTGTGTGCGCTTTTTACGTCACAGCTGTTGCTGGTGGAGCGTTACTGATTGGCGGGAGCTCAGGTTTGTGTGGCAAGTTGTGATTGGTCCTCGTCAAGCATACACTTTAATTTATAACATCGTTTCTTTTTTCTCGAAACAGCCTTGGTCGGCCTTGCTTTAACCTTTGCCATGGAAACTTTGACCACTACGCAGAATGTTGTTCGTTATGCTTCAGAAGTAGAGAACGTGATGACGTCAGTCGAGAGATTATTGGCGTACTCCAAACTTGAGCCTGAACCAGGATACAGCGTTGAGAAGGAAATTTCCGCGTCGTGGCCTCAGGAAGGACGACTTGAGTTTAAAGACGTGTCTCTGGAGTACATCGAAGGCGGACGCAAAGTGCTGCAAAACATATCGCTGAACATAGCACCCAAAGAGAAAATTGGCATCGTAGGTCGCACTGGCGCCGGAAAGTCATCCATTGTTGCTGCGCTGTTTCGTATGCCGGACCCAAAGGGGAAGGTGCTCATTGATGGTGTAGATATTGGGACCCTCAACCTGCAGGTAGCGCGCAGAGCTATGGCCGTCATCACTCAAGACCCGGTACTGTTCTGTGGATCCTTGAGAAAGAACTTAGACCCTTTTGACCGCTTCCAGGATACGGACATGTGGACTGTGCTGGAGCAGGTTCAGATGAAACCCTTGGTAGAAGATTTACCAGGAGAACTTGATTACGAAATCAAGGAGTCGGGCTCAAACTTCAGCGTAGGTCAGCGGCAGCTGTTGTGTCTTGCGCGCGTCTTGTTACAGAAGACCAAGATTGTGATCATGGACGAAGCCACGGCCAACGTGGATTTTCAGACGGACCAGATGGTACAAGAAGTGGTTCGTAAACAGTTCCAGGACTGTACCGTGCTGGCGATCGCACACCGGCTGAACAGCGTGATCAACTACGACAAGGTGTTGGTGCTCGCTCACGGACAAGTCGCAGAGTTCGACAAACCACAAGTTTTGCTACAAAACCGAGACGGCGTTTTTGCGCAAATGGCGAGAACGCACGACGAGACGCTAGCGTGGTAAATTGTAGACTGTGTTTCTGTTGTTGAACGAGGAAGGCTTGGAATCACAGGCTACAGATTGGCTTGTAGTGTGCGTAAGTGCGCCGAACTGGTGTTACATGATTTTTCATGATAGGATTTTTCATGTTGCGCCAAGAATTAATGTTCAGGAGTAAGATCCCGAGATACGCAATGCAAATAGACTAAATCTAGCCTGCGTAACAATCGTTTCCGTTGGTTTCTGAGTGCATACGAAGCCTTTTTCGATTTTAGAACTCTCGAAAATTAACGAAATAGTCTTCGCATGCGTTCAGAAATCCATGGAAACACTTGCTACGCCGCACGCTATAACTAAAGCCAACGAACAAATTCAGGGCCCAGTTTTTCAAAGCACGATTAGGCTAATCCTGGATTAGGTCTAAACTTTCTTGTCATTTATAAGCCTAAAAAAGTGAAAGTTTCGTCCACAACGACTTTCTTGATAAAGTTGTAAGCTGGAACAAGCTTTTTATTCCATCTTCGAACAAAATCCTGCAGTATATTGGTAGAGAGGTCGAGAGAAAGAATTTCGTTAATCCTGGGTAGCTTAATCGGCTTTCGAAAAACCGGGCCCAGAATTGCAGGAAAACTGTATAAACAACAAGTGCTCTCAAATGCGCGCTTCAAAATTGTTGTAAAGTGATGTTACGCTGGTATGCACGCTCAAGAAGAATGGCAACCAGAGTAACATGAAACCGTTGTCATTCAGAGACAGACAGACAGACAGAGCGAGGCATTGGGCCAGTGTTGCACAAAACTGACAGCAAAAAGAAGGAAAGAAACGAAAAGAATTATTTTTCTGACGATTATCAGCTATTTTGTTTATTTATACGCGTTACAAAACATTCATGGACGCCAAACTCAGAGTTTCCGCCATGACCATGAACTGAAAAAGATTAATATATTTCAGTGGGTGTAAGGTAAAATTGCTGCTCATTTTATGCTACTGGTTTTAGAATTCTTCATTCAGTCGCCCAGGATGTCCTTATCCCCAAGTGGCCATTCAAATGCAATATATAATTTAAGTTAAAAGAAACATTTGTTTGTAAAACGCGAAAGGATGATATGTAACAAATTATTTAATTTAAACAATATTTGTTCTTTACATTTGCTCCAGGAGCTAAAGCTCAACGAGGGAGCTTACGTAAGTTTTATACACAACAAACGCTGCTTAAAACGGGATAACAGAAAAAAGACAAAATAAAAGCAAAAACACAGAAAAGGAAAAAGCAATGTAACAAATATTTAATTATATACAGATAAAATTGGCAACTCGTGATCGCATTATCCCACCCCCTCCCCCACCCCCACAGTCCAACGTTTTGCCATCCCTCATAGCCGGGATAGCAACATCGCAAGGAATATCTGAAGAATATGGTACAGCCGCTGACAGATTTAAGAGCTGAAGAAAGTGATGACACAGTCGTTCATACACGAGGAAAGGACGGGAGAATAATCCTGGTACTAACAATTATTGTTAGTACCAGGAAACGTCGAATGAAAGAAGGGACTGTTTGTTTTACAGTTTTACAGATATCGAAGTTTATCAAAACCGATACAAGTGTTTTTAAATAGAATTGACTGAAACCGTGATCGTGACGAATTGCGCTATGTGGTGTTAATTTCACGCATTTTTTCGTGAAGGGTCGGCACCATTTTGCATTTTATGAATAATTATCAGAGACAAGAGAGTTTCGTCGTTCTGCCGTTCGAACTTCCCGTACAACGGTTCCTTGGAAGAGTGCGAAGTTTGTGGACGACACGTTTGAGGAATGGCACGAGAACAGACAGACCAAACTTGCTGAAACATGCCATAGGTCTGCTCTTTTAAAACTGAGGTTCCGCACTGAGAAAAATGCGGGTTCTGTGCCTTTTGTGTCACATATGTCAGTGTAAATTGGTTCACATACGAACGGATTGGGAAAGAAGAGAAAGGTAAGCAACGTCGGATTTTGTGCTTATTTATACACGGAGTAGTGAATTTCGCTAGTGCGTTTTTTGGTGAGCATATAAATCACTGAATGTCCTACAATATCTAGATTTACTAAACGCAGATTTCGGATGTCTTGTTACGTATAAAATTTCTACCAAAACACAGCCGGACCCGGCGGATGACCAATAAATCGATAAAGAAAAAATACAAAATATGTCAAGCATTCATAACAGCAGTCCCGATAAAATACAAAAGTCGACCGATGTCTGTGGAAAGCGGTTTAGGATTCGTCCAGCCGGATTAGTGTCGAAGAAAATGGCAGGAGATTTTAGGACCGCTCCTGTCATCCGCTGATGCAATGTCTTGGCTGCTCCTATAGAGATGTAGTAGAACCAGAAGGCGACCAACGTTACGATTATGAACGAAAGCGCCACCAAAGCCGCATATATTGGAAGAGTCTTCGGTTCCCTTTGCTGGTCACGTGACATAGTAGATATCCGTGAGAGCCACCAATTTGGTGCGATGAGACAAACTGCAAGAAAAAAAGATACATCTAAGGAAACGGATATAATTCTCTGACTGTTTGTGTTCCTTGTTAACATCAATCTTTGAAATGCAAAAGACATGATTAAGAAGCTTACATATCCGGCGCACTGAGAAAGAGTATATATATACACCATTAATTTTCATTTATTATTGATATAGTGATGAACCAAAAGCTTTAACTAACGGCGAAATATTCACTCTGCATGTAATGATGGACCAAAAACTTCGCCGTTAACTAACGGCGAAATATTCATTCTCTATATAGTGATGCTAGACAATCAGATAAACACAAACTATGTGAATAACTTTATTCTGCATGGGGCGTGTTACCAATTAGGTTTCACGCCCTGACTCGTCGTCTCTACATAAAATTAAACTTAGTAGAATAAAAACGCTTGGGGCGTGGAACTCAATTACTAAAAGTTTGTAATTTTTGGTGGCCCGCCGTTCACTAACAGCGAAGTTTGGATCAGTTATATGTAGAGAAGCGTAATTGCTAATTTTGCATTGTCTCTGTATTACGATTAACGTCAAATTTTTCATTTATGTATATTCCTCGCGAAAAGCACTCAATAATAGCTCAGCGCCAATTCTTTTGTGATATAAACGCGTCCGCAAAGCAGCTGAAATTTATATCACTGCCGACCACCGCAAAGGTGCACAGTGCTGCGGGCAGAACTCCGTGGAATGATTATACGTGAATAACTGATACGGACACATTTGAGCGCTTTTCACTGTTGACACACACTCAGTTCATTTTTTCCTATACGAGGTGAAACACCCCTTTTTACTTTGTCTCCGCAAAGTGACGTGAAAAATTGCCATGGCACTTGGAGGGCGAAACTGCACTGGGGCATTAGCTCCTGCGTATTTGTCTTTCTTGACCGCTTCCGTGTCGTTTGTCTTCTTCTTCATAACCGTAGCAGGGAACTTGCTCATTTGCCTTGCGGTCTACAGGGATCCTAATCGAGAACTCCGCACGCCCTTTAACTTCTTCGTAGTCAACCTCGCGTTCGCAGACCTCATCGTTGGCTTGGTTCACCAACCCATCTCTGGGGCAATCCACTTGAAAGAAGGCCTGACGGATAGACCATTGGGCGACTCAGCCTACATATTAATCCACATGCCCTACTTTATCTCTTGTACAGCGTCCGTCCTCAGCTTGGCAGCGCTCACAATCGATCGATACATCGCCATTGCCTCGCCGCATTATTATCGTGCGAAACACAACGGAAAGAAAACGATGATCGCTCAGTCGTTGATGATCTGGGTCATTTCCATTTCACTCCCGTTCATTTATTTCAAAGTTGACTACATCGCTTACGCCTTCGTATTTGTCAACACGGCCGTTGTCCTGACCCTTATCATTCTGATCGTATCCTACGTGCAAATCTACCGCAAGATTCGGAACCAGTTCCAAATTTCTGCCAAAATGACAGCTGGAATGGACAAAGCTCAAGCAAAGCGCATAGCCAGCGAGAACGAGACTCGAGTGACCAAGGCCTTCATGTTGGTTTTAGTAGCTTATCTTCTGTGCTACACTCCATCCTGTGTCATGATCTACATCATGAATTTCTGCCTCACCTGCAGTTGTTACTCCATCCACTGGCTCAGGGACATGCAGTTTGTTTTCGTGCCGCTCAACTCGTCTTTGAATCCGTTTCTGTACGCCTGGCGGCTTCCCAGCTTCCGCAGTGCTCTTGGCGTTATTGCCGGACTACGCGAGAGGAAGATTCGTCCCAGCCCGGCACCGATATGACAAAATCCGACAGTATCCATGCTTCCCAGGCCCCTATTCGCCCGTCATTACCAGCTGCAGCTTCCGAGGAAGAAGGGTCACGCCTCCATTCTGACGAAAGGAACCCCGAAGCTATGGAAGAGGATTTTACAAAACTAGCAGAACCTGAAGATAATGTAGACCAGTCAAGTTTGAATACAAAGATTTAACCTCCCCAACCTTTAAACCCATAAAAAGACTCGGTGTAGTGCTCAAATTCACCTTACCTATCAACAGGTATTATGGTAGCGCTGTTTGTAAAAGCGAATTTTAAACGGCAAGAAGACATTCTAAGCTAAAATCAGTTGTACTATTTTAGAGTTTTTTCGCCAAAACCCGAGTTATCTGCACTTTTGCAAACTTTGTTCCACCGAAATCAAGGAATCTCTTTAGTTTAAAATGTTCATTCCTCCAAAAATTAAAGATTCTTATTTTTTTCCGTGTTTGAGAAAAACAGGTGTTAGAATTATCCGGTATTCAATAGAAGGGGCTTAATAGTTTTAAATTCAGAAACTATTAATTACGGAGGAACTACAAATAGGTCATTTACCAAACAACTCATGCGCAGAAGTAACGAGCACCGCACCAAAGCGAGGCCAAGCATTTGCGACCAAACAAATATTAGGGCAGGTGATTGACCACAACACAGGCGGCGGATGCTCTGTGATCCTCTAATAGAAACCAAGTTCTTTGATGTCCTTGTAAAATCTAGAAAGTGAAATGAAATTGAACACAAATAAAGCAAGTTTTTGGTGTTAAATTTGCACATGTTTTCGTTAAGGGTCAGCACTCACTTGCATTTTGTGAATAATTATCAGAGGCGAGAGAGATTCGTTCTACCGTTTGAACTTCCCAGTACACAGCTTGGAACTCGAGTGCAAAGTTTGAGGACGACACGTTTGAGGAATGGAACGAGGGCAGACGGACCAAACTTGCTGATACTTCGCACCGCTGCTTCTTTAAAACCGTGAAGTTCACCGAGAAAAAGACGGGTTCTCTGATTTTTGTGTCACATGTGGCAGTGTAAATCGGTTCACATACAAACGGAAGGGTAGGGAACGGACTGGACGAAGAAGAGAAAGGTAAGCAACGTCAGATTTTGTGCTTATTTATTTATTTATACGGAGTAGTGAATTTCGCTAGTGCATTTTTTATTTATTTTGTTGAGCATATCACTCACTGAATGTCCCACAATATCTAATTTTCCTAAATGCAGATTTTAGATGTCATTCTACGTATAAAGTTTCTACCAAAGCACAGCCGGGCCCGGCCGATGACCAATAAATCGATAAAAAAAAGTACAAAATACAAAATATGTCAAGTATTCATAACAGCAGTCCCGATAAAATAAAAAAGTCGATCTAGTTTAGAAGTTCCCCGCAACCAAAAATATAGCGACGTAAAGAAAATAAATGTGTGGTCATGTCTTTCATTCCCAGCAAAGACTACCCAAAGCATATGGCGTATGTTCAGTTCATTGCAAAGCGCCATGCCATTCACATGCATGCCGTCTTATTAATCAATTTTGTTCCTTCCGAGCGCAAGAAATGGCAATTATTGTTACCACTCTTTTGCGCGCAGTGTTTTCACCTTCCAAACTCGTTGTTTCCCCTAAGTTGCTAATATACTAAGGAAGCCAACCTGCTGAATGGCAAATGACTACAAGAAGATTATACAAACTTGCTACGAATTATCTTATTTAACCTGTCTTTGAGTTCTTAGTCCTGATAGTTAGATTTGTATTAACTGTCTTGAATTGTCAGAGTGCAAAGTTGCCTGATTTAATACCGCATTTGACTCCACCTGAAGGAGATAACGGCAATGGCACATGAACATATTTTTACGTTTGATAATCTTGCAAGTGTACGACGGTTTCACTTCAATTTAGTCACGCCTGTCCTTTTTTATGCACTCATTGTCTCTTTGTAAGTCTTCACCATCTGGTAGAACAAACTCTTCGGCTGTTGCAACAAACTCTTTGGGTTATCAAACTCGGCTACCCGCCCTCCATCAAGCACCAGGACTTTGTCGTAGTTCATCACCGTGTCGAGGCGATGGGCGATTGTCAGCACAGTGCAATGCTTGAAGTATTGCTGAACGACTGTTTGGATCATCTGATCTGTTTGGAAATCCACGTTAGCAGTGGGTTCGTCCATGATTAAGATTTCTGTGTTCCTGGTCAATGCGCGCGCAAGACACAGTAGCTGCTGTTCTCCCACGCTAAAATTGGACCCAAACTCCGTGACGTGGTACTGCAGTTGTCCTGGTAATTCCTGCACCAACGACTTCAGTCCAACTTTCTCGAGAGCACTCCATAAGCATGCATCCGTGCAGTGCACCGTAGGATCCAAATTCTCCCTTAAGCTGCCGTAATATAGCACTGGATCTTGGGTAATGACACCCATAGCTTTACGCGCTACCTGAAGGTTGAGGGTCCCAATATCCACACCATCAATGAGCATTTTCCCCTTTGGGTCGGGCATACGGAACAGCGCAGCAACAATGGAGGATTTGCCGGCTCCAGTGCGACCCACTACCCCCACTTTCTCTTTGGGAGCAATGTTCAAAGTGACATCACTTAATACTTGGACTCCGCCTTTAGTGTACTCCAGGCGGACATTCTCAAGTTGCAACCGTCCTTCCTGGGGCCATAATTCAGGAGTAGGTGCTTGAATACTGTACCCTGGCTCAGCTTCCAGTTTGGTGTACGACAATACTCTCTCCACTGACGTCATTATACTTTCCACTTGAGAGGTAGTTCTCACCAAGTATTGCACATTCCCCAAGGTTTCTACGGCAAACGTCAGAGATAGTCCTGCAGTGGCTGCAAATTAAAAAACACAGTACGAAAGTAGATGGTATAATGGAAAGTTCCTACAGTTCCGACTGTGTCGGCGGGGAGAAAAAGCGTATGAAGAATTGACTAAGGGTTGATGTGTGAAAGCTGACGCCGTTTAATAGTTTTGAACTGTCCAGTTTTTGCACATCGACCATTTAGTTGATTTACCATACATAAAAAGTAAGCGACCAATCAAAATGCTATACACTTTCCTTATTGTTTACAAAAAGTTGGTTTAATCAAATGTAAAAACATGAAACTGCCAGAACAACGATGAATTTTTTTTCCTTTATGTAAATTATTAGTACATTCACTTAAAGGCCAGTGTGGCTCCTTTGCCTTTAACCAATTGATTTGGATATTTTTTTTGAGGATTTCACATGTGAAACATACTTCTACCCTTGTGTTATTTTATTTTCATTTATTTCGTGATGATTATTGCCTATCTTCTGCAGAATGATACAAATTGTAACAAATTCATCAGTTATATGGCTACCTTTTATCTCCTCGCCCCTCCCTTCCAAAAAACGTACTCCAAGCAAGTGCTTAATTGGTGAAATGTTCGTAATGTTGCAATTGTGCTCTTCACACAGTTCTGTAGTAACTATAATATAGAAGTGTTCTTCATGCACCCACCTGGGTTTCCACCAATCACCAATGATCCAATTGCTACGACTGTGACGAAAACGGAGCTAAGAAGCTCCAGACGAACACCCATCCAACGTGCGCTTGACACGGCCATAAAGGATGCTTTAGTGTTTTCATCTTGAAATCTGGGCAGGAAAAAGCGATTACTCCAACAAGAAGTTTAATTCACATAGCTACACTAAGGCCCTGTTTACACTAACCCAAAACAATTCTTTATGTAAACGCTAACAGAATACTCAGTGAAGAAGGGTTAATTGACCTGGGACGGTGACTTGACCTGGGCCGAGCACCCAAACTGGTGTCGTGTAAACATGGCCTAAAACAACAAGCACAAAGACGGAACAATGGCCCGTGACAAACACCTAGAGGACAAGGACAGGTACTGTTAGAGCAATAACCAAGGACGGAGACTGACAATTTCAATCACGGAGACAGAACAATAATTGTCGCCCGATATAAAATATGCGCGCATTCAATTTTTGCAACGTCCCGGTTCTACCTGTACAAGGTCTTCAAAAAAATCCCTTCCACGTTGAAAGAGCGTATTGTCTCCAATCCGGCAATGGTCTCTGTGATGTGTGAGTATACAGGACTGCACTTCAGCGCTTCGAGCCTCTTCAATTCCCTGGCTGACTTGAGGTAGAACCGGCCATAGTAAACGAAAACAGCAAAGAATGGTAACACGGCAAGAAGCAACCAGTAATTAGACGCAGCAGGAACGAGAATGGCACTGAGAGTAGCCAAGAACAACTGGATTGTCCTTACGAAACGAGTTGGCAGCTGGTCATCCATGAGCCCGATGTCTCTGGAAAAGCGGTTTAGGATTCGTCCAGCCGGATTGGTGTCGAAGAAAATGGCAGGAGATTTTAGGACCGCTCCTGTCATCCGCTGATGCAATGTCTTGGCTGCTCCTATAGAGATGTAGTAGAACCAGAAGGCGACCAACGTTACGATTATGAACGAAAGCGCCACCAAAGCTGCATATATTTGAAGGGTCTTCGGTTCCCTTTGCTGGTCACGTGACATAGTAGATATCCGTGAGAGCCACCAATTTGGTGCGATGAGGCAAACTGCAAGAAAAAAAATATATAAGATACAAATAAGGAAACGGATATAATTCTCTGACTGTTTTTGTTACTTCCTTGTTAACATCAAACTTTGAAATGCAAAAGACATGATTAAGAAAGGTTTATTGTTTGGACATTTGATAAAAAGTACTATGTCATGACTAAAACCGCTTCTAACCCCTTGACTGTATCCGCTCCTCGTAAGCATTAAAAACGAAAAAAAGTGTAAGCGTTGACGTGAGAAGCGCGCTCACAGCCAACACTCCGCATACATTTTCGGAAGAAACGGCCCTAAGGTCTGTACCGCTAAAACTGCCATAAAATAAATACTTCTCTCATAACCTTGGGAAAAGCAGAAAGAAAGCATCATGAAAATGAGCCAGAAAGGATGTAAACCAGCCTTCACGTAGACCCAATAATGCTGTAAGGTCACCGATCCGGTGTTCCTGTCTTCCTTGGCTTTTTGGAGACCTGTGCCATTATTGGACCTTATTTCGTGGTTAACTTCTGAGATAAACATATTTCGGGAATTCTTTTTGCTCCCCATCTCACAGATGCTCTTTCTTCCTTCCCGCTTGTCACCAACTGAGACTTTTGCCATGAGGTTGACATCTTCAATCCGTTGTGGACTTCCTTGGTACGTCACTTTACCTTGATCAAGGATGATCACATGATCTGCTGCTTTTAAGAACTGCACTTGGTGTGTTGCAAGTACACGAAGACAACCAGATAACATGCCACAGATGCACTGGTCAAAAAGTCGTTTGCCAACTTTAGAGTCAACAGCACTCAGCGGGTCATCAAGCAAGTAAATATTTGCTTCAGCGTACACCGCGCGTGCTAAATTGACACGTGCCCGCTGACCACCGCTCAAACTCGCTCCGTGCTGTCCCACCATGGTCTCGTCTCCCGCAGGAAAAGTGGCAAAGTCTTTTGGCAGATCACAAGCTTCGAGAACCTTCAAATAAAACTGCTGCTCGAACTTCCTCCCAAACACGATATTTTCTCTAACTGTGCCCGAAAATATCCACGGAGCCTGTGAGACGTAAGCAACCCTACCAATAGTTGTTATGTTGCCATTACATAACGGAAGTTCTTCAATGACGGACTGCAGTAGGGAAGACTTTCCACAACCAACAGGTCCCGTCACGACGACTAGCTGGTTGTCAGCTACGTCTACGCTGATGTCATGTAAAGTTTTCTGGTTGATGTCTTCAGTCCACGTGGAAGAAGCCTTAGTCAGGGTAAGTCGCGTGTTTGTGTGAGGATTCACTGTGCGAAGTCTTCCTGGTCGATATTTTTTTGGCGTGGCAGTTTCAGAGTTTTCAGAGGTCTCGTTCTGTTCGTGGCTGTCCTTGTTGGCCGGGTAATCTATATCTTGCTCTAGGAATGCCTGAACTCTCTTTAAAGCGATGTGAACATCCACGAGAAACGTTAGCGAGTCAGTTATACCAATACAAATGGCAAATTTCATAACGTTAAATCCCACGAGAAGAGTGAAAATCTGGAATGCCTGAAGGTGTATGCCCGTCGCTAACAATACAGCAATGGAGCAAAGCGCTGCTATGGATGTGGCGGTGTAAGTTAAGGACGAGAAGCTGGATAATATGGCACCTTTACGACGAATACAGCCAACTTCTTTCCTGCAAGTAAGAAACACGAATAAATCTGTTGTTCCTTTACTTAACTCATGATTTCCATAAATTCATTTGGTTTTAAAGTCTTGCCTTTGAATTTGATTCTCACAAATACTCAAAGTGAGTGGATGTGGTGGGCTTGGTATGAGTTAAGACAATGACAGTATTCGCAAGACTGAGAAGAGTAATGTATAACCATTTGGTGAAATTCTTCTTTCAACTCCCGGCATGCAAAGTGGTAAATGAAGAGATGGCAGTTTCGCCAGCGTGAACAGTCCGGAATTACTTTTTAAGAAGGAGATATAGTTTTCTAGGTAAATTTTATGGATGGGAATTTGGTAGAAAGTTCCTTTAATTTATGCGTGCATAATCTTAAACGTAATGCCTTACCTCCTTAGTTCGTTTATTTTGTCTCTAAATTTCCATTCCCAAACGTTCATCTTCATTGCTCGTATTCCAGAAATGACCTCATTTAACAAAGCGAGCCTTCTGTCTGTGTGTCCAGCTGCCTTTCTTTGGAGGTCTGACATTTTTCGAGCAATCAGAAAGATGTACAGCGTGACCAGGACAAAAAAGACTAATCCAACGAGCGCCTTCCAGCCAATCAACAGCCAGAAAATACAGATAGAACTGATCAGCTCGATCGGAGAAGAAATAAGCGTTCCCAACGCTAACACGGCTTTCTGCATTTTTCCAGCATCATTGGAGACAAGGTTTATTGTGTTCACAGATACAGCTGTGCCCATTCCATGACGAGTAACCACAAGGATCTGAGGAGACAAAGTCAATTATGAGTAAGGCTCCGGTCGCATTCGTTACTTTAATGACATGAAATATCAACATTTGCATCATTTGAAGTGCAAACAGCGCGCTTGTCACCAAACATATATGTCAGAAAGTCGCTACCAAACATTGAGAAGCCGTCGCATTGCTCTCAATGCTGAGTTATTGAAAACTAAACTTCCTAGTGCGACCGGGCCATAACTAATTTTAAACTAAGCACTTAGATTTTATTATAGCTGAAGTCTCTTTTAAAAATGTAAATTGATATGCATTATTTTTTGCCGATGAAATATCACCAAACCGTCAGACAAATTAAAACACCGAAACAAGACTTTCTTGTAACTAGTCGCTCCCTCCTTCAACTTAGTTAGCAGTTTTAAATCCCCACAAGTTTCATTCCCGGCCATTGAAATTGAAGATTTCTAAACAACATTCAACATTGGCTGAGTAATGACACACGTAGTATTGGCAGAAATGATTCTGTTAACTCAAGAAGCAATTGCGGACATCCACGTTGTACAGCGTTTACTGGGAACGGAAAATGCACATAACAGCAGTGTGTCGAAAACTAATATAAAATATTGTCGTAAATGATACTGTTTCTGAGAGAAATTCATGTTTGCAGTCACCGACTTGTGATCAATGTTAAAGTACACCACTGGGAAATGTATCATATCCGTCAAATATTCAAAAATACTCAACAACTAACAAGACTGCTAACCTTTCGGTAAACTGTTCCGACAATGGCTGCCTTCAAGCGCATTCCCCACAGCTCAGAAAACAGCTCCGAATGTTGAACACACAGCGCCCTCGCCAGAGACACATTCCCTATTCCGACAATATAAAGAGAAGAGGTCAAAACATCTGCACTGGAGGACTCGCCAATAGATCTCAGGAAGAGCCAGATCAACAGAACGAGGCCGATGTTAGAGCCAGCCGTCAGAAAACGGAACGCCACCAGCGTCATATAACCTTTCAGTGGAATAACTCTCAATGTCGCTTTCCATAACTTTGGTTTTCTGCCTGCTGCGCGTGCACTTTCAGTTTGTTCCTTCCATTCTGTGACCAACGTCTCCACGATGCGTTCTGTCTTGTCGTGTTCCAGTAGAGGGAGAAGGTCTTCACTCTGAAGAGTCTTCTTGTATCCTAAATTTAGGAGATTGTTCATCCACCAAAGCAAGAGGATGGAGAGAGGGTTCGATGTTGCTCTAGGGTTTACTTCCCTGGTTGCAGTGCTCAGTTTACGAGCCTCAGTTGTCTGTTCGTCTTCTTCACCACTGAAGGCGTAGTTGTCCATTTTCTTTTTACGTTTTCCCGGCAGCCCTATCAGAAGACATTTTGTTAAATTAAATTCACCAGTTTTCTTTTAGTTAGAAAAAGTCGCACCTCAACACGAGTTTACAAACTTCTTGCGTTAGGTAGCGATGTCGGTTAGTTCAATGCTTGTTTCGTTATCGCTAAGAACACTATTAAAGTAAACTCTTTGCTCTGGCGACTCCGCAAAGGAAATAACACTCACTACACGTGTTGAACAGGCACGATGTTGCGAGCACGTTCGCAGCAGACGAGCACGTTTCTAAGGCCCCGTTTACACTAGAGCGAATTTATTCGCATTCGAGACATTAATTGTTTCCGGATTTGTGAAAACATTTATATTAACTTTGGTATCCAAAATAATTTTAAGTGTAAACGGGGCCTAATAAAACAAGCCAGGGTACGGGCAAACTCGGTCAATAAGAGATTTATTACACGACTTTGTGATGATTGAAACCTGCATCGATTGGCAAAATTTTATGCCGTGCGTAAATCGTAAACAAGACATGTCAGAGTACAAAACGACGTTTCACGCGATGTTTTCAGTGGAACAAGGAATACTCATTCTTCCTTGTGCATTTGCTATCTGTGTCCTGCTATGATTACGGATCGACAAGTTATATTTACGAGTTGCGAAATAATTTCACGATCCGTACGATCCGCACGGACGGACAAAACCACAGGCGGTGAATTTGTTATCCGATTCATATGGGACGAGTGGTGAATTTATTTAACAATTCCTACGAATTGCCGGACGACGGACAGTTCTTTCGACTCGTTAATAATTATGCAAACCGTATGAATCGTATGGATCCGACGTGATTTCACCACGAGTGGTCAGTACTTGACATGCATCATCGATGCATATGGTCATGCATGGTAGCTGCTTTAATGTGAAACTTGCAAATAGCTTCAAATACGCCTTTCTTTTTGGTTGTAAAATTTTTGTTAAAAAAGTAAAAGTAAAGTAAAGTATCTTTATTTATACACGGTAAGTAATTCAGCAGAGCTGGTGGGGCCGTGTTTCAAACTCAACGTAAATCTGTTAAAAATCCCAACTGGTCGAAGGCTAACCAGTTGGCTATTTACATAACGTGGCCGAGGATTTGAACGCGGGGCTACCGTTTTACAAATTCAGTTAGTGCTCAGAGCGGGACTTGAACCTGGGACCTCCGGATTTCAAGTCTTTTAGGGGTGAACACATTTACATTTACCGGAATCGCCGGTGACTGTGTTTCCTTTAATCGCCCCAATTGTCTCACTAGTTTTGCAGACGATCGAAGTGATCAAGCCTCAATTTTTCAACTGGTCATGAGTAAAACAACACGTGTGGGGACGTCCAAACAAACAAATGCAACTAAGTCAGACTTAAAATGCTTCCTACCCCAATTTGACTTAAGTCAGATTTAAGTTTCTACTTGGAACCCAACCATTGTGTCCATAAAACGTTCTATTTACACCTGTCTTGATGTCTAAAAAACTCAGCTCGCCTCAAACAGCTGCTCCGCACCCGGAACAACTAAAAACAAATTTGTGGATTATGCGTGACAGTGCCTTGCAAATTGGATTATACTACAACTTAAATGAGGTCTAGGAAACATTGACACCTGTAGTATTACTTAGATTGCAACATTAAATTTAGTTTTCCAGACGTACTAAGAATTCGAAAAGCCCTCGAATTGGCGACAATTTGGTTTCTGATAAGACCGGCGCCCATTCTGGAGACTGCTATGCGGCAATATAGAGGTAAGTTTTCCCGGCTTCCAGTGAGACTGCCTTGAATGGCTTTCCTTTTAGCTGGTTAACGAAAAATTATACTAGAAGTCAGCCTTGCGACCCAGTACAGAATTTCTTGTTTTAGTGCAGCAACATTTTGTCTATAGTAATTCGTTCTGATAGTAATTTAGCGTTAATGCAAAAATATTACCTCACAAAGCTTCGCAGGCTTTAGCTGGTGAGTCCGTTATGCTCAAGCAGCCACCTCACAAGTTGTACGTGCTGACTCAAATACAGGAGACAAATGCGTCAGCAGATTAAAATATTCAAAACCCAAACAATTTACACAAAAATGAACAAACAACGTGGCAAACAATAGACTCCGCCCCCTCAGGTTCTTCAAAAGGACCGTTCACAATAGACTGAGGAGCTAAAAATAACTAAGTATCCAAAGCAAGACAACGGCTTTGTAAATCAAAAGTCGTAGATGCATAGTGGCAATATTATCAAGTCACGCTTGCGAATGGGCCATTTTTTGAGAAGGAAAAAAAAACAAAAAAAACATGGACAACCAACTGCGCGAGTGGGAGCGGGGTGGGAGTGCGTTTTGTTGGTTCAAACGGCGAACTTAACTCTGCCGTGCCAAATATTTTTTAACTTATACATGAAGTAAATTTAAGTAAAGCGCTGTGATTTCAAATGGTGGTCGGAGAATTAATCGGAGGAAGAAAATTAGAACTATTCGGAGTTATCATTTTGGGAATTAATTTGCAAAGAAATAGAAGATTGCGATCTCGCGGTCAATCCAATCATTGCGATAAAGGAGGTTCAAACTATGTGTAGTTTTCTCGCCATACCTCCGTAAATCATGATTTCATAATCAAATCCACAATTAATTGCACAGAACCAGTATACATGTCAACTCTCCACTCAATGCTCATTTTTGGCCTAGTTTCAGAATCACATAAAATGTTTAGAACACTTTCCTGGGGTTACACCGACCAAAGGTTAAAATCGGTACCCTATTTCAGACTAAAATGCCGAAAATGAAACCCTTTGGGACGGCACAGTTTTGTGCAACACTGGCCCAACGACTCGCTCTGTCTGTCTGTCTGTCTGTCTGTCTCTGAATAACAACGGTTTCATGCTACACTGGTCGCCATTTATCTCGAGCGTGCATACCAGCGTAACATCGTTTTGCAACATTTTTGAAGAGCACATTTTAAGAGCTCTTGTTGTTTATACAGTTTTCCTTCAATTCTGAGTTTGCTTGTTTGTTGTGTCTTGAAATCTTATTCCTGAACATCTCTTAGCGCAGCGTCCTATCATGAAAAAGCATGTAACACCAGTTCGGCGCACTTATATACGCACACTATTAGCAAATCTGTAGCCTGTGATTCCAAGATTTCCTCGTTCAACAACAGAAACGCAGTCTACGAATTACCACGCTAGCGTCTCGTCGTTCGTTCTCGCCATTTGCGCAAAATTGCCGTCTCGGTTTTGTAGCAAAACTTGTGGTTTGTCGACTCTCTACGACTTGTCCGTGGGCGAGCACCAACACCTTGTCGTAGTTGATCACGCTGTTCAGCCGGTGTGCGATTGCCAACACGGTGCAGTCCTGGAACTGTTTACGAACCACTTCCTGTGCCATCTGGTCCGTCTGAAGATCCACGTTGGCCGTGGTTTGTCCATGATCACGATCTTGGTCTTATGTAACAAGACGCGCGCAAGACACAACAGCTGCCGCTGACCTACGCTGAGGTTTGAGCCCGACTCCTTGATTTCGTAATCGAGTTCTCCCGGTAGATCTTCTACCAAGGGTTTCATCTGAACCTGCTCCAGCACAGTCCACATGTCCGTATCCTGGAAGCAGTTAAAAGGTTTACGTTCTTCCTCAAGGATCCACAACAGTACCGGGTCTTGAGTGATGACGGCCATAGCGCTGCGCGCTACCTGCAGGTTGAGGGTCCCAATATCCACACCATCAATGAGCACCTTCCCCTTTGGGTCCGGCATTCGGAGCTGCGCAGCAATAACGGAGGACTTGCCGGCGCCAGTACGGCCTACGATGCCAATTTTCTCTTTGGGTGCTATGTTCAGCGAGATGTCTTGCAGCACTTTGCGCACGCCTTCAATGTACTCCAGAGACACGTCTTTAAACCCAAGTCGTCCTTTCTGAGGCCACGACTCGGGAATCTCCTTCTCAACGCTGTATCCTGGTTCAGGCTCGAGTTTGGAGTACGCCAACACTCTCTCGACTGACGTCATCACGTTCTCTACCTCTGAAGTATAATGAACAACATTCTGCGTAGTGGTCAAAGTTTCCATGGCAAAGGTCAACGCAAGACCGACCAAGGCTGTTTCAAGAAAAAAGAAACAATGTTATATATTAAAGTGTATGCTTGACGAGGACAAATCATAATTTGCCACAAACCTGGGCTCCCGCAACTCAGTAACGTTAAAGCAAACTCGCGCTTTGCTGTGACAAAGTGTAGAATGGTTGAGCGAGAGGAATAATTATAATTTGCATTTGAGGAGTATATGCAATTGCTACTCTGTCAGCCAATAATTAGCGCAGACTCGGTAACCCCAAGTGGTCCATTCAAATGCAATAAATAATTTAAGTTAAAAGAAACATTTGTTTGTAAAACGTGAAAGGATAATATATAACATTTTATTATATAGACACGGGTGTTTTACTGGAAATTATAAAATAACTATGATACTACGCGCGCTCTGATTGGTTAAAAAACCATTTTATAAATAAGTACAAAGACATGGAAATGACGAATCCTGAAATAAAAAGACTGCGTGTCGTCCCCTACTTCAAAGATTCATGTGTTACAGAAACTGCAGTGGGCTATTAGAGCAAATAGTGAAGCCGTGTGCAAATCATGTGCAATTAGTGAAGCAGCGTGAAGAAAAGTTGTCTGAATATTGCATGAAATTTAATTCGGAAACCGTGAGACAGAAAGCCAACAATTACACAGTCAAAGAACATTCTCTAAAGTTTCTAACCTCTATACCTTCGTCTCCTGTGGCTCGTAGCTAGTAACAGATGGCTTAGATCACCGGAGTTTCACACGAATAATTGTAGGTTTATGGTGATGAAGACACAAACAGTCTTCGCTAATGAGTCTGTCTCGGCTGTCGGCTCGGTGGCACAAAAGCTGTTGAGTCAATTCAATGGAGTTGACTGTCGTCCGGCAGAGTTCAAGTAATGCTCAAGTAAAGCAAACAAATGTACAAACTACATTCTTCAGCAGAATAGTGTTGTTGTGCAGACATGTTTACGTCGAGTGACACCGTTGTCCTGAAAGTTGAAACCTGACGGCTCAAAACATTCTCGCCGGTTCTTCTGAATTCTTGACAAACAGTGGTACTAATATCCGACACATTTCTTGCGAAATTCATCTTCATTTAGCAGCCTGTCAAGTTTTTCAAGTGAACGGGAGTGGTGTTCCGTTTTCATTCATGGACTGACTTGAGCGAAGTGTCGTGAAACAGACTTTCCGATTGGACGAGCGTGCGTTTTGACGGTTTTCGGGAGAATCTTGAACTTGATCATTTTCAATATAAAGTTCTTTCAGGTAATAAAAGCTTCGTTATTTTATAAAAGCAATATAACACTCGTTTCCATGTCTATGTACTCTTATATAAACACTTGGGATGTTGTGAGAACACTCGAAAAAGTTCAAAATCACTCGCCGAAGCGGCTCGTGATTTTGAACTTTTTCTCGTGTTCTCCCAACATCCCGCGTGTTTATATAAGAGTACATAGACATGGAAACTCGTGTTATATTGCTTAAATATACCGTGCGTAAAATCTATACGAAACTACATCCGGGACCCGAGTGGCATATTTTCCATATCCTCACTAGTGAGGATATCGTTGGCATCATTTCCCGCTTTTGCACGGTTGTTTGTGCAATTTCTCGTAAAACAATCGTGTCTAATATAATAAAAAGAAAATTACACGGCGGCTTGAAGATATGGATTTTATTTTCTCGTGGAAAAAACAATATTTTACTCACTCGCAAAGCGCTCGTTCGTAAAATATTGTTTTACCACTCGAAAATAAAATTCATGTCTTCGCGCCGCCGTGTAATATCCTCTATATATTAAATTATTTACTGATAAAAATCTCTTGCCATGCTGCATATTTTTCGATGACAAAACTCGTGATCGCATTATGCCCCCCCCCCCCCCCCCCTCCCCTCCCTCCCTCCTCCTCAACCCACATCCAACTTTTTGCTATCCCCAATAGCCGGATAGCAACGTCGCAAGGAAGATCAAGAATTTGATACAGCCTGCTGACAGATTTGAGGGGCGAGGTAAGTGATGACACAGAGCCGTTCATACACAAGGAAAGGACGGGAGAGTTGTTTATAGTACCAGGAAACGTCAAATGGATAAAGGGACTGTTTGTTTTACAGTTTGATAGATTTTGAAGTTTATCAAAATCGAATACAAGTATTTTTAAATATAATTGACTGAAACCGTGATCGTGACGAATTGCGCCATGTGTTAATTTCACGCATTTTTTCGTGAAGGGTCGGCTCTCGTTTTGCATTTGTGAATAATTATCAAGACAAGAGAGATGTCTGTGGATCATTTCGTTCTGCCGTTTGAACTTCCCGTACAACAGCTCCTTGGAAGAGTACGACACGTTGCGGACGACACGTTTGAGGAATGGCACGAGGACAGACGGACCAAACTTGCTGAAACGTCGCGCTGAGAAAGAGCCTGGGAACGAGGTTGGCGCTGAGCCTGCTTGAAGTTCCGCAGCGAGAAAAATGCGGGTTCCTGTGCCTTTTGTGTCGTATGTGGCAGTGTAAATCGGTTCACATATGAACGGAAGGGACGGGAACGGACTGGGCGAAGAAGCGGACAGGTAAGCAACGTCAGATTTTGTGCTTATTTATTTACACAGAGTAGTGATTTTCGCTAGTGCATTTTTTGGTAAGCATATAAATCACCGAGTGTCCTACAATATCTAACTACTGAATGCAGATTTTGGATGTCGTATTACATATAAAAGTTCTACCAAAACATAGCCGGGCCCGGCCGGTGACCTATAAATCGATAAAGAAAAAAGAAAAAATACCAATTAAATTAACAGTAGTCCGATCCTGATAAAATACTACAGTCGATCTAGTATAGAAGTTCCCCACAAGCGAAAAAGAATAGTGACGTAAAGAAAATAAATGTGTGGTCATGTTTTTCAATCCCAGAATAGACTACCCAAAGCGTATGGCAAATGTTCAGTTCATTGCAAAAAATGTCATGCCACTCCTCACATGCATGCTTCTTATTATCAATTTCGTTCCTATTGAAAGCGCAAGGAATGAAAATTATAGCTACCATTCTCTTGCGCTTGAGTTTTCACTTCACAAATTTTATCGTGTGAACTGGTTGCTTGCTTAGTTGTTAATATACTAAAGAAGTCAGCCTGATGAATGGCAAGTGACTCTACATGAAGATTATACAAACTTGCTGCGAATTATCTTATTTAACCTGTCTTTGAGTTCGTAGTCCTGATAGTTCGATTTGTATCAACTGTCTTGAATTGTCAGAGTGCAAAGTTGCCTGATTTACTACGGCATTTGACTCCGCCTGAAGGAGACAACGGCAATGGCACATGAACATATTTTTACGTTTGATAATCTTGCAAGAGTGTACGACGGCGGTATCACTTCAATTTAGTCACGCCTGTCCATTTTCTTTTTTTATGCACTCATTGTCTCTTTGTAAGTCTTCACCATCTGGTAGAACAAACTCTTCGGCTGTTCCAGCAAACTCTTTGGGTTACCAAACTCGGCTACCCGCCCTCCATCAAGCACCAGGACTTTGTCGTAGTTTATCACCGTGTCAAGGCGATGGGCGATTGTTAGCACAGTGCAATGCTTGAAGTATTGCTGAACGACTGTTTGGATCATCTGATCTGTTTGGAAATCCACGTTAGCAGTGGGTTCGTCCATGATTAAGATTTCGGTGTTCCTGGTCAATGCGCGCGCAAGACACAGTAGTTGCTGTTCTCCCACGCTAAAATTGGACCCAAACTCCGTGACGTGGTACTGCAGTTGTCCTGGTAATTCCTGCACCAACGACTTCAGTCCAACTTTCTCGAGAGCACTCCATAAGCATGCATCCGTGCAGTGCACCGTAGGATCCAAATTATCCCTTAGGCTGCCGGAGAATAGCACTGGATCTTGGGTAATGACGCCCATAGCTTTACGCGCTACCTGAAGGTTGAGGGTCCCAATATCCACACCATCAATAAGCACCTTCCCCTTTGGGTCGGGCATACGGAACAGCGCAGCAACAATGGAGGATTTGCCGGCTCCAGTGCGACCCACTACCCCCACTTTCTCTTTGGGAGCCATGTTCAAATTGACGTCTCCGCCTTCAGTGTACTCCAGGCGGACATTCTCGAGTTGCAACCGTCCTTCCTGGGGCCATAATTCAGGAGTAGGCCCTTGAATACTGTACCCTGGCTCAGCTTCCAGTTTGGTGTACGACAATACTCTCTCCACTGACGTCATTATGTTTTCCACTTGAGAAGTGCTTCTCACCAAGCATTGCACACTCCCCAAGGTTTCCATGGCAAATGTCAGAGATAGTCCTGCAATGGCTGCAAATTATAAAAATAAGTACGTTTAGAAAGTAAATGGTACAATGGAAAGTTCCTCCTGGGAAGGCTATTTTTCACCATGTCGGCGGGGAGAAAAAGCGCACAATGAATTGACTATAAGGGTCGATGTGTGAAAGCTGGACGCCGTTTAATAGTTTTGAATAATTTTTGAATAATTTCAATTTTGAATAATTCGTCAATTATTGACGTTTCAAGCATTAGCCCTTCGTCGGAGCAGGTGATTCATCTTGCCCAGACGCCGAGGGTTAGCGTTCGAAACATTAGCTAAAACTTTTAACGGCGTCCAGCTTTTATTTACCATACGTAAAAAGTAAACGACCGATCAAAATGCTACACTTTCCTTATTGTTTACAAAAAGTTAACTTTACCAAATTAAAAAAAAAATAGACTGCCAGAACAACGTTGCATGTTTTTTTTCCATTATGTAAATTATTAGTACATTTTCCTTTTAAGGCCTGTGACTCCTTTGCCTTTAACCGATTGATTTGGATATTGTTTTTTTAAGCTTGCACATGCGAAACTAGTCTTGTTAATTTAGTTTCATTTATTACTTGATGATTATTGCCTATCTTTTGCAGAATAATAAAAATCGTAGCAAATTCATCACACATATGGCTACCTTTTACCTCCCCCCAGTCCCCCTTTCCAGAAAAAATAGACTTCAAGCAAGGTGAAAAGTTAGTAATGTTGCATTGTGGTGTTCACACAGTTCTGTAGTAACTATAATATATAAGTGTTCTTCATGCACCCACCTGGGTTTCCACCAATTGCCAATGATCCAATTGCTACGACTGTGATGAAAACGGAGCTAAGAAGCTCCAGACGAACACCCATCCAACGTGCGCTTGACACGGCCATAAAGGATGCTTTAGTGTTTTCATCTTGAACTCTAGGCAGGACAAAGTGATTACTCCAACAAGAAGTTTAATTCACATAGCTACACGTGCTAGCCCAAGTCACATCACAGTCCCTGGTTAACTAATCAATCTTCTGTAAGCGTTTACATGGCAAAAAAATCTTCATATAAACGCTTACAGAATATTGAGTGAAGAAGGGTTGCCCCGGGGCGGTGACTTGACCTGGGCCGAGCACCCAAACCGGGATTGAGCAAACATGGCCTAGAGACAAGCAACGACAAGCGGAAGCGGAAGGATGGCACAACAATACATGCATCAAGAGTTCCGGCTTTTGGTTGGATCGTACTGTATGCTGGGTAGGTTTGGCTCAGAAAAGTGAGCTCAATCTACTTCTATCCGTTCTAAAACGCACACACCTACCAATAACCAAGCTTGAAATGCAAAATGGCGGATATTGTAAAGTCTGTGCTCACTTTTTTGAGCCAAACATACCCAGAATACAGCGCGATCCAACCAAAAGTTGATCTCTCGATGCGTGTATGGCCCATGACAAAGAACTAGAGGACAATGACATGTACTTTAACCCAACAATAACCAAGGACGGAGACTGACAGTTTTAATCACGACAGAACAATAATTGCCGCCCGATATATATTATGCATTTTATGCAACGTCACGGTTGTACCTGTACAAGGTCTTCAAAAAAATCCCTTCTGCGTTGGAAGAGCGTAATGTCTCCAATCCAGCAATGGTCTCTGTGATGTGTGAGTATACCGGACTGCACTTCAGCGCTTCGAGCCTCTTCAGTTCCCTGGCTGACTTGAGGTAGAACCGGCCATAGTAAACAAAAACAGCGAAGAATGGTAGCACGGCAAGAAGCATCCAGTAATTAGACATAACAGGAACGAAAATGCCACTGAGAGCAGACAAGAACAACTGGATTGACTTTAGGAAGCGAGTTGGCAGCTGGTCATCTATGAGCCCGATGTCCCTGGAAAAGCGGTTTAGGATTCGTCCAGCCGGATTGGTGTCGAAGAAAATGGCAGGAGATTTTAGGACCGCTCCTGTCATCCGCTGATGCAATGTCTTGGCTGCTTGTATAGAGATGTAGTAAAACCAGAAGGCGACCAACGTTACGATTATGAACGAAAGCGCCACCAAAGCCGCATATATTTGAAGGGTCTTCGGTTCCCTTTGTTGGTCACGTGACATGGTGGACATCCGGGAGAGCCACCAATTTGGTGCGATGAGGCAAACTGCAAGAGAATATAGATATAAGATAAATATAAGGACACGGATATAATTCTCTGACTGTTTGTGTTCCTTGTTGACATCAAACTTTGAAATGCAAAAGACATGATTAAGAAATCAGTGTTACATATATCGCACTGAAAGAGTATAGAAGGTTTGCACAGCGGCCATGTTTGGATGGCAGGAACAATAAAATATTTTTCCATAACAATAGAATTTCTTTTCCCAGAGGAATTGAATTCTACTGTTCCTGCCATCCAACATGGCGGCCGTGCAAACCCTATTTTTACCCCATTATTATATTGTTTGGACATTTGATAAAAAGTACTACGTCATGACTAAAACCGCTCCTAACCTTTTGACTGTATCCGCTCCTCGCAACCATTAAATAAGTTTAAAAATTAAAGAGTTGACGTGAAAAGCGCGCTCACGGCCAACACTTCTCATACATTTCCAGGTGAAACGGCCCCAAGCTCTGTACCGCTAAAACTGCTATAAAATATATACTTCTCTCATAACCTTGGGAAAAGCAGAAAGAAAACACCATGAAAATAAGCCAGAAAGGATGTAAACCAGCCTTCAAATAGATCCAATAATGCTGTAAGGTCACCGAGCCGGTGTTACTGTCTTCCTTGGCTTTTTTGAGACCTGTGCCGTTCTCAGGCTTTGTTTCCAAAGACATATTTCGGGATCTTTTTTTGCCCATTATCTCACAGATGCTTGTTCTTCCTTCCCGTTTGTCGCCACCTGAGACTTTTTGCATGAGGTCGACTTCTTGAATCCGTTGTGCACTTCCTTGGTATGTCACCATACCTTGATCAAGGATGATCACATGATCTGCTGCTTTTAAGAACTGCACTTGGTGTGTTGCAAGTACACGAAGACAACCAGATAACATGCCACAGATGCACCGGTCAAAAAGTCGTTTGCCAACTTTAGAGTCAACAGCACTCAGCGGGTCATCAAGCAAGTAAATATTTGCTTCAGCGTACACCGCGCGTGCTAAATTGACACGTGCCCGCTGACCACCGCTCAAACTCGCTCCGTGCTGTCCCACCATGGTCTCGTCTCCCGCAGGAAAAGTGGCAAAGTCTTTTGGCAGATCACAAGCTTCGAGAACCTTCAAATAAAACTGCTGCTTGAACTTCCTCCCAAACACAATATTTTCTCTAACTGTGCCCGAAAATATCCACGGAGCCTGTGAGACGTAAGCAACCCTACCAATAGTTGTTATGTTGCCATTACATAACGGAAGTTCTTCAATGACGGACTGCAGTAGGGAAGACTTTCCACAACCAACAGGTCCCGTCACGACGACTAGCTGGTTGTCAGCTACGTCTACGCTGATGTCATGTAAAGTTTTCTGGTTGATGTCTTCAGTCCACGTGGAAGAAGCCTTAGTCAGGGTAAGTCTCGTGTTTGTGTGAGGATTCACTGTGCGAAGTCTTCCTGGTCGATATTTTTTTGGCGTGGCAGTTTCAGAGTTTTCAGAGGTCTCGTTCTGTTCGTGGCTGTCCTTGTTGGCCGGGTAATCTATATCTTGCTCTAGGAATGCCTGAACTCTCTTTAAAGCGATGTGAACATCCACGAGAAACGTTAGCGAGTCAGTTATACCAATACAAATGGCAAATTTCATAACGTTAAATCCCACGAGAAGAGTGAAAATCTGGAATGCCTGGAGGTGTATGCCCGTCGCTAACAATACAGCAACGGAGCAAAGCGCTGCTATGGATGTGGCGGTGTAAGTTAAGGACGAGAAGCTGGCTAATATGGCACCTTTACGACGAATACAGCCAACTTCTTTCCTGCAAGTAAGAAACACGAATAAATCTGTTGTTCCTTTACTACTCATGATTTCCATAAATTCATTTGGTTTTAAAGTCTTGCCTTTGAATTTGATTCTCACAAATACTCAAAGTGAGTGGATGTGGTGGGCTTGGTATGAGTCAAGACAATGACAGTATTCGCAAGACTGAGAAGAGTAAATGTATAACCATTTGGTGAAATTCTTCTTTCAACTCCCGGCATGCAAAGTGGTAAATGAAGAGATGGCAGTTTCCCCAGCGTGAACAGTCCGGAATTATTTTTTAAGAAGGAGATATAGTTTTCTAGATAAATTTTATGGATGGGAATTTGGTAGAAAGTTCCTTTAATTTATGCAAAACGTGCATAATCTTAAACGTTGCCTTACCTCCTTAGTTCGTTTATTTTGTCTCTAAATTTCCATTCCCAAACGTTCATCTTTATTGCTCGTATTCCAGAAATGACTTCATTTAACAAAGCGAGCCTTCTGTCTGTGTGTCCAGCTGCCTTTCTTTGGAGGTCTGACATTTTTCGAGCAATCAGAAAGATGTACAGCGTAACCAGGACAAAAAAGACTAATCCAACGAGCGCCTTCCAGCCAATCAACAGCCAGAAAATACAGATAGAACTGATCAGCTCGATCGGAGAAGAAATAAGCGTTCCCAACGCTAACACGGCTTTCTGCATTTTTCTAGCGTCATTGGAGACAAGGTTTATCGTGTTCACAGATACAGCTGTGCCCATTCCATGACGAGTAACCACAAGGATCTGAGGAGACAAAGTCAATTATGAGTAAGGCTCCGGTCGCACTCGTTACTTTAATGACATGAAATATCAACATTTGCATCATTTGAAGTGCAAACAGCGCGCTTGTCACCAAACATATATGTCAGAAAGTTGCTACCAAATATTGAGAAGCTGTCGCATTGCTCTCAATGCTGAGTTATTATCGACTAAACTTCCTAGTGCGACCGGGCCATAACTAATTTTAAACTAAGCACTTAGATTTTATTATAGCTGAAGTCTCTTTTTAAAATGTAAATTGATATGCATTATTTTTTTGCCGGTGAAATATCACCAAACCATCAGACAAATCAAAACACCGAAAACAAGGCTTTCTTGTAACTAGTCGCTCCCTCCTTCAACTTAGTTAGCAGTTTTAAATCCCCACAAGTTTCATTCCCGGCCATTGAAATTGAAGATTTCTAGACAACGTTCAACATTGGCTAAGTAATGACACACATAGTATTGGCAGAAGTGATTCTGTTAACTCAAGAAGCAATTGCGGACACCCACTCGTTGTACAGCGTTTACTGGGAACGGAAATGCACATAACAGCAGTGTGTCGAAAACTAATATAAAATATTGTCGTAAATGATACTGTTTCTGAGAGAAATTCATGTTTGCAGTCACCGACTTGGGATCAATGTTAAAGTACACCACTGTGAAATGTATCATATCCGTCAAATATTCAAAAATACTCAACAACTAACAAGACTGCTAACCTTTCGGTAAGCTGTTCCGACAATGGCTGCCTTCAAGCGCATTCCCCACAGCACAGAAAACAGCTCCAAATGTTGAACAAACAGCGCCCTCGCCAGCGACACAGTCCCTATTCCGACAATATAAAGAGAAGAGGTCAAAACATCTGCACTGGAGGACTCGCCAATAGATCTGAGGAAGAGCGAGATCAACAGAACGAGGCCGATGTTAGAGCCAGCCGTCAGAAAACGGAACGCCACCAGCGTCATATAACCTTTCAATGGAATAACTCTCAATATCGCTTTCCATAACTTTGGTTGTTTTCCTGCTGCGCGTGCACTTTCAGTTTGTTCCTTCCATTCTGTGACCAACGTCTCCACGATGCGTTCTGTCTTGTCGTGTTCCAGTAGAGGGAGAAGGTCTTCACTCTGAAGAGTCTTCTTGTATCCTAAATTTAGGAGATTGTTCATCCACCAAAGCAAGAGGATGGAGAGAGGGTTCGATGTTGCTCTAGGGTTTACTTCCCTGGCTGCAGTGCTCAGTTTACGAGCCCCAGTTGTCTGTTCGTCTTCTTCACCACTGAAGGCGTAGTTGTCCATTTTCTTTTTACGTTTTCCCGGCAGCCCTATCAGAAGACATTTTGTTAAATTAAATTCACCAGTTTTCTTTTAGTTAGAAAAAGTCGCACCTCAACACGAGTTTACAAACTTCTTGCGTTAGGTAGCGCCTGACCAAACATTTTTAAGAAAATCGGGCGATGTCGGTTAGTTCAATGCTTGTTTCGTTATCGCCAAGAACACTATTAAAGTAAACTCTTTGTTCTGGCGACTTCCGCAAAGGAAATAACACTCACTGCACGTGTTGAACAGGCACGATGTTGCGAGCACGTTCGCAGCAGACGAGCACGCGTTTCTAAGGCCCCGTTTACACTAGAGCGAATTTATCCGCATTCGAGACATTAATTGTTTCCGGATTTGTGAAAACATTTATATTAACTTTGGTATCCAAAATAATTTTAATTGTAAACGGGGCCTAATAAAACAAGCCAGGGTACGGGCAAACTCGGTCAATAAGAGATTTATTACACGACTTTGTGATGATTGAAACCTGCATCGATTGGCAAAATTTTATGCCGTGCGTAAATCGTAAACAAGACATGTCAGAGTACAAAACGGCGTTTCACGCAATAGTTTTCAGTGGAACGAGGAATACTCATTCTTCCTTGTGCATTTGCTATCTGTGTCCTGGTATGATTACGGATCGACAAGTTATATTTACGAGTTGCGAAATAATTTCACAATCCGCACGATCCGCACGGACGGACAAAACCACAGGCGGTGAATTTGTTATCCGATTCATATGGGACGAGTGGTGAATTTATTTAACAATTCCTACGGATTGCCGGACGACGGACAGTTCTTTCGACTCGTTAATAATTATGCAACCCGTATGAATCGTATGGATCCGACGTGATTTCACCACGAGTGGTCAGTACTTGACATGCATCATCGATGCATATGGTCATGCATGGTAGCTGCTTTAATGTGAAACTTGCAAATAGCTTCAAGTACGCCTTTCTTTTTGGTTGTAAAATTTTTGTTGGTATCCGTTTTGTTTTGTATTGCAGCAAAATTCTTCTCTTGACAACTTTCGACTTCCCCATGGCGGGTTTTATGCTAACAATCGACGATGTTAGTACCAGCGATCGAAGTGATTGCCGTCTTCGTCTGAGATAGAGCAGGGACGATCTTGCGACGGCAGAACATATTTATTAGGAAATGTGTTCCGGGCAGAACACTTTTAGAGGGGAACACATTTACATTTACCGGAATCGCCGGTGACTGTGTTTCCTTTAATCACCCCAATTGTCTCACTAGTTTTGCAGACGATCGAAGTGATCAAGCCTCAATTTTTCAACTGGTCAGGAGTAAAACAACACGTGTGGGGACGTCCAAACAAACAAATGCAACTAAGTCAGACTTAAAATGCTTCCTACCACAATTTGACTTTAGTCAGATTTAAGTTTCTACTTGGAACCCAACCATTGTGTCCATAAAACGCTCTATTTACACCTGTCTTGATGGTTAAAAAACTCAGCTCGCCTCAAACAGCTGCTCCGCACCCGGAACAACTAAAAACAAATTTGTGGATTATGCGTGACAGGGCCTCGCAAATTGGATTATACTACAACTTAAATGAGGTCTAGGAAACATTGACACCTGTAGTATTACTTAGATTGCAACAAACTTTAACACTGGAGTATCAATTCAAAGAGTTTAGTTTTCCAGACGTAATAAGAATTCGAAAAGCCCTCGAATTGGCGACAATTTGGTTTCTGATAAGACCGGCGCCCATTCTGGAGACTGCTATGCGGCAATGTATAGAGGTAAGTTTTCCCGGCTTCCAGTGAGACTGCATTGAATGGCTTTCCTTTTAGCTGGTTAACGAAAAATTATACTAGAAGTCAGCCTTGCGACCCAGTACAGAATTTCTTGTTTTAGTGCAGCAACATTTTGTTTATAGTAATTCGTTCTGATAGTAATTTAGCGTTATTATGCAAAAATATTACCTCACAATGCTTCGCAGGCTTTAGCTGGTGAGTCCGTTATGCTCAAGCAGCCACCTCACAAGTTGTACGTGCTGACTCAAATACAGGAGACAAATGTGTCACCAGATTAAAATATCAAATTACACTTAAATTTACACAAAAATGAACGAACAACGTGGCAAACAATAGACTCCGCCCCCTCAGGTTCTTCAAAAGGACCGTTCACAATAGACTGAGCAGCTAAAAATAACTAAGTATCCGAAGCAAGACAACGGCTTTGTAAATCAAAAGTCGTAAATGCATGGCAATATCATCAAGTCACGCTTGCGAATGGGCCATTTCTGAGAAAAAAACAAAAAACAAAACAAAACAAAACAAAATAAAACAAAACAAAACAAACATGGACAACCAACTGCGCGAGTGGGAGCGGGGTGGGAGTGCGTTTTGTTGGTTCAAACGGCGAACTTAACTCTGCCGTGCCAAATATTTTTTAACTTATACATGAAGTAAATTTAAATAAAGCGCTCTGATTTCAAATGGTGGTCGGAGAATTAACCGGAGGAAGAAAATTAGAACTATTCGGAGTTATCATTTTGGGAATTAATTCGCAAAGAAATAGAAGATTGCGATCTCGCGGTCAATCCGATCATTGCGATAAAGGAGGTTCAAACTATGTGTAGTTTTCTCGCCATACCTCCGTAAGTCATGATTTCATAATCAAATCCACAATTAATTGCACAGAACCAGTATACATGTCAACTCTCCACTCAATGCTCATTTTTGGCCTAGTTTCAGAATCACATAAAATTTTCAGAACACCTTCCTGGGATTACACCGACCAAAGGTTAAAATCGGTACCCTATTTGCTCGCGGGGGCCTGGGGCCCACGAGAGCTTAAAAATGAGAATTTTTATTTATTTATTTTTTCCTTTTTGTGGGTCGAGAATCAGCACACGGTGATTGGTTCATATTATCACGTGCTGGGCGATGACGTAATTGACTTCGCTAAACAACTCGAGATGTGGCCAGTGAATTGCTCGTTACTTATGTGTAAAAGTTAACTGCCATCCCATCCAAACTCAACACCATTTGGCTCTGTGGAATATCCACGGATAAACTGGATTTTCGGGAACGATTTTGGCTCGCGTTCACCGCGGAAGCTTTGAGAATAGCCGTAAACAAATATTTGATGGTACCGCTGTCGCCGATAAATATTTAGTCCCGACGAAACTTTCTGTGGCGACACGAAATACTGTTGGGAAGATAACAGGGCGAAAGCAGAAACCAAAGCTACGGTGAGCTTTAGCCGTAAAACAATGACGCTTTATGCTTTACTCTGTACATATGACATCTGTTGCCTCATAAAATTCTTCTGCGTATCGTACATTGCCTGTTGAAGTGTTTCTTTCATTCGATCATGTAGCCTTTGTTTCGCAATGGTCAGTGAATACCAGAAATGAAAAATACACCGAAATAATTCTAAGGATTGAGTTTGCAGTCACAAATGGACTGAACACACTGTGAACAAAAGCGCAATAATATTGTAAACATCTCTCGTGTGACATTCCTCGCTTTCAATTTTATATTTGTTACAGAGCACGAATACTCGAAAGCCTGATAGAAAGAAACGTATTGAGTTAATAAAAGAAAACACATAAGTAGTGAAGCGAAAAAGTAAACTGCATCCCATTCAAATTCAACGCCATTTGGCTCTGTGGAATATCCACGGATAAACTGGATTTTAGGAAAAGATTTTGGCTCGCGTTCACCGCACAAGCTTTGAGAATAGCCGTAAACAAATGTTTGATGGTACTTCTGGGGTATTGCAAATATCTCTGTCACCGATAAGTATTTAGTCCCGACGAAACTTTCTGTGGCGACACGAAATACTTTTGGGAAGATAACAGGGCGAAAACAGAAACCAAAGCTACGGTGAGCTTTAGCCGTAAAACAATGACGCTTTATGCTTTACTCTGTACATGACATCTGTTGCCTCATAAAATTCTTCTGCGTATCGTACATTGCCTGTTGAAGTGTTTCTTTCATTCGATCATGTAGTCTTTGTTTCGCAATGTTCATTAAATACAAGAAATGAAAAATACACCGAAATAATTCTGAGGATTGAGTTTGCAGTCACAAATGGACTGAACACACTGTGAACAAAAGCGCAATAATATTGTAAACATCTCTCGTGTGACATTCCTCGCTTTCAATTTTATATTTGTTACAGAGCACGAATACTCGAAAGCCTGATAGAAGAAACGTATTGAGTTAACAAAAGAAAACACATAAGTAGTGAAGCGAAGGCTGGATTAATCTTGGCCTCTGATTAGAAATATGAGTCAAGGTCAAACTGTCATAATCGATTGTGCATAAAAAGATATGTCACGCATTCTCAAGATGCAGGGTCGCTCAACCTTTAAGAAGCAAGTGTATGAGTGTTGTAATAATAATTATTAGTTTAATCAAGGTGTCAAAAGAGCAAGGTGTCAAAAGCCAAGTTCTCTATACTGTGTGATATTTTTATGGTGAGAAATTGGAAGTCTCTCTTGGGAGTTCCGCTCTTGTCCCCTACTTTCCATTTTATATTCTGGTCTCGACCCAACTCACGCCGCGATCTCACTGGCAAGGCCAGTCTAGTTCAGACTAAAATGCCGAAAATGAAACCCTTTGGGACGGCACATACCTATATGGCTCATATATGGGAGCACCCCCCCGCCCGGGTGTTTGTTGTCTTTACATGTACAAGCGCGGCATCCGTGCATTTGCGTAGAATAACAGAAATATCTGATCGTGGCCTACGTGCAAATCTACCGCAAGATTTGTAACCAGTTCCAAATTTCTGCCAGAACGACAGCTGGAATGGACAAAGCCCAAGCAAAGCGCATAGCCAGCGAGAACGAGACTCAAGTGACCAAGGCCTTCATGTTGGTTTTAGTAGCTTATCTTCTGTGCTACACTCCATCCTGTGTCATGATCTACATCATGAATTTCTGCCTCACCTGCAGTTGTTACTCCATCCACTGGCTCAGGGACATGCAGTTTGTTTTCGTGCTGCTCAACTCGTCTTTGAATCCGTTTCTGTACGCCTGGCGGCTTCCCAGCTTCCGCAGTGCTCTTGGCGTTATTGCCGGACTACGCGAGAGGAAGATTCGTCCCAGCCCCGGCACCGATATGACAAAATCCGACAGTATCCATGCTTCCCAGGCCCCTATTCGCCCGTCATTACCAGCTGCAGCTTCCGAGGAAGAAGGGTCACGCCTCCATTCTGACGAAAGGAACCCCGAAGCTATGGAAGAGGATTTTACAAAACTAGGAGAACCTGGAGATAATGTAGACCAGTCAAGTTTGAATACAAAGATTTAACCAGCTCCCCAACCTTTAAACCCATAAAAAGACTCGGTGTAGTGCTCAAATTCACCTTACCTATCATCAGGTATTATGGTAGCGCTGTTTGTAAAAGCGAATTTTAAACGGCAAGAAGACATTCTAAACTAAAATCAGTTATACTATTTTAGAGTTTTTTCGCCAAAATCCGAGTTATCTGCACTTTTGCAAACTTTGTTCCGCCGAAATCAAAGAATCTCTTTAGTTTAAAATGTTCATTCCTCCAAAAATTAATTGATAAAAATTCTTATTTTTTGCGTGTTTGAGAAAAACAAGTGTTAGAATTATCCGGTATTCAATAGAATGGGCTTAATAGTTTTAAATTCAGAAACTATTAATTACGGAGGAACTACAAATGAGGTCATTTACCAAACAACTCATGCGCAGAAGTAACGAGCACCGCACCAAAGCGAGGCCAAACACTTGCGACCAAACAAATATTAGGGCAGGTGATTGACCACAACACAGGCGGCGGATGCTCTGTGATCCTCTAATAGAAACCAAGTTCTTTGATGTCCTTGTAAAATCTAGAAAGTAAAATGAAATTGAACACAAATAAAGCAAGCTTTTGGTGTTAAATTTGCACATTTTTTCGTTAAGGGTCAGCACTCACTTGCATTTTGTGAATAATTATCAGAGGCGAGAGAGATTCGTTCTACCGTTTGAACTTCCCAGTACACAGCTTGGGATTCGAGTGCAAAGTTTGCGGACGACACGTTTGAGGAATGGCACGAGGGCAGACGGACCAAACTTGCTGATACTTCGCACCGGAGCCTGCTTCTTTAAAACCGTGAAGTTCACCGAGAAAAAGGCGGGTTCTGTGATTTTTGTGTCACATGTGGCAGTGTAAATCGGTTCACATACAAACGGAAGGGTAGGGAACGGATTGGACGAAGAAGAGAAAGGTAAGCAACGTCAGATTTTGTGCTTATTTATTTATTTATACGGAGTAGTGAATTTCGCTAGTGCATTTTTTATTTATTTTGGTGAACATATCAATCACTGAATGTCCCACAATATCTAATTTTCCTAAATGCAGATTTTAGACGTCATTCTACGTATAAAATTTCTACCAAAGCACAGCCGGGCCCGGCCGATGACCAATAAATCGATAAAGAAAAATACAAAATACAAAATATGTCAAGTATTCATAACAGCAGTCCCGATAAAATAAAAAAAGTCGACCTAGTTTAGAAGTTCCCCGCAACCAAAAATATAGTGACGTAAAGAAAATAAATGTGTGGTCATGTCTTTCACTCCCAGCAAAGACTACCCAAAGCATATGGCGTATGTTCAGTTCATTGCAAAGCGCCATGCCATTCACATGCATGCCGTCTTATTAATCAATTTTGTTCCTTCCGAGCGCAAGAAATGGCAATTATTGTTACCACTCTTTTGCGCGCAGTGTTTTCACCTTCCAAACTCGTTGTTTCCCCTAAGTTGCTAATATACTAAGGAAGCCAACCTGCTGAATGGCAAATGACTACAAGAAGATTATACAAACTTGCTACGAATTATCTTATCTAACCTGTGTCTTTGAGTTCGTAGTCCTGATAGTTAGATTTGTATCCACTGTCTTGAATTGTCAGAGTGCAAAGTTGCCTGATTTAATACCGCATTTGACTCCACCTGAAGGAGACAACGGCAATGGCACATGAACATATTTTTACGTTTGATAATCTTGCAAGTATACGACGGTGTCACTTCAATTTAGTCACGCCTGTCCTTTTTTATGCACTCATTGTCTCTTTGTAAGTCTTCACCATCTGGTAGAACAAACTCTTCGGCTGTTCCAGCAAACTCTTTGGGTTACCAAACTCGGCTACCCGCCCTCCATCAAGCACCAGGACTTTGTCGTAGTTTATCACCGTGTCGAGGCGATGGGCGATTGTCAGCACAGTGCAATGCTTGAAGTATTGCTGAACGACTGTTTGGATCATCTGATCTGTTTGGAAATCCACGTTAGCAGTGGGTTCGTCCATGATTAAGATTTCTGTGTTCCTGGTCAATGCGCGCGCAAGACACAGTAGTTGCTGTTCTCCCACGCTAAAATTGGACCCAAACTCCGTGACGTGGTACTGCAGTTGTCCTGGTAATTCCTGCACCAACGACTTCAGTCCAACTTTCTCGAGAGCACTCCATAAGTATGCATCCGTGCATTGCACCGTAGGATCCAAATTCTCCCTTAAGCTGCCGTAAAATAGCACTGGATCTTGGGTAATGACACCCATAGCTTTACGCGCTACCTGAAGGTTGAGGGTCCCAGTATCCACACCATCAATGAGCACCTTCCCCTTTGGGTCGGGCATACGGAACAGCGCAGCAACAATGGAGGATTTGCCGGCTCCAGTGCGACCCACTACCCCCACTTTCTCTTTGGGAGCAATTTTCAGAGTGACGTCACTTAATACTTGGACTCCGCCTTCAGTGTACTCCAGGCGGACATTCTCGAGTTGCAACCGTCCTTCCTGGGGCCATAATTCAGGAGTAGGCGCTTGAATACTGTACCCTGGCTCAGCTTCCAGTTTGGTGTACGACAATACTCTCTCCACTGACGTCATTATACTTTCCACTTGAGAAGTACTTCTCACCAAGTATTGCACATTCCCCAAGGTTTCTACGGCAAACGTCAGAGATAGTCCTGCAGTGGCTGCAAATTAAAAAACACAGTACGAAAGTAAATGGTATAATGGAAAGTTCCTACAGTTCCGACTGTGTCGGCGGGGAGAAAAAGCGTATGAAGAATTGACTAAGGGTTGATGTGTGAAAGCTGACGCCGTTTAATAGTTTTGAACTGTCCAGTTTTTGCACATCGACCATTTAGTCGTTTTACCATACATAAAAAGTAAGCGACCAGTCAAAATGCTATATACTTTCTTTATTGTTTACAAAAAGTTGGTTTAATAAAATGTAAAAACATGAAACTGCCAGAACAACGATGAATTTTTTTTCCTTTATGTAAATTATTAGTACATTCACTTAAAGGCCAGTGTGGCTCCTTTGCCTTTAACCAATTGATTTGGATATTTTTTTTGAGGATTTCACATGTGAAACATACTTCTACCCTTGTGTTATTTTATTTTCATTTATTTCGTGATGATTATTGCCTATCTTCTGCAGAATGATACAAATTGTAACAAATTCATCAGTTATATATGGCTACCTTTTATCTCCTCACCCCTCCCTTCCGAAAAACGTACTCCAAGCAAGTGCTAAATTGGTGAAAAGTTCGTAATGTTGCAATTGTGCTCTTCACACAGTTCTGTAGTAACTATAATATGTAAGTGTTCTTCATGCACCCACCTGGGTTTCCGCCAATCACCAATGATCCAATTGCTACGACTGTGATGAAAACGGAGCTAAGAAGCTCCAGACGAACTCCCATCCAACGTGCGCTTGACACGAACATAAAGGATGCTTTAGTGTTTTCATCTTGAAATCTGGGCAGGAAAAAGCGATTACTCCAACAAGAAGTTTAATTCACATAGCTACACTAAGGCCCTGTTTACACTAACCCAAAACAATTCTTTATGTAAACGCTTACAGGAAGGGTTAATTGACCCGGGAAGGTGACTTGACCTGGGCCGAGCACCCAAACTGGTGTCGTGTAAACATGGCCTAAAACAACAAGCACAAAGACGGAACAATGGCCCGTGACAAACACCTAGAGGACAAGGACAGGTACTGTTAGAGCAATAACCAAGGACGGAGACTGACAATTTCAATCACGGAGACAGAACAATAATTGTCGCCCGATATAAGATATGCGCGCATTCAATTTTTGCAACGTCCCGGTTCTACCTGTACAAGGTCTTCAAAAAAATCCCTTCTGCGTTGCAAGAGCGTATTGTCTCCAATCCGGCAATGGTCTCCGTGATGTTTGAGTATACAGGACTGCACTTCAGCGCTTCGAGCCTCTTCAATTCCCTGGCTGACTTGAGGTAGAACCGGCCATAGTAAACGAAAACAGCAAAGAATGGTAACACGGCAAGAAGCAACCAGTAATTAGACGCAGCAGGAACGAGAATGGCACTGAGAGTAGCCAAGAACAACTGGATTGTCCTTACGAAACGAGTTGGCAGCTGGTCATCCATGAGCCCGATGTCTCTGGAAAAGCGGTTTAGGATTCGTCCAGCCGGATTGGTGTCGAAGAAAATGGCAGGAGATTTTAGGACCGCTCCTGTCATCCGCTGATGCAATGTCTTGGCTGCTCCTATAGAGATGTAGTAGAACCAGAAGGCGACCAACGTTACGATTATGAACGAAAGCGCCACCAAAGCCGCATATATTTGAAGGGTCTTCGGTTCCCTTTGCTGGTCACGTGACATAGTAGATATCCGTGAGAGCCACCAATTTGGTGCGATGAGGCAAACTGCAAGATAAAAAAGATACATCTAAGGAAACGGATATAATTCTCTGACTGTTTGTGTTACTTTCTTGTTAACATCAAACTTTGAAATGCAAAAGACATGATTAAGAAAGGTTTATTGTTTGGACATTTGATAAAAAGTACTATGTCATGACTAAAACCGCTTCTAACCCCTTGACTGTATCCGCTCCTCGTAAGCATTAAAAAAGAAAAAAAGTGTAAGCGTTGACGTGAGAAGCGCGTTCACAGCCAACACTCCGCATACATTTTCGGAAGAAACGGCCCTAAGGTCTGTACCGCTAAAACTGCCATAAAATAAATACTTCTCTCATAACCTTGGGAAAAGCAGAAAGAAAGCATCATGAAAATGAGCCAGAAAGGATGTAAACCAGCCTTCAAGTAGACCCAATAATGCTGTAAGGTCACCGATCCGGTGTTCCTGTCTTCCTTGGCTTTTTGGAGACCTGTGCCATTATTGGACCTTATTTCGAGGTTAACTTCTGAGATAAACATATTTCGGGAATTCTTTTTGCTCCCCATCTCACAGATGCTCTTTCTTCCTTCCCGCTTGTCGCCAACTGAGACTTTTGCCATGAGGTTGACATCTTCAATCCGTTGTGGACTTCCTTGGTACGTCACTTTACCTTGATCAAGGATGATCACATGATCTGCTGCTTTTAAAAACTGCACTTGGTGTGTTGCAAGTACACGAAGACAACCAGATAACATGCCACAGATGCACCGGTCAAAAAGTCGTTTGCCAACTTTAGAGTCAACAGCACTCAGCGGGTCATCAAGCAAGTAAATATTTGCTTCAGCGTACACCGCGCGTGCTAAATTGACACGTGCCCGCTGACCACCGCTCAAACTCGCTCCGTGCTGTCCCACCATGGTCTCGTCTCCCGCAGGAAAAGTGGCAAAGTCTTTTGGCAGATCACAAGCTTCGAGAACTTTCAGATAAAACTGCTGCTTGAACTTCCTCCCAAACACAATATTTTCTCTAACTGTGCCCGAAAATACCCACGGAGCCTGTGAGACGTAAGCAACCCTACCAATAGTTGTTATGTTGCCATTACATAACGGAAGTTCTTCAATGATGGACTGCAGTAGGGAAGACTTTCCACAACCAACAGGTCCCGTCACGACGACTAGCTGGTTGTCAGCTACGTCTACGCTGATGTCATGTAAAGTTTTCTGGTTGATGTCTTCAGTCCACGTGGAAGAAGCCTTAGTCAGGGTAAGTCTCGTGTTTGTGTGAGGATTCACTGTGCGAAGTCTTCCTGGTCGATATTTTTTTGGCGTGGCAGTTTCAGAGTTTTCAGAGGTCTCGTTCTGTTCGTGGCTGTCCTTGTTGGCCGGGTAATCTATATCTTGCTCTAGGAATGCCTGAACTCTCTTTAAAGCGATGTGAACATCCACGAGAAACGTTAGCGAGTCAGTTATACCAATACAAATGGCAAATTTCATAACGTTAAATCCCACGAGAAGAGTGAAAATCTGGAATGCCTGGAGGTGTATGCCCGTCGCTAACAATACAGCAACGGAGAAAAGCGCTGCTATGGATGTGGCGGTGTAAGTTAAGGACGAGAAGCTGGCTAATATGGCACCTTTACGACGAATACAGCCAACTTCTTTCCTGCAAGTAAGAAACACGAATAAATCTGTTGTTCCTTTACTACTCATGATTTCCATAAATTCATTTGGTTTTAAAGTCTTGCCTTTGAATTTGATTCTCCCAAATACTCAAAGTGAGTGGATGTGGTGGGCTTGGTATGAGTCAAGACAATGACAGTATTCGCAAAACTGAGAAGAGTAAATGTATAACCATTTGGTGAAATTCTTCTTTCAACTCCCGGCATGCAAAGTGGTAAATGAAGAGATGGCAGTTTCCCTAGCGTGAACAGTCCGGAATTATTTTTTAAGAAGGAGATATAGTTTTCTAGATAAATTTTATGGATGGGAATTTGGTAGAAAGTTCCTTTAATTTATGCAAAACGTGCATAATCTTAAACGTTGCCTTACCTCCTTAGTTCGTTTATTTTGTCTCTAAATTTCCATTCCCAAACGTTCATCTTTATTGCTCGTATTCCAGAAATGACTTCATTTAACAAAGCGAGCCTTCTGTCTGTGTGTCCAGCTGCCTTTCTTTGGAGGTCTGACATTTTTCGAGCAATCAGAAAGATGTACAGCGTGACCAGGACAAAAAAGACTAATCCAACGAGCGCCTTCCAGCCAATCAACAGCCAGAAAATACAGATAGAACTGATCAGCTCGATCGGAGAAGAAATAAGCGTTCCCAACGCTAACACGGCTTTCTGCATTTTTCTAGCGTCATTGGAGACAAGGTTTATCGTGTTCACAGATACAGCTGTGCCCATTCCATGACGAGTAACCACAAGGATCTGAGGAGACAAAGTCAATTATGAGTAAGGCTCCGGTCGCACTCGTTACTTTAATGACATGAAATATCAACATTTGCATCATTTGAAGTGCAAACAGCGCGCTTGTCACCAAACATATATGTCAGAAAGTTGCTACCAAATATTGAGAAGCTGTCGCATTGCTCTCAATGCTGAGTTATTATCGACTAAACTTCCTAGTGCGACCGGGCCATAACTAATTTTAAACTAAGCACTTAGATTTTATTATAGCTGAAGTCTCTTTTTAAAATGTAAATTGATATGCATTATTTTTTTGGCGGTGAAATATCACCAAACCGTCAGACAAATCAAAACACCGAAAACAAGGCTTTCTTGTAACTAGTCGCTCCCTCCTTCAACTTAGTTAGCAGTTTTAAATCCCCACAAGTTTCATTCCCGGCCATTGAAATTGAAGATTTCTAGACAACGTTCAACATTGGCTAAGTAATGACACACATAGTATTGGCAGAAGTGATTCTGTTAACTCAAGAAGCAATTGCGGACACCCACTCGTTGTACAGCGTTTACTGGGAACGAAAATGCACATAACAGCAGTGTGTCGAAAACTAATATAAAATATTGTCGTAAATGATACTGTTTCTGAGAGAAATTCATGTTTGCAGTCACCGACTTGGGATCAATGTTAAAGTACACCACTGTGAAATGTATCATATCCGTCAAATATTCAAAAATACTCAACAACTAACAAGACTGCTAACCTTTCGGTAAGCTGTTCCGACAATGGCTGCCTTCAAGCGCATTCCCCACAGCACAGAAAACAGCTCCGAATGTTGAACAAACAGCGCCCTCGCCAGCGACACAGTCCCTATTCCGACAATATAAAGAGAAGAGGTCAAAACATCTGCACTGGAGGACTCGCCAATAGATCTGAGGAAGAGCGAGATCAACAGAACGAGGCCGATGTTAGAGCCAGCCGTCAGAAAACGGAACGCCACCAGCGTCATATAACCTTTCAATGGAATAACTCTCAATATCGCTTTCCATAACTTTGGTTGTTTTCCTGCTGCGCGTGCACTTTCAGTTTGTTCCTTCCATTCTGTGACCAACGTCTCCACGATGCGTTCTGTCTTGTCGTGTTCCAGTAGAGGGAGAAGGTCTTCACTCTGAAGAGTCTTCTTGTATCCTAAATTTAGGAGATTGTTCATCCACCAAAGCAAGAGGATGGAGAGAGGGTTTGATGTTGCTCTAGGGTTTACTTCCCTGGCTGCAGTGCTCAGTTTACGAGCCCCAGTTGTCTGTTCGTCTTCTTCACCACTGAAGGCGTAGTTGTCCATTTTCTTTTTACGTTTTCCCGGCAGCCCTATCAGAAGACATTTTGTTAAATTAAATTCACCAGTTTTCTTTTAGTTAGAAAAAGTCGCACCTCAACACGAGTTTACAAACTTCTTGCGTTAGGTAGCGCCTGACCAAACATTTTTAAGAAAATCGGGCGATGTCGGTTAGTTCAATGCTTGTTTCGTTATCGCCAAGAACACTATTAAAGTAAACTCTTTGTTCTGGCGACTTCCGCAAAGGAAATAACACTCACTGCACGTGTTGAACAGGCACGATGTTGCTAGCACGTTCGCAGCAGACGAGCACGCGTTTCTAAGGCCCCGTTTACACTAGAGCGAATTTATCCGCATTCGAGACATTAATTGTTTCCGGACTTGTGAAAACATTTATATTAACTTTGGTATCCAAAATAATTCTAAGTGTAAACGGGGCCTAATAAAACAAGCCAGGGTACGGGCAAACTCGGTCAATAAGAGATTTATTACACGACTTTGTGATGATTGAAACCTGCATCGATTGGCAAAATTTTATGCCGTGCGTAAATCGTAAACAAGACATTTCAGAGTACAAAACGGCGTTTCACGCAATGTTTTCAGTGGAACGAGGAATACTCATTCTTCCTTGTGCATTTGCTATCTGTGTCCTGCTATGATTACGGATCGACAAGTTATATTTACGAGTTGCGAAATAATTTCACGATCCGCACGATCCGCACGGACGGACAAAACCACAGGCGGTGAATTTGTTATCCGATTCATATGGGACGAGTGGTGAATTTATTTAACAATTCCTACGGATTGCCGGACGACGGACAGTTCTTTCGACTCGTTAATAATTATGCAACCCGTATGAATCGTATGGATCCGACGTGATTTCACCACGAGTGGTCAGTACTTGACATGCATCATCGATGCATATGGTCATGCATGGTAGCTGCTTTAATGTGAAACTTGCAAATAGCTTCAAGTACGCCTTTCTTTTTGGTTGTAAAATTTTTGTTGGTATCCGTTTTGTTTTGTATTGCAGCAAAATTCTTCTCTTGACAACTTTCGACTTCCCCATGGCGGGTTTTATGCTAACAATCGACGATGTTAGTACCAGCGATCGAAGTGATTGCCGTCTTCGTCTGAGATAGAGCAGGGACGATCTTGCGACGGCAGAACATATTTATTAGGAAATGTGTTCCGGGCAGAACACTTTTAGGGGGGAACACATTTACATTTACCGGAATCGCCGGTGACTGTGTTTCCTTTAATCACCCCAATTGTCTCACTAGTTTTGCAGACGATCGAAGTGATCAAGCCTCAATTTTTCAACTGGTCAGGAGTAAAACAACACGTGTGGGGACGTCCAAACAAACAAATGCAACTAAGTCAGACTTAAAATGCTTCCTACCCCAATTTGACTTAAGTCAGATTTAAGTTTCTACTTGGAATCCAACCATTGTGTCCATAAAACGCTCTATTTACACCTGTCTTGATGGTTAAAAAACTCAGCTCGCCTCAAACAGCTGCTCCGCACCCGGAACAACTAAAAACAAATTTGTGGATTATGCGTGACAGTGCCTCGCAAATTGGATTATACTACAACTTAAATGAGGTCTAGGAAACATTGAAACCTGTAGTATTACTTAGATTGCAACAAACTTTAACACTGGAGTATCAATTCAAAGAGTTTAGTTTTCCAGACGTAATAAGAATTCGAAAAGCCCTCGAAGTGGCGACAATTTGGTTTCTGATAAGACCGGCGCCCATTCTGGAGACTGCTATGCGGCAATGTATAGAGGTAAGTTTTCCCGGCTTCCAGTGAGACTGCATTGAATGGCTTTCCTTTTAGCTGGTTAACGAAAAATTATACTAGAAGTCAGCCTTGCGACCCAGTACAGAATTTCTTGTTTTAGTGCAGCAACATTTTGTTTATAGTAATTCGTTCTGATAGTAATTTAGCGTTATTATGCAAAAATATTACCTCACAATGCTTCGCAGGCTTTAGCTGGTGAGTCCGTTATGCTCAAGCAGCCACCTCACAAGTTGTACGTGCTGACTCAAATACAGGAGACAAATGTGTCACCAGATTAAAATATCAAATTACACTTAAATTTACACAAAAATGAACGAACAACGTGGCAAACAATAGACTCCGCCCCCTCAGGTTCTTCAAAAGGACCGTTCACAATAGACTGAGCAGCTAAAAATAACTAAGTATCCGAAGCAAGACAACGGCTTTGTAATTCAAAAGTCGTAAATGCATGGCAATATTATCAAGTCACGCTTGCGAATGGGCCATTTCTGAGAAAAAAAAAAAACAAAACAAAAAAAAAACAAAACAAAACAAACATGGACAACCAACTGCGCGAGTGGGAGCGGGGTGGGAGTGCGTTTTGTTGGTTCAAACGGCGAACTTAACTCTGCCGTGCCAAATATTTTTTAACTTATACATGAAGTAAATTTAAATAAAGCGCTCTGATTTCAAATGGTGGTCGGAGAATTAACCGGAGGAAGAAAATTAGAACTATTCGGAGTTATCATTTTGGGAATTAATTCGCAAAGAAATAGAAGATTGCGATCTCGCGGTCAATCCGATCATTGCGATAAAGGAGGTTCAAACTATGTGTAGTTTTCTCGCCATACCTCCGTAAATCATGATTTCATAATCAAATCCACAATTAATTGCACAGAACCAGTATACATGTCAACTCTCCACTCAATGCTCATTTTTGGCCTAGTTTCAGAATCACATAAAATTTTCAGAACACCTTCCTGGGATTACACCGACCAAAGGTTAAAATCGGTACCCTATTTGCTCGCGGGGGCCTGGGGCCCACGAGAGCTTAAAAATGAGAATTTTTATTTTATTTTTTTCCTTTTTGTGGGTCGAGAATCAGCACACGGTGATTGGTTCATATTATCACGTGCTGGGCGATGACGTAATTGACTTCGCTAAACAACTCGAGATGTGGCCAGTGAATTGCTCGTTACTTGTGTGTAAAAGTTAACTGCATCCCATCCAAACTCAACACCATTTGGCTCTGTGGAATAGGCACGGATAAACTGGATTTTCGGGAACGATTTTGGCTCGCGTTCACCGCGGAAGCTTTGAGAATAGCCGTAAACAAATATTTGATGGATACCGCTGTCGCCGATAAATATTTAGTTCCGACGAAACTTTCTGTGGCGACACGAAATACTGTTGGGAAGATAACAGGGCGAAAACAGAAACCAAAGCTACGGTGAGCTTTAGCCGTAAAACAATGACGCTTTATGCTTTACTGTGTACATATGACATCTGTTGCCTCATAAAATTCTTCTGCGTATCGTACATTGCCTGTTGAAGTGTTTCTTTCATTCGATCATGTAGCCTTTGTTTCGCAATGGTCAGTGAATACCAGAAATGAAAAATACACCGAAATAATTCTGAGGATTGAGTTTGCAGTCACAAATGGACTGAACACACTGTGAACAAAAGCGCAATAATATTGTAAACATCTCTCGTGTGACATTCCTCGCTTTCAATTTTATATTTGTTACAGAGCACGAATACTCGAAAGCCTGATAGAAAGAAACGTATTGAGTTAATAAAAGAAAACACATAAGTAGTGAAGCGAAAAAGTAAACTGCATCCCATTCAAATTCAACGCCATTTGGCTCTGTGGAATATCCACGGATGAACTGGATTTTAGGAAAAGATTTTGGCTCGCGTTCACCGCACAAGCTTTGAGAATAGCCGTAAACAAATGTTTGATGGATACCGCTGGGGTATTGCAAATATCTCTGTCGCCGATAAGTATTTAGTCCCGACGAAACTTTCTGTGGCGACACGAAATACTTTTGGGAAGATAACAGGGCGAAAACAGAAACCAAAGCTACGGTGAGCTTTAGCCGTAAAACAATGACACTTTATGCTTTACTCTGTACATGACATCTGTTGCCTCATAAAATTCTTCTGCGTATCGTACATTGCCTGTTGAAGTGTTTCTTTCATTCGATCATGTAGCCTTTGTTTCGCAATGTTCATTAAATACCAGAAATGAAAAATACACCGAAATAATTCTGAGGATTGAGTTTGCAGTCACAAATGGACTGAACACACTGTGAACAAAAGCGCAATAATATTGTAAACATCTCTCGTGTGACATTCCTCGCTTTCAATTTTATATTTGTTACAGAGCACGAATACTCGAAAGCCTGATAGAAGAAACGTATTGAGTTAATAAAAGAAAACACATAAGTAGTGAAGCGAAGGCTGGATTAATCGTGGCCTCTGATTAGAAATAAGAGTCAAGGTCAAACTGTCATAATCGATTGTGCATAAAAAGATATGTCACGCATTCTCAAGATGCAGGGTCGCTCAACCTTTAAGAAGCAAGTGTATGAGTGTTGTAATAATAATTTTTAGTTTAATAAAGGTGTCAAAAGAGCAAGGTGTCAAAAGCCAAGTTCTCTATACTGTGTGATATTTTTATGGTGAGAAATTGGAAGTCTCTCTTGGGAGTTCCGCTCTTGTCCCCTACTTTCCATTTTATATTCTGGTCTCGACCCAACTCACGCCGCGAGCTCACTGGCAAGGCCAGTCTAGTTATTCACAAAATGCAAGTGAGTGCTGACCCTTAACGCGAAAAAATGTGCAAATTTAACACCAAAAGCTTGCTTTATTTGTGTTCAATTTCATTTCACTTTCTAGATTTTACAAGGACATCAAAGAACTTGGTTTCTATTAGAGGATCACAGAGCATCCGCCGCCTGTGTTGTGGTCAATCACCTGCCCTAATATTTGTTTGGTCGCAAATGCTTGGCCTCGCTTTGGTGCGGTGCTCGTTACTTCTGCGCATGAGTTGTTTGGTAAATGACCTATTTGTAGTTCCTCCGTAATTAATAGTTTCTGAATTTAAAACTATTAAGCCCCTTCTATTGAATACCGGATAATTCTAACACCTGTTTTTCTCAAACACGGAAAAAAATAAGAATCTTTAATTTTTGGAGGAATGAACATTTTAAACTAAAGAGATTCCTTGATTTCGGTGGAACAAAGTTTGCAAAAGTGCAGATAACTCGGGTTTTGGCGAAAAAACTCTAAAATAGTACAACTGATTTTAGCTTAGAATGTCTTCTTGCCGTTTAAAATTCGCTTTTACAAACAGCGCTACCATAATACCTGTTGATAGGTAAGGTGAATTTGAGCACTACACCGAGTCTTTTTATGGGTTTAAAGGTTGGGGAGGTTAAATCTTTGTATTCAAACTTGACTGGTCTACATTATCTTCAGGTTCTGCTAGTTTTGTAAAATCCTCTTCCATAGCTTCGGGGTTCCTTTCGTCAGAATGGAGGCGTGACCCTTCTTCCTCGGAAGCTGCAGCTGGTAATGACGGGCGAATAGGGGCCTGGGAAGCATGGATACTGTCGGATTTTGTCATATCGGTGCCGAGGCTGGGACGAATCTTCCTCTCGCGTAGTCCGGCAATACACTTGCTTCTTAAAGGTTGAGCGACCCTGCATCTTGAGAATGCGTGACATATCTTTTTATGCACAATCGATTATGACAGTTTGACCTTGACTCTTATTTCTAATCAGAGGCCACGATTAATCCAGCCTTCGCTTCACTACTTATGTGTTTTCTTTTGTTAACTCAATACGTTTCTTCTATCAGGCTTTCGAGTATTCCATCGCCAGAAATTCCGGACATTTTGCATCCACGATTGCTTCCGGTCTTTCCCAGCGGCGTGCGGTATGAGCATGCGCCATTCACACATTCAACAGTGTTACGTACTTTGCCTCAGTGGGGTGGGGGAGGGATGGGTTTCTCCGGTTCAAAAAGAGACTGCTACGTTTAGGAGACGTGCCGCTGGACGACCTAGTTGAAATTAGCTTTCGTTTGGTGTAATTTTCATGCGATTTGGAGCTTCCCAGCCCAAAATATCAACATCCGAAGTCAGCGTATTTCACGGGAGGTATTCGCCATGGTTGGCTGTGAACTGCAAATTCAAACACAAAAAGTACACATCGAATTTGCTCCAGGGGACTGACTGAGGCTTCACAGGAGATGTTCAATCCTTCGACAATCAGGTACGGGGTAGACATTTTGCGTTGTACCCAAGGTTCTTGTATTAAATGCAGCTTAAAAAGTGACAGTAGCCGGTTTTGAGCGTATTCTGCTATCAATCCCTTCTTACGTCGGCCGAAATTTTAAATTCAAAAAAGTACACATCGAATTTTACCGGAGATAAATATTTTTTGTACTGTTGTGTTTAGGAAGCTTTCCTCTTCCGAATGCTGCCCAGACATTTTTACGAACGTGCTTCAGTTAAGCGAAAAGCGCAATTTATTATGAGATCCCATACATTTCTTTGTTATTTCTTGAGCGGCTGTCAGCGTGAAACCTGATGCCTCTTCTGAGATGGCGCAACCGGATGTCTGAAATTTCTGGCGATGCGTGCTCTGTAACAAATATAAAATTGAAAGCGAGGAATGTCACACGAGAGATGTTTACAATATTATTGCGCTTTTGTTCACAGTGTGTTCAGTCCATTTGTGACTGCAAACTCAATCCTCAGAATTATTTCGGTGTATTTTTCATTTCTGGTATTTAATGAACATTGCGAAACAAAGGCTACATGATCGAATGAAAGAAACACTTCAACAGGCAATGTACGATACGCAGAAGAATTTTATGAGGCAACAGATGTCATGTACAGAGTAAAGCATAAAGTGTCATTGTTTTACGGCTAAAGCTCACCGTAGCTTTGGTTTCTGTTTTCGCCCTGTTATCTTCCCAAAAGTATTTCGTGTCGCCACAGAAAGTTTCGTCGGGACTAAATACCTATCGGCGACAGAGATATTTGCAATACCCCAGAAGTACCATCAAACATTTGTTTACGGCTATTCTCAAAGCTTGTGCGGTGAACGCGAGCCAAAATCTTTTCCTAAAATCCAGTTTATCCGTGGATATTCCACAGAGCCAAATGGCGTTGAGTTTGAATGGGATGCAGTTACCTTTTTCGCTTCACTACTTATGTGTTTTCTTTTATTAACTCAATACGTTTTTTTAAGGTCGCCCACTCCACGAAGTGGAGAGGCGACCTTTATGGGATTGAGTTGCCCCTCCTTCACTCTGCGTCCACAATGGAAATCCATATAAAGATGTGTTCTTTTGTGTTCTATCCAAATTTGGGCATTCCAAATTTGGGCGTGACAAACGGGTTAACTTGTCGAAGGTAGTTTCTTCTGATTTATTTATCATGGTTATCAAGCATTTGAAGCTTGTCGTTTGGCCATTGAGCCTGAGTGTTCCTACAGTGGTAGCTGGGCACTCACTGTACTGTGATTACGAAGCATACCGAAATTGAGCGATAATGTTCGGTCGAACGTAGATGATGAAACTGCATGGCTGTTATGCCGTGATCATGAAATGCAGCCACTGTGCCGCTCTTTTGTAACGAGGGTGCTTCTACAGCTGTAACGCATATCGAGGTTGACACAGCGGGGCAATTATGCTCGAAACTCAACACCGTTTGGTTCTGTGGCACATGTACGGATAAACTGGTTTTGGCTTGCGTTCTTGAGTTCACCGCGGAAATTTCGTGGATTCGATATTTGATGGATACCGCTACGCGATTGCAAATAACTCTGTCGCCGCTAATTATTTAGTCCCGACGAAACTTTCTGTGGCGACACGAAATACTTCTGGGAAGATGACAGGCCGAAAACGGAAACCAAAGCTACGATGAGCTTTGGCCGTAAAACAATAGCGATTTATGCTTTACATTGTACATGACATTCGTTGCCCAACAAAATGCTTCTGCTTATCAAAGATTGCCTGCTGAAATGTTTCTTCCATTCGATCATGTAGCTTTTGTTTCGCAATGGTCAATGTTTACTAGAAATGAACAATACACCGAAATAGTCCTGAGCATTGAGTTTGCAGTCACAAATGGACAGAACACGCTGTGAACAAAACCGCAAAATATTGTAAACATGTATCGTGTTTCATTCATTCCTGGCTTTCAGTCCCGCGGGCTTTCAGTTTTATATTTGTTACAGAGCACGAATACTCTAAAGCCTAAGAGAAGAAACGCATTCAGTTAATAAAAAAAAACAAAAGTATTGAAGCGAAGGCTGGATTAACCGTGGCCTCTGATTAGAAAAAAATGTTCGAAGTCAAACTGCCAAAATTGATTGTGCATAAAAAGATATGTCACGCATTACTCAGCTTTTCTTGACGGCTGACACTTTTGCTCCTAAACTCAAAATGCAGAGACGCTCAACCTTCAAGAAGCAAGTGTATGAGTGTTGTAATGATAATTTATAGTTTAGCCAGGTTTCATTGAAGCAAAGTGTCAAAAGCCAAGTTCTCTATACTGTGTGATATTTTTCTGGTGAGAAACTGAAGTCTCTCTTGAGAGTTCCGCTCTTGTCCCTTCTGTCCAGTTTAGTATATTCTGGTCTCCACGCAACTCACGCCGCAAGCTCACTGGCAACGCCAAATCAACTGGGTCCCTGCAATTTCATCGTTCGAGAAAGCTAGCCATTTCTGGCCGTTGGTACTTTTCCCGGTCGTCTTTGCACTACAGAGATCTATTTAAAACTAGATTACCCTTGATGGGTTCAACTAGCAATCCAATTCTTAAAGCGTCCTCCCAGCCTTCGAATTTCGTGCACATTGGAGGGTCTGGGTACCAGGTTGCTCAGATTTCGCGCAAACAAATTTCTCTTACTTTGGCGCAAAAAAATTAATCCTGATCAGGCAGTATAACATATATGGGCGACCTTACAGCGGCCACGCAGCTTTGATCTATCAGGCTTTCGAGTATTCGTGCTCTGTAACAATTATAAATTGAAAGCGAGGAATGTCACACGAGAGATGTTTACAATATCATTGCGGTTTTGTTCACAGTGTGTTCAGTCCATTTGTGACTGCAAACTCAATTCTCACAATTATTTCGGTGTATTTTTCATTTCTGGTATTCAATGACCATTGCGAAACAAAGGCTACATAATCGAATGAAAGAAACACTTCAACAGGCAATGTACGATACGTACAAGAATTTTATGAGGCAACAGATGTCATGTACAGAGTAAAGCATAAAGCGTCATTGTTTTACGGCTAAAGCTCACCGTAGCTTTGGTTTCTGTTTTCGCCCTGTTATCTTCCCAAAAGTATTTCGTGTCGCCACAGAAAGTTTCGTCGGGACTAAATGTTTATCGGCGACAGCGGTATCCATCAAATATTTGTTTACGGCTATTCTCAAAGCTTCCGCGGTGAACGCGAGCCAAAATCGTTCCCGAAAATCCAGTTTATCCGTGCCTATTCCACAGAGCCAAATGGTGTTGAGTTTGGATGGGATGCAGTTAACTTTTACACACAAGTAACGAGGAATTTACTGGCCACATCTCGAGTTGTTTAGCGAAGTCAATTACGTCATCGCCCAGCACGTGATAATATGAACCAATCACCGTGTGCTGATTCTCGACCCACAAAAAGAAAAAGAAAAAGAAAAATTTGCGTTTTTAAGCTCGCTTGGGCGCTTGGGCGCTTGGGCCCCAGGCCCCCGCGAGCAATTATCAGAGGCGAGAGAGATTCGTTCTACCGTTTGAACTTCCCAGTACACAGCTTGGAACTCGAGTGCAAAGTTTGCGGACGACACGTTTGAGGAATGGCACGAGGGCAGACGGACCAAACTTGCTGATACTTCGCACCGGAGTCTGCTTCTTTAAAACTGAAGTTCACCGAGAAAAAGGCGGGTTCTGTGATTTTGTGTCACATGTGGCAGTGTAAATCGGTTCACATACAAACGGAAGGGTAGGGAACGGATTGGACGAAGAAGAGAAAGGTAAGCAACGTCAGATTTTGTGCTTATTTATTTATTTATACGGAGTAGTGAATTTCGCTAGTGCATTTTTTATTTATTTTGTTGAGCATATCACTCACTGAATGTCCCACAATATCTAATTTTCCTAAATGCAGATTTTAGATGTCATTCTACGTATAAAGTTTCTACCAAAGCACAGCCGGGCCCGGCCGATGACCAATAAATCGATAAAGAAAAATACAAAATACAAAATATGTCAAGTATTCATAACAGCAGTCCCGATAAAATAAAAAAGTCGACCTAGTTTAGAAGTTCCCCGCAACCAAAAATATAGTGACGTAAAGAAAATAAATGTGTGGTCATGTCTTTCATTCCCAGCAAAGACTACCCAAAGCATATGGCGTATGTTCAGTTGATTGCAAAGCGCCATGCCATTCACATGCATGCCGTCTTATTAATCAATTTTGTTCCTTCCGAGCGCAAGAAATGGCAATTATTGTTACCACTCTTTTGCGCGCAGTGTTTTCACCTTCCAAACTCGTTGTTTCCCCTAAGTTGCTAATATACTAAGGAAGCCAACCTGCTGAATGGAAAATGACTACAAGAAGATTATACAAACTTGCTACGAATTATCTTATTTAACCTGTCTTTGAGTTCGTAGTCCTGACAGTTAGATTTGTATCAACTGTCTTGAATTGTCAGAGTACAAAGTTGCCTGATTTACTACCGCATTTGACTCCACCTGAAGGAGATAACGGCAATGGCACATGAACATATTTTTACGTTTGATAATCTTGCAAATGTACGACGGTATCACTTCAATTTAGTCACGCCTGTCCTTTTTTATGCACTCATTGTCTCTTTGTAAGTCTTCACCATCTGGTAGAACAAACTCTTCGGCTGTTGCAACAAACTCTTTGGGTTATCAAACTCGGCTACCCGCCCTCCATCAAGCACCAGGACTTTGTCGTAGTTCATCACCGTGTCGAGGCGATGGGCGATTGTCAGCACAGTGCAATGCTTGAAGTATTGCTGAACGACTGTTTGGATCATCTGATCTGTTTGGAAATCCACGTTAGCAGTGGGTTCGTCCATGATTAAGATTTCTGTGTTCCTGGTCAATGCGCGCGCAAGACACAGTAGCTGCTGTTCTCCCACGCTAAAATTGGACCCAAACTCCGTGACGTGGTACTGCAGTTGTCCTGGTAATTCCTGCACCAACGACTTCAGTCCAACTTTCTCGAGAGCACTCCATAAGCATGCATCCGTGCAGTGCACCGTAGGATCCAAATTCTCCCTTAAGCTGCCGTAATATAGCACTGGATCTTGGGTAATGACACCCATAGCTTTACGCGCTACCTGAAGGTTGAGGGTCCCAATATCCACACCATCAATGAGCATCTTCCCCTTTGGGTCGGGCATACGGAACAGCGCAGCAACAATGGAGGATTTGCCGGCTCCAGTGCGACCCACTACCCCCACTTTCTCTTTGGGAGCAATGTTCAAAGTGACATCACTTAATACTTGGACTCCGCCTTCAGTGTACTCCAGGCGGACATTCTCGAGTTGCAGCCGTCCTTCCTGGGGCCATAATTCAGAAGTAGGTGCTTGAATACTGTACCCTGGCTCAGCTTCCAGTTTGGTGTACGACAATACTCTCTCCACTGACGTCATTATACTTTCCACTTGAGAAGTACTTCTCACCAAGTATTGCACATTCCCCAAGGTTTCTACGGCAAACGTCAGAGATAGTCCTGCAGTGGCTGCAAATTAAAAAACACAGTACGAAAGTAAATGGTATAATGGAAAGTTCCTACAGTTCCGACTGTGTCGGCGGGGAGAAAAAGCGTATAAAGAATTGACTAAGGGTTGATTTGTGAAAGCTGACGCCGTTTAATAGTTTTGAACTGTCCAGTTTTTGCACATCGACCATTTAGTCGATTTACCATACGTAAAAAGTAAGCGACCAATCAAAATGCTATACACTTTCCTTATTGTTTACAAAAAGTTGGTTTAATCAAATGTAAAAGCATGAAACTGCCAGAACAACGATGAATTTTTTTTTCCTTTATGTAAATTATTAGTACATTAACTTAAAGGCCAGTGTGGCTCCTTTGCCTTTAACCAATTGATTTGGATATTTTTTTTGAGGATTTCACATGTGAAACATACTTCTACCATTGTGTTATTTTATTTTCATTTATTTCGTGATGATTATTGCCTATCTTCTGCAGAATGATACAAATTGTAACAAATTCATCAGTTATATGGCTACTTTTTATCTTCTCACCCCTCCCTTCCGAAAAACGTACTCCAAGCAAGTGCTTAATTGGTGAAAAGTTCGTAATGTTGCAATATTGTGCTCTTCACACAGTTCTGTAGTAACTATAATATGTAAGTGTTCTTCATGCACCCACCTGGGTTTCCACCAATCACCAATGATCCAATTGCTACGACTGTGATGAAAACGACGCTAAGAAGCTCCAGACGAATTCCCATCCAACGTGCGCTTGACACGACCATAAAGGATGCTTTAGTGTTTTCATCTTGAAATCTGGGCAGGAAAAAGCGATTACTCCAACAAGAAGTTTAATTCACATAGCTACACTAAGGCCCTGTTTACACTAACCCAAAACAATTCTTTATGTAAACGCTTACAGGAAGGGTTAATTGACCTGGGACGGTGACTTGACCTGGGCCGAGCACCCAAACTGGTGTCGTGTAAACATGGCCTAAAACAATAAGCACAAAGACGGAACAATGGCCCGTGACAAACACCTAGAGGACAAGGACAGGTACTGTTAGAGCAATAACCAAGGACGGAGACTGACAATTTCAATCACGGAGACAGAACAATAATTGTCGCCCGATATAAGATATGCGCGCATTCAATTTTTGCAACGTCCCGGTTCTACCTGTACAAGGTCTTCAAAAAAATCCCTTCTGCGTTGCAAGAGCGTATTGTCTCCAATCCGGCAATGGTCTCCGTGATGTTTGAGTATACAGGACTGCACTTCAGCACTTCGAGCCTCTTCAATTCCCTGGCTGACTTGAGGTAGAACCGGCCATAGTAAACGAAAACAGCAAAGAATGGTAACACGGCAAGAAGCAACCAGTAATTAGACGCAGCAGGAACGAGAATGGCACTGAGAGTAGCCAAGAACAACTGGATTGTCCTTACGAAACGAGTTGGCAGCTGGTCATCCATGAGCCCGATGTCTCTGGAAAAGCGGTTTAGGATTCGTCCAGCCGGATTGGTGTCGAAGAAAATGGCAGGAGATTTTAGGACCGCTCCTGTCATCCGCTGATGCAATGTCTTGGCTGCTCCTATAGAGATGTAGTAGAACCAGAAGGCGACCAACGTTACGATTATGAACGGAAGCGCCACCAAAGCTGCATATATTTGAAGGGTCTTCGGTTCCCTTTGCTGGTCACGTGACATAGTAGATATCCGTGAGAGCCACCAATTTGGTGCGATGAGGCAAACTGCAAGATAAAAAGATACATCTAAGGAAACGGATATAATTCTCTGACTGTTTGTGTTACTTTCTTGTTAACATCAAACTTTGAAATGCAAAAGACATGATTAAGAAAGGTTTATTGTTTGGACATTTGATAAAAAGTACTATGTCATGACTAAAACCGCTTCTAACCCCTTGACTGTATCCGCTCCTCGTAAGCATTAAAAAAGACAAAAAGTGTAAGCGTTGACGTGAGAAGCGCGTTCACAGCCAACACTCCGCATACATTTTCGGAAGAAACGGCCCTAAGGTCTGTACCGCTAAAACTGCCATAAAATAAATACTTCTCTCATAACCTTGGGAAAAGCAGAAAGAAAGCATCATGAAAATGAGCCAGAAAGGATGTAAACCAGCCTTCAAGTAGACCCAATAATGCTGTAAGGTCACCGATCCGGTGTTCCTGTCTTCCTTAGCTTTTTGGAGACCTGTGCCATTATTGGACCTTATTTCGAGGTTAACTTCTGAGATAGACATATTTCGGGAATTCTTTTTGCTCCCCATCTCACAGATGCTCTTTCTTCCTTCCCGCTTGTCGCCAACTGAGACTTTTGCCATGAGGTTGACATCTTCAATCCGTTGTGGACTTCCTTGGTACGTCACTTTACCTTGATCAAGGATGATCACATGATCTGCTGCTTTTAAGAACTGCACTTGGTGTGTTGCAAGTACACGAAGACAACCAGATAACATGCCACAGATGCACTGGTCAAAAAGTCGTTTACCAACTTTAGAGTCAACAGCACTCAGCGGGTCATCAAGCAAGTAAATATTTGCTTCAGCGTACACCGCGCGTGCTAAATTGACACGTGCCCGCTGACCACCGCTCAAACTCGCTCCGTGCTGTCCCACCATGGTCTCGTCTCCCGCAGGAAAAGTGGCAAAGTCTTTTGGCAGATCACAAGCTTCGAGAACTTTCAGATAAAACTGCTGCTTGAACTTCCTCCCAAACACGATATTTTCTCTAACTGTGCCCGAAAATATCCACGGAGCCTGTGAGACGTAAGCAACCCTACCAATAGTTGTTATGTTGCCATTACATAATGGAAGTTCTTCAATGATGGACTGCAGTAGGGAAGACTTTCCACAACCAACAGGTCCCGTCACGACGACTAGCTGGTTGTCAGCTACGTCTACGCTGATGTCATGTAAAGTTTTCTGGTTGATGTCTTCAGTCCACGTGGAAGAAGCCTTAGTCAGGGTAAGTCTCGTGTTTGTGTGAGGATTCACTGTGCGAAGCCTTCCTGGTCGATATTTTTTTGGCGTGGCAGTTTCAGGGTTTTCAGAGGTCTCGTTCTGTTCGTGGCTGTCCTTGTTGGCCGGGTAATCTATATCTTGCTCTAGGAATGCCTGAACTCTCTTTAAAGCGATGTGAACATCCACGAGAAACGTTAGCGAGTCAGTTATACCAATACAAATGGCAAATTTCATAACGTTAAATCCCACGAGAAGAGTGAAAATCTGGAATGCCTGAAGGTGTATGCCCGTCGCTAACAATACAGCAATGGAGCAAAGCGCTGCTATGGATGTGGCGGTGTAAGTTAAGGACGAGAAGCTGGATAATATGGCACCTTTACGACGAATACAGCCAACTTCTTTCCTGCAAGTAAGAAACACGAATAAATTTGTTGTTCCTTTACTACTCATGATTTCCATAAATTCATTTGGTTTTAAAGTCTTGCCTTTGAATTTGATTCTCACAAATACTCAAAGTGAGTGGATGTGGTGGGCTTGGTATGAGTTAAGACAATGACAGTATTCGCAAGACTGAGAAGAGTAAATGTATAACCATTTGGTGAAATTCTTCTTTCAACTCCCAGCACGCAAAGTGGTAAATGAAGAGATGGCAGTTTCGCCAGCGTGAACAGTCCGGAATTACTTTTTAAGAAGGAGATATAGTTTTCTAGGTAAATTTTATGGATGGGAATTTGGTAGAAAGTTCCTTTAATTTATGCAAAACGTGCATAATCTTAAACGTTGCCTTACCTCCTTAGTTCGTTTATTTTGTCTCTAAATTTCCATTCCCAAACGTTCATCTTCATTGCTCGTATTCCAGAAATGACCTCATTTAACAAAGCGAGCCTTCTGTCTGTGTGTCCAGCTGCCTTTCTTTGGAGGTCTGACATTTTTCGAGCAATCAGAAAGATGTACAGCGTGACCAGGACAAAAAAGACTAATCCAACGAGCGCCTTCCAGCCAATCAACAGCCAGAAAATACAGATAGAACTGATCAGCTCGATCGGAGAAGAAATAAGCGTTCCCAACGCTAACACGGCTTTCTGCATTTTTCCAGCATCATTGGAGACAAGGTTTATTGTGTTCACAGATACAGCTGTGCCCATTCCATGACGAGTAACCACAAGGATCTGAGGAGACAAAGTCAATTATGAGTAAGGCTCCGGTCGCATTCGTTACTTTAATGACATGAAATATCAACATTTGCATCATTTGAAGTGCAAACAGCGCGCTTGTCACCAAACATATATGTCAGAAAGTTGCTACCAAACATTGAGAAGCCGTTGCATTGCTCTCAATGCTGAGTTATTGTCGACTAAACTTCCTAGTGCGACCGGGCCCTAAATAACTAATTTTAAACTAAGCACTTAGATTTTATTATAGCTGAAGTCTCTTTTAAAAATGTAAATTGATATGCATTATTTTTTTGCCGGTGAAATATCACCAAACCGTCAGACAAATTAAAACACCGAAACAAGGCTTTCTTGTAACTAGTCGCTCCCTCCTTCAACTTAGTTAGCAGTTTTAAATCCCCACAAGTTTCATTCCCGGCCATTAAAATTGAAGATTTCTAAACAACATTCAACATTGGCTGAGTAATGACACACGTAGTATTGGCAGAAATGATTCTGTTAACTCAAGAAGCAATTGCGGACACCCACTCGTTGTACAGCGTTTACTGGGAACGGAAAATGCACATAACAGCAGTGTGTCGAAAACTAATATAAAATATTGTCGTAAATGATACTGTTTCTGAGAGAAATTCATGTTTGCAGTCACCGACTTGGGATCAATGTTAAAGTACACCACTGGGAAATGTATCATATCCGTCAAATATTCAAAAATACTCAACAACTAACAAGACTGCTAACCTTTCGGTAAACTGTTCCGACAATGGCTGCCTTCAAGCGCATTCCCCACAGCTCAGAAAACAGCTCCGAATGTTGAACACACAGCGCCCTCGCCAGAGACACATTCCCTATTCCGACAATATAAAGAGAAGAGGTCAAAACATCTGCACTGGAGGACTCGCCAATAGATCTCAGGAAGAGCCAGATCAACAGAACGAGGCCGATGTTAGAGCCAGCCGTCAGAAAACGGAACGCCACCAGCGTCATATAACCTTTCAGTGGAATAACTCTCAATGTCGCTTTCCATAACTTTGGTTTTCTGCCTGCTGCGCGTGCACTTTCAGTTTGTTCCTTCCATTCTGTGACCAACGTCTCCACGATGTGTTCTGTCTTGTCGTGTTCCAGTAGAGGGAGAAGGTCTTCACTCTGAAGAGTCTTCTTGTATCCTAAATTTAGGAGATTGTTCATCCACCAAAGCAAGAGGATGGAGAGAGGGTTCGATGTTGCTCTAGGGTTTACTTCCCTGGCTGCAGTGCTCAGTTTACGAGCCTCAGTTGTCTGTTCGTCTTCTTCACCACTGAAGGCGTAGTTGTCCATTTTCTTTTTACGTTTTCCCGGCAGCCCTATCAGAAGACATTTTGTTAAATTAAATTCACCAGTTTTCTTTTAGTTAGAAAAAGTCGCACCTCAACACGAGTTTACAAACTTCTTGCGTTAGGTAGCGATGTCGGTTAGTTCAATGCTTGTTTCGTTATCGCCAAGAACACTATTAAAGTACAAACTCTTTGCTCTGGCGACTTCCGCAAAGGAAATAACACTCACTGCACGTGTTGAACAGGCACGATGTTGCGAGCACGTTCGCAGCAGACGAGCACGTTTCTAAGGCCCCGTTTACACTAGAGCGAATTTATTCGCATTCGAGACATTAATTGTTTCCGGATTTGTGAAAACATTTATATTAACTTTGGTATCCAAAATAATTTTAATTGTAAACGGGGCCTAATAAAACAAGCCAGGGTACGGGCAAACTCGGTCAATAAGAGATTTATTACACGACTTTGTGATGATTGAAACCTGCATCGATCGGCAAAATTTTATGCCGTGCGTAAATCGTAAACAAGACATGTCAGAGTACAAAACGACGTTTCACGCGATGTTTTCAGTGGAACAAGGAATACTCATTCTTCCTTGTGCATTTGCTATCTGCGTCCTGCTATGATTACGGATCGACAAGTTATATTTACGAGTTGCGAAATAATTTCACGATGCGTACGATCCGCACGGACGGACAAAACCACAGGCGGTGAATTTGTTATCCGATTCATATGGGACGAGTGGTGAATTTATTTAACAATTCGTACGAATTGCCGGACGACGGACAGTTCTTTCGACTCGTTTATAATTATGCAAACCGTATGAATCGTATGGATCCGACGTGATTTCACCACGAGTGGTCAGTACTTGACATGCATCATCGATGCATATGGTCATGCATGGTAGCTGCTTTAATGTGAAACTTGCAAATAGCTTCAAATACGCCTTTCTTTTTGGTTGTAAAATTTTTGTTAAAAAAGTAAAAGTAAAGTAAAGTATCTTTATTTATACACGGTAAGTAATTCAGCAGAGCTGGTGGGGCCGTGTTTCAAACTCAACGTAAATCTGTTAAAAATCCCGCCAACTGGTCGAAGGCTAACCAGTTGGCTATTTACATAACGTGGCCGAGGATTTGAACGCGGGGCTACCGTTTTACAAATTCAGTTAGTGCTCAGAGCGGGACTTGAACCTGGGACCTCCGGATTTCAAGTCTTTTAGGGGGGAACACATTTACATTTACCGGAATCGCCGGTGACTGTGTTTCCTTTAATCGCCCCAATTGTCTCACTAGTTTTGCGGACGATCGAAGTGATCAAGCCTCAATTTTTCAACTGGTCAGGAGTAAAACAACACGTGTGGGGACGTCCAAACAAGCAAATGCAACTAAGTCAGACTTAAAATGCTTCCTACCCCAATTTGACTTAAGTCAGATTTAAGTTTCTACTTGGAACCCAACCATTGTGTCCATAAAACGCTCTTTACACCTGTCTTGATGGCTAAAAAACTCAGCTCGCCTCAAACAGCTGCTCCGCACCCGGAACAACTAAAAACAAATTTGTGGATTATGCGTGACAGTGCCTCGCAAATTGGATTATACTACAACTTAAATGAGGTCTAGGAAACATTGACACCTGTAGTATTACTTAGATTGCAACATTAAACTATACTGCGCACAAACTTTAAAGTGCACATAAAGCCTGGTTTCCATATAATCGTCTCTGACGTAAGGATCGTCTCTGCATTTCCGGTTGTCTCCGACGCAAGGATAGAACATGGTTCTATCGGGACGATCGAGTCGCTTCTGACATGAGGGTCGTTTGAAACAATCGCAAGAGTGTTTCCATATAATCGTCCCGATCGCTTGACAAAAAATTCTGCGACAGAGACGATCCTTACGTCAGAGACGATTATATGGAAACCAGGCTTAAGCCTTCAGAGGATACATTTTTATACGAAATTAGGAAGTAATCTAAGCAACTTATGCCCAAAAGAAAGCCTTTCCTAAGCGTTCTTATATTTTTTTCACGTGTTTGAAATCGGAAATATAAAATTCAGACCGCGCAATGTAGGAGACTGGGACCTGTGACGTCAGAGGAGTGGCGCGTTTCGGCTCGGCACCTCTTCGTAGCTCTTATTTATCAGGTTTGTGTACGTTTTTCTCGCTGTTTACCCGTGTTTTTGGACTCGTACGGCAATGGCGAGCTCTAGAAGCGATGAAGAAAGCGGTATATCTGATATCTGAACTATATTACATTGATTCCGCGTGTATACTGTACGATATCCACTATGAAGTCCAACCCGTGCGCTGACAATAGCTACTTGCTGACCAAGAATGGCATGAAGCGTAACAGAAAGGAAAGGGAGGGAAAAGAACAAGAACCATAACACTGCAAGATCGCTCGGAAGAACATTTTGGAGCCAGTAGTTGGTAAGCGTAAAATATGTCCGAGTTTTGGATTTGTTTACGTGTTACATCTGTAATTGCTTCTCTGTGTTTTACTCATATTTTAGGTGTTCGTGTGGGAATTGCAATGTTGATGTGCTACGGCAGCATCGGCATTCACAAGCATTGAGATTCTGCGGATGTCTCACGATAACTCTCGCTCGGGATTTCGACTGAGAGCAGTTGCGTAATTCGTCACGGCAGTTGACCACGGTCAGTTATATTTGACTTCGAGAGAGCGCGGCTCTTCTGAAAACTCCTGGAATGTACAAAAACAGTCATTCTAAACTTCCCTGTACGGGTAGACAATAAAGTATTACACTTTAATTGCGGTTTATGGCGCCCTTCTTCACCGTTTGGAGGATTTTGCTTTCACCGGGGTGGATCAACAGGCGACTGTCAACAGTCAGAACGACTCCTTTCGGAGTTTGCCAAAAATTTCCAACTTCTGCGGCCGTCGTCTAACTTCGGCGATGTGGAAACCAAGTTGTTTGAGTAAATATGTGCCGCAAATCCGGCACACGGTCGACTATAGCCCTAGAAAAATCTAGCCGAAAAACCATCTTTCGCTCGGTTTCAAACATGAATTGCAGTGTCGCAGTGTTGACCTCATCGACCATATACCTCCGGCGAACGCGATGGTTTGCTCATTTGATATTCGATACCTACGATAGAAAAGGTAACAAACTTCCCACAGCTGAATATATTTTGGATTAAATATAATTACTTACTACCCGTCGACAAATTGTGGGACCCGACGATTACTCGGTCAATCTTCCCCCTTCTTATCAACTTTGTACTACAATACCGAGATTGTCCTTTACCAGGTCCAAGTCGAGATTGTCCAATTCGTTATTATCAATTCCATGCAATGTCAAAATCATCTGGTTTGAAATAAGCTGAGCAGAACCGGAATTGATCGTCAGCTCCCATTTCACACGTTTGGCCTTGACAAACTGGACCATTTCTCTTTCGCTTTCTCGCTTCACCTCTTTGGTCATTCGGAAACTGAACATATAAAATGCGAATCCTTGCTTATGATCTGGCTCCCAGGAGCAGCCTCCAACAACACATCTATAAGGCATTTCGGAGTAAAACCGGTGAAAACTCTGTTCGGACGAGTCGAGACGCCACTCCTCTGACGTCACAGCCCAGGCCCTTGATCAATCATCTTACGCGGACAAAATCTAAACCGGAAGTCAAAATGGCACTTTTTCGCATGTTTACCGGGCGAAAAAAAATATAAGAACGCTTCGGAAGGGCTTTCTTTTGGGCATAAGTTGCTTAGATTACTTCCTAATTTCGTATAAAAATGTATCCTCTGAAGGCTTATGTGCACTTTAACACTGGAGTATCAATTCAAAGAGTTTAGTTTTCCAGACGTACTAAGAATTCGAAAAGCCCTCGAATTGGCGACAATTTGGTTTCTGATAAGACCGGCGCCCATTCTGGAGGCTGCTATGCGGCAATGTATAGAGGTAAGTTTTCCCGGCTTCCAGTGAGACTGCCTTGAATGGCTTTCCTTTTAGCTGGTTAACGAAAAATTATACTAGAAGTCAACCTTGCGACCCAGTACAGAATTTCTTGTTTTAGTGCAGCAACATTTTGTCTATAGTAATTCGTTCTGATAATGCAAAAATATTACCTCACAAAGCTTCGCAGGCTTTAGCTGGTGAGTCCGTTATGCTCAAGCAGCCACCTCACAAGTTGTACGTGCTGACTCAAATACAGGAGACAAATGCGTCAGCAGATTAAAATATTCAAAACCCAAACAATTTACACAAAAATGAACAAACAACGTGGCAAACAATAGACTCCGCCCCCTCAGGTTCTTCAAAAGGACCGTTCACAATAGACTGAGGAGCTAAAAATAACTAAGTATCCAAAGCAAGACAACGGCTTTGTAAATCAAAAGTCGTAAATGCATGGCAATATTATCAAGTCACGCTTGCGAATGGGCCATTTTTTGAGAAGGAAAAAAAAAAAAAAAAAAACATGGACAACCAACTGCGCGAGTGGGAGCGGGGTGGGAGTGCGTTTTGTTGGTTCAAACGGCGAACTTAACTCTGCCGTGCCAAATATTTTTTAACTTATACATGAAGTAAATTTAAGTAAAGCGCTCTGATTTCAAATGGTGGTCGGAGAATTAATCGGAGGAAGAAAATTAGAACTATTCGGAGTTATCATTTTGGGAATTAATTTGCAAAGAAATAGAAGATTGCGATCTCGCGGTCAATCCGATCATTGCGATAAAGGAGGTTCAAACTATGTGTAGTTTTCTCGCCATACCTCCGTAAATCATGATTTCATAATCAAATCCACAATTAATTGCACGGAACCAGTATACATGTCAACTCTCCACTCAATGCTCATCTTTGGCCTAGTTTCAGAATCACATAAAATTTTCAGAACACTTTCCTGGGGTTACACCGACCAAAGGTTAAAATCGGTACCCTATTTCAGACTAAAATGCCGAAAATTAAACCCTTTGGGACGGCACATACCTATATGGCTCATATATGGGAGCACATCTGAACATCTCTTAGCGCAGCGTCCTATCATGAAAAAGCATGTAACAATGTACGATGTACAATGTACGATGCCAATTTTCTCTTTGGGTGCTATGTTCAGCGAGATGTCTTGCAGCACTTTGCGCCCGCCTTCGATGTACTCCAGAGACACGTCTTTAAACCCAAGTCGTCCTTTCTGAGGCCACGACTCGGGAATCTCCTTCTCAACGCTGTATCCTGGTTCAGGCTCGAGTTTGGAGTACGCCAACACTCTCTCGACTGACATCATCACGTTCTCTACCTCTGAAGTATAATGAACAACATTCTGCGTAGTGGTCAAAGTTTCCATGGCAAAGGTCAACGCAAGACCGACCAAGGCTGTTTCGAGAAAAAAGAAACAATGTTATATATTAAAGTGTATGCTTGACGAGGACAAATCATAATTTGCCACAAACCTGGGCTCCCGCAACTCAGTAACGTTAAAGCAAACTCGCGCTTTGCTGTGACAAAGTGTAGAATGGTTGAGCGAGAGGAATAATTATAATTTGCATTTGAGGAGTATATGCAATTGCTACTCTGTCAGCCAATAATTAGCGCAGACTCGGTAACCCCAAGTGGTCCATTCAAATGCAATAAATAATTTAAGTTAAAAGAAACATTTGTTTGTAAAACGTGAAAGGATAATATATAACATTTTATTATATAGACACGGGTGTTTTACTGGAAAATATACCGTGCGTAAAATCTATACGAAACTACATCCGGGACCCGAGTGGCATATTTTCCATATCCTCACTAGTGAGGATATCGTTGGCATCATTTCCCGCTTTTGCACGGTTGCTTGTGCAATTTCTCGTAAAACAATCGTGTCTAATATAATAAAAAGAAAATTACACGGCGGCTTGAAGATATGGATTTTATTTTCTCGTGGAAAAAACAATATTTTACTCACTCGCAAAGCGCTCGTTCATAAAATATTGTTTTACCACTCGAAAATAAAATTCATGTCTTCGCGCCGCCGTGTAATATCCTCTATATATTAAATTATTTACTGATAAAAATCTCTTGCCATGCTGCATATTTTTCGATGACAAAACTCGTGATCGCATTATGCCCCCCCCCCCCCCCCCCCCTCCCCTCCCTCCCTCCTCCTCAACCCACATCCAACTTTTTGCTATCCCCAATAGCCGGATAGCAACGTCGCAAGGAAGATCAAGAATTTGATACAGCCTGCTGACAGATTTGAGGGGCGAGGTAAGTGATGACACAGAGCCGTTCATACACAAGGAAAGGACGGGAGAGTTGTTTATAGTACCAGGAAACGTCAAATGGATAAAGGGACTGTTTGTTTTACAGTTTGACAGATTTTGAAGTTTATCAAAATCGAATACAAGTATTTTTAAATATAATTGACTGAAACCGTGATCGTGACGAATTGCGCCGCCATGTGTTAATTTCACGCACTTTTTCGTGAAGGGTCGGCTCTCGTTTTGCATTTGTGAATAATTATCAAGACAAGAGAGATGTCTGTGGATCATTTCGTTCTGCCGTTTGAACTTCCCGTACAACAGCTCCTTGGAAGAGTACGACACGTTCCGGACGACACGTTTGAGGAATGGCACGAGGACTAGACGGACCAAACTTGCTGAAACGTCGCGCTGAGAAAGAGCCTGGGAACGAGGTTGGCGCTGAGCCTGCTTGAAGTTCCGCAGCGAGAAAAATGCGGGTTCCTGTGCCTTTTGTGTCGTATGTGGCAGTGTAAATCGGTTCACATATGAACGGAAGGGACGGGGACGGACTGGGCGAAGAAGCGGACAGGTAAGCAACGTCAGATTTTGTGCTTATTTATTTACACGGAGTAGTGATTTTCGCTAGTGCATTTTTTGGTAAGCATATAAATCACCGAGTGTCCTACAATATCTAACTACTGAATGCAGATTTTGGATGTCGTATTACATATAAAAGTTCTACCAAAACATAGCCGGGCCCGGCCGGTGACCTATAAATCGATAAAGAAAAAAGAAAAAATACCAAGTTCCCCACAAGCGAAAAAGAATAGTGACGTAAAGAAAATAAATGTGTGGTCATGTTTTTCAATCCCAGAATAGACTACCCAAAGCGTATGGCAAATGTTCAGTTCATTGCAAAAAATGTCATGCCACTCCTCACATGCATGCTTCTTATTATCAATTTCGTTCCTATTGAAAGCGCAAGGAATGAAAATTATAGCTACCATTCTCTTGCGCTTGAGTTTTCACTTCACAAATTTTATCGTGTGAACTGGTTGCTTGCTTAGTTGTTAATATACTAAAGAAGTCAGCCTGATGAATGGCAAGTGACTCTACATGAAGATTATACAAACTTGCTGCGAATTATCTTATTTAACCTGTCTTTGAGTTCGTAGTCCTGATAGTTCGATTTGTATCAACTGTCTTGAATTGTCAGAGTGCAAAGTTGCCTGATTTACTACGGCATTTGACTCCGCCTGAAGGAGACAACGGCAATGGCACATGAACATATTTTTACGTTTGATAATCTTGCAAGTATACGACGGTGTCACTTCAATTTAGTCACGCTTGTCCTTTTTTATGCACTCATTGTCTCTTTGTAAGTCTTCACCATCTGGTAGAACAAACTCTTCGGCTGTTCCAGCAAACTCTTTGGGTTACCAAACTCGGCTACCCGCCCTCCATCAAGCACCAGGACTTTGTCGTAGTTTATCACCGTGTCGAGGCGATGGGCGATTGTCAGCACAGTGCAATGCTTGAAGTATTGCTGAACGACTGTTTGGATCATCTGATCTGTTTGGAAATCCACGTTAGCAGTGGGTTCGTCCATGATTAAGATTTCGGTGTTCCTGGTCAATGCGCGCGCAAGACACAGTAGTTGCTGTTCTCCCACGCTAAAATTGGACCCAAACTCCGTGACGTGGTACTGCAGTTGTCCTGGTAATTCCTGCACCAACGACTTCAGTCCAACTTTCTCGAGAGCACTCCATAAGCATGCATCCGTGCAGTGCACCGTAGGATCCAAATTCTCCCTTAGGCTGCCGGAGAATAGCACTGGATCTTGGGTAATGACGCCCATAGCTTTACGCGCGACCTGAAGGTTGAGGGTCCCAATATCCACACCATCAATAAGCACCTTCCCCTTTGGGTCGGGCATACGGAACAGCGCAGCAACAATGGAGGATTTGCCGGCTCCAGTGCGACCCACTACCCCCACTTTCTCTTTGGGAGCCATGTTCAAATTGACGTCACTTAATACTTGGACTCCGCCTTCAGTGTACTCCAGGCGGACATTCTCGAGTTGCAACCGTCCTTCCTGGGGCCATAATTCAGGAGTAGGCCCTTGAATACTGTACCCTGGCTCAGCTTCCAGTTTGGTGTACGACAATACTCTCTCCACTGACGTCATTATGTTTTCCACTTGAGAAGTGCTTCTCACCAAGCATTGCACACTCCCCAAGGTTTCCATGGCAAATGTCAGAGATAGTCCTGCAATGGCTGCAAATTATAAAAATAAGTACGTTTAGAAAGTAAATGGTACAATGGAAAGTTCCTCCTGGGAAGGCTATTTTTCACCATGTCGGCGGGGAGAAAAAGCGCACAATGAATTGACTATAAGGGTCGATGTGTGAAAGCTGGACGCCGTTTAATAGTTTTGAATAATTTTTGAATAATTTCAATTTTGAATAATTCGTCAATTATTGACGTTTCAAGCATTAGCCCTTCGTCGGAGCAGGTGATTCATCTTGCCCAGACGCCGAGGGTTAGCGTTCGAAACATTAGCTAAAACTTTTAACGGCGTCCAGCTTTTATTTACCATACGTAAAAAGTAAACGACCGATCAAAATGCTACACTTTCCTTATTGTTTACAAAAAGTTAACTTTACCAAATTAAAAAAAAAATAGACTGCCAGAACAACGTTGCATGTTTTTTTTCCATTATGTAAATTATTAGTACATTTTCCTTTTAAGGCCTGTGACTCCTAAATGCCTTTAACCGATTGATTTGGATATTGTTTTTTTAAGCTTGCACATGCGAAACTAGTCTTGTTAATTTAGTTTCATTTATTACTTGATGATTATTGCCTATCTTTTGCAGAATAATAAAAATCGTAGCAAATTCATCACACATATGGCTACCTTTTACCTCCCCCCAGTCCCCCTTTCCAGAAAAAATAGACTTCAAGCAAGGTGAAAAGTTAGTAATGTTGCATTGTGGTGCTCACACAGTTCTGTAGTAACTATAATATATAAGTGTTCTTCATGCACCCACCTGGGTTTCCACCAATTGCCAATGATCCAATTGCTACGACTGTGATGAAAACGGAGCTAAGAAGCTCCAGACGAATTCCCATCCAACGTGCGCTTGACACGGCCATAAAGGATGCTTTAGTGTTTTCATCTTGAACTCTAGGCAGGACAAAGTGATTACTCCAACAAGAAGTTTAATTCACATAGCTACACGTGCTAGCCCAAGTCATATCACAGTCGCTGGTTAACTAATCAATCTTCTGTAAGCGTTTACATGGCAAGAAAATCTTCATATAAATGCTTACAGAATATTGAGTGAAGAAGGGTTGCCCCGGGGCGGTGACTTGACCTGGGCCGAGCACCCAAACCGGGATTGAGCAAACATGGCCTAGAGACAAGCAACGACAAGCGGAAGCGGAAGGATGGCACAACAATACATGCATCAAGAGTTCCGGCTTTTGGTTGGATCGTACTGTATGCTGGGTAGGTTTGGCTCAGAAAAGTGAGCTCAATCTACTTCTATCCGTTCTAAAACGCACACACCTACCAATAACCAAGCTTGAAATGCAAAATGGCGGATATTGTAAAGTCTGTGCTCACTTTTTTGAGCCAAACATACCCAGAATACAGCGCGATCCAACCAAAAGTTGATCTCTCGATGCGTGTATGGCCCATGACAAAGAACTAGAGGACAATGACATGTACTTTAACCCAACAATAACCAAGGACGGAGACTGACAGTTTTAATCACGACAGAACAATAATTGCCGCCCGATATATATTATGCATTTTATGCAACGTCACGGTTGTACCTGTACAAGGTCTTCAAAAAAATCCCTTCTGCGTTGGAAGAGCGTAATGTCTCCAATCCAGCAATGGTCTCTGTGATGTGTGAGTATACCGGACTGCACTTCAGCGCTTCGAGCCTCTTCAGTTCCCTGGCTGACTTGAGGTAGAACCGGCCATAGTAAACAAAAACAGCGAAGAATGGTAGCACGGCAAGAAGCATCCAGTAATTAGACATAACAGGAACGAAAATGCCACTGAGAGCAGACAAGAACAACTGGATTGACTTTAGGAAGCGAGTTGGCAGCTGGTCATCTATGAGCCCGATGTCCCTGGAAAAGCGGTTTAGGATTCGTCCAGCCGGATTGGTGTCAAAGAAAATGGCAGGAGATTTTAGGACCGCTCCTGTCATCCGCTGATGCAATGTCTTGGCTGCTTGTATAGAGATGTAGTAAAACCAGAAGGCGACCAACGTTACGATTATAAACGAAAGCGCCACCAAAGCCGCATATATTTGAAGGGTCTTCGGTTCCCTTTGTTGGTCACGTGACATGGTGGACATCCGGGAGAGCCACCAATTTGGTGCGATGAGGCAAACTGCAAGAGAAGATAGATATAAGATAAATATAAGGACACGGATATAATTCTCTGACTGTTTGTGTTCCTTGTTGACATCAAACTTTGAAATGCAAAAGACATGATTAAGAAATCAGTGTTACATATATCGCACTGAAAGAGTATAGAAGGTTTGCACAGCGGCCATGTTTGGATGGCAGGAACAATAAAATATTTTTCCATAACAATAGAATTTCTTTTCCCAGAGGAATTGAATTCTATTGTTCCTGCCATCCAACATGGCGGCCGTGCAAACCCTATTTTTACCCCATTATTATATTGTTTGGACATTTGATAAAAAGTACTACGTCATGACTAAAACCGCTTCTAACCTTTTGACTGTATCCGCTCCTCGCAACCATTAAATAAGTTTAAAAATTAAAGAGTTGACGTGAAAAGCGCGCTCACGGCCAACACTTCTCATACATTTCCAGGTGAAACGGCCCCAAGCTCTGTACCGCTAAAACTGCTATAAAATATATACTTCTCTCATAACCTTGGGAAAAGCAGAAAGAAAACACCATGAAAATAAGCCAGAAAGGATGTAAACCAGCCTTCAAATAGATCCAATAATGCTGTAAGGTCACCGAGCCGGTGTTACTGTCTTCCTTGGCTTTTTTGAGACCTGTGCCGTTCTCAGGCTTTGTTTCCAAAGACATATTTCGGGATCTTTTTTTGCCCATTATCTCACAGATGCTTGTTCTTCCTTCCCGTTTGTCGCCACCTGAGACTTTTTGCATGAGGTGGACTTCTTGAATCCGTTGTGCACTTCCTTGGTATGTCACCATACCTTGATCAAGGATGATCACATGATCAGCTGCTTTTAAGAACTGCACTTGGTGTGTTGCAAGTACACGAAGACAACCAGATAACATGCCACAGATGCACCGGTCAAAAAGTCGTTTGCCAACTTTAGAGTCAACAGCACTCAGCGGGTCATCAAGCAAGTAAATATTTGCTTCAGCGTACACCGCGCGTGCTAAATTGACACGTGCCCGCTGACCACCGCTCAAACTCGCTCCGTGCTGTCCCACCATGGTCTCGTCTCCCGCAGGAAAAGTGGCAAAGTCTTTTGGCAGATCACAAGCTTCGAGAACCTTCAAATAAAACTGCTGCTTGAACTTCCTCCCAAACACAATATTTTCTCTAACTGTGCCCGAAAATACCCACGGAGCCTGTGAGACGTAAGCAACCCTACCAATAGTTGTTATGTTGCCATTACATAATGGAAGTTCTTCAATGATGGACTGCAGTAGGGAAGACTTTCCACAACCAACAGGTCCCGTCACGACGACTAGCTGGTTGTCAGCTACGTCTACGCTGATGTCATGTAAAGTTTTCTGGTTGATGTCTTCAGTCCACGTGGAAGAAGCCTTAGTCAGGGTAAGTCGCGTGTTTGTGTGAGGATTCACTGTGCGAAGCCTTCCTGGTCGATATTTTTTTGGCGTGGCAGTTTCAGGGTTTTCAGAGGTCTCGTTCTGTTCGTGGCTGTCCTTGTTGGCCGGGTAATCTATATCTTGCTCTAGGAATGCCTGAACTCTCTTTAAAGCGATGTGAACATCCACGAGAAACGTTAGCGAGTCAGTTATACCAATACAAATGGCAAATTTCATAACGTTAAATCCCACGAGAAGAGTGAAAATCTGGAATGCCTGGAGGTGTATGCCCGTCGCTAACATCACAGCAATGGAGCAAAGCGCTGCTATGGATGTGGCGGTGTAAGTTAAGGACGAGAAGCTGGATAATATGGCACCTTTACGGCGAATACAGCCAACTTCTTTCCTGCAAGTAAGAAACACGAATAAATCTGTTGTTCCTTTACTACTCGTGATTTCCATAAATTCATTTGGTTTTAAAGTCTTGCCTTTGAATTTGATTCTCACAAATACTCAAAGTGAGTGGATGTGGTGGGCTTGGTATGAGTTAAGACAATGACAGTATTCGCAAGACTGAGAAGAGTAAATGTATAACCATTAGGTGAAATTCTTCTTTCAACTCCCGGCATGCAAAGTGGTAAATGAAGAGATGGCTGTTTCGCCAGCGTAAACAGTCCGGAATTACTTTTTAAGAAGGAGATATAGTTTTCTAGGTAAATTTTATGGATGGGAATTTGGTAGAAAGTTCCTTTAATTTATGCAAAACGTGCATAATCTTAAACGTTGCCTTACCTCCTTAGTTCGTTTATTTTGTCTCTAAATTTCCATTCCCAAACGTTCATCTTCACTGCTCGTATTCCAGAAATGACTTCATTTAACAAAGCGAGCCTTCTGTCTGTGTGTCCAGCTGCCTTTCTTTGGAGGTCTGACATTTTTCGAGCAATCAGAAAGATGTACAGCGTGACCAGGACAAAAAAGACTAATCCAACGAGCGCCTTCCAGCCAATCAACAGCCAGAAAATACAGATAGAACTGATCAGCTCGATCGGAGAAGAAATAAGCGTTCCCAACGCTAACACGGCTTTCTGCATTTTTCCAGCATCATTGGAGACAAGGTTTATCGTGTTCACAGATACAGCTGTGCCCATTCCATGACGAGTAACCACAAGGATCTGAGGAGACAAAGTCAATTATGAGTAAGGCTCCGGTCGCACTCGTTACTTTAATGACATGAAATATCAACATTTGCATCATTTGAAGTGCAAACAGCGCGCTTGTCACCAAACATATATGTCAGAAAGTCGCTACCAAACATTGAGAAGCCGTCGCATTGCTCTCAATGCTGAGTTATTGTCGACTAAACTTCCTAGTGCGACCGGGCCATAACTAATTTTAAACTAAGCACTTAGATTTTATTATAGCTGAAGTCTCTTTTAAAAATGTAAATTGATATGCATTATTTTTTTGCCGGTGAAATATCACCAAACCGTCAGACAAATTAAAACACCGAAACAAGGCTTTCTTGTAACTAGTCGCTCCCTCCTTCAACTTAGTTAGCAGTTTTAAATCCCCACAAGTTTCATTCCCGGCCATTGAAATTGAAGATTTCTAAACAACATTCAACATTGGCTGAGTAATGACACACGTAGTATTGGCAGAAATGATTCTGTTAACTCAAGAAGCAATTGCAGACACCCACTCGTTGTACAGCGTTTACTGGGAACGGAAAATGCACATAACAGCAGTGTGTCGAAAACTAATATAAAATATTGTCGTAAATGATACTGTTTCTGAGAGAAATTCATGTTTGCAGTCACCGACTTGGGATCAATGTTAAAGTACACCACTGGGAAATGTATCATATCCGTCAAATATTCAAAAATACTCAACAACTAACAAGACTGCTAACCTTTCGGTAAACTGTTCCGACAATGGCTGCCTTCAAGCGCATTCCCCACAGCTCAGAAAACAGCTCCGAATGTTGAACACACAGCGCCCTCGCCAGAGACACATTCCCTATTCCGACAATATAAAGAGAAGAGGTCAAAACATCTGCACTGGAGGACTCGCCAATAGATCTCAGGAAGAGCCAGATCAACAGAACGAGGCCGATGTTAGAGCCAGCCGTCAGAAAACGGAACGCCACCAGCGTCATATAACCTTTCAGTGGAATAACTCTCAATGTCGCTTTCCATAACTTTGGTTTTCTGCCTGCTGCGCGTGCACTTTCAGTTTGTTCCTTCCATTCTGTGACCAACGTCTCCACGATGCGTTCTGTCTTGTCGTGTTCCAGTAGAGGGAGAAGGTCTTCACTCTGAAGAGTCTTCTTGTATCCTAAATTTAGGAGATTGTTCATCCACCAAAGCAAGAGGATGGAGAGAGGGTTCGATGTTGCTCTAGGGTTTACTTCCCTGGCTGCAGTGCTCAGTTTACGAGCCTCAGTTGTCTGTTCGTCTTCTTCACCACTAAAGGCGTAGTTGTCCATTTTATTTTTACGTTTTCCCGGCAGCCCTATCAGAAGACATTTTGTTAAATTAAATTCACCAGTTTTCTTTTAGTTAGAAAAAGTCGCACCTCAACACGAGTTTACAAACTTCTTGCGTTAGGTAGCGATGTCGGTTAGTTCAATGCTTGTTTCGTTATCGCCAAGAACACTATTAAAGTAAACTCTTTGTTCTGGCGACTTCCGCAAAGGAAATAACACTCACTGCACGTGTTGAACAGGCACGATGTTGCGAGCACGTTCGCAGCAGACGAGCACGTTTCTAAGGCCCCGTTTACACTAGAGCGAATTTATTCGCATTCGAGACATTAATTGTTTCCGGATTTGTGAAAACATTTATATTAACTAAAGTGTAAACGGGGCCTAATAAAACAAGCCAGGGTACGGGCAAACTCGGTCAATAAGAGATTTATTACACGACTTTGTGATGATTGAAACCTGCATCGATCGGCAAAATTTTATGCCGTGCGTAAATCGTAAACAAGACATTTCAGAGTACAAAACGACGTTTCACGCAATGTTTTCAGTGGAACAAGGAATACTCATTCTTCCTTGTGCATTTGCTATCTGTGTCCTGCTATGATTACGGATCGACAAGTTATATTTACGAGTTGCGAAATAATTTCACGATCCGTACGATCCGCACGGACGGACAAAACCACAGGCGGTGAATTTGTTATCCGATTCATATGGGACGAGTGGTGAATTTATTTAACAATTCGTACGAATTGCCGGACGACGGACAGTTCTTTCGACTCGTTAATAATTATGCAAACCGTATGAATCGTATGGATCCGACGTGATTTCACCACGAGTGGTCAGTACTTGACATGCATCATCGATGCATATGGTCATGCATGGTAGCTGCTTTAATGTGAAACTTGCAAAATAGCTTCAAATACGCCTTTCTTTTTGGTTGTAAAATTTTTGTTAAAAAAGTAAAAGTAAAGTAAAGTATCTTTATTTATACACGGTAAGTAATTCAGCAGAGCTGGTGGGGCCGTGTTTCAAACTCAACGTAAATCTGTTAAAAATCCCAACTGGTCGAAGGCTAACCAGTTGGCTATTTACATAACGTGGCCGAGGATTTGAACGCGGGGCTACCGTTTTACAAATTCAGTTAGTGCTCAGAGCGGGACTTGAACCTGGGACCTCCGGATTTCAAGTCTTTTAGGGGGGAACACATTTACATTTATCGGAATCGCCGGTGACTGTGTTTCCTTTAATCGCCCCAATTGTCTCACTAGTTTTGCGGACGATCGAAGTGATCAAGCCTCAATTTTTCAACTGGTCAGGAGTAAAACAACACGTGTGGGGACGTCCAAACAAACAAATGCAACTAAGTCAGACTTAAAATGCTTCCTACCCCAATTTGATTTAAGTCAGATTTAAGTTTCTACTTGGAACCCAACCATTGTGTCCATAAAACGCTCTATTTACACCTGTCTTGATGGCTAAAAAACTCAGCTCGCCTCAAACAGCTGCTCCGCACCCGGAACAACTAAAAACAAATTTGTGGATTATGCGTGACAGTGCCTCGCAAATTGGATTATATTACAACTTAAATGAGGTCTAGGAAACATTGACACCTGTAGTATTACTTAGATTGCAACATTAAACTATACTGCGCACAAACTTTAAAGTGCACATAAAGCCTGGTTTCCATATAATCGTCTCTGACGTAAGGATCGTCTCTGCATTTCCGGTTGTCTCCGACGCAAGGATAGAACATGGTTCTATCGGGACGATCGAGTCGCTTCTGACATGAGGGTCGTTTGAAACAATCGCAAGAGTGTTTCCATATAATCGTCCCGATCGCTTGACAAAAAATTCTGCGACAGAGACGATCCTTACGTCAGAGACGATTATATGGAAACCAGGCTTAAGCCTTCAGAGGATACATTTTTATACGAAATTAGGAAGTAATCTAAGCAACTTATGCCCAAAAGAAAGCCTTTCCTAAGCGTTCTTATATTTTTTTCACGTGTTTGAAATCGGAAATATAAAATTCAGACCGCGCAATGTAGGAGACTGGGACCTGTGACGTCAGAGGAGTGGCGCGTTTCGGCTCGGCACCTCTTCGTAGCTCTTATTTATCAGGTTTGTGTACGTTTTTATCGCTGTTTACCCGTGTTTTTGGACTCGTACGGCAATGGCGAGCTCTAGAAGCGATGAAGAAAGCGGTATATCTGATATCTGAACTATATTACATTGATTCCGCGTGTATACTGTACGATATCCACTATGAAGTCCAACCCGTGCGCTGACAATAGCTACTTGCTGACCAAGAATGGCATGAAGCGTAACAGAAAGGAAAGGGAGGGAAAAGAACAAGAACTATAACACTGCAAGATCGCTCGGAAGAACATTTTGGAGCCAGTAGTTGGTAAGCGTAAAATATGTCCGAGTTTTGGATTTGTTTACGTGTTACATCTGTAATTGCTTCTCTGTGTTTTACTCATATTTTAGGTGTTCGTGTGGGAATTGCAATGTTGATGTGCTACGGCAGCATCGGCATTCACAAGCATTGAGATTCTGCGGATGTCTCACGATAACTCTCGCTCGGGATTTCGACTGAGAGCAGTTGCGTAATTTGTCACGGCAGTTGACCACGGTCAGTTATATTTGACTTCGAGAGAGCGCGGCTCTTCTGAAAACTCCTGGAATGTACAAAAACAGTCATTCTAAACTTCCCTGTACGGGTAGACAATAAAGTATTACACTTTAATTGCGGTTTATGGCGCCCTTCTTCACCGTTTGGAGGATTTTGCTTTCACCGGGGTGGATCAACAGGCGACTGTCAACAGTCAGAACGACTCCTTTCGGAGTTTGCCAAAAATTTCCAACTTCTGCGGCCGTCGTCTAACTTCGGCGATGTGGAAACCAAGTTGTTTGAGTAAACATGTGCCGCAAATCCGGCACACGGTCGACTATAGCCCTAGAAAAATCTAGCCGAAAAACCATCTTTCGCTCGGTTTCAAACATGAATTGCAGTGTCGCAGTGTTGACCTCATCGACCATATACCTCCGGCGAACGCGATGGTTTGCTCATTTGATATTCGATACCTACGATAGAAAAGGTAACAAACTTCCCACAGCTGAATATATTTTGGATTAAATATAATTACTTACTACCCGTCGACAAATTGTGGGACCCGACGATTACTCGGTCAATCTTCCCCCTTCTTATCAACTTTGTACTACAATACCGAGATTGTCCTTTACCAGGTCCAAGTCGAGATTGTCCAATTCGTTATTATCAATTCCATGCAATGTCAAAATCATCTGGTTTGAAATAAGCTGAGCAGAACCGGAATTGATCGTCAGCTCCCATTTCACACGTTTGGCCTTGACAAACTGGACCATTTCTCTTTCGCTTTCTCGCTTCACCTCTTTGGTCATTCGGAAACTGAATCATATAAAATGCGAATCCTTGCTTATGATCTGGCTCCCAGGAGCAGCCTCCAACAACACATCTATAAGGCATTTCGGAGTAAAACCGGTGAAAACTCTGTTCGGACGAGTCGAGACGCCACTCCTCTGACGTCACAGCCCAGGCCCTTGATCAATCATCTTACGCGGACAAAATCTAAACCGGAAGTCAAAATGGCACTTTTTCGCATGTTTACCGGGCGAAAAAAAATATAAGAACGCTTCGGAAGGGCTTTCTTTTGGGCATAAGTTGCTTAGATTACTTCCTAATTTCGTATAAAAATGTATCCTCTGAAGGCTTATGTGCACTTTAACACTGGAGTATCAATTCAAAGAGTTTAGTTTTCCAGACGTACTAAGAATTCGAAAAACCCTCGAATTGGCGACAATTTGGTTTCTGATAAGACCGGCGCCCATTCTGGAGACTGCTATGCGGCAATGTATAGAGGTAAGTTTTCCCGGCTTCCAGTGAGACTGCCTTGAATGGCTTTCCTTTTAGCTGGTTTATAAAAATTATATACTAGAAGTCAACCTTGCGACCCAGTACAGAATTTCTTGTTTTAGTGCAGCAACATTTTGTCTATAGTAATTCGTTCTGATAGTAATTTAGCGTTAATGCAAAAATATTACCTCACAAAGCTTCGCAGGTAAGTAAGTAAGTAAGTAATGTCTTTATTTAACGAGGGTAGCACATAATAGCAGAGCTAATAAACGTGTGGCCCTCTACATACATATACTAAACAATTCTTTAAAAAATCTAAGCTTAAAGTAAAGGTATTAACAAGGTCAATGGAATTGCTGGTTGAACTTTGTTGCTATGCGTCTCACATCGTCCGTAGTATCTGCTCCATCTCTGATACTGTTGACTGGTTGTTTGCCCTTAGCAGATCCGGTTAATGATTTTATGGTTTTCCAAATAAGGCTTTAGCTGGTGAGTCCGTTATGCTCAAGCAGCCACCTCACAAGTTGTACGTGCTGACTCAAATACAGGAGACAAATGCGTCAGCAGATTAAAATATTCAAAACCCAAACAATTTACACAAAAATGAACAAACAACGTGGCAAACAATAGACTCCGTCCCCTCAGGTTCTTCAAAAGGACCGTTCACAATAGACTGAGGAGCTAAAAATAACTAAGTATCCAAAGCAAGACAACGGCTTTGTAAATCAAAAGTCGTAAATGCATGGCAATATTATCAAGTCACGCTTGCGAATGGGCCATTTTTTGAGAAGGAAAAAAAAAACAAAAAAAAACATGGACAACCAACTGCGCGAGTGGGAGCGGGGTGGGAGTGCGTTTTGTTGGTTCAAACGGCGAACTTAACTCTGCCGTGCCAAATATTTTTTAACTTATACATGAAGTAAATTTAAGTAAAGCGCTCTGATTTCAAATGGTGGTCGGAGAATTAATCGGAGGAAGAAAATTAGAACTATTCGGAGTTATCATTTTGGGAATTAATTTGCAAAGAAATAGAAGATTGCGATCTCGCGATCAATCCGATCATTGCGATAAAGGAGGTTCAAACTATGTGTAGTTTTCTCGCCATACCTCCGTAAATCATGATTTCATAATCAAATCCACAAATAAATTGCACAGAACCAGTATACATGTCAACTCTCCACTCAATGCTCATTTTTGGCCTAGTTTCAGAATCACATAAAATTTTCAGAACACTTTCCTGGGGTTACACCGACCAAAGGTTAAAATCGGTACCCTATTTTAGACTAAAATGCCGAAAATTAAACCCTTTGGGACGGCACATACCTATATGGCTCATATATGGGAGCACCCCCGCCCGGGTGTTTGTTGTCTCGCCATTTGCGCAAAATTGCCGTCTCGGTTTTGTAGCAAAACTTGTGGTTTGTCGACTCTCTACGACTTGTCCGTGGGCGAGCACCAACACCTTGTCGTAGTTGATCACGCTGTTCAGCCGGTGTGCAATCGCCAACACGGTGCAGTCCTGGAACTGTTTACGAACCACTTCCTGTACCATCTGGTCCGTCTGAAGATCCACGTTGGCCGTGGTTTGTCCATGATCACGATCTTGGTCTTATGTAACAAGACGCGCGCAAGACACAACAGCTGCCGCTGACCTACGCTGAGGTTTGAGCCCGACTCCTTGATTTCGTAATCGAGTTCTCCCGGTAGATCTTCTACCAAGGGTTTCATCTGAACCTGCTCCAGCACAGTCCACATGTCCGTATCCTGGAAGCAGTCAAAAGGTTTACGTTCTTCCTCAAGGATCCACAACAGTACCGGGTCTTGAGTGATGACGGCCATAGCTCTGCGCGCTACCTGCAGGTTGAGGGTCCCAATATCCACACCATCAATGAGCACCTTTCCCTTTGGGTCCGGCATTCGGAGCTGCGCAGCAATAACGGAGGACTTGCCGGCGCCAGTACGGCCTACGATGCCAATTTTCTCTTTGGGTGCTATGTTCAGCGAGATGTCTTGCAGCACTTTGCGCCCGCCTTCGATGTACTCCAGAGACACGTCTTTAAACCCAAGTCGTCCTTTCTGAGGCCACGACTCGGGAATCTCCTTCTCAACGCTGTATCCTGGTTCAGGCTCGAGTTTGGAGTACGCCAACACTCTCTCGACTGACGTCATCACGTTCTCTACCTCTGAAGTATAATGAACAACATTCTGCGTAGTGGTCAAAGTTTCCATGGCAAAGGTCAACGCAAGACCGACCAAGGCTGTTTCGAGAAAAAAGAAACAATGTTATATATTAAAGTGTATGCTTGACGAGGACAAATCATAATTTGCCACAAACCTGGGCTCCCGCAACTCAGTAACGTTAAAGCAAACTCGCGCTTTGCTGTGACAAAGTGTAGAATGGTTGAGCGAGAGGAATAATTATAATTTGCATTTGAAGAGTATATGCAATTGCTACTCTGTCAGCCAATAATTAGCGCAGACTCGGTAACCCCAAGTGGTCCATGCCATTCAAATGCAATAAATAATTTAAGTTAAAAGAAACATTTGTTTGTAAAACGTGAAAGGATAATATATAACATTTTATTATATAGACACGGGTGTTTTACTGGAAAATATACCGTGCGTAAAATCTATACGAAACTACATCCGGGACCCGAGTGGCATATTTTCCATATCCTCACTAGTGAGGATATCGTTGGCATCATTTCCCGCTTTTGCACGGTTGTTTGTGCAATTTCTCGTAAAACAATCGTGTCTAATATAATAAAAAGAAAATTACACGGCGGCTTGAAGATATGGATTTTATTTTCTCGTGGAAAAAACAATATTTTACTCACTCGCAAAGCGCTCGTTCGTAAAATATTGTTTTACCACTCCGAAAATAAAATTCATGTCTTCGCGCCGCCGTGTAATATCCTCTATATATTAAATTATTTACTGATAAAAATCTCTTGCCATGCTGCATATTTTTCGATGACAAAACTCGTGATCGCATTATGCCCCCCCCCCCCCTCCCCTCCCTCCCTCCTCCTCAACCCACATCCAACTTTTTGCTATCCCCAATAGCCGGATAGCAACGTCGCAAGGAAGATCAAGAATTTGATACAGCCTGCTGACAGATTTGAGGGGCGAGGTAAGTGATGACACAGAGCCGTTCATACACAAGGAAAGGACGGGAGAGTTGTTTATAGTACCAGGAAACGTCAAATGGATAAAGGGACTGTTTGTTTTACAGTTTGACAGATTTTGGAGTTTATCAAAATCGAATACAAGTATTTTTAAATATAATTGACTGAAACCGTGATCGTGACGAATTGCGCCATGTGTTAATTTCACGCATTTTTTCGTGAAGGGTCGGCTCTCGTTTTGCATTTGTGAATAATTATCAAGACAAGAGAGATGTCTGTGGATCATTTCGTTCTGCCGTTTGAACTTCCCGTACAACAGCTCCTTGGAAGAGTACGACACGTTGCGGACGACACGTTTGAGGAATGGCACGAGGACTAGACGGACCAAACTTGCTGAAACGTCGCGCTGAGAAAGAGCCTGGGAACGAGGTTGGCGCTGAGCCTGCTTGAAGTTCCGCAGCGAGAAAAATGCGGGTTCCTGTGCCTTTTGTGTCGTATGTGGCAGTGTAAATCGGTTCACATATGAACGGAAGGGACGGGAACGGACTGGGCGAAGAAGCGGACAGGTAAGCAACGTCAGATTTTGTGCTTATTTATTTACACGGAGTAGTGATTTTCGCTAGTGCAATTTTTGGTAGGCATATAAATCACCGAGTGTCCTACAATATCTAACTACTGAATGCAGATTTTGGATGTCGTATTACATATAAAAGTTCTACCAAAACATAGCCGGGCCCGGCCGGTGACCTATAAATCGATAAAGAAAAAAGAACAAATACCAATTAAATTAACAGTAGTCCGATCCTGATAAAATACTACAGTCGATCTAGTATAGAAGTTCCCCACAAGCGAAAAAGAATAGTGACGTAAAGAAAATAAATGTGTGGTCATGTTTTTCAATCCCAGAATAGACTACCCAAAGCGTATGGCAAATGTTCAGTTCATTGCAAAAAATGTCATGCCACTCCTCACATGCATGCTTCTTATTATCAATTTCGTTCCTATTGAAAGCGCAAGGAATGAAAATTATAGCTACCATTCTCTTGCGCTTGAGTTTTCACTTCACAAATTTTATCGTGTGAACTGGTTGCTTGCTTAGTTGTTAATATACTAAAGAAGTCAGCCTGATGAATGGCAAGTGACTCTACATGAAGATTATACAAACTTGCTGCGAATTATCTTATTTAACCTGTCTTTGAGTTCGTAGTCCTGATAGTTCGATTTGTATCAACTGTCTTGAATTGTCAGAGTGCAAAGTTGCCTGATTTACTACGGCATTTGACTCCACCTGAAGGAGACAACGGCAATGGGACATGAACATATTTTTACGTTTGATAATCTTGCAAGAGTGTACGACGGCGGTATCACTTCAATTTAGTCACGCCTGTCCATTTTTTTTTTTTTTTTATGCACTCATTGTCTCTTTGTAAGTCTTCACCATCTGGTAGAACAAGCTCTTCGGCTGTTCCAGCAAACTCTTTGGGTTACCAAACTCGGCTACCCGCCCTCCATCAAGCACCAGGACTTTGTCGTAGTTTATCACCGTGTCAAGGCGATGGGCGATTGTCAGCACAGTGCAATGCTTGAAGTATTGCTGAACGACTGTTTGGATCATCTGATCTGTTTGGAAATCCACGTCAGCAGTGGGTTCGTCCATGATTAAGATTTCGGTGTTCCTGGTCAATGCGCGCGCAAGACACAGTAGTTGCTGTTCTCCCACGCTAAAATTGGACCCAAACTCCGTGACGTGGTACTGCAGTTGTCCTGGTAATTCCTGCACCAACGACTTCAGTCCAACTTTCTCGAGAGCACTCCATAAGCATGCATCCGTGCAGTGCACCGTAGGATCCAAATTATCCCTTAGGCTGCCGGAGAATAGCACTGGATCTTGGGTAATGACGCCCATAGCTTTACGCGCTACCTGAAGGTTGAGGGTCCCAATATCCACACCATCAATAAGCACCTTCCCCTTTGGGTCGGGCATACGGAACAGCGCAGCAACAATGGAGGATTTGCCGGCTCCAGTGCGACCCACTACCCCCACTTTCTCTTTGGGAGCCATGTTCAAATTGACGTCACTTAATACTTGGACTCCGCCTTCAGTGTACTCCAGGCGGACATTCTCGAGTTGCAACCGTCCTTCCTGGGGCCATAATTCAGGAGTAGGCCCTTGAATACTGTACCCTGGCTCAGCTTCCAGTTTGGTGTACGACAATACTCTCTCCACTGACGTCATTATGTTTTCCACTTGAGAAGTGCTTCTCACCAAGCATTGCACACTCCCCAAGGTTTCCATGGCAAATGTCAGAGATAGTCCTGCAATGGCTGCAAATTATAAAAATAAGTACGTTTAGAAAGTAAATGGTACAATGGAAAGTTCCTCCTGGGAAGGCTATTTTTCACCATGTCGGCGGGGAGAAAAAGCGCACAATGAATTGACTATAAGGGTCGATGTGTGAAAGCTGGACGCCGTTTAATAGTTTTGAATAATTTTTGAATAATTTCAATTTTGAATAATTCGTCAATTATTGACGTTTCAAGCATTAGCCCTTCGTCGGAGCAGGTGATTCATCTTGCCCAGACGCCGAGGGTTAGCGTTCGAAACATTAGCTAAAACTTTTAACGGCGTCCAGCTTTTATTTACCATACGTAAAAAGTAAACGACCGATCAAAATGCTACACTTTCCTTATTGTTTACAAAAAGTTAACTTTACCAAATTAAAAAAAAATAGACTGCCAGAACAACGTTGCATGCTTTTTTTCCATTATGTAAATTATTAGTACATTTTCCTTTTAAGGCCTGTGACTCCTTTGCCTTTAACCGATTGATTTGGATATTGTTTTTTTAAGCTTGCACATGCGAAACTAGTCTTGTTAATTTAGTTTCATTTATTACTTGATGATTATTGCCTATCTTTTGCAGAATAATAAAAATCGTAGCAAATTCATCACACATATGGCTACCTTTTACCTCCCCCCAGTCCCCCTTTCCAGAAAAAATAGACTTCAAGCAAGGTGAAAAGTTAGTAATGTTGCATTGTGGTGCTCACACAGTTCTGTAGTAACTATAATATATAAGTGTTCTTCATGCACCCACCTGGGTTTCCACCAATTGCCAATGATCCAATTGCTACGACTGTGATGAAAACGGAGCTAAGAAGCTCCAGACGAATTCCCATCCAACGTGCGCTTGACACGGCCATAAAGGATGCTTTAGTGTTTTCATCTTGAACTCTAGGCAGGACAAAGTGATTACTCCAACAAGAAGTTTAATTCACATAGCTACACGTGCTAGCCCAAGTCATATCACAGTCGCTGGTTAACTAATCAATCTTCTGTAAGCGTTTACATGGCAAGAAAATCTTCATATAAATGCTTACAGAATATTGAGTGAAGAAGGGTTGCCCCGGGGCGGTGACTTGACCTGGGCCGAGCACCCAAACCGGGATTGAGCAAACATGGCCTAGAGACAAGCAACGACAAGCGGAAGCGGAAGGATGGCACAACAATACATGCATCAAGAGTTCCGGCTTTTGGTTGGATCGTACTGTATGCTGGGTAGGTTTGGCTCAGAAAAGTGAGCTCAATCTACTTCTATCCGTTCTAAAACGCACACACCTACCAATAACCAAGCTTGAAATGCAAAATGGCGGATATTGTAAAGTCTGTGCTCACTTTTTTGAGCCAAACATACCCAGAATACAGCGCGATCCAACCAAAAGTTGATCTCTCGATGCGTGTATGGCCCATGACAAAGAACTAGAGGACAATGACATGTACTTTAACCCAACAATAACCAAGGACGGAGACTGACAGTTTTAATCACGACAGAACAATAATTGCCGCCCGATATATATTATGCATTTTATGCAACGTCACGGTTGTACCTGTACAAGGTCTTCAAAAAAATCCCTTCTGCGTTGGAAGAGCGTAATGTCTCCAATCCAGCAATGGTCTCTGTGATGTGTGAGTATACCGGACTGCACTTCAGCGCTTCGAGCCTCTTCAGTTCCCTGGCTGACTTGAGGTAGAACCGGCCATAGTAAACAAAAACAGCGAAGAATGGTAGCACGGCAAGAAGCATCCAGTAATTAGACATAACAGGAACGAAAATGCCACTGAGAGCAGACAAGAACAACTGGATTGACTTTAGGAAGCGAGTTGGCAGCTGGTCATCTATGAGCCCGATGTCCCTGGAAAAGCGGTTTAGGATTCGTCCAGCCGGATTGGTGTCAAAGAAAATGGCAGGAGATTTTAGGACCGCTCCTGTCATCCGCTGATGCAATGTCTTGGCTGCTTGTATAGAGATGTAGTAAAACCAGAAGGCGACCAACGTTACGATTATAAACGAAAGCGCCACCAAAGCCGCATATATTTGAAGGGTCTTCGGTTCCCTTTGTTGGTCACGTGACATGGTGGACATCCGGGAGAGCCACCAATTTGGTGCGATGAGGCAAACTGCAAGAGAAGATAGATATAAGATAAATATAAGGACACGGATATAATTCTCTGACTGTTTGTGTTCCTTGTTGACATCAAACTTTGAAATGCAAAAGACATGATTAAGAAATCAGTGTTACATATATCGCACTGAAAGAGTATAGAAGGTTTGCACAGCGGCCATGTTTGGATGGCAGGAACAATAAAATATTTTTCCATAACAATAGAATTTCTTTTCCCAGAGGAATTGAATTCTATTGTTCCTGCCATCCAACATGGCGGCCGTGCAAACCCTATTTTTACCCCATTATTATATTGTTTGGACATTTGATAAAAAGTACTACGTCATGACTAAAACCGCTTCTAACCTTTTGACTGTATCCGCTCCTCGCAACCATTAAATAAGTTTAAAAATTAAAGAGTTGACGTGAAAAGCGCGCTCACGGCCAACACTTCTCATACATTTCCAGGTGAAACGGCCCCAAGCTCTGTACCGCTAAAACTGCTATAAAATATATACTTCTCTCATAACCTTGGGAAAAGCAGAAAGAAAACACCATGAAAATAAGCCAGAAAGGATGTAAACCAGCCTTCAAATAGATCCAATAATGCTGTAAGGTCACCGAGCCGGTGTTACTGTCTTCCTTGGCTTTTTTGAGACCTGTGCCGTTCTCAGGCTTTGTTTCCAAAGACATATTTCGGGATCTTTTTTTGCCCATTATCTCACAGATGCTTGTTCTTCCTTCCCGTTTGTCGCCACCCGAGACTTTTTTCATGAGGTGGACTTCTTGAATCCGTTGTGCACTTCCTTGGTATGTCACTTTACCTTGATCAAGGATGATCACATGATCTGCTGCTTTTAAGAACTGCACTTGGTGTGTTGCAAGTACACGAAGACAACCAGATAACATGCCACAGATGCACCGGTCAAAAAGTCGTTTGCCAACTTTAGAGTCAACAGCACTCAGCGGGTCATCAAGCAAGTAAATATTTGCTTCAGCGTACACCGCGCGTGCTAAATTGACACGTGCCCGCTGACCACCGCTCAAACTCGCTCCGTGCTGTCCCACCATGGTCTCGTCTCCCGCAGGAAAAGTGGCAAAGTCTTTTGGCAGATCACAAGCTTCGAGAACCTTCAAATAAAACTGCTGCTTGAACTTCCTCCCAAACACGATATTTTCTCTAACTGTGCCCGAAAATATCCACGGAGCCTGTGAGACGTAAGCAACCCTACCAATAGTTGTTATGTTGCCATTACATAATGGAAGTTCTTCAATGATGGACTGCAGTAGGGAAGACTTTCCACAACCAACAGGTCCCGTCACGACGACTAGCTGGTTGTCAGCTACGTCTACGCTGATGTCATGTAAAGTTTTCTGGTTGATGTCTTCAGTCCACGTGGAAGAAGCCTTAGTCAGGGTAAGTCTTATGTTTGTGTGAGGATTCACTGTGCGAAGTCTTCTTGGTCGATATTTTTTTGGCGTGGCAGTTTCAGGGTTTTCAGAGGTCTCGTTCTGTTTGTGGCTGTCCTTGTTGGCCGGGTAATCTATATCTTGCTCTAGGAATGCTTGAACTCTCGTTAAAGCGATGTGAACATCCACGAGAGACTTTAGCGAGTCAGTTATACCAATACAAATGGCAAATTTCAAGACGTTTAATCCCACGAGAAGAGTGAAAATCTGGAATGCCTGGAGGTGTATGCCCGTCGCTAACAATACAGCAATGGAGAAAAGCGCTGCTATGGATGTGGCGGTGTAAGTTAAGGACGAGAAGCTGGATAATATGGCACCTTTACGACGAATACAGCCAACTTCTTTCCTGCAAGTAAGAAACACGAATTACCAATAAATCTGTTGTTCACTTGTGTTGCATATATTAAGTATATGTATACACAACATATATACTGTATATGTATTTTTACCACAACACACTAGTTTCTCGCTCTCTGATTGGTCGATTAACCGTAGTAAATAAAAGTCCAGACAACGATGTGACGCTAGCTGACGCCAGCGTGTCACGCTTTGCAACGAAATACAACAAAACTTTCTTGTATATTTCTAAATATTGTGGTAAAAAACAGATTTCCACTGGTTTGCCGTGGTGTGGACTCTTATTTACCACGATTTACGTCATCACATGGTCAAAATTTGTTGTGGACTCACTCGGCGAAGCGCCTCGTGAGTCCACAACATTTTGACCATGTGATGACGTAAATCGTGGTAAATAAGAGTCCACACCACGGCAAACCAGTGGAAATTTATTAAATATACATGAACAGTCCGGAATTAGTTTTAAAGAAGGAGAGATAATTTTCTAGTCCCCGAACAAAGTGAGGGAAATATTTACGACGCTAATGCAGTAGTATTATCGCCTTATCGGAGACTCCAAGCGTGTCGCCATCTCGAAATCTAATGTTCGTGTGTTTGTGCCATACGACCTCGTCCCAAGGCCCTCCGCGTCGAGCGATCACAGCAGGCGAGGTTACATCGGCAGCTTAACTGTAAACCGCCATTTTCTTGGAGACATGCGATAGAGTACGAACTGAAGTGATTTTGTACAACAAGATGCAGGTACAAGGCCAAGCAGTTCGACGGACGGCTGTAAATTGCCCGGATATTTTGCCAGTGCATGGGAGGCAAGCTTTACTAGACGTAAAGCGGATTCTTTAAGGCCCAACTGGTCGACCTGAACACAATCCTAGACGCCAGTATTGTGTTAAAAAGCAGACACTTCTTCAGAAAGGAATAGCAAAATACAGTCGGTGGAAATCGAACAATCACTGTGGCAAATTTCACCTTTCGCAATAACAGGAATGCAGTTTTCAGAATCCAAGTTTGACAAGATGACAACACAATACAATGGAAAGTGGAATTTTCGTACTGTATGAGGACTGCTCTATACAGTGTATTTTGAAATCATTGAAGACGTAAACAATAGTGTTTTGGGTTTTGTTTCCTTTGCTGGAAAAGAGCTAAAGCTATGGCTTTCAGGAAGCGGTGAGTTTTGAAACTTTAATTCAATTAACGTTAAATACACTTTTGTTAAACGACGGTCGTGTTATCATTGGTATTTCAACAATTGCCGTATATTTTGTCGTTTGATGCCCCGGTAACTGTGATGAAGGCCAATTAGGATTATACTGTGATCTTTTTCCTGGTTTTCAAAGCTATTTCAGAGTGCCTTCGTGCAAGATTGTGTCATCCAATTCCTGACATGTTTGCATAATTTCATTGACAGTCTGACACATGCTGTGAAGTTTTGTCGCCGCGTTTGTTGGCACACTGTATTCAAGGATAAAATGTAACCGGGTTAAAATGCTTTTGCTTTTTGAAGGCTATTAAAGTAGAAAATATCCGGCCACTGCTTTCCAAATTAAACAATGTGTCTACTAGCGGGACCCCCGTAAGATACTCGCTCAACACAATCGCACTTTGTATTATTTAGTGACCGGGTTTGCTCGCTCAATAAAATCGGACCTTCTATTATTTAGTGACTTGATTTCTTTTTTCTGTCAAAGATTTTAAAATCGTCAAACGCAGTTTGAAAAGTTGTTGTGTTGAAAATTGAATCCCTGCCAAAATTCACACGATTCCGAGACTTCGAAAGCGTGTAAACAAGCGACTCGCTTTGACGGTTCTAAATTTGGCACACACACACACACACACACACACACACACACAAAAACAAACACACGTATGTGGTTAGGATAAAGCATTGGCTGGAGAAATCGCGGCTTTTCTTGAAATTCATAAAAACTTCGGTGTCCAAGATCGACTTTGCTTGGCTTTCAAGCCTCGGGAGTATTCTGTAGTTGCGTGTAAATGTTTTCTCAGCGAATTTTGAAGTTCAGCTAGTGTCTACGAAAATTGCAGACTGTGCACGTTGTCTGAACTAAACCAGACTTCGTGTGACAAAGATTTTTTTTAACGGCCGACTGGTGACGTCGCTACACAGCCGTGGTTTGCAAAAAAATTTAAATAATCTCCGAACGGAAAATAAGCAAGAATCCCGCTTTCCGAAAACCCACTACTGAGCGAGGGGATATCTGCGATTATCGTATTTCTAGTTATATTTTATGGATGGAAATTTGGTAGAAATTTCCTTTAATTTACAACAAAAGTGCATAATCGTAACCTCTTTGTTCTTGTCTTAGCCTGCTTTTTGGTCATGAAGAAAAAATTACGAGATTTTCGTGGCAAAACTACTACGTTGCCTTACCCCCTTAGTTCGTTTATTTTGTCTCTAAATTTCCATTCCCAAACGTTCATCTTCACGGCTCGTATTCCAGAAATGACCTCATCTAACAAAGCAAGCCTTCTGTCCGTGTGTCCAGCTGCCTTTCTTTGGAGGTCTGACATTTTTCGAGCAATCAGAAAGATGTACAGCATTACCAGGACAAAAAAGACTAATCCAACGAGCGCCTTCCAGCCAATCAGCAGCCAGAAAATACAGATAGAACTGATCAGCTCGATCGGAGAAGAAATAAGTGTTCCTAGCGCTAACACGGTTCTTTCCATTTTTCCAGCGTCGTTGGAGACAAGGTTTATCGTGTTCACAGATACAGCTGTGCCCATTCCATGACGAGTAACCACAAGGATCTGAGGAGACAAAGTCAATATAGGTAAGGCTCCGGTCGCACTCGTAACTTTAACGACATTAATATTGAGATTTGCATAATTTGAACTGTAAACAGCGCTTGTCACCAAAAATATATGTCAGCAAGTTGCTACCAAACATTGAAGAAGCCGTCATATTGCTCTCGATGCTGTGTTATTATCGATTAAACTTCCTGATGCGACCGGGCCCTAATTAGTCTTAAACCAAGCACTTACATTTCATTACATAGCTGAAGGCTCTTTTAATTGATGTGCATTATTTTCTTCCTTTGAGATATCATCAAACTGTCAGACAAATTAAAACACTGAAACAACCTTTCTTGTAACTAGTCGCTCCTTGAAGATCTCTAAACAACGTTTAACATTGGCTGAGTAATGATCAAACACATGCCGGTATTAGTAGAAGTATTTCACAGAGCAATTCTGCTGACTCAAGAAGCAATTGCGGGCGAAACTAACCACTTGATCGTTGTACGGCGTTTACTAGGAATGGAAAATGCACATGTGACAGCACAGGCGGCCCAAGCTGATTGACTGTGTGACGTCACGGTCGGGTTTTATAAGCAAATGTATGGGATATTTTAGTCGATCGATAACTCGAAAAATATTGCGAGAATAAAGCTTAGACTTGCTAACCTTGTTGTTGTGGTGGTTTTCTTGCTGCTGTAGCGATTTCAGCGTGTCTCGCTGAATTTTTCCTCTCTAACAGAAAAAATTTCAAGGCTGGCTACTCGGTCGATCTGGCATCCAGAATTGCTCCAGAAAAGTCTCTCAAATGCGGCCTTTCAACCTCCGTATGGCCACAAAACCCAGACATATGTCGAGTTGAATCCTTTTCCCATAAGACTGTCGCAAAAACATTTCGAAAACGCCAGTTGAGTCCGAAGAAATTGCCGAAATCGGCCGTCAAAATGGTTTCTGACAAGCCGTGAGGCCCACTCTTGGTCCACGGAAATGGCGTTTGAATTTCATGTCGAGCTCTGATTCGCTGCCTCTTTCGCATGCTAATTCAATTTACCGCGACACCGGGGAGGGGCAAGGCTACATTTGTAGTCGGATTTTGAAACGAACCCCGGGCTCCAGGGGAGGATTATTGTCACAACCATTGTCTCGCGCAGGCCAATAGGAGCGATGCCGGCTTTTCACCTAGCCGAGAAATGTTTTTGTTGACGTTTTGAGATGTTGCTGTTTCCGAGATGTTTTCAAAGCCTAATTGTCATAGTTCTTCATGCGATACACAAAGGTTAATACAAATGTAGCCTTGCCCCTCCCCGGTGTCGCGGTAAATTGAATTAGCATGCGAAGGAGGCAGCGAATCAGAGCTCGACATGAAATTCAAACGCCATTTCCGTGGACCAAGAGTGGGCCTCACGGCTTGTCAGAAACCATTTTGACGGCCGATTTCGGCAATTTCTTCGGACTCAACTGGCGTTTTCGAAATGTTTTTGCGACAGTCTTATGGGAAAAGGATTCAACTCGACATATGTCTGGGTTTTGTGGCCATACGGAGGTTGAAAGGCCGCATTTGAGAGACTTTTCTGGAGCCATTCTGGATGCCAGATTGACCGAGTTGCCAGCCTTGAAATTTTTTCTGTTAGAGAGGAAAAATTCAGCGAGACACGCTGAAATCGCTACAGCAGCAAGAAAACCACCACAACAACAAGGTTAGCAAGTCTAAGCTTTATTCTCGCAATATTTTTCGAGTTATCGATCGACTAAAATATCCCATACATTTGCTTATAAAACCCGACCGTGACGTCACACAGTCAATCAGCTTGGGCCGCCTGTGGTGACAGCAGTGTGTCGAGAACTTATAAAATATTGTCGTAAATGACTGCACTATTTCTAGAGAAATTCATGTTTTTTTGCAGTCATCGACTTGGATCAATGTTATAGTTATACAACGTATCATATCCGTCATTAAGTATTCCAAAATACTCAAAAACTAACAAGACTCCCTACCTTTCGGTAAACTGTTCCGACAATGGCTGCCTTCAAGCGCATTCCCCACAGCTCAGAAAACAGCTCCGAATGATGAACACACGGCGCCCTCGCCAGCGACAAAGCTCCTATTCCGACAATATAAAGAGATGAGGTCAAAACATCTGCACTGGAGGACTCGCCAATAGATCTCAGGAAGAGCCAGATTAACAGAACGAGGCCGATGTTAGAGCCAGCCGTCAGAAAACGGAACCCTACAAGCGTCATATAACCTTTCAGTGGAATAACTCTCAATATCGCTTTCCATAACTTTGGTTTTCTGCCTGCTGCGCGTGCACTTTCAGTTTGTTCCTTCCATTCTGTGACTAACGTCTCCACGATGCGTTCTGTCTTGTCGTGTTCCAATAGAGGGAGAAGGTCTTCACTCTGAAGAGTCTTCTTGTATCCTAAATTTAGGAGATTGTTCATCCACCAAAGCAAGAGGATGGAGAGAGGGTTCGATGTTGCTCTAGGGTTTACTTCCCTGGCTGCAGTGCTCAGTTTACGAGCTCCAGTTGTCTGTTCGTCTTCTTCACCACTAAAGGCGTAGTTGTCCATTTTCTTTTTACGTTTTCCCGGCAGCCCTATCAGAATACATTGTTAATTTAAATTCACCAATTCTTTTAGCTAGAAAAATTCGCACCTCAACACGAGTTTACAAACTTCTTGCGTTAGGTAGCGCCTGACCAAACTGTTTTAAGGAAATCGGGCGATGTCAGTTACTTCAATGCTTGTTTTGTTATCGCCAAGAACACTATCAAAGTAACCCTTTGCTCTGGCGACTTCCGCAAAGGAAGTAAACACTCACCGCACGTGTTGAACAAGCACGATAATGCGAGCACGATGCCAACGAGCACGTTCCTAAGGCCCCGTTTACACTAGAGCGAATTTATCCGCATTCGAGACATTAACTGTTTCCGGATTCGTGAAAGCGTTTACACTAACTTTGTTATCCGAAATAATTTTTAAGTGTAAACGGGTCCTAATAAAACAAGGGTAAACGCTTTTTTCTGACTGCATTTCAACGTGATGACTCACATCGAACTAACAGCGCGTACCGGGTAATATCCGAACGAAGGTTCGTTTATACTTCTTCTTCGATCGGTAGAGTTACGTACTGAAGCATCATGACGTCGTGCGCATGAGCACATGCACGGGTTTAATTGGAAGAAACCTTAGGCTCCGGTCGCACTCGTAACTTTAACGACATCTGTATCATTTGAAGTGCAAACACCGCTTGTCACCAGAACAAGACTGGTGTTGCCAGTGAGCTCGTGGCGTTGGTTGGGTCGAGACCAGAAGAAACTAAAATGGAAGGGACAAGAGCGAGTCTCCCAAAAAAGACTTGCAGTTTCTCACCAGAAAAATGTCATACAGTATAGAAAATTTGACTTTTGACACCTTGCTCAAATGAAACTACTATAAATTGTCATTACAACACTACATTTGCTTCCACTTGCTTCTTAAAGGTTGAGCGGCTAACCCATTTTGAGCTAAGGAGTGAAAGGTCAACCAGCCAGAAAAGAGTAATGCGTGACTTATCTTTTTATACGATAATCTAGCCTTCGCTTCAATACTTATGTACATTTTTTACTGAATGCGTTTCTTCTATGAGGCTTTCGAGTATTCCCGCTCCGTAACAAATATAAAATTGAAAGCGAGGGATGTAACACTAGACTTGTTTACAATATTATTGCGGTTTTGTTCACCCCGTGTTCAGTCATTCGCAACTAACAAACTCAATGCTTTGGACTATTTCGGTGTATTTTTTATTTCTATATACTATTACTACTGTGAAACAAAGGCTACATGATCGAATGGAAGAAATATTTCAACAGGTACTGTACGATAAGCCGAAGCATTTTGACAAGTGTCACGCTCGCGCGCAGCAAAACATATAATATATTCAAAGAGCAGCGTTTGTGGAGTTTTAAACGGTGAGAATGGATATTTTTCGTCGCAAAACGGTTATACTTTTGGCAAAAAAAAAAACTTTACAAAACAGCTACAGTGTGTACGAGGCAACAGATGTCATGATTTGTACAGTGTAAAGCATATTATAATCATCATTGTTTACGGCTAAAGTTCGTCATGGCTTTTGTGTCCGTTTTTGGCCCAGTATCTTCCCAGAGGTACTTCGTGTCGCCACAGAAAGCTCGTCGGGGCTAAATGATTAGCGGCGACAGAGTTATTTGCAATTCCGTAGCGATGTCCATTAAATATAATCGAATCCATCAAACATTTGTTTACGGTTATGACGATGAACTTATGAACGCCAGCCAAAAATCATTCCCTGAAATCCAGTTTACCCGTGCATTTTCCACAAAGCCAAACGGTGTTGAGCTTGGATGGGATATAGCTAACTTTACACGCAATTGTATTAACGTACAATTCAATCGCGGCGCCCACATTTCAAGTTGTTCGCGAAGTCACCTTACGTCATCGCATATCACGTGATAATACGAACCAATCACCATGTGCTGATTCTCGACCCAGAAAAGTAAAACACGAAAAAAAAAAAGAAAAGAAAAAAAAAAAGAATTTCCATTATTAAGCTCGCGGGGCGTGGCCCTCAACGAGCAATTATATGCCAGCAAGTTTCTAACAAACATTAAAGAAGCCATCATATTGCTCTCGATGATGAGTTATTATCGACTAAACTTCCTAGTGCGACCGGGCCATAATTTTAACACTGCCACTTTGGTCGGTATGAACCGAGTCTCTTTGTTCGCCAAAAAGGACGTGTTTTACGCGATGTTTTTAGTGGAACGAGGAATACTCGTTCTTCCTTGTGCATTTGCTTTCCGTGTCCTGCTGTGATAATAATTTAAAAAAATTTACGGATCGACAACTTTTATTTTACAAGTCGCGAAGTAATTTCACGATCCGCACGGATGGACAAAACCAAAAGTCGTGAATTTGTTATCCGATTCATATGGATCGTAATTACACTTTTACGAATGATGAATTCATTTAGCGATTCCTACAGATCGCCTGACGACGGACTGTTCTTTCGATTTGTGAATTCATTGTGCGAACCATATGAATCGTACGGATCCGTGCCTCCAACAAGAGTTTTCAGCCATATTGGACATGCGTTATCGATGCATTTGGTCATGGGTGGTAGCTGCTTTAATGTGACGCTTGCAAATAGCTTCAAGTACGCCTTGCGAACCCATGTTTTCTCATGCTCAATTTAGCAAATGCAACTAAGTCAGACTTGAAATGGTTTCCTACCCCAATTTGACTTAAGTCAGATTTAAGTTTCTACTTGGAACCCAACCATTGTGTCCATATGAACGCTCTATTTACACCTGTCTTGATGGCTAAAATACTCAGCTCGCCTCAGACAGCTTCTCCGCACCCGGAACAACTAAAAACAAATGGATTATGCGTGATAGTGCCTCGCAAATTGGATCATACTACAACTTAAATGAGGTCTAGGAAACATTGACACCTGTAGTGTTAGGCCTGGTTCAAACGTCGTGCCAGCGTCGTGTCGAACTCAATTGATCCATTAAGTTCGACACTTAGCGCGACTGTAGCTGGACGTTTGAATCAAACGTCGCGCCAGAGTCGGGTAGCACGACAGCCTGTGTCGCACTACCCGTCTCTGACGCGACGTTGATTCAAACGTCGAGCTACAGTCGCGCTAGTGTCGTGCTAATTGGGAATTAAGTTCGACATTGGCGCGATGTTTGATTCAAACGTCGTGCTAAATTGGTTTCATAATGTGACCGTGAGCACTATCGCAGCGGCTTCAACTTGAACGCATACGTAGTGTCCATTTAGAATATGGCGGGGTTCGCAGCCGACTTGTACCCAGTTTCACAATGCGGTTTCCAGAGACAACTCGGCGTACGAGTCACGAGAGTATTTTGCGGCGCGATGGAATTTAGAGCGACGTTGAATCAGTTGTCGTGCTTCAGTCGTGCTGCAGTCGAACTTAATATAATTGACTTCGACACGACGCTGGCGTGACGTTTGAACCTGGCCTTACTTAGATTGCAACATTAAACTATACTGCGCACAAACTTTAACACTGGAGTAACAATTCAAAGAGAAGTATAGTTTTTCAGACGTACTTAGAATTCGAATAGCCCTCTACTTGGCGCCAATTTGGTTTCTGATAAGACAGGCGCCAAATCTGGAGACTGCTATGCGGCAATGTATACTAAGACGAAAATTTTCCCAGCTTCCCTTAAGACTGCCTTGAATGGCTTTCCTTTAGTAATTCGTTCTGGTACTAATTTAGCGTTATTAGACCAAAGAACATTTTACCTTACAATGTTTCGCAGGCTTTAGCTGGCGAGTCTGTTATGCTCAAACAACCACCTCACAAGTTGTACTTGCTGACTCACCTACAGGAGACAAATGCGTCGCCAGATTAAAATATTCAAACTCAAACAACTTACACATGATTGAACAAACTCAAGGTGAAATCAGCCAACTAAAACACCTTTGTCAAAAATCATGAAAGGTTCAAGAAAGGTAGCGGGTCTATTGTCAATTCTACTGGTTCTTCTTTACCAGCGCTGTTCGACAGCGTCAATCCAATTGCTCTTGCTAAGATTACGAGGAGAATGAGCCCCCAGTTACGTCTAATTCGTGCAATTGAACTTATTTGCAATTCGACACCTTATTGCACATGAGCGTGGACCTCTTGCCAGAGCTGCTAGAAGTGTTTGGGTTCTTCCAAGGCCACAGCTTCATTCCTAGGTCAATTCGCGGCAAACTGAAACAAAATACTCTGGCTTAATGTTTGTGTAAAATTTTCCGAATTCCTCAACTTCAGTCGGTGCTTGCTGATTGGTCTATTTGCCGTGGGAATCAGAAAACCTTAGCTCGCTTGCTCTGAAAGTGTCATGGGCTTTTCTATTGTTCTTTTTGATGTATCCATGGAGATTACCCTCGGGAAATTTATCTTGGGAAATTGGGAAACTGCGGCTACACATACAAAAAGTGTTTCCCGTGGTAGAAGTGCCTAAACCCACGGTAAAAGGGCTGTGTGTAACCACAGCTAATATCAAGTGACACGTGCCAATGGGCCATTTTTGAAGAAAAAAAAAAAAAAAAAAAAAAAAAGCATGGGCAACCAACTGCGCGAGCTGGTGGGAGCGGGGTGAGAGTGCGACTGTTGGTTCAAACAGCAAACTTATAACTCTGCCGTGCGAAATGTTTTTGATCTTATAAAAGCGCTTTGATTTCAAATGGTGGTCGGAGAATTAAACCCCGGAGGAGGAAAATTAAAACTTACCTATTCGGAGCTATCATTTTGAGAATTAGTTTGCAAAGAATTAAACGGATTGCAATCTCGCGATCAGTCCGACCATTACGATAAAGGAGGTTCAAAATATGTGTAGTTTTCTCGCTTTATTTATATAAATCATAATTTCATAATCAAATCCTCACTGCACAGAACTATGCATGTCAACTTACCGCAGTAATTTTCGGGCTAAACCAACGATTGTTTGCAGAGAAATCCTTTTACCATGTGGTAAAATGACTCGTCAAAATCGGCCATTTTTGAGAAGAAAGCTTTAGCCTTTGCATATTTCGGAAAATGCTCATTTTTCGTGCCGCTGTAACAGGTTTTTTTTTTCCTCTTGGCCACGATGTCCCCCCGGACATTCTGGCCCAGACAAAAATGTCCCCCTCTGGTCTTAAATGTCCCCCTCTCCGAATTTCCATATTTTTTGAACAAGAGAGATCAAGTTTAGCAAAATAGATTTGGTATTTCTAACAAACTATTTTTTCAAATTGTTTCGCAATATTTTTAAATCTAATAGACCACTTTATTTCTCTTTTATACGTTAGGATTTTCTAGTTGACAGTTACGCGCCAAAAAACTGTATCGGCGCTTTTCATCGGGACGTTTCAGATTGGGACACCGGTTTACCCTCGCTTTGAATCCAAGATGGCGGCACCGTGCAAAGAGCTGCTTACGAACAGAAAAACGAGGCGAAACGTGTAATAAAAAAGATCCGAATTTAAACTGGCGTCAACATTTCATATTCGTGCGAGGTCTTCCGTTCTTCAGTGAGAATTGAAGAGGCTCGGTCATGAGCTGTGACGCGCGGTAGCTCAGCTTCCAAAACTTGAAAACGTGAGGCTAACGAAGCGAAGCGAAGCTCGAGCACAACAAAGTACAAATTACGCCACGTCGTTTGTCTTGAAACTGAGATACATTATCAGGAAGGAAAAGCAAAGTTCAGTAAGTGGAAATCGAGGAGTCGCCAAGGCAACTTTCACCGTTTCCGTTAAATGAAATTGCCGAAATGTTTTACTTGTCACGGGCGCTGCAATGGAAATCATAATTTTCGCAAGTTGCATGAGGACTGCTGTTTGTTTTGAAATCATTGAGGGCGGCAAGTTATGCTAGCCACATCCTTGTGTGTATCACTGACTGTATTACTTAAAGAAATATAGAAGCCTGTTGTTCTTGTTTATGCTATGAGCCAGTGATTTTTACACGAACCCAATGAATAATTTTCTGTCGACAGTTTTAGCTGGTGTATTCCTCTCAGCAGAATCGGAACTTGGCTTAGTCAGACGACTTCTTATTTCTTTCAAGATTTAAAATTTTTTCGGGTTGGAAACTGCTGTCTATTCGATGAATATGCTGCGATTTGAGCCGGCGGTGATTTATACAATGAGTTAATTATACAATTTTGCGGACAAGCCGTTCGAAGTATGGCTAGATTTGAGCGCCGCAGAAGCTAGCGAGGTAAGGTCCATGTACTTTGAAGTAAACCAGTCAATTTTTGCTTTGATTTTGGGAGAGTTTTAACCGGTTTTGAGGCTCAGATACAAAACAAATTGAATTAGCCGTTGAAGCTCATTAAATATGCGCGTCAAGTTATTTTATAAAGACGCATGCGTAACTCATGACCGAACCCTTTAACTTGTTTTTGTCTAATATTTGGGTTTGATCCAACGCGAGCTGATTACTGATGCCTTTTATTACTAACTGTAACTCTCCAGAACCTTGCCTCAGGGCTGTTTGTTGTCTCTACATGTACACGGCATCCGTGCTTTTGTGTAATAACAGAATTTTTTAAAATGTAAACTTTGTCCGGCTTGGCCAGATAAATCTTCCAGCTGACAAAGTTCGGTAGTTTTTGTTGAAAAAAGACTAAAGAGCTCGTTACAACTCTAAACCTACCGAACATACTTTGTGTTTTAGAGAGACGTCTTCGGGCGGCTTCCTCCCCAATAAAATGCCAATTCTTTAGACCTGAAATTACAAGTTGAAGTTGAGTAGATTGGCCGACATCCCCAGGATGTCCTAAATATAATGCAGGCACGATAGAAAATATCATGGGTGATACTTTTTTATTGACATAGGAGCCGAGCAAAGCTGACTTTGTTCAAGTATTTAATGGCTTGGAAAAGATGCTTGGCCTTTCGCAGTAGGCCTACCGAGTCTGCGCTGAATTTTGGCTGACAGAGTAGCAGCTGCATACACTCCTCAAATGCAAATTATAATTATTCCCCTCGCTCAGCCATGCTACACTTTGTCACAGCAAAGCGCGAGTCTGCTTCAACCAACAATCGTTTGAGATTCCATTCTGTCACAGACTTCACTACAACACCAGCGCCTTACCGTGACGGCGGTTTCTGAATCGGTACCGCACTGTAATATAGCCATTTCTTTTATCTGGTAAATGCCCTCTAAGAAAAGATTACCTTTCGCCGTATATTTGGTTAGCTTTGGTAAAGTGGAATCGTTCCCAAAGGCCGCTGTAAACCGCCGTGAAATTTTATTGGTGTCAGTCCGTGCGACGGCAAAACTCTCGTTTTATTCCAGTACCTGACTATAACATGGTAAGTTATATTTGCCTGTGTATCTTACTAGTTTTGCCAAAAGCATAATTCTATACATTCTAATTTTCAACATTTTTATCTATATAGTTGAAAGCATTTGGTCTTGCCATTCAACGGCTAATCACAACCAAGTGTGGGAACGAGAGATGGCCTGAAATAAAGTAAGTGACTCCATAGTACGTTTTGTAACTCGTCAAAAATATGAGTTCAGGTTTTATCTCTACAGAACGGCAGCCTGTCAAGCCCTGCGTGTTGTTAATAACGCAGAGTCGAGCGGCTGCGAAGAATTGTTCGTCAGTCTGGGAGATGTGTTTGATTTTGCATGCGAAGTTTCAAGGACTGCTGCAGAAATTCTTGGTGAGTGACTAACAAAATAGATTTCAGCCAAAAGTCAGTTAAACCAAAGGCCTAAATAAAGTTGTAGTCATGAATATATATGCAGACCGATACGACTCGATCACCGGTATATAAATTTTGCCTGTTTTGGCTGCTTTGAAAGGTATCGTGCATTCAGCGTTTTGACCGATTTTTATCAAGATTAACATGCAAAAAATATTGCTTATTTACTTCGCTTTTCCCTTGTCTTAAAACGCAAAGACGCGAGGTTTTTTGTCCCTGGTTGACGGGCTTCCTTAGTTGTTGTAACAATATATTATATTGCTTCCGATAGCGTTTGTCAGTAGTGTAAACTTCATTAAGTTTGTTACTAAAGTTGCTGTGGAAACAAAGACAAAATAGACATGAAGATGATGTTGCAATCACGGCGTCGTTTGTTTTGAAACCTAAAACAACCTAAATGTCTGGCCGTGCATGTATTTATGCGTACATATGTATGAGTGAACAATTTTAGAAAGGGGAAAAAAGACCTGTAAGTTGGCAAAGAAGTATGTTTTAGATTCAGAGAACTGAAGTGCATTTTAACAATTAACTTATAAGCACTCCTGTATTACCGAACAAAGCGGTCGTGATGTGCATTTTGAAAACGCTAACGAGTAATATTATAGGTCCCGTTTTTCGGAGACTTAATTGATCCATTAACTTGAGAGCTTTTCCGAAAACTGTTATTGGACACGCAATACAAGTATAGTTTAAGCCTTTTATAGATCAGGCAAATCCGGCAAGCCGACAAAAGACACAGGACTAATGCTTCTAGCTCAGCTCATTAGAGCGTAAAGCCCTGTTAAATGCATTCATTTGTTTCGGTAACGTTTGAGGGTTTCAGTGTTTTCTTGAGTTTTGTTTGCCCGTTTAGCCGCGCACATATATGCAATTTACCGTTCGTATATTCATCCCTGCATGCACAGTAACCATACTCAACGACTCGGCTCCTCGAAAACGTCCTGAGCTATCAGACAGCTTCCTGGTTGGGGGAGGGGGCTATAATGACACTTTTCACCGACATAAAATATAGCACGATAAAAATTATGCACTCTTTCCGTAAATAGTATATATGGTAGTTTGGGACACACGAAAAGTAAAAAGAAAATACACAGAAATATCTTAAAAGCATTTTACAAGAAAAAAAATATGGTATATTTTTGTGAACAGATTAGGCTCTTTTTTGCCAGTTGACTTGTAAATGCGTTTTTTTTTCAGCCTTACAAATTGTCTGTAAGTGACGCTAGCTAATTAACTTCCATGTTCTTGGACAGGGCAGGACAAAAACGATCTGATAGAAGAATGTGGAAAGGAGTTCCTACATGTCTGCGTCGAAGATCATGGAAAAGTTCTATTCGCACTGGGAAACTCGCTCTGCGATTTTCTTAACAACTTTGACAATTTCCTTGAGCGCTTTACTCCCAAGTTACCCACTGGGGGAGTGGACCCGCCCTCTTTTCATTGCGTCATTTGGAAGGTAGGCTGGTATAGACTGGAAGTTCAGTACCAAGCCAAAAGCAATGGCTGGCAGTACCTAGTCACAGGACTTATCAAAACTGCTGCAGCAGTGCTATTCAGTAAAACAGTTGGAGTAACTTTTGTATCTGAGGGAACCAATGCTGACGTTTACATCCGAGAAAATGCGCCGGCTGTTTTCAATATTTCAGACATCTCTAGCAAGGTAACCGCTGACCCCACTCCAACCATTGAACCCAGGCGCAGGCCATCGGATTGCTTTAGACTTTGCTGTTTGGCTCAAGAGGGGAAAGTTACACCGGAGATTTTCGAGGAAAAGACGAAGTATCCATTTTCGAATGGAAAGTCTTTCCGCTCGGTAAAGAAATCAAGGGTCCAAGTTTCTCCTTCTGATCTGTATGTGGACATTACGACACTTTGTACTGCATTTCCGTTTCATGTGATCTTCAGTGCAGACATGCACATTCAACAACTTGGTGCCGCCTTGGGAAGGCTCATCGGGCCAATGTTATCGAAACACGGGCGTTCTTTAGATACATACTTCGAACTCACCCGACCGTCGGCAAAGCTAACATTTAAATCCATACTCTCTCGGAGAAACCGCTCGTTTTGTCTGTCGTTAAAGGCTGCTTATATGACACAAAGCGATAAGCGGACTATCGAGTTGAAAGGTCAGATGATTCACATGCTTGAGTCGAACTGCATCATGTATCTTGGTTCAGTGATGTTCACACGTCTTGAGGAACTGAGGGAGCGCGCGTTGTTCTTGAGTGATGTGCCGATCCACGACGCGACCAGGGACCTGATTTTGGTGAGCGAACAAGCACTCGCTCAGAATGTGCTACGCAAACGCATGCAGCAGTTGAAGAGTGACCTTGATCGAGCATCGCAGGAACTCGCAAAAGAAAAGAAGCACACCGAGGAGTTGCTGGAGGCGATTTTTCCCCACGATGTGGCGAGAAAATTGGTCCACAGACAGCCTGTGCCAGCGAAGTATGTTGAAGATGTATCCATTTTATTTAGCGACATCGTTGGCTTCACACCCATTGCCGCCAAAGCGCCTCCTATGGATGTTGTGGAACTGTTGAACAACCTGTATACAGCGTTTGACAAGCTCTGTGGAGACTTAGACTTATACAAGGTATGTGGAAGATTTTTTAGTCACATCTTGACGTTTCCCGACCGCCCTGCTCATAGCGTTTCCTCTCAAATCAATTTCTAATAATCTATTAAATAAATTGAGTGTCTTGTGTTCATGAACCGAAAAGGAAATTCCGCTCAGTGTCCCAAAAGTGTGCAGTATGTCTGACACGACGAGATTCGTGGAAAAAAATTAATGTTATGGTGCGGCGCCACCAGTTCGGGATCAAGGAAGTTTAGTGAAAAAGAACTATACTGCGCAAAAAAAGAATGATACTCAAAGAATTTAAAATTGCTGTTAGACCCGATAAAAAGTGCTCGGGAGTCAACAAAGTTAAAGTGCAAGTTTTGTTTTTTCGTTTTCACCGTGGAATTTGTCCATGCACTCGCAGACTTTCATAAACGTCCACCCGGCTCCGAAGACAAGTTCAAAGGGGGCCGCAGTTCAAAGCCCGTTTTTACTTTTATGTTTATTATTTCCTGATCAAAAAGCAAGTCAACGTTTTTTTATCAAAGCCGCGAATTAACCCTTTCGCTCCCGAGAGTGATCAACTTCAATTTTCTTCTTTAGTTTTTCCCCAGAAATATATCATACAGTAAGGTGAACTTGATATTTGATAGCTTGCTCAGATGGTAGCTGATGAAACTATCAGTGCTCGCTACATTACTTATAAATTTTCTTCTTAAAAGGTTGGGAGAATCTGTATTTTGAGTTTGGGAGTGAAAGGGTTAATGCCGGTCTGCACAAAACTTATGCGAGAATCCACCCGGGTGTTAGGGTTTTGTTCAACCTGACTCTCCGCTTCGTGAAACTTGGCTGAATAACTTTGCATTTGCTTGGACGCTTTCTTAGGTTGAAACTATTGGTGACGCGTATGTGGTCGCTGGTGGCATCCACAACTCCAGCGGAAGCGCTGAAGACGCCAAGAAAGTGGCGCTCATGGGACTTGGAATGACTGACGTAACCAAGGTTACCAAGACCCCGGATGGAACTCCCGTTCAGGTGTAGAGCTTTTATCAATTCATGCATTGTTTCCATCCTCTCACTCAATATCACTTGCTTGCCCTAGTCTCTCCCTTGCCGACCCTTCATGTGCGTTTCCTCTAAGTCTTTACCGCTCTATATGTTTTCGTTGTTGTTTCTTTGTCTGGGGTACTGTCTGTCTAGTTCTATGTCTTTTTTGCCAGTCCTTGGTGTCTATTATCGGGTCTATAAATCCGTCTCAGTTCGTCTGACCTGTTCTTCTTTCCCTGCCTGCCGTTTTTTGGGTCTGATCTGCATGTTTCATTGCCGGGTATTCTCACTTACGTCCTCTGTTTGTCTCACGCCACCTCGCCTATTTATTCCGGCCGTTCGTAGTATATTTAATTCTTATTTTCTTTTTCTCTCATTTGTCTTTTTCTTGTTTGTAGTTTTCTGTCATCAACGTCACTTCTCTCATTCTCGCAGATGCGCATCGGGATTCACACAGGAGCTGTTCTGTCCGGTGTGGTTGGCACGAAAATGCCTCGCTACTGTCTTTTTGGTAACAATGTCACGCTAGCAAACAAGATAGAATCTGAGAGCGAAGCCGGAAAAGTCAACGTCAGCCCCGCGACTTATGTGTGAGTTCCTTTGTTACTGTTAGTATTTCTTAATTAAGCCACAGAGTAACCTCGCTTCCATTCCTTACTAGTCTGTTCCAGACTCTCATGATACTGAAAGCGGCACAAAATGGCGTGACGCAGGAAAAAATGGCGCGCGAAAGACTGGGGCGACGTGTCTACCTCACGGGCGTTCGTTGTGGACTGCTGACCCTAACCAAATCCTAACCCTAACCCTAACCCCCCGCGATGTAGTCAAGTCTTCGCCTCAGTATTTCTCGCGCCAGTCTATTTACACAGCCATCAGTGTCATGAGAGCCTGAGAAACAGGTGTTATTCCTAAGCCCGCTCAAAAGACCGTCATTAGTCCCTAATTCTTGCATCACTTTTGGTCTGCACGAGTAAGCCATCACAGCGCCCATTTTATTCATTTTTGTGCTACGTATCTTTGAACCAAATTCGAAAGAAACCAAGCTGCAGCTCCTGTTTAACCGTCAGTAGTCGACTTTAATGTGCCGTGACGTGAAAACATGACCATAACAGGACGTGAACTTTTTTCTCCAAGATCGTGCAATATAAGCGAGCACCAAAGTTACGAGCTCCGAGTAAAGAGCCAGGGCGCGCAGAGAATGGCAGACTACTTAGTGCTACCAGCCTGGCTGGAAAGGCAGGACCTCTGTTTACAGTCTACGTTCCTCTCCGCGGTCTCTCCTCTCTCTCGTTCTGTTTTTGTTTTTGTTTTTGTTCGTTTGTTTGTTTGTTTTTTTCACTTGCTAACAGCGCTGTTATTCATTCTCTTCTTTTAGCTTTATCAGCAAGTTTGATGATTTCTCCTTCACCCCACGTGACAAGAAATCCCCAAGCCACGTGGCTGGCACGTGTTATTTTCTAAACTGGAAGTGAACTCGTCAGTGTCCAGAATGTCACATCAAGTCAGTTGAATGTGATTTTGAGCTATTTTCCAAGCAGTACTTGAAACGTATCGATTCTTCTTTTGCGACATGATGCTTTGCGCGTTCAGGCATCGTGGTGCGCATCCTCGGAGACCATGGGCAGATCGTGGGAAGAGGGACAAAAAGCGGTAGAGGGGGATAGGGTGGGGGATAGGTGCGTGCGCCTTTATTTGGAGTCAGCTGATTTCAAAGCTGCCGTGAATGGGTGAACCCTCGGCCTTGGGTAAGGCGTTGTCTTTCTTGCGGGATTGAACAGGACTTTTTTTAAGTGTCGCTTAAGGTAGCATGTTTTGAAGCATGAGATCGAATTCTGGAGTGACGACTCTGAAGTAATAAAATGGTTCAAAAAACACACACACAAAAGCCTTGTGTCATGTTGCACTGAGTGACCAGTTCAGTCCCAATACCCCTCCCCCACCCTCGTTCCCCCATCCCCTCTCTCTCGTGAATGTAATTTTCATCCCGGGTGGTTCAAATAGTCCTACACGGCGCCTTTTCTCCGCACCTTCTCCAGTATTTGGCAAAAAGGCAGGGCCATCCGCGTGACGAGGTTGAGAAGTGGCAAGTGTAAAATTGGGAACCAGAAATGTTGAAGGTCAGGGTGAGGACGGAGAAAACAATATTCTGTTTTTGAAATGAGTGAAAATTCGGTATTTGGGTCAAAGTTTATGGTATGAAACCTTTCCTCTCATGAATATTGTTTGAAACTCGTCGGCAATCACTAGTTATTAATTAACCATTCTTATTATGTATAATGTTTATTATTAAAATACAATCAGCACGAGTCGCTCGAGCGGAACGGGTCCAATTACTTGGGCCAAACAAGCCGTGAAGTAAATTGAGGGAGGAAGTATGTGGAATATTTAAATAGACCGACCGGCTGTTTAGGCATCGCAATCGTCGCTGCAGTCTTTCCTCTAGGTTGTTCATCTGTCCAACATGTACGGCTTTGTAAATGAAGCATTGAAGGAGCTTATCCTTCAGGAACACGGCCCGGACGTTTGGGATGGAATCCTGTAAGTTTATGTCCTCAAATTGTTCTGTTGTGAATTTTAATTCTTTACGCTGGGAATCCCTTGAATCAATACAGTCTTCGCTTCTCCTACGCCATGTTGCTTTTCGAGGTTTACATAATTCAACTCGTAACGATTTACAGCATCCTTTGAATTTCAAAGTGCTTTTATAATATAATAGTGCCTTGAACGATTTTTGTAAATTCAACAGGAAGAAGGCGAACATCGAGCTGGGTGATTCGAACGGGTTCAATGAGCGGCGAATTTACGACGATCAAAATACATTCGATCTGCTCCGAGTTGCATCAGAAGAACTGGGTAAGTAAAGATGTATTTCTTCTAAAATTGTACATTAATAACGACCCTGCGATTTAGTCTGATCTCAGTTCGTTTAATTTAGTTCCTAATTCGAGCGGAAACCAGACCAGAAATTTTCAGTTTCTATCCGTTTTATTTAAATGTAAGCCTATTTGAGTCATATCGCGCAGTGCAAGATTGCACTACTGTTCGTTTTAAATGCCATAAGCGATTGTTCACGGTAAATGTACGCTATACTTCCTTCCTTTCACTGTTTTCTTGCGCTAAATTTTCTTGCGGTTAACAAGCCCTGAAGCGAAATAGTTGTCAGGTCAAGTTCGTCTGCAATAAAAAAATCAAATGAAATACAAAGAGCATAATGTCAACAGACGCGTTCGTGTACTGTCGTACGTACAGCACGAGACAGGTGGCGATTTATGATTGTGCATGTCAGCCATTTCTGAACGTTCAGCAGCAGTTTGTTTTAATGGCTATAGCCTCATAAACATCACTGCTTCAAGTTCATTTGAATGGTGTTAATAATCACTGGTATTTGAAAATTGTGTCTGCAATGTGCATGTATTTTTTAGGATACATTAATTTTTATTCAGGTTTTCTCAGTGCTTTCGAGTGGAGAAAGTGTGGAGACCTGTATATAATCATGCATTGATGCAATTAACACACTCACACATGGGGAGGAGGGGGAGGGGGGGGGGGGGGGGGGGGGTTTGGGTTAGGGTTAGTGCATGTCCTGTTATATTCTGAACAGCTAGCCAAAATTGGTTGAAATAGCATTTCACAACAAAGCCACAGAGCATGTTCAGGCCAAGTTGTTAGAAATAAGCAAATGTGAAATTAACAAAATACATGCAGTTCTCATGAAAATCAATTAAGGGAATTGCATGTACAGGATATTATCCTCTTAACTCCACCCCAGGGGGTGTTGATTATTATCCTCTTGAATTTTAGTACAGAAATTATATTTCTCTGTACAATATTCAGTGTGGTTCATATATATACTGAATAATGAATACAATGAAGTTACCTTGAGATTAACGTCTGCACCTGCCAGACTCGCATGCAGTAATGATGAAACTTGAAATCGTCCCAACAATTTTGACCATGATTGTAGCTTATTGCTAAATTGAAGGTTAGACGGAGTTTGTAAACCAGGGTTAATTGCCAAAAGCTTGCATTTTTAAAACCAGGATCGGCATGATGGTTTATAATAATAACATGTTATAGCCATGATCTGATAAGTATGGCTATACTGTTTGGACCTTAATTGTTTAGAAGAGGACTATCGCCCCAAAGTGATAAATAAAATGCCCAGTAGGTCAAAATTTTTATCTTTAAAATTGATTCTGCATCATAAAAGTAAATACAGTACATAGAACCTCTCTATTGAACTCTCAAGGGAAACGAGAATAAAATGTAATTTATCTGTGCCAGAAATATAAGAAAAGCCTTTTTTTGGCATTTTCTTACCAGTATTATATGTAGGCTGAGTGGCATTAAATTTTACTCTCAGGAGTGATCAACTTGAATCTGATCTCCACTGCAATAAAAGTCACCAGTTTAGAGAATTTTGAAACCTTAGTTTAGTTTAATGAATTTGCCACCTTTACAAATTACAAGTAGAATAACGTATAAAGGCACACAATTTACAAGCACATGAAACAAAGAAATTAAGGGTGTGACTGGGGGAAAGAACAGAACTTGCATCCCAATTGCAACTTAACCCCTTTATACTAAAATAGAATAAGAAAAACTATAATGATATTATACACTAATAATTAAGTAGAAAGAAGCAGATTTACACTAGCCTGGAGGCCTGTAAGCTACTCGTTTTGAGGCATATATATTAAGAGAGTGTTCCACAGTTTGGCAGACCTAATAAAATATGATTTCCTGTGATAGTCTTGTTTATGTTTGAGGATTAAGTTATAGTTATTTGGATCATAGTTTCGGGTTTGGTGTCTAGGTTGCTCAGATAAAAGCTGTCGACTGAACTATTAATAAATTCTCACACATTTCTGCATAATTCCTGTATCAATAATATTGTTGGGAGATAATTCATGAGCCTGCCTGAGTGAAAATATGTTCTTTTCAGCAGATCACAGCCCTTATACTCCCAGCTCAAAGTACATGATCTCAGACTTTTATTGAGAAGAAACAAGGAAGGAAATTCAAATATATATTAGTATTATATATTATGCCCGCCATTCGAAAAAAAATTCTGATATTCAGTACGTCCTGAAATGTAACTAGTAATATTATAACAAATAGTCATTTGAACCACTTTTTGACTTCACAGTTCCCTCAGAGCATTTCTTTGTGATTGATGGAGGTCATTCATTTACTTTGCAGCACAAGCTGAAACTTTTTACCCCCCCCCCCTCCCATGGGAGGGTCAAAATTTTCATGACCCCCATCTCCCTACTAAGTCCTTCAAATTGTTTTTGCCCACCCCCATTATTTGACTGGACCCCTGCCCATAAATAATGACCACTCCCTAACTGAAATCATTTTTCAACAGTATTTGAGGAAGATTTGTACGATTCCCAACAACTAGCTTAGTGCTACAAATTAGCCTGTTGAATCATGAAGTTGATACTTATTTCAGCTGGCAACAGCACACGAATTTTGTAAGCATATTCAATCTGCTTTGTGTGTATGTGAAGATTTAATGACTGGTTGCTGTTTTGAACAGTCCAAATAATGAGAATTGCCTTCAACTAACAGTGAATTTAATTATTATATTGGGCAGTGTCGTCAGCCTGGGGCCTTTAGGCCTCTCTATAGCCGAACATGCAGTGTGTGCCTGGCTGAAATCAGTTTTTTTCTGCAGTAGCAACCTTTTACATTGAACTGATGTGTCTCTTATTTCTTTTAGGAATTTCCCAGCAAGCTATCACTGAGAAATTTGGAAAGGCTTTCTTCAACGTTTGTATGAACGCTGGCTACAAAAACATGTTGTCGCATCTGGGCGGAAATTTGAAAGACTTCTTCAATACCATGGATAGTTTACACGAACATCTTCTCTTCATCTTCCCGGGAATGCGCCCCCCGTCTTTCAGAGCTGTGGAGAGTGAGAACAGGGAGGGTCTGGAGCTGTATTACTCTTCTGAGAGAGCTGGCCTGGAACTTCTAGTCACTGGTATGGTGAAGGCTGTTGCGGAAGAGTTGTTTTGTACAGAAGTTGCTGTTGAGGTTTGTGCACAGCCTGACGATGCCTCGTGGATCAAGCTGATGGTCACACTCGGAAATGATACAGATGACAAGCGCGTTTTGTTTGATAATGACCAAAGAATCCAGGAAATCGATGAAGGTTTAAAGCTCGTCACTTTAAGCAAGATGATAAGCCCAGAGACGTTCTGCAGGGCGTGCCCTTTCCACGTGATTTTTGACGACAAGATGGTCATTTATCAGTCAGGAATCTCGATATCTCGAGTTATTCCTTCGATCAGAGTTGGCGAATCCAAGTTGTCCGATATTTTCGAAGGAGTCCGGCCGCACATCCCACTGACGTTTGCTGACATCCTCCCATATTCCAACAAGATCTTCATTGTGCGGACTAAGGAAGGCGTCCTCGATTCTGCGACCCTGACGACCGTGGCACAAAACGATGTTGGTGTCCTAGACTCGCCCACCATGCGGTTCAGAGGACAAATGATGTACCTGCCAGAGTGCGAGAGTATCGTGTTCCTTTGCTCACCAAGTGTCATCAGTTTAGACGGCTTAAATGAAAAAGGTGTGTGTTTGAAACAGATAGCGACCAATCTACCAAATGTCACCTCGGACCCTCCCCCCTTGCTGCATAGTATCCCGGCGTCCTTCACTCCATCGCCGTGACCTCTTGCACCGCCTCGTACAACACTGCGCACAACTGTTTCACCGTTTTCCTGTCTCGTACAACATTGCGCACAACGGTTTCACCGTTTTCCTGTCTCGTACAATATTGCGCACGACAATTTCACTGTTTTACCTCTCACAACATTGCGCACAACAGTTTCACTGTTTGTCCGTCTCGTTCAACATTGCGCACAACAGTTTCACCGTTTTCCCGTCTCGTACAACATTGCGCACGACAATTTCACCTTTTTTCTCTTTCACAGGACATTGCGCACAACAGTTTCACCATTTCTCCGTCTCGTTCAACAGTGCGCACAACAATTTCACCGTTTTTCTGTCCCACGCAACAGTTTCACATTACTTGTACTGTTGCCCGCAATATTGCAGCGTCTTTTCAGCTAATTTTCTAAATTCAACTGCCCTGACAATGGAAAGTGTAACGTTGCAATTCACCCGGTGGGTGCCTTTGCATGCAACATCGTACGAAGTGGACGCATGATTCAAAGTCACAAAAGCAAAAATCAATCCAACCTCTGGCACATGCTGTCGGCGCTCCAGATATACTGACGCTACACTGCTCTTACACTTGATTTGTTTTTCACTTAATAGGCCTTTACCTCAGCGATATCCCGATTCACGACGCCACTCGAGATTTGATTCTCCTCTCTGAACAGCACAAGGCAGAGTACAATCTTTCTCAGCGGCTCGAGATCCTGACAGACAAACTACAACAGACCTCGCGCGAATTGGAGATGGAGCAGCAGTTGACAGACCGGCTGTTGTACAGCATCCTGCCGAGTCAGGTTGCGAACGATCTGCGTATTGGGCGACCGGTGACGGCCAAGAAGTACGAGTTTGTGACGATCATGTTTAGCGGCATCGTGGACTTTTCACTGTATTGCCACCAGTCTAGAGAGCCGGTGGAGATTGTTCAGCTGTTGAACCATGTGTACACCAAACTGGATGCCATTACGGAGTCCTACAAAGAAGTGTACAAGGTAAGCGCACAGCTAAATACATTGAGACTTTATGAGGCGGCAGTGTGGTCGAGTGGTTAGGACTTGAAATCCGGAGGTCCCAGGTTCAAGTACCGCTCTGACCACTAGCTGAGTTTGCAACACGGTAGCCCTGAGTTTAAATCCTCGGCCACTTTATGTAAATAGCCAACTGGTTAGCCTCCGACCAGTTGGGATTCTTAAGAAATTTACGTTCAGTTTATGATATTTGGTTTCTACATTTCAGGTCTCCCCAATTAGCACGGCATTGAGACTTAAATAAATAAATAAATTTATTTGTTTATTTATTTTAAACGCAAAGCAGTTATCTGTTTTCCGGTCCATTACAACAACAATAGTAGCCTGATAGCAAAAGCATTTTTTATATTTGTTCCAGGAAGAGTAAAGTATGTTTTAATTCGATAATTGACAAGTGTGAACATACTTTATCAGAAATAGCTAGATGAGTCGGGTGTTTACATGGAAATGGTTTGGTCGTAACAATATTTTAGTATAATATTTATGCTCTATGCTCAAATAGTAACGAAAATCTATATAAACTATAAGGTACGCGATCTAATTATACAATCTGGGGAATATAAACTAAAGTATGATGTAAAGTGAGTAAATAAATACAGTGGGGTGGGTGTATTTTTGTAAATTAACTATGCATTATCTTTTGTAGGAAGCAAGAAATTTAGTTTGACTTTGCGCGCATTGATCGATAGCTGACCCTCATCTGACCATCGATTGTGCTAACTACTGTTTTATAGATGGTAAATTGATCCATTAACCAGTGGTCCATCGGGGGATTAATTATCTACTGACCAACCAACGCTGTATAGGTTTTCAGACCGACAATATATCGATTAATTGAATTAGAGGGTAAGAGAATGAATGTCTTCCAACAGGTTGAGACAGTTGGAGATAAATACATGGCGGTCAGCGGATTGCCGACCAAATGCGCCAATCATTCCCGAAACATTGCTTCTCTGGCGTTGGATATTGCTGACATCATTGAGGAGATGAATACAAACGGAACAAGTATTCAGGTACCGTCCGGTACAACTTAAGCCTGGTTCACACGAGTAAAGCAAGCCGGCGCAAGCGCAAACGCAAACGCAAGCGCAAGCGACCGGTTCACACGGTAAAATTTGTGAAGCAAGCGCAACCGCAAGCGCAACCGCAAGCGCAACCGCAAGCGCAACCGCAAGCGCAAACGCAAGCACAAACGCAAGCGCAAACGCAACCGCAAGAGAATGGAAAAGTTTTCATTCTCTTGCGCTTGCGTTTGCGCTTGCTTTACCGTGTGAACCAGCCTTTACTGACAACACCTCGGAAATTAGGTTTTTTTTTTTTTTTGGCCGTGCGGTCACCTTATTTTTCAGTCAGCGGTAATTGCACAAAACTGTGGATTCGAGTGCAGATTTTTTAGTTCAGTGTAACACTCGTAATACTTTAAGACTTCGGCAAGAGACTCAGTACTAGGACTCGATACTCGACTATAAGTTAGTTTGATGTTTTATAACATAAGTTGTGTACAAGAATAACGAGGCTTCAACACGTCAGGTGAAATTTTACCTCGAGCTGGCCTGAGTTACATACGAATTACATATGTTACAACGCTGACCAACGGAACTGACGTCAAGAACCCTATTTACTTAACTACCAAGTTACCTTAGATATACAGTAGTACATACTTACATGCAGTAACTGCATACTGTTATACCTTACATGGTGTATACCATAGTTCGACGATTCCGCATTAGCAGAGTTACGTATCGTTTTGACACTTGTGCTGGTTCCCAGGTCACCATTGGAATTCATTCTGGCGAGGTTGTGGCTGGTGTTGTGGGGCAGAGGAAGCCGCGTTACTGTTTGTTTGGAAACTCTGTGAACTTGACCAGTCGTACCGAGACTACCGGCTTGAAAGGCAAAATTAACGTCACAGAACACACCTACAGGTTTGCTGTTTTGGCTTGTTTTATTGTTATTGCTGATTACTTTTACTGTTGTTTTTATATTGTTACTGTTACTGTTGCCGTTGCCGTTGCTGTTGATGTTGTTATTGTTACTGTTGTTGTTGTTGTTGTTGTTGTTACTGCTACCGTTGCTGTTGCTGTTACTATTGTTGCTGTTGTTATTGTTACTGTGCTGTTGCTGTTGCTGTTACTATTGTTGTTATTGTTGTTGTTGCTGTTGTTGTTGCTACTGTTGCTGTTGCTGTTGTTATTGTTACTGTTGTTGTTGTTGTTGTTGTTGTTACTGCTACTGTTGCTGTTGCTGTTACTATTGTTGTTGTTGTTGTTGTTGCTGTTGTTGTTGTTGTTGTTACTGCTACTGTTGCTGTTGCTGTTACTATTGTTGTTGTTGTTGTTGTTGTTGTTGTTGCTGTTGTTGTTGTTGTTGTTACTGCTACTGTTGCTGTTGCTGTTACTATTGTTGTTGTTGTTGTTGTTGCTGTTGTTGTTGTTGTTGTTACTGCTACTGTTGCTGTTGCTGTTACTATTGTTGTTGTTGTTGTTGTTGCTGTTGTTGTTGTTGTTGTTGTTACTGCTACTGTTGCTGTTGCTGTTACTATTGTTGTTGTTGTTGTTGTTGCTGTTGTTGTTGTTGTTGTTGTTGTTACTGTTGCCGTTGCTGTTGCTGTTACTATTGTTGTTGCTATTGCTGTTACTGTTATTGTTACTGTTGTTGTTGTTGTTGTTACTGCTACCGTTGCTGTTGCTGTTACTATTGTTGTTGTTGTTGCTGTTGTTGTTGTTGTTGTTGTTACTGCTTCTATGGCCATTTCTTGTTGTAGTTGTCACTAGTTTCGTAGTTGCTATGTTGTTCTTGTTGTTACTTTTTTGTTGCTTGTGTTGTTGCTTTTGTCGTTGACGATGTGGGTGATTTGTGCTGTTATCGTTTCTTACTGCTGCTGATTATGTGTCTGTTGCCGTTACTGTTGAGTTGTTGTTGTTGTTGTTGTTGTTGTTGTTGTTGGTAGTGGTAGTGGTAGTGGTAATATTGATGTTGTTGATGCTAACTGTTTATTTTGTCAATATTGGTGATATTACGCTTGTTGTCATTGTTAGTTTTTTGTTTCCTATGTTGTTGTTACTGTGTCTGCTGATTTCATTGTTTCAGTGCTTGAACCTCCGCATGTTCGATAAAACCATATATATAGATTTTTTTTTTTTTTTTTGTCTTTCAAGGAGTTTACTTTGTCAGCCGCATGACGATTTTAAACTGAAGAAGCGAGGGCCGGTAACAATGAAAGGGAAGAAGGAGCCTATGGTGACGTACATCTTACAAAGAAGCACCTCAGAATAGACTTAGTGGGTAAAACGGGGTGGAATGCAGAATATGGTAAGACGGGTCGGATTAATCGAATGAAGGAGTACACTAATAGGAGGCTAGGGCGAGCCTTACCAGGAACGCTTTATCAATCTTTATAATTTTCATAATCATAATCATAATCATAATCATAATAATAATAATAATAATAATATCATATTTAACTTTAAGGAAGCTCCAATCACGCAGTGGTTTTCATGTAGGTCTTCAACTAATATAGATACGATATACATAGTGCCATAGAAGTAAAAAGGTGAATAGAGAAGTGTGTGGGGTGAGGGCCCCTTCGCATTCAGAGCAGCACAACCGCTTCTTTGAAGTTTGGTAGCGGCTCATAAATATTCATCGGCGACAAAGTGAAGTTCACACTTGACAAGTTGTAAATTAGGTAACGTGCTGGTAAAACGTATACCAAACTGTTGATTTTTTATTTCACTAGGGTAGAATGTTTGGTTTCTTCCTTGTGGCGGTTGCTGGTAAATTAGCCAACAAAAATGTTAAGTATTGGTTCAAATGTTTTGTGTGGATTTCTTCCGTATTATTATAATTGTTATATTTTTGAAACATTTTCTTGGACTAAAAGAAATCCAGGTTTAAAGTATATATTCCAACCGATGAGTCGCATATTGCGGATTTTTTCCACTAAGATCCATTGCTAGATTGATTGTGTGGTCAAATGATTTATGCCGGTTTATATTGATTAACAAACAAATAGATTCGCCCGTTGGTCGTTCGATTTCTCGACTGATCAATTCATTGGTTATGTTATCGTTAAATAACGTATTGAGAGGATAGATTATTTGGTCATTATGCGAATACTGCCAAAAGAACATAGCGTCTGATGACAAAATAATCTCATCATCTCATTGTCAGGAGATTGTGTATTTTGATTCCTTGGTAATTAATGTTCCTAGTGTACTATTCAGTCAATTCGATAGAAACTCTATCCTTTATATTGTAATCAGACTTCTAACAAGAAAATCTCTCCTTTCGCTTTGTACTTGGTGTTAGCCATTGGCTTTGTTTTCTTCTATTTACAAACTCGACTTAAGAAAAACGAATGAAAGGAAGGAACTTGTGAAAGGCTGCCAGTATTAGTGATATGAAGTTCTCACACAATGCTAAGCCTGGAGAGACTTCCATGTGGGAAATTTCGCGTTTCGTGTCTTGCTTTTGGGTTTGGAATTTGCCCAAACGCAGCATTTAGTGTATAATATTATACAAGGACAGATTGTTTTGTAGTAGGTAAGCTCCGGGGCGCTTGTTCGAGGATTTACGGTATACAGTCAACTCTCTCTAAGGCGGACACCCTCGGGACTAGATTTAGTGTACGCCTTGGAGAGGTGTCCGCCTTAGAGAGGTGTCCGCCTTAGAGAGGTTTCAGTCACAGAGAAACAGTCAACTGAAAATCGACAAGGACCAAATCTGCATGCTGTCCATCTTAGAGAGGTGTCCGCTTTGAGAGAGTTGACTGTAATGGTAACAGTAAACTAAAAAAAAAACAACTGATTAAGCTACAGCAAGAACTATAGCATTGACTAGAACACCTACAATACATTACTTTTATTTCTATAGCATATGTAAAACAAAATCTTGAAGCGTTCTCTCTTTAGGTCGTACTTTTATTGAAAATTATATAAACAACACAGGTCTGCATGGACTAATACAGGCTTGTGGTTTTTTATGTATAGGAAGTTTATATTTAGGTTTAAAGCTGCTAGCTGCGAGCATAGTTACACTGCCTAGTAGAATAGAAAACAGTATAGAAATGGTATAGTAATGAAAAGCTATAGTTTATATAGGACAATATAGAGTGTCATGGGATCTTACGGTATTATGTATGAAATGGCTCCAGTTGATGGAAACATGATCTGAAACGGACATTGTGCTGCGCTTTCTTATGTACATAGCATTATTTAACATTTGTTTTAGTTAGCGACCCCCGACGCGATCTCGCTGTAAGCCATTCGCTTATTTGTTCATCTGTCCGTCCATTCGTTCGTTTGTTTGGTTTTTCGTCCGTCCGTCCGTCCGTTCATTCATTCATTCACTCACTCAACTCACTCACTCGCTTACTCGCGCATTCACAAGACTTTGAAAACAGACTTTTTTGAATTTTAATTACTGGACTAATTGAAAACTATTGAAAATGGTTCTGAAAACTTTTGTCTCAAAATGTGCTGCGCAAGTTTTCACACTGCCATTCTTCAAAAACAGTAAACTTTTAAGATGCTAAAAGATATAAGAAAAACAATTGACAAGGGGATATGTTCAAGCAATTTTTGACTGAATAAATAAACTGTCTATAAATAATGGCATACAAATAATTTATTCACACAATTCAAGTCGGTTATCAGTGGCAACCGGTTTAGATCAATATCGCTGTTAATTAATTTTGAAGTTTCAGTGTTGAAAATTTCGCATTTCAACTTTTATTCGTCTCGAAGTTTAATAAACAATGTGGAATCGCTTAGAAAATGCCCTGCATAATTTATCACAGTGTCCCTTCGTGCTGTTATTTTACAGAACCTGATTGACAAATACAGACATTTCTACAACTTCCTCGAACCTCGCTTTTCTAATTATAATCTTTGTACTAGTTTTCGATGTTAATAGTGTATGAAAGCCCTTTGCATTTATCGTTAATCGTGTTTAGAATTTGTAAGCAAGCTAGGATTTGTTCTAAAAGGAACCTCGTGAAAGGCGACCAATCGTTGGTTCCGCGAGGCAAATATTGCCTTTGTACTCGTGTAAGTACAGCTGGCTTTCAAAGCGGCGAAAACCAACTAAAGCGACGAGATAAGTTTGAAAATGGTAAGCGCGGCATTGTTACTTCTTTTTGTTAGGTTTAGAAAAACGTTTCATAATTTCTGTTACTGTTTTGTTCGTCTGGGTTTTCGCACTAAACTGCGTTCTTGTATTTTTCAGTATGGGTTTATCAATCATGCGATTGAATCACTCGTCTTGAGAAAGTTCGGCGAGGAAGCATGGAAGCAAATAAAGTACGTACTTTAGATTTTCGTCGTCGTATAATTACTGTATATTTTTTGCCTCGTCCTTGTACTATTTGTTCTTTTTATGCACGTTTGTTTTGCAGACAAAGAGCAGAAGTCGATATGGACGGCCATTTTCTGCTACGGGTCGTCTATGAGGATAAAATCACGTTTAATCTCGTGGAAGCAGCGGCGGAAATCCTGGGTCAGTACAATTCATTTAAAACATCGGACACATGGCCACTGAGATGAGCTTCAGGAGTTCTGCGCGATGATGTGTATATGTCTTGGTTTTTTTTTTTTTTTGTTTTTTTTTGCTTTTCTTTTCTTTTTTTTTTTTTTTGTATCAGCGGTTCAAATACACGTCGAGCAATGCTTCAACGTTGCAGCAGCCGCGAGAGATATTTAGAGTATTTTGAAATATCAAGCGGGTTTCGGTGTTTTAATACTTTAAATGTTTATTTTAAAATACGAATTTTTGACAGTGCATCGTCCGATTGCTTAAACTTGTTAGTCAGTCAACAGCTTGGCCGCATTCTCTGAACCCGCACGGTGGCCCAGGTTTTTCTCGCCGTTTTATTTTTCAACATTTTCCTTGAATATACTTTACAACATTTCCGGAGATATATCCACAATTTTTTTTTGCAATTCGCGATGGTCGTCATGGAAACGAAGAACGTACTTGTGTCAATCTATATACCAACATTTCAAATTACTAACTGAAGTGCTATTCGTTTCGACTTTTGTTTAAATGGACCAGTTTAAAAACAGTTCAAGTCGTGCCGTAAATTGTAGAACATTTTATTTGCACTTATTTTCAACTGATTGATTTATCAGAGTGGTGTATTGTAGCCTTTCACAAAAGAAGCTTAGCGAATATAGTTTGACAGATTTGAATTTATCTGTAGACAAGAAAAGGAGTCGACAGCTGTTGCAGAAAACATTTAGCCACAGGCACACTAATGGAGCAAACGCAGACGGAGGGTGGGGTGAGAAGGGGGAATGTGACCCACTCACTCAAGCTTTTTGCGAACACGACTCTTTCTCTTCAGTCTGTAAAAGTCTGTCATTGTGACGTGTCTTGTTATACCAATTCTCCCAACCATTTAAGAAGGAACAGCATGGACTACATGAAGAGAACTTATGGTTGGATGGGCTACCCACTGTATCATGACTGTCATTCAAACCCCTTGTGACTAACCACAGTAAACCTATTTGTCACCTTAGGAGTGGACGCAAATCAAGTTTTGGAGTTGTTCGGAGAATTCTTCGTCTCCTTCTGCGAAGAATCGGGATATGACAGGATTCTGCACGTTCTTGGTGGCACCTTGTCTGATTTCATCCAAAACCTGGACGCACTTCACGATCACTTGGGCACGATGTACCCGGGCATGCAGGCCCCTTCCTTCCGCGTCACCGACCGCCCCAGCGACGGCGCGCTCATTCTGCACTACTACTCTTCTCGAGAAGGTCTGGAGTACATCGTCATCGGCATCCTCAAGGCGGTGGCGCGTCAGCTTCTGAACACAGAGATCGAAATGGAGATCATTAAGCGGAAGGAATCTGCTAACGATCATGTGCAGTTCGCGATCAAGGAAATCTCTTGCTCCAGATTTAAGAGTGAGTTACAAATTACACCTTTCGACCCTCTGCAATGGTCCGCTGTGTTGAGCACTGAGCAGAAGATGTCTCCCGCCACGTTTTGTAGGGCGTTTCCCTTCCACGTGTTATTTGATAGCACGTTGAGGGTGCTACAGGCCGGTAACTCCGTCAGCCGCGTTGTCATGGATATTTGCAACGCCCACAGCACTATAACAGATGTATTTGAGATGGTGCGCCCGCAGATAGTGGATTTTTCATTCCAGTCTATCCTCGCTCATATTAACACTGTTTTTGTTTTGCGCACGCGAGTCGGAAAGCTAAAATCTCTGAGGTCAAGCGGAAGTACTTTTAGGAACGATATGCAACCTTCAAACAGTGGCCTGCAACTTCCGCCATCTCTGCGGCTTAAGGGGCAGATGGTGCACATCGCCAAGTCTGACCGAATGCTATTCCTCTGTTCCCCAAGCGTCGGCAATCTGGACGAGCTCCGAGACGTGGGGCTGTACTTGAGCGACATTCCCATTTACGGAGCGACGAGAGACTTGATTCTGCTGTCGGATCAGTTCAAAGAGGACTATAGTCTGACCAAACAGCTGGAAATCCTCACTGATAAACTGAGGCAAACACATCGCGCGCTGGCCGAGGAGAAGAAGATGACGGACGAGCTGCTGTATTCGGTTCTTCCTGCTTCGGTGGCGAATGAACTGAGACAAAAACGTCCCGTGAAGGCTGAGAAGTTCGACATGGTGACGATCTTATTCAGCGGTATTGTGGATTTCAGCAGCATCTGTAAGAATGCCAAACCCATGGAGATCGTTCAGCTGTTGAACGACATGCACACGCGCTTTGACGAAATCCAGACGGACTCGAGAGTTAGCGATGTGTACAAGGTAAGTAGGGTCAGTGCGTGTGCAGTGAACGCTCTCTAAGGCGGACACCGTCGGGACCAGATTTAGTGTCCGCCTTAGAGAGGTGTCCGTCCTAGAGAGAGTTCAGTTACAGAGAAACAAGTGAAAATCGGCAAGGACCAAATCTGAATGCTGTCCGCCTTAGAGAGGTGTCCGCTTTAGAGAGGTAGCGCATTGCACTTCTAAGTTTTAGGCACAAAGCTTCTCAGCCATTTGATCGATATGGCACATCTGTGAGTCTGTTCCACTCCCAACAATTAATTTGGTTCAACATACAAACCTCTTGCTTCTGGAGTTTTAGATGAAGCTAAATTCTATACGTATTTATGTTGTTATGAACAAGAGTTTACAACAGTTTTTGTTCCAAATACAACGTATTCAGCAATGAAAATAATACTAGAAAAAAGACGAGTTTGTGTTGTTGAAGTTTCGGTTCAGACGGAGACTTGCGGTGGTGAAAAGGGTGAAGAGTTATTGTAGTCCATATACTCCTTACGTTACTCGCTACTCCATGTTTTCGGCCAGAAGTTTAAGGCAGAAATTATTCCAAGAACACAGTAGTATCTGGAGAAACCTCAATTTCACGTGATCCGCAAATCACGTGGGTTGGTAGCGTTGCGCGTGGCATTCACGCAGTATTCAAGTGATTTCTCCCGTTCATCAGGTGGAGACTGTGGGAGACAAGTACATGGCGGCGAGTGGGTTACCGGAGCGTTGCGCATGGCACGCGCGGAGTGTGTGCTGCATGGCTTTGGACATGATGGATGTAGCAAAGCACGTGAAGCATAACGGGAAGAAACTTCAGGTAGGAGCCAGAATATTACCTCATTTCTCAAAAGTAGACGCGGAGCCTCTTGAACTAGAACTTCTTCAGAATTCTTACACTTTCAATGAACAAGGACCGGGTTGTAACCAACTCTTCATTGGACACTTTGTCGCTAGGTAGTCAACGAGAACTGGCAGACGAATCTTCATAAAATAAGTACGAGTGATAATCGAGATCGACAACACCAAATACAACATCAACAGAACATTTCTTAATGTTGCGCGCATCCAAGCTTTACAGGCCTCAACAAGATAAAAGTTGTTCAGATAACTCGGAAGAGAGTGTTGTAAAAACACGGCTTTGAAACTCGATCTACCCGCATTCTAACACGAGTACGAGTCGACCTCGACCTGAAGACAGCCCGAAGACATTCCGAAGACAGTGCGAAAACAGTTCGTAGGCAACCTGAATACAGTTTGAAGGCAGTCCGAAGACAGCCCGAAGACAACCCGGAAACAGTTTGAAGACAGTTTAAAAAAAGTCCAAAGACTGACCAGAAGACAGTTTGAAGAGAGCCCGAAATCAAAAACAGTTCGAAAAGAGCCTGAAACAGTCCAAAGACAACCCGAAGACAGTTGAGACTATAGGAACTGAAAAGAAAATTGAATGTCGCCTGTCAAGCTGAATTGCTCGTGGCCTCGCCGGCGCAATTCTGTGAAAATGGTCGATTTTAGCACCCACACTAAAGCCATGATAATAAATTACGCACATATAATGTTGCCAGTCATGTAAAATTGGGGTGCAGATTATCTGGATACATTCGAAGCTCTCTGGGCGGACACTCTCGTAAGCACACAGCTCTACTTACGGACGCTTCCACGAAACCCGGTTTAAACTCTAGCCCAGTCAAGCTCTGTTATTTACACATTATCGTAAGCGGACAGTTCCAGTTACGGACACTTTTTCTGCTTTCCAAGGGGGTCCGCTTACGAGAGCTTCAACTGTAGCTCATTCTGTTCTTTACCGCTGCTTTTCAAGGTACAGATAGGCATCCATTCAGGAGAGGTCGTGGCGGGCGTAGTTGGGCATAAAACGCCGCGCTACTGTTTGTTCGGCAACACCGTGAACCTGACGAGTCGCACGGAGACAACAGGAGTTCCGGGCAAAATTAACATCACGGAATACACCTACAGGTAAAACAAGCAAACAAACAAACAAACAAACAAACAAACAAAAACAACACGTCACGAGTCGTACAGAGACAACAAGAGTGTTTTTTTCTTTCCAGGTGCCTTCAGGAGCCTGTGGGTTATCACCCTAGTTTTTCCTTCAAGGAGCGCGGTCCAGTTTATATGAAGGGTCGCCAGGAGCCACTAGTGACGTACTTCCTATCACGTGATCCAAAGTTCGCGCGCAAACGAGGAAGGCGGCGCGAAAGTCACGACAGCCCGTGGGGGTTATTACGGAGCCTTAGCAACCCGAGTTCTTTGTCACTGATCGGTAATTTGGAGCAAAAGTAGAACGTCAGGTTGGAACTCGGACCGGACCCCTTCCCCTGCACCCTCCTCCGGGAGAACCGCTACGCAGGCTACTGTCCACCTGACTCCGAGAAAATCTAGGCGAGAAACACTCTTGCGATTGTTTCAAACGATCCTTATGTCAGAAGCGACTCGATCGTCCCGATAGAACCATGTTCTATCCTTGCGTCGGAGACGACCGGAAATGCAGAGACGATCCTTACGTCAGAGACAATTATATGGAAACCAGGCTTAAAGCCTGGTTTCCATATAATCGTCTCTGTCGCAGAGTTTTTTGTCAAGCGATCGGGATGATTATATGGAAACACTCTTGCGATTGTTTCAAACGATCCTTACGTCAGAAGCAACTCGATCGTCCCGATAGAACCGTGTTCTATCCTTGCGTCGACAAAAAGAAAGCGACAGAGACGATCCTTACGTCAGAGACGATTATATGGAAACCAGGCTTTAAGGAACGCTGATTTTGTCATCCCACGATACGACACCGTTCGTTACGGAAGACATAGCATTCGGTACTTGGGACCCCTGCTGTGGTCCAAGCTTAGTGCGTCTGTCAGAACAATCCCAACAATTAAAAACTTTCGAAATCGAGTAAAGGAACTAGACCTAGCACAACTGCTAAAGGACAGATGCACGAACTGCACTCTATGTTCGACATAGATATACTACAACGACATATATTGTTACAAGTTTTTGTTTTTTTGTTTATTTTTTTTATGTTAAAATGTAGTCATAGATAGTATTTTAGACTTAGTAAATTTAGCTAGGTGTGAGCTAGGTGTGTGAAGTCCCTAGGTTTAGGTTTTAGATTTCATACTTCACACTACTTGAATTAGTATTTTAGCTAGGTGTCCCCAATTAGTAGAAGGAATGTTTCCTTCAGCTATACGAATCTCGACACATAAATAAAGTTATTATTATTATTACTACTTGACCAGACAGAATCTTAGTTGCTGCAATGTTCCCAGGAAGTGGATGTTTCGACACGAATCTTTGTGAGGGAATAGTGCACGGAAGTGAAGTCGAAATCAGGTAAAATCGTTTTTGTAGTGATTGGCTTTTTTCCAAGACTGATATACGCTTCAATCTTGCGTATCAGCTTATTTTGGTAGGATAAAAAGTTGTCAATTTTAATACTCGGCGACGGTTACTTTAAATTTGTTTAGTGTATCAGCCCATTTGTCGAAGAAAAAATGACAAACTTTGAAGAGACTCAAAAAATACAGCAAAACGGCCCCAAAGCTCAGTGAATTCTTGATATCCGGCTTTCACAAAGCAGCTCAGCAGGCTGGCGTTTTCCCACGGGAAACATTCTCGCCCCAAGGATCGAGGCGCTTGCGTGCTGTTTTGCTTACACCTTTGTTCGCTGCAGTTAATTGGGATTAAAACAGCTTGGTTAACAACGGGTACTTACGGCTCAACCCGACTGCGGCTCCTCATGAACATGACTGTTGTTGCTGACATATATTTTTGTAGCGAAATGAGTTTCTACTTGTTAACAAAAATCGTGGTTAGGCGTTTCGGGTGGGTAAGTTCATCTGCAGATATATATGCGCTTTTGAAAGTTGTTTTACCATGTCATTGCCATGTTTCTCTGAAAAAAAATTAAAATTGTTAAAAACGTGAACACTGCTATTAGAATGTATACTCATCGATAACTTTTATTTGAGAGATCACACCTTTATTTGACAGTTCAGGAGTTGAGGGCTGAAAATCTCATTTGGACCATGTCTTGGCTGGGACTGTTAACTCCATGAGCTCCAAGTTTGTACTGTCTGTCGCTGATTGGTTGATATCAGTAAATGGAAACTGGTTTTTACAGTATGAGGCAAAATGAAAAGGCTCACCAGAGGTTCTTTCGAAGGGTTCTGACACCCGGAATATAAACAGAAAGCACATAGGACGCAATTTATAACACAACGATGGAAATCAAAAGCTGGAAGCAGGGAACGAACAGATGTTGAGAAATGTCGACAGCGTTTAACACTCACGCTGCACTGTGTTTTCGGCTGCCATGCAAGTCATTTTAAAACGTCACCTCTTTTTCTCAGATTTGTGCGCAATATTAAGAAAAAGAACAACACTTTAGCTTTTGCCTTCCTGTCGACATGTCGCTCGCATCATTGGATGAGGTCGAGATCTTGGGTACTCAACTGGGTACTCAATGATCTATGCTGTGACGTCAAATGTTATTGTAAGCGCATAGTGGTTGGTACATTGTACGGTATAGCTGAATACAGCGACTAGTACTCGAAGCATATCTTCCTCAGTGTCCTCCTGGGGAAACTTGGAGCACACAGCTCACTGACACAATCGTCCTCTGTGGCTTCAGTCCGTGTAGGCATCGATACAACTATCATTTGTTGCGGCTCTTGTCAATATTGCAATGCGGAAAATCTCGAGATTGAAGGGGGTTCGCTGATACAAGTTTGATATTACCGAGTTTGAAAGAACAAACCAGAACGACCTCACATTCATACTCGGGTTCAATGGCACCCTACCCAGAAGTAACGTTTGGAACGTTAGCGCGAAGAACTGATTAGTAATTTTAATACGATCTTGAGCTACTCGTACAGTCTAATAACGAAGGCTACTTTTGCGTCCAGTATTGAGTCAGTTCAGGAGGCCATTATACAAACAATAATGGCTTGCACGCACTTTATGATTTCCCCCAGAGTCGAGCACCCTTGAATTGTGTGATCTCAGAATGAGCGAGTTAGTTAGCGGCTGTTGGTACTTAAATAGAACACAGGCACAATTGTATAAACGTTGAAAGTCAATCTCGTTTCGTTAAAATGAAAACTAAACTCGGCGACTCACAAGGCATTTTCTGAACCCCAAAGTAGCGCACTGAGACAAAGGTTTCTGTTCTCACAAATTCATTTAATGTCTTATATATTGATATTTTGATCAGTATTATAAAAATTTTCGTGTAATCTGCCTGCAGGGTGAAAGTACTTTATGACGAATTAATATATTATACATTAGAAAGCCGTTTTCAATTAAATATTTCCTTCCCTACTGAATAAATTATATCACCAAGCCAACTGTGTGGGTGTCAGTCTCGATTTTTCATTTGAAAACCATTATTTCATAACATGGAATAGTTACGAGTCCTTTTGTCGTCAAATCAATTTTTAAACTTCAATTACAACAGATTTGTTTGTCATTTGATGAACATTTCATTCCGGCCTTGGCAGTTATGTGTTTTGTTACTAATTGCCGAAGCCCGTAAAATGTGGTTAAACTGAGCCTTTCTTTTTCTTTTTTTTTTTTTTTTTTTTTTTTTTTTTTTTTTTTTGTGAGGAGAAACTGAGGCTTGCCGAGAATGTAGACGACTGTCTGGACTCGAATCAGTTGTACTTTTTTTGACTGACTTATTGTTCGTTTTAGCGCACCCCAGGCCGTATTTGTTTTATGCAAATTCAGTGCTTTATAAATCTTTTGACGTCTCTCAAGCGCGCGGTGACAAACTTTCCTCTGGCGACCAATACGCCTACCCGTTCATGGAGCTTGCCAAATTGATCGATTGGTCAGTTAAGAAGGACTGACTAAAAATTTTCCGAAAACCTGTCACATTCATTTGCATTATGAGCGTTACTAAGAAGACTTCCTTCCGTTTGTCATAACTTTAGTGGAGTGTATTCCCCACCCTTTAGCACCCTCCTGCGGGGTTCTCACTGACAGAAATGCTAATGTCCCAGTGCGGCTTATGATCTGGCGCCTGACTTTCATGTTAATTGGAAGAAAATTTTTACCAACAGTTTCAGAATCTGGCATTATAGCTGCGTTACCAGGACCACAAAAGAAAGGACGATGAATGTCAGAAAGGAAGGGGGGTAGGGTGGGGCGATTCTTAGTTCTCTCGAATACAAGCACTTTCCGGGTAGGGGCTGGTGGCATGTCACAGTCGTGGCAGAAGATCAGAAAATTAAGACAGGACTCGGTGACGGCGACAAAAGAGATCCGTAAACTATTTTTCTGGCTTAAATAAGTTAGTGTCAGCGTTGTTCCTGAATGTATTCTTGTGTTTCTCTAAAATTTAGAAAGAGGCAGGGGAAGCGGGGTGATTTTGTACTAGGCTGGCGATAACCCAGAGGTAACACTGAATAAGACTACGAAGAGGTAGGTGTTGGGGCACTATAGATTGGCAATTTTAAGTTGCTTCAGGGTTGTCAATCAATGTTAAATTTCTTGTATACGAGTCTCAAGCGGGTCCGCATATTTTCAATAAGCCATGTGTTGTCAGCTGTTGTCTTGTCGCTCACATGCCGGGGAAATTCTCAGCACAATTCAATCCAGATAAGAATTGAGCAGAGGTGTTGTGAGAGAGGCGAAGTTGGGTCAGAAAACCTGTCAAATATTTTGTGGAAGTGTCGCCGGGTTTTCGAGCGCCGGTTTTTTCGTCGTTTCACTGTTTATACAGCTTCCGCTGTGCTTGTCCGTGCATTGTTTTACCTGTGTTGTGATTGGCTAAGCGCCGAAGCTCCTGATCACTTGCTCCGCGCATGCTCTCTTTGGCCGTTGAATCCGCTCTCTCTGAGCCACATGGCTTTGTGAACAAGAAAAGGGGATAGAAACACGCCAAAATCTGCACTTGTTTTTGCTGGCAGGCTACAAGAACCTTAACAGGCGCAAACCGAATCACTAGACTCGCGTCTTGTGGGACCTTCAGGGTTGTAAGTCGGCTGTAGGTTGCTTGTTGGAGGTTTTGCCGTGAGACGATATCCTTACTGTTACCGCTTCAAGCTTCGTATTATGACTGAAGTCGAGAGTGCTCCAAAAGCAAGTACTGACTTTGTCGAGGATGAAGCCTCAAATAAGTCTGAGAATATGAAAGGAGCTGTGGAGGAACCTGGTAGTCCCAAGGAAGCGAACATCGCAAAGAACAATCAAGACGAAAAGACGAACGATGAATCGTCATCCCCCAACCCCGCACCACCCCCGGCGAAAAATCCCTGGATGAGAAACGCGAAGGCAAAAGAAGGAGTTGGTAATTATGACTGCTAAAAGTCAGCTGACGTGATTATTCAGTGTCTTAAAGCGATGGTGTGGTTTTCTTTTTCAGCTGAGGAAGCTAAATCAGCTGTTGTCGTAAAGGCCGCCAGTTCTAACCCCAAGCGAAAACCCAAGGTATAAACGCTCTTCTCAATCCGATTCCTTGGTTTAAACGCTTGATCTCAGATATGCGATGTACTGTCTCAATTTCAGGGTAGCGAATTCGCGGATATAACCAATTGGCCTACTCCCGGCGAAATATCGGCTTCCAACTCTATCAAGGTAAATATATTCATGTGTTGTATATTTCGATACGATCGTTCTAACAAGACTTTTTTTTTATTTTAAAATACAAGTTGACAGCAGTGAAGAAAGAAGACGTGGAAAATGAACCAGTTCCTGAAGATAAAACGACACCTAAACGTAAAGGTGAAGTGGTTTTTGTAGTTGCTGATCGAAATCGATTCCCCTGATAAAATATTCGACTTGAAGTAGTGCTGGAGAAATAGTAGTTTCTTATTTAAATATTACCAGCTTTCGTGTTTGTTCGTGTCAACCGGATGACCCTGTCCGGTGTTTTTTCCCTTTAGAGTAATACGCTAAGAAAGGTTCACGTATTAATTGTACAAAGCTTGCCTCTCGGGGGGTAGGGGAGAGTATGTTTGGATAAATGACGTGTTATTTCGTGTGAAACTATTTTGTATCGATATAACACCTTTCCATGGAGTACATGTGGATTCATCAAAGTTTTGAAACGATACCTTTCACTTTGTATTACATTACATGTGCTTTGAAAGAAATTCTAAAAAAAATATAGCACAGGTCTAGTTTTGTTAATAATTGATTCCTGTAAGTTTTGGTTTAGTTTCTGACTGTTTGTCTTTAACAACTTTTTTTACAACTTAGTGGGGACCCACAGACACTCCTGTTTCAATTTGCCAGTATGATATAAATTGAGAGTTTTTCTCTGTTACGCTTCAGTAAGTAGACTCTTATTGTCTGGCAGTGTTAGCAAATGTGCTTTAATGTCAGCCATTTAATTGATCAGAGGCATACTTACTCCTGTCAGTGCACAATCCTGGATGTATAGTGCAATAATTTATATATACAGTAGAACCCCGCTATCTCTCAAGGGAAGCAGGAAAAAGTTCAAGATAGTGGGCTATCGAGATAGGGGGGTTCTACCAAGAGAAATTTCTACCAAGTCCATTTCTGAGGTAAATCAGATTCTGCTCGAGATAGCAGGGAGCTTGAGATAACCGAGTTCGAGATAGTGGCTTATGTACTGTATATGCTGAAAAGGGCTAACTGGCCTATCACTGGGGAAAGAAGGGTCAGCAATCAAAGTCAGTGTTGTCCTCAGGTGGGAGACCAGACATATAACATACAGTATGGGAAACTTGGCTTGCTGAAACTATCAATATTATCTCTACACCAACCACATATTGATATTTTTCTTGATTGGTGGGAAAACATGTACATATCATGAGTGAAAGAGGGATCAATGGATTACCTGAACTGTAAATTTTGTTTATTAGTTTACCAATGTGTTCTCTAGCTTTTTCCTCTGAAATTAAAAATTTACTCCAGACATCATTTTGGTACTCATTAATAACAAACCACACACACAAATATGTGAATTCAAACAGGGCATAATTGTGCAGTAAAAATTCATATCAGCAATGATGTTTTAAGATCCTAAAGTACTATGTAGTGATATATTTAGTGCAAGCATCTGTATGCCATGTAGTATGAGTAATACCATCCTCCTAATGAAACTAACTTCAACTTACAAACTTAGGGTGTTGTCATGATGTCCCTGTAAATTGCTACTGTAGCTACAGTAAATGCCTCTGAAATATTTTACCCTAAAATTGATTAGACATCAAATTCTGCTGATTGGTACAGTGGAATACTATTTAGTCTGAATGTTGTACCTGTGAGCTATTGAACATTGTATAAACGAATGACATGACCTACAATACAATACAATGATCTTTATTAAACACGATGGAAGTTTGAGCATCACTGCTCGTGGTGTCATTTATTATATGAGGGCAGGCATCATTTATATGTTTAAGTTTAGTTTTATCACTTGTCATCTGAGCAAGCTATCAAAAGCCAAGTTCTCTTAACTGTATGATTCCTTCTGGTGAGTAAATTCTTCTCAATCCTGCTCCTTCTACTGTGCAGTAGGTTTGCAGGTCTGACACCAGCAAAACAACATCTATCATTACTTGTACATGCAGACCAGATTACAATAGCTGCTCCAAGGTGTAAAACTGTTTCTCTTATCTTGCTCTAGGTGGCCGGCAGAAGTGGGTTCCTCTAAGTTTAGATACAGATCATGCAGCAGATGCAGGTGGAGTCAACTCAAATGAGAAAGGAAGTCCATCACCAGATGGAACAGGCAGCCATAGAGGAGCGCGCTCTCCCAGCAACAAGTTTGGGTCTTCTGTAGGCCCAGGTGGAGGAAGGTCTGAACGCGGCAGTAGGGGAGGACGTGGTGGTGGAAGAGGGGGACGTGGAGGACGAGGTCGTCGTTCACCTCGAGGTAAGGGTTTGAGTGGTGATCTTACTGTACCATCACCTGCTGAAGTATTTTTTGGCACAGAAGAACCAAAAGCAGAGTGGAACGAAGATAACTGCTTTTTTTTTCTCGAAAGTATAGTAAATATTTTGTGGACATTTCTTAGATTAATTTACTTGAATACACATGCTGAGAAGTTTATGTGGATTTTATAATTTTGTATTGACAGAAGTTACCAAGTACGTCTCGGTGTCTTCTGTCAGTACAAGTCCAGCTAACTGACCTTTTTTTTTTTCGGCATAATGCTGAGCCAGACTGCTTTAATATTTTTTTGCAAGTCTATTGAGAGGTCAAATGACAAAAAAACATTGAAACAGTGTGAACAAGTGCTCACACAAGTGCCTAGTTTTTAAAATGTTCAGACCTCCCTAGCATTTTGTGTCTTTGGCACTCAGCCTGCAGTACTCTTCAAAAATATTTTGAGAAGCCTGACTATACTGTATTTTTTACCTCTTTCAAAATAGGTTATACTAAAGTGCAAAGCATTTCACATGAAAATTTGGTTAATTCTTACAAAAATGTTGATTAAAGTGATACCATAAAACTGTCTTTTATCCATTGCAAATTTAATTAATTTCCACTGGTTTGCCATGGTGTGGACTCTTATTTACCACGATTTACGTCATCACATGGTCAAAATGTTGTGGACTCATGAGGCGCTTCGCCGAGTGGCTCACTAATAATAGAAAATACTGTAGCATTCATTGAAAGCTAAGAGATAGCTGACGTTGTCTGATACACATGAATTCACTCCCGAATTTTAATACCACTGGAGACACGGTGACTGTTTGTATCAGTCGTACATTGTCTTTGACAGGAAAGGTGACCACTTAGTATTACTTCCATTAGTCAAGGAAATGATACAGAACTGCATGACACACCTGCATGTAGCCCCCAACTGTACATAGCCATTAAATTAGTCTTGCTCTGGGGTTTTAGAGTGTGAAGTTACAGGGTTCATACCAGTCATGGAAAACCTGGGAAGTCATGAAATTTTTGAATTTCATTTTCAAGCCTGGAACGTCATGAAATTTAAGTGTGGGTCATGGAAAGTTATGGAAAATGAATTTACAAAATAAGTTTCTTGTGTATGAAAAAAGCAAAAATGAGTCAGGAAACAGTTAGTTTTTGAAAACAACTGGTGAACTTTAGGTCATGGAAAACTTTAAAAGGTCATGGAAAAGTTCATGGAAAGTCAGAGAATTTCAAAAGCCCAAAAGAATACGAACCCTGAGTTACAGAATGAAATGCAGGGATTTCAAGTGAATGATTGCTCTTTTCCTTTTTGTCTTCAGATCACCAACATTTCAACCCAAACTATCAATATGGAAACAACAACAGGGCTTACAACCAGATGTTCAATGGTACCACTTACTTTAACCAGCCTTATGGGATGTTCTACTACAATGCTGGAAATTCTGGATTTGTCCAGCCTGTCCCATATGATGAAACAACTTTAAATGAGCACATCCGAAAGCAAATGTAAGCAAAAGAACAGATGATTTACTGGTACAGTGTGGCTATCTGATTTACATAATGTAGTCCTCCCAGCCATTTACCAACTAAATAAGACCTCCATCATTTGTGAGATAATAAAAGAATTACTTCCGATGTCTTATCAACTAAATAAGCCGTCCATGATTTCGACTAATGGAGAAGTTTTCAGATAAGGATTGCAGTTTTCCTCAAGAACAAAAAAAAAAAAAAAAAAAAAAATTACATTACAGCATGTTATCAGCTTTTCCTGTATCCCAAGAAGACAATACAACAGAAACAGTGACTCTAAAATCCAATCAATATTTACAGCATGAAATTTCATTTTCTTTTTCAGTGAGTATTACTTCAGTGACGATAACCTTCAGGGAGACTTCTTTCTGCGGAGACAGGTATGTACACCACACTTGGATACTAACTTCTTATTAACCCAAGGTCTGTACAGAGAAATTATCAGCCCAAGGTTTTAACATTGCCACTGGTAAGTTTAGTATGGTGAAGATGGAGGCCTTTATTTACTGTATAGGCAAGGTTAAGGGAAGTCTTAGTCTTTGACAATTTCAACACACTATGAGCTGTAGCATTTCTCCACACTGCCCACCAAGATGGATTGTCAAGTAACTTGTCAGAGTACCTTATCCTCAACCAGGGTTCATACGGTTCATGGAAAACCTGGAAAGTCGTGGAATTTTCGAATTTTATTCTCCAGGCCTTGAAAGTCATGGAATTTAAGTGTAGGTCATGGAAAGTCATGAAAAATGATGTTCATTGTACGAAATGAATTTCTTGTGAATAGAAAAAGTGAAAATGAGTCGGGAAACGGACAGCTTTTGTTAATTTTTGAAAACAGCTGGTCAACTTTAGGCCGTGGAAAACTTTAAACGGCCTGGGAAAAGGTCATGGAAAGTCATGGAATTTCTAAAGCCCAAAAGAGTACGAACCCTGTCAACAACTTAAAGTGGCTTACTTATGAAACGTCACATTTGTACAAACAAAGTTTTGCATTTATGCAGTGAACATGCTGTCTCACTTCTATCTGAAATCAAGAAAGCATTTTGTACTTTGTTTCTTACAGTATTAAGTTTGGCTTGTTATTGGCTTATCACACATACATTGTATGTGCATATCCAGAGGGCTTCATGCATGTAGTGTACAAGTTGTGCACCATATAACATGTGTTGTATTCATTGCAGATGGATGAAATGGGCTTCATTCCAATTGGACTGGTGGCTAGTTTCTACAGGGTGCAGGCACTCACTCGTGACATGAACACCATTCTTGAGGTACAGCAATGTGATGTGCAAAGCATATGGTGAATCAGGGTTGATGTAAGCCCTAGAAGTAAGATTAGTATTAACTGACATTTTGAGCATTAGCCCTTCATCGGATTACAGTTTTGTTTAGTACCCTGAGGCGAAGGGTTAACACCAGGAACATCAGGTATTACTTCTATGGCATTCACACTTCTCACATCAGACTTTTTAAATCACTATAGTGAAAAAAAAAAAAAAAAAAAAAAAAGTATATACCTTTTTTTCACTACTCTGGTGCAGTCTAATTCTGACAAGTACAACACTACTGCAGCATTCCATTAATGTGCTAACTTGAATATCTAAAAACCTCATTGTCTCCAGGGACCAGGCTGCGTCACAGTTGCGTAAAAAACTACTTGACATGTGCCTTGCTGTGCAGTGAAGGGGGCTTGTTTGTGTACAGTGGGCTACTGGTATTGTCTTCATTTTGTTTCGTTTATTTTTCATCAGGCTATGAAAGACAGTGAGATTGTAGAAATTGTAGGGCCCAAGATGAGGAGGAAGGAACGACCCACAGCATGGGTGATCCCAGCAAGTGCTCCTATTACAGGTTCGTCACATAAACAAGGAGGCTCATTCTTATACAAATTCCTTGTTTGTGAGGTGCTGTTACAGACATGCAGCATCAATCCTAAAATAGTAATTGTGTTCGACCAAAGGATCTATTTATAATGTCATACTGAATGAATCTAAAATGTATAAAGCAGCTTTGCCTGATCGAAATTTGGTTTTGATACAGAGCAAAGTTCTTTTAGAAATTGAAAAGGAGTTTTGAAAGAGAAGATCTAGATGTGGGGCTGATCGGGCTGGAGGTACGAAAAAAAGGGGAGTATTGGCATTCGACACCGGGTATTCCCTGGCAGTCACCCATCCAAGTACTAACCCTGCCCAACCAGGCTTAGCATGCAAATTTGTCAATGTTTACTTACATCAACAACAGATGGCAATAAAAGAGCAAACTTTCCCATACTTTATGGGGTCCTATAAATTAAGACATGAACCTTGGAGCTTGATGCAACGAAGGATGTATTTCTTTTTTTTTTTTTTTTTGTCACTTGCATTGGTACAGTAGCAAAAAGCAGAGGTCCAAGTTGAAAAAAAAAAGTTACTTGATTGTAAATGTTACGAATCCTTTGTTGATTTACCTCTGTGTGTATCATTGGGTAACTACACATACTTTGTACATAAATTACCTTAGTACACATATGATTAACAAGTATTTATAAATAGGAATAAACTGTGCTATGCACATTTTGTTTATGCCATGTTTACACAACAGACATTATTTTACTGCAGTAAAAAAGTACCGCAGTAAATTTGCATTTACCAAGGTTTTGTAAATTATCTACACGCGTGGTACATTTACTGCAGTAAAGTAAATGCTTTCACCGAGGTAAATGTGTCTTGTGTAAACACGGCATTAGCTGTGACTGTCATGTGGTGATGTCATATGGTGTTATGTTTATGTCTTAGATGCAGAAGCATCTGCGGGAATGTACCATGCTGGGGCATCCATGCAAGGCATGTGGACAGAAAATGACGAGACCATCCCCACTGGAGAAATGGTTTTCACCAACCAGACCAATAGAGAACAGCGGCTTGTTGAGGAAGAGGGGGAGAAGCAAGTGGAGACAGGAGAAGGGGATAGTAATGAGAAGGAGAAGGAGGAAAAGGCTGACACTAAGCACCAAGATGAAGTCAAAGAACAGACAGGTCTGACACAAACTTGAGACGTAAGGCCAGGCAAAGTGAGGACACACTGTGCACATTGCTAGCGTGCATGTTTCCCAAATGTTGCCTTGTTTTGCCAGACGCAAATGTTTCTGAAAAACTTCAGAAACATTTTTGTGTCCTCGCTGAGCACAACAATGTTGGTACACACTTTGCTAGCCTAGAAACATGAAAGAACACATTATTGTGTCCTCGTTTTGCCAGGCCATTGAGCACACACAAACACAAACACATACATGGAGAAACTGTGAAGGCAATATTGTTTGAATGACATAGTAAGAAATTACTAGACACATTACTGTAAGTGACTATGTACATCTGTACTGTACATTTACACATATTGAAAGATCAACTTTGTCACTCTTGGGTATTAAGAGAGAAGGTCATCGTTCAAAAGAAGAACTTGTATTGCACCTGCAACTAAGCTTTCTCTGAAGTAATTTTCTGTGTTCAAGCCAGTGACGCATTGCTTTTGTTGAACAGAAGTGTCCCAGCCGAAAGAGGATGATTGGCACGAAGTGAAAAGGAGGAAACCTGTTGGCGGCAAGACCACAGAGAAGGTAAACCTGGCCTGGACAAAGTGGATGAGTAGTGTTATAGAGAATTGCTAGGGTGATCAAATCAGTGTTCACCTGTTGAAAGAGTACATGTGCCCTACGTGTTCTTTACTTTACTACTCTGTTTTGTAACCAATATCGTCAATAAATAATATATTTCATATCAGGGAGCATGTGTCTAGTAACCTACTATGGGTTGTAGCGTGCTTCCTCCACTTATCTACACTGAACTATCATTATTTACATTTGTAAAATTACTGTTAAATGAGTGGAATAAAACCTTTGAACATTTGAACTTTTGTCCACAGACAGACAGAAAGAAAACTGATTGTGTGATCATTGGGTGTTTGTTTTGCAGCACAACTCCGGCTTGGGTGATATTGAGCAGGAAGAATTGGACTTCCAGTTTGATGAAGAACTGGAAAACCAAGGGAAGATACCTACGTATTCCACACCTGACTGGTAATCCCTTTATAATGTTGTTTAAAGTTTTCTTTTGCCACCATTAGTATGAGGTGGTCATGTGAGCATGTTAACCAATTTTAACCAAAAAGGTAACAGGCAAGAGGTGGCTTGTAAAAGGCCTCTTTTGGTTCCTAAAAAGTTGTTCTGCGTCTTTGGTCTTGTCTTCCTCGGAGACCCAGGGGCAGATCGTGGGGCGGGGAGCAAAAACCGGAGAGGGGGAGGAGAGGCGGAGAAAAAGGGTCGTCCTTCCCCTTTTCTTCCCCTCCCCCTCGCCGCATTTTGTCCGCCGCCCCACGATCTGCCCCTGGGTCTCGGAGGATGTGGTCTTGTTTGCTAGTTTGTACTCGGACGTTATTTAGCAGCCTTCGTTGAGTTTTATCGAGTTCTTGTAACATCCTTTCTCGTGTGCTTTGTGTGTTGCAGGGATGATGATTCAGACGATGATCTGGACGATCAAGACATCCACAAAATCATGATTGTGACGCAAACACCTCCAGCGATCAAGAAACACGACCGCACGGGCAACTTCATGAAGAGAGCCAAGATGACGGCCGAATTTGCTAAAGTCATCAATGATGGCTTGTTCTATTATGAGCAGGTATTGAAATCGCAACATTCATTTTGAACACGTTATGTACGTGTGTACATCAAGTAAATGTTAACGATCATTTTTAGTACAATGTTATTATCGGTCACTGCTTCTGTAGATTTCTACATATACATGAACATATAGATATCCATGTATATACTGGATATACAGCTGCAATTTGTTTTACACGTATCAATGATAGACAGGATATTTCATATGAGCTTTAACTCTAGTTTTTACGAACAGGAGGTATGCGTCCGTGAAAACGAGCGACGCAAGCTTAAGCGCGAGCTCGAGGAAAAGGAAATTTGTTGATCCTTGTGCTTGCGGTTGCGTTTTCGTCGCCTCGTGAAAACTAGGCTAAAGTTTACCGTACCTGCACACAGGGCCGTGCTGACACTCTAGGACTGTGTACACATTTGTCTCGTTTGAGCCAGTTTGACTGTGACCCAAATCGTATGACGTAATCTTCATGATTAGCTCATGTTCTCTTGCAGGATCTTTGGGATGACGGTGATGACTGCTACCTCAGTAGAAAGGCAAGTATCCCGTTGACTATCAGGCAATCTAATAAAAAGTTTTACCAATCATTTGCGGTACTCGTATCCCCTCCCCACCCCCACTTGAAGCGCACGTTTGTCGCACCGCACTACGTAGTTCAAGTGTGTCGTAGATTACCGCAAAGAACGTCAGTATAAATTTGTTTTGAAATTTGGAAGCAAATGCACTTCCTGTCATAAGTTCTGCGCGCGAACGGAGGACTTGTGATATTTCCGAAACGAAACGGAAATGCAGTACAAGCACGAGAGTGAAAGAATGAAAGTTGACGTGGCTGTGCAGCTTGAAAGAGGAAGATATTACTGTAAAAAGGAGAATCAGTCGTGTACATAATGCGAAATTTGAACTACTAGTGAGAAATGATGTTGGGGAAAAATGCTTTACTATACATACATCTTAATCTTTATATAGTAAAGTGAGGAAGCGCAATTCGGTCGTAGTTGAGTCGCAGTTTAATGATGAAAACATTTTGTTTCTGCAGATTGAGCTGTCGTCGTCCTGGAAGAGAGTGGAGATCGTCAGTGCAGACAAGTTCCTATACCAGCGTGACGCTATCGAACCGCGAGCGCGCTCCTTCACGGAGAGGCACTCCACGTCGCCACCTCCGTCTTCACAAGTGCCGAACAAAACTCTCTCGCCCAATGCCGAAGTGTTCAGGCCGCGCTCCAACACCATGCCAAGTGAACCGGTGTCACGCTCTCTCCCCACCTCAGTACCCGAGTCTCCACAGCACATGCAGTACGCACGGCAGGGGTCACGCACTCCCAAGAGAAAGGACCCCAAAGCCGCGCCAAGGTTTTACCCGGCGATCAGCAAAGAAAACGTTAACGACCAGGTAATTGTTGTGATGTGCTTACAGAGTACCCCCCCCCCCCCCCTTTTTGTTTTGTCTCGTTTCGTTTTGTTACGCCATCCGTTGAGCGCACGTTTTGCAAGCAGGAGGCAGCAAGTTCATATGAATGGTTCGCGCTTTAATACCCTTTTTTTTCCCAAACTCAGAATGCATATTTGCTCAACCTCTTAAGATATGTAAAGCCAAGTTCTGCAAACTGTGATCATACGTCTGGTGAAAAACCGAAAGAGAAAATTGAAGTTGATCACTCTTGGGAATGAAAGAGTTAACCCCCACAGTGCAACTCGAGCATCTAAAAATAGCGCATGCGTGACACGGTGAGAGGCACCAGTTAAAAAAAAGCAAAAAAAAAAAAAAGTTCGGCCAGCTTTTGTCTGAATAGCGTATCAAGTACCAGCTTCTCCTTACTGCGTTGCTACTGTACGTATTAGACAGAAAAGAGAAACTGTACCTTGATCAGTGATCTAGTGCAGTTGCTGGGGGCTAAGTGAAGCATGTTGTGTTCCTCAGGGGCCGAAGAAGAGGAAGACTAAGTACGGGCTGAACCCACCCGTGGAACAGCACGTGGGCTGGGTCATGTCATCTAAGGACTATCCACCGCCAAAAAGGTAAGACATACGTTTCTTCTTACTGCAGTGCTTCTACAGGTACAAACTAAAACATTCAAGATGCAACGTAGTCTTTCCGCGTTCAACATACCTTTTATGATTATTATTAATTATTGATTATTAACAATGATTAAGGATTATTAATAATGATTAATAATTATGATGATGATGATGGTGGTGATGATGATGATGATGATGATGATGATTTTTTTATTAAACAGCCCGACTGCTTTGGATGGAGCCCAGCCGTTCCCGTCTCCGTCTAGTGGTGTTACTGTGGGCAGCTATGGCTCCACGCCTCAGCAGATCCCACGCTTCCAACATCCCTCGCACGAGCTGCTGCGAGAAAATGGTTTTACTCAACAACTTTATCACAAGTATCAGCAAAAATGTATCAAAGGTCAGTGAATATGAACGTTTTGTGCTCTTTTCTGCATTATTTGGAACTCCATAGCTTGCTTGAAGGCCACGTCGTTCACTGTGTAATTACATAATTCATGGCTACCAGGGAAGGAGAAACAAAACTTGCTATACAATCCTTTATTAATAACTAAAATTTGGGATTCTTTCGTCGCTGAGCTCTGATTGTCGATTGTTTGTTAGTTCAACCATTGTTGACTTTGTTGATCTCGTAGTTAAAAGTGTTGTGCTTGTCTTTTGTGCAGATCGCAAGAAGCTTGGTGTAGGACAGTCACAGGAGATGAACACTCTCTTTAGATTCTGGTCGTTCTTCCTTCGGTCTCATTTCAACAAGTAAGTGACAAAAAAAAGGGATTGGAATGCGGATGCAGCTTTATTATATAGACACGAGTGTTTTACTGGAAAATATACCGTGCGTAAACTCCATACGAAACTACATCCGGGACCCGAATGGCGTAATTTCTATATCTTCACTAGTGAGGATATCGTTGGCATCATTTCCCGCTTTTGCACGGTTGTTTGTGCAATTTCTCGTAAAACATTCGTGTCTAATATAATAAAAAGAAAATTACATGGCGGCTTGAAGATATGGATTTTATTTTCTCGTGGTAAAAACAATATTTTACTCACTCGCGAAGCGCTCGTTCGTAAAATATTGTTTTTACCACTCGAAAATAAAATTCACATCTTCGCGCCGCCGTGTAATATCCTCTATATAATTCGATGTGCTTTGGTCAATATTTGCTTTGCTACTTTGCCTGCTCGTTTTCCTTCCAGTTCTGCCCTTCCTCCCATCTTCCCTTACATTTTTTCCATCCATCCCTGTCCCTTTCCGTCGCTGCGTTTGCATTCACGCGCTAAGACCGAAGGCTTTTCTCTTCAGGAGTATGTATCAGCAATTTAAGAAGCTCGCTCTGGAGGATGCACAGGCAGGATACAGGTGTGTGCTGGTTCAACAAATGTTCTGTTGCAAACAGTGAAATATGCGAATATCACGCACACACTCGCGCACGCTCGCACAACGTACATACGCTCACGCACACAATTCACATCCCACACCCCAAAACCAACAACATAGGTAGGGTCACTACAACAGCCCACAGTATGCAAGCGTGTGGGTCCCTTGTGTGTAACTTGGTTTCATTTGTTTACTGGCAGATATGGTCTGGAGTGTTTGTTTAGGTACTTCAGTTATGGACTTGAAAAAAGGTTCAGAGTTGAAGTTTTCGAGGACTTCCAAGAAGAGACGATGAGGGATCACGATCAAGGTGAACGAAATGCACCCTGTTGTTGTTATTGTTGTTAACACTCACTCACGCGGCTCTGATAATTTGTTTTCTGCGTTAAGGTAACCTTTATGGGTTGGAGAAGTTCTGGGCATTCCTCACTTATTACAAAGTAAGTTCTATTTCCGTGACGTGACAGGCATTCACGTAACAAGTTTACCACATGTGACAAGTACTGTATCTCACACAACAGTTTTTTACCAGGCGTGACAAATATCTCACGTAACATGTTAACCACACGTGGTAAGTTCTGTGTCTCGCGTAATACCGTAGTATCGAACGTGACAAGCATCTCACGTAACAGGTTTATCAGACGTGACAGGCATCTCATGTAACAGGTTTATTAGACGTGACAAATATCTTACGTAACATGTTAACCACACGTGATAAGTACTGTATCTCACGTAATACGTTTATCAAACGTGACAAACATCTCACGTAACAGGTTTATCTGACTTGACAAGTTTCTCACGTAACATGTTTATCAGAAGTGTCTCACATGCGTGACGTAAAACAACAATGACCATTTATGAATGTTTAAAATGCTAAAATGACGATGTTCCTGACCACTGCAGGGAAAAGCGAGGTTTGACGTGAAACCTGAACTTAAAAAGCGTCTGGCAAAATACAAGACGATAGAGGATTTCAGGAAAGATGTAAGGATTCTAAGCAGTATACATTGGTTTTTCTATTTCCATCGACCCCACCCCTTTTCTCTGTTTTCTGCTACATATGCGCGAAGTGAGGTGCACCCAAGCGTTCGAGTGTTCGACATAATGTGTTGTAAAAGGAACACTTGAACATATATATCTTGATTGTTCACCAAGGTTTCTGGAGGATAAATTGTGCCTGAACAAACCTTGTATTGTGGGTTTCAAGCGACGTTCTTCGATCTAAATCTAAAATAGTTTCACAGCTAATCACACGCAGACAACACGTAACATCTTTGGCTTGTTTGATTGTTTGTTTGTTTTTTTGTCGGTCTTCAGTAGGGGGGAGGGGTGGGAGGATGGGTGTGTTATTGTTGCTTGACTTGCAAAGTTTTTTTGAATCAGACACAAATTTACGAGTTGGTTTGTTTTTCAGCCTATGAATCAATTCCCAGTGGATCCCTACAGCAACAAACCGCGCCCTAAAACCGGCTCACAACGGGAGAGACAGCACAGCGACTCAAGAGACGCGGCGGCAGGAGACGCGAAGAAAACTGAAAAATCCTCGCACCGTGAAGACAGGGAGAGGAAAGGCTCGCATCGCCAGACGGACGGACGGGAAAAGAAGAGCTCCACGAGCGAGGCCAAGGAAAAGAGAGTTTCACAAAACGATGCAAAGGAATCGAAAGCTCCAGAGAACGATGCCAAGGAGCGGAAGGGAGTAAATCGTGACGATAAAGAGAAGCGGGCATCTCAAGGTGACGGCAAAGACAAGAAAAGCTCGCACGGCGAAGGAGCGACGGCCGAGAGTAAGACGGCTAAACGGACTGTAACGCCTGAGAAAGCGGCGGCTGAACACGCCACAAAGAACAAGCCCAAGCCAAGTGCTAAGAGCTCACCAACTGTGAAAGATGCGCAGTGAAATGATGATATCAGTGAAGGTATAAAAAGTATAAAACTAAAAAAAAGAATTGATAAAGAACAGCAGCACCACAGACGCAAGTCCCGGTTTTACAGATGGGGCCGGATTTGAAACAGCACGAGTGTTCTGGTGAGTTGATTTGTTGTGCGGATTTTCGCCGGTGTACTGAAAGCAGTGAGTGAGTGCCTTGAGGTTGTATCGTTGTTCTGGCCTCGTGAAGTAAAACCCGACGGCCAGAACTACGTGACATGATCGAGAAGTGCAGTTCAGGTTGATACTTGTTCGGCGGGTTGCCTTGCTTCAGTGCGGTACAGTATGTGTGCAGGGATAACCCTTTTACTGCTGAGTCAGCAGTTTCAACGTTCTCGCGCATTCTCTCGCCAGAGATATATCATATACACTGGTATTGAGAAGATGGTATTTGATAGCTTGTTAAAGCTGATTGAAGTATCAGTTCTCACTACATCACTCACACTTTTTCTTCTGGAATGTTTAGAAGTTGTGCTGTGAACTTGGAAGTGAGAGGGTTAAGTAGGAATGAACTTCATAATACCTATCGACAACTACATAATATTTTTATCATTCAGTGCCCATAAGCAGGTTTGACAAGAGCTATTTGAATATATGCATTAACATATATATTGGTCACATAAGGTTGTAATGATATTTTAAACGAAGAATCGAGACTTTCTTTGGTCTGTTTATGAGGTTCCTTGGTTGTACATAGAGTGAAGTTCATAATTTAAATTTGATGAATGTGTTCACATGCCCATGTCGACTGCCCAGTCCCTCTTTTTCTTAGGAAATTGTGCGAATGAAGTTCCTTCGGTAGTGTAAGCACAGCGTTCATTATGCCTCCAAGATGGGGTCATCTCACAATCTGTGCTAGAAACATCATTCAATTCTTTTAATTTATCTCGGCGCTTTATTGCCGATCAGTGACAAGAAAAACGAACTATTGCCTTTGTTATCGAACGAAAGAAACGAGTGTTTTCGTGTCGGTGATCAAATGGATCGTAGGTTCTTTGGAATTGAGAATTTATGCAGAATAACGACTGATAAAAAAGAGTTTTAGGTAATGATCAACTAGTCTACTATAATATAATCAGAAGTCTGGTGGTTTGTTGAGCTCTGTGGGCTTGGGGGTTCGTACAGGTGAAGGCAAATGCGGTAGTTCACCACGACTGATATTACAATAAATGTTCAGGGTTTCGTAGAATCCCTTTGGTGAGGTGAGGGTATAGGTTAGTCTTTATTCACACATGGGTATCTTACACTAGGGTAATTAACCGATTGATTAGCATTACGGACAAAGTGAAGGCTGGTGTTGGCTTCCGGCAATCTTGATTTTCGTCCCCTGTGTTCGGTTTTCAAGTTGCACTTGCGTCTTTTAAATCGTCTTTAATCAAGAAGTAACTGCACGGTACAGTGCATTCATGTGCTGTTAACATTATTTTGAACATGAGATCTGTCGTTCGTGTGCACTGCCTTCACATTGTTATATGCGTGATACAGTAGAAATACGTTCTTGATGTCACTTCGCTGGTCAGCGTTCGTCGCCAAAACTATCTAACTTTCAATTTGAGGTGAAATTTCACATCGCATACTAGCCGCGTTTTTATGTACAACTTGATGATGTTATAGTGTGAGGAACTAGTTTGTAGTTGAGTTTGGAGGCCAGGGCCCAGTTTTTCAAAGCACGATTAGGCTAATCCTGGATTAGGTGTAAACTTTCTTGTCATTTATAAGCTTGAAAATGTGAAGATTTTGTCCTGCAACGATTTCCTTGATACGTATTCAGCTAAAACAAGCTTTTAAATCCATATTTGAACAAAACCCTGCATTTTATCGGCACAGAGAGGTCGTCAGAAAGAATTTCGTTAATCCTGGATTAGCTTAATCGGCTTTCGAAAAACCGGGCGCTGGTACTGAGTCTCGAGTTTTACGAGCGTAACACTGGACTACAAAATCTGGGCCCGGTTTTTCAAAGCACGATTGGGCTAATCCTGGATTAGGTCTAATCTTTCTTGTCATTTTTTAGCCAGAAAACGTAGAAGTTTCGTCCACAACGACTTTCTTGATAACGTTTTAAGCTGGAACAAGCTTTCTAATCCATCTTCGAACAAAACCTTGCTGTTTATTGGGAGAGAGGTCGAGAGAAATAATTTCGTTAATCCTGGATTAGCTTAATCGACTTTCGAAAAACCGGGCCCTGGACTACAAAATCTGCACTTGAATCTACAATTTTGTGCAATGACCGCTGACTCAAAAATATGGCGACCGTACGGCTGAAAGTAACGTATTTCCGCGGTGTCGATGAACGTGAGCTCCATGTAACATAAAGCAGATTCGTAATGTGGGTACGCCAGTGATGCTGATATGAGAAACAGTGGGAATGCTTGTTGGTATGGATATGACGAACGCATTAAAGAACGTACTGGCGGACGCTGCGACCGTTTTTCCTTCGTCGGAACAAGTCACCTTGTAACGCCAGCCAATGATTCTTTAAACGGTGTTCAGGAATGTCCACATCTGCGTTGAGATTCAGTGATGGTGTAATCTGGGGCGACCCAACGTCTTTCTGGTTTACGAGCTGTTTAACAAATAGCAATTTCAACTAAAAGGACATTTATCAGTTAGCTGCACGTTAAATTCATCCTATTTTTGTGTTGTTTTTCCGTCTTTTCATTTTGTGGGACGTAGGAATATTTTCGCGTGTTCTATGTTTCGGTCCGCGTAAAACATTTAATAGTAGCAAGCACTAACCCGTTTTGTAATGTAATCGTTATTAAAGTGTAATTAATGCATAGTAATCGACAATAAAAAAAAACTATTTTAAAACTGTGCTTGCTTGAGTGGTAGATTATTGTCTGGTATTACAGGAACCTAAAATAGAACATTTGATTATGTTGTGGGGATTTGAAAAACACATTCTGGGGTTGGGAACAAAATGCGGCGGGTAGGGAGGGGGAGGGGAAACGGGAGAACAATGCAATACACGTCATTAACAACGGAGACAAAAAAATTCGCGACAATTTTTGAAAATCACTCAAGACGAGACAAGTCTGACTTCAGGATCAGTTACAACAGAGTTCAAGAAAGCATCGAGCAGTAAGTCTTGCACACCACCAGACGTTCCCGCCAATGGTCTGTGAGCTCCGTTTTGGTCCAGCGGATGGTTAGATGACGTCACTGTATTGGCGCCTGCGGTCCTCTTGGACAGCCGGTTTTCAAATTTGATGGAAAACTGTGTGGTGGACAACGAAGTTTAAGGGATGTCGAATGGCAAGGATCCGAAGTTGACTACAAACTGCTTAATTCTGACTCCGACTTGAGGTGAGTTTATCGATTTCGATCGCTCGAGACAAGCGCAGTCGATTGTCTCCCCGATTAGCAAGGCACTAGTGCCAAGCAAGAAGCCTTGAGACCTTAATAAAGTTTATTATTGTTATTATATTAGATATTATATTTGTTGAAGAGAAGGGCCCTAATCTGTCCGGTTCAAAGGAAACAAACTTAATCAACGGCAATTTTGCTCGCTAAGGCCCGGTTCAGACGCCACTCCTGACATGCGCCGAACCTAATAGTAATAGATTCGACCCTGGTTCGACATAGGAGCGACTGTTGATTCAAACGGCGAACTTTTCCTGCCGCACCAAATACACAATAGTGCTTATGTTTAAGGATACATGTTTTTAATTCAAAATAATTTAAAATAATTTATGATATAGGTACGGCACATGTGAAGAGCGGCGTCTGAATCAACGTCGCTCCCAGGTCGGATTATGCGACAGCGTCAGTCGAACCTAATACCGCTACCTAATTCAAATATGCCGAACCTAATTGATTCAGACGCCGCTCTTCTGCCGTACTTAATTCAAGCATTAGGTTCGGCGCATGTCAGGAGCGGCGTCTGAACCGGGCCTAACTGTCTTGTACGTTGCGTAACCGGAAATGAGCGGCGACGGCTGATTGACAGCGAAATTGCTCTTTTGAAGTTTCAACTGGAATACTTGAACACAAGTGCGAACGTTTTATTTTTTTATTTTTTTATTTTTATTTTTATTTTATTTTTTTTGTAAAGTAAATTATCGATTGTGTGGAGTGCATTTGAGAGGGGTGCTCACTTTGAGTATATTTTAGGCGATCAAATAAAAACGTCAACACCCCCCACCCCTCACCCCTGGGGGTGGGGCAACCCACAGACTGTTTTCACAGACTGTTCTGTCCCTAGAGTGGGAAGTGACTATAAACAACCAAGCGAGGTGGTGAATTTAAACGTGTTCCACAAATAACGCTAAAATATTTAGTCTGTGCTATTAGTGTTGGACAATGTTAAGGATATTTCAACTATCGCCCTGAGCATCGCGCGTTCGTTATGCATTTCGGGATTGCTGCCTTGCTGCTTCAACTTTACAAATCACTCATATTTACTGCAAAGGATTTCTTAAAAAACTATCGGAAGCTTTCCCGAAAGAAACGATGTAAACGCAAACTGGCACTGTGGTAACAAGTCAATTTGGTTAGTTGTTAAATGGTTTTTACCGTAGATGTGACAATTGGGCACCGAATGATTCAGTAAATTTGAACGACTCTTTTTTTCCAGAGCTTTACACTGTCACCGAATCAACAGAAAGGAAATGAGATGAAAGGCATTGATTTTCTCGCGTCTCTCGCTTCAACGATACACGACGAATGTACCAACAAAAATCAACTAAACTGAAAAGTAACAGCTTGCTGTGAAACCAATATAAGGCCGCGCGTTTGTGGTTTATTCAGGAATAGGAGTAGCTACCATAGCTCAAGCACCTGGTTGTTTTCAGAATGTTTTATTACAGACTTTTTTGAACACCCGCATTCTGACATTGTAAACAGTTGTCCATAAATCTGCAATCAATTCAACACCAAATCGAAAGAATACACGGAATGCGATCACCAACGCTAAAAATCTTATTCCGAAATAGGCTCAAACAAATGCACCTAAACAACAACAACAACAAAAAAACAAAACAAAAAAAAGAACAATCAGATGTTCGTTTGGGTGATAGTAGTTTGGCTTCGTTTCAACACAGGCTGCAGCTCCTCTTGCAGTTGTTATGCATGTAGTCCTTGTACTCGTGATGATCACAGTAATCACTGCTGGCCCAGGCGGAACAGTTTTCATGATCGTCTTTACAGGGTGAAGTTGTTGGCACTACTAGAACTGAGTTTGATAAAAAAATACTAAATTTACCTGGCATTAAAGTGATACTTTCGGTGTTACGTTATGTTTGCTCGTGCTACATACAGTAGGTATCACCGAGAATCTGCCAAAATAATGTGGGCGGAAATATAGAATGCCGACGTGTAATATGTGACGTATGATGTATGATGTAGATAATCGTAACGCCAAAGCATTAGCTCTTCTTCAAAACAAATGAAAAAGTACTCACCGTTATTCAGACAGAGGCAGCTCTTCTTGCAGCTGTCCTTCATGTACTCGTGATATTCACTCGAACTTATACAGTGTCCCTTGGACGCCCAGAATGAGCACCACTTGTTGTTGTCTGAGTGTCTGCAGCCTAAAGATATTGTACAATACGTGAAAATGAAACCACCATCTTTCTGCCGATTTCTCTTCGTTTGTCTTTTTGACTCTCACTCAATTTTCGGCTCCTGGTGTTTCTCCTCCCGGGAATAGAGTGTTCCCTCTCCGTGTCTTCCGTTGTTCCACTGTCATTGTCTCTATATTTATGTCCCTTAGCTTTTGTCCGTTTCTATCTTTTTGCCGTCTCTCTATCAATGCCTTTGATATGTTATCAACTTTTCTTGCCATTGTCTGTCTGTCTGTCTTTGGGTTTGTCTATTGTTGTTGTTTTCTCTGTGAAGGCATACGTGCAAACTCTTGTCGCAACTCAGTCGTGCAACCATGCTGCGTTGCAAGTTGCACCGTACTGCGTCGCGCGGAATTACCACCATGATGTTGCACGAAGTAGAAGTGGGTTCTGTCATTGTTGCTGCAACTTGTAACGCAACTTTTTGCGACAAGTCACAAGAAAACGTTGCCCGTGTTACTTAGCCTTTAATTGTCTGTCGCTTACCCTATGTGCACCCTTACATTAAGTGTACCCCCCAGTTCCTCTTTTAACTCTCACCTCCTGGGGGAATTGGTGGCCTGGTGGGCTCTGATGTGCAGTACAACGTTTTTGCCTGCTCGATGTCCCTGTAAGTTAATCCCCGCTGGTTCCCAAGCCTGGTGTCGCCATTTTTGCGAGCAATGGTTGTTTTGCCATTTTGGCTGAAAGCTTTTGAGTTGTAGTGCATTATACTGTCATAGTCATAAAGAATCCCCATGCTGTTAACTTCACTACTCAGGACCGTCTCGAATTCTTGACGGAATCCTGAAGAGATAAAAAGCGAAGACGTCTTTAATCATCATCACCAGCTCCATCGATCGTCATCATTTTATCATACTATGTCCTGACAAAACGAGGGCACATTGTAGGGACAACATTGTGTCCTGCGATGTCTCCAGGCTGGCAAAACGTGCGGCAACGTTGCTGCGCTCCACGCGGACACAACAAATGTTTCTGAAGTTTTTCAGCAACATTTTTTGTGTTCAGGACACAAATTTGACAAAATTCCGCAGCAAATTTTTCGTGCGTGGCAAAACAAGGCAACATTTGGGAAACATGCGCGCTAGCAAAGTTGCCGCCACAATGTGTCCTCGTTTTGCAAGGCCTTCACTCTAAAAGCTCCGTACCTGGCTTAATGTTTTGCCAGTATATTGTCACGTACTCGTCACGATCCGGACGCATCTGTTCATGCCAGAATCCTAGTGCGTGGCCTGGGGAGAGTATACATGAGAAATGGAGACTGGTAACGAGATCAAGAAGAGTTATACGGAATTCCGAAGTGAGGAAAAATTAAACTTTTAACTAAATGCTCTCTTGCAACAAACAAACAAACAGACAACAACAACAACAACAAACAAACAAATGTGCACTTGCATGGCTAGTTCTGTATTTCTCTCACAAAACATCCGGAACGACAAGTTTCTTAAAAGATTTCAGTCTGTTCTTTGCAGTGTAAAACGTTAAGGTTTCATAAACATGTCAAGTATGTTGTTGCACTAACTCAATTTGTGCATTCCACCATTCAAAGCCTTCCACGCTTTCGACCAAACTCACCAATTTCATGAACGACGACAGCCAGGTGCTCGCATCCCTTGCCGATGGAGATGCTCTGCATACCTCCGCCCCTACCCACGTTGGAATAACAACTGTGAAACATAACCGGAAAAAAAAAACATGCCTTTACTATTTGTGATATGAGCACTAAGTAAGTAGATTAGGTTAGTCATTTTTTAGAACCTAGTGACGTGCGGAAGACACTTTTTAGTACCATAAACCCTAGAATAAGCGCGTATTTCAAATTTAGGATAAGGCAGGAGGCGCTTATTTTTCGCAAATCGCGGCCAGCAGATGGTCATTTGTTTTGGTAAGGCGTAACATTTGCCCATAAACAATAACATAACGTAAGGCGTTTGGCAGAGTTCTAATAGCGACACACTTCGTAATTATTTTAGTTTTTGTAGTTTGCCAAATGTGTAAAATGTGTTCACAAAACGTCACGATTTCGATGGTGTTAATTTACCGTTTGTGCAAAGATAACAAAACAGACGGAGAGGGAAGGAGGCGCTTATTACAAATTTCCGCATATCATGGTGCAGAGGCAAGTTGACTTTTGAATCTTTCTAGACGTTGTTGTTTTCGAGATTTAGTGTTTGCATGGAGGACATTTCAGTTCGATGTGCAAACTTACCCTCCCCCTGCAAAAAAGCTGAGGTAATCCCTCTGATCAGTGCGTTCAACGAATCGCAGACACGGCACGTGCGTTTTCCAGTGATCCATCGCTTGCTGTATGACTCCTTTTGCATGAACTACAAGGAATAAGGGTGTTAAGAAACCGACTATAAAGCGTAGTTACAGTACACTTAGCTGAGATACGAAGTATAACAATGAAATGAAAAATGACTGGGTAGGTAAACGGATGAATACTTTCACCCTGTGTTTCTCTGTCCAAATATACTTGCAACTCCGTCAGCGTGAACACTTCTTAGTATCAGAATGTACTCATTGAGAGCTTTCATTTGAGTGGCTACAACTTTAGGTTCATTTGACAGTTCAGGAGTTGGAAGTCAACACTGCTAACAGAATGTATTCCTTGAGAGCTTTCATTTGAGAATTTACACCTTTAGGTTTCATTTGACAGTTTGGGAGTTGGAAGTGAACACTGCTAACAGAATGTACTCATTGAGAGCTTTCATGTGAGAATTTACACCTTTAGGTTTCATTTGACAGTTCAGGAGTTGGAAATGAACACCGCTAACAGAATGTACTCATTGAGAGCTTTCATGTGAGAATTTACACCTTTAGGTTTCATTTGACAGTTCAGGAGTTGGAAGTGAACACTGCTAACAGAATGTACTCCTTGAGAGCTTTCATTTGAGAATTTACATCTTTAGGTTTCATTTGACAGTTTAGGAGTTGGAAGTGAACACTGCTAACAGAATGTACTCATTGAGAACTTTCATTTGAGAATTTACACCTTTAGGTTTCATTTGACAGTTTAGGAGTGGAAGTAGCCACTGCTGTTAGAATATAATCATGTTTTAAGTTTAAAAGTTATCGACGAACTTTTATTTGAGCAGCCAAACCTTCAGGCTATATTTGAAAGGAGTAAAATGATTCGTGTAAGTGCTGAACAAGATTGTTATATGTACTGTAGTGTGTGACTATAGACCACTCACCCACGTTCCCCTGCAGGTGGTACGGTATCTCAGGCTTTCCATCCCTTCCCATCCACCGCTTCGCCTTGTTTGACATGACCGCACGCTTGGACCGCTGACCGCTTTTCTTGACAGCGTTTCTTTGGTTACCTTGGCCGCCAGGATACAGGCCTTGGTTACGCAGTTCGTCACGTATCTCGTTTGTCATGATGATGTCACCCTGGAATAGCTCTACACCGTCTGTAAGTAAAAGGATAATAACTCTTGTTATATGACTTGGGTAGAGTTGTGTCACGGTTTACGCTACAAGAGGAGGCTGCATTCGCTTTAGCGGTTAATTTTACGAAGGGCAAAGCATTGAAAATCTTCCTTCGACAATCCAGTTCAGCTTTCCCTTTTGATTAGCAAGCATTAGAGGTACGGTAATACGGGCAGCATCTTCTCGCAGCTTGTCGCGCAACAATGTTATTGCGTTGCAAGTTGCACCGTTAATGTTGCGCGTATTACACCATTTTTCAAGCTGCAGCAACATGTTGCACAAAGTAGACGTACGTAAAACACGCCTCTTACCTCGACTCGTAGAGCTGTTTCCATTTGCCTTCATTATCAATCCAAAGACTGACTCTCCGTCATTCAACCTCGACGTGTCGTTCTGCTCTGTTGAGAGGAAAAGAAAATGAAAACTAGGAACCCGGTGGGTTATGTGTGTATGCTGTTTGAGATGCAGAGAAACAATCGCTACTCCGGAGGTACCTTATGGCGTTAAATCCAAGATTGCGATTGATCGCAGTAAAATTTTAAGTTTCCGCGTGATCGATCACAGCACATTTATCAATTCATATGTCTGTCACTTGCATTCTTACATTACACCCTCGATAGCGTAGTGTCTGGAGAAGTGTCGGAGGGTTGTGTGGACGAGACAAATCGTGAAGACCAGATTATTCATTATCATTACTAATAATTGTTACTAATATTACTATTATTAAATAAATAATCATTATTCATTTTTGCCAGACCCTTAGTACCTGCGTTCAGCATTCACTCGGAAAAGCTGCTTCACGCAGACAAAACAGGACTGCACTGCCTCAATTATTGACTTCGTTGTCTGAGCAAGTGTCGTATGCATGCACGCGGGGACAGGCAAATACTTTTCACCGAAATGATCCGTGTGCATAGTGAGAACACGAAGATCTAGTTTCGTAATGTAGCGTAGCTATGTAATATATGCCTTGGTGTAGTAAATACACGGTAATGTGGACTAGGCTGAATGCATTTGCCCATTCGGAACTACATGCATATATACAGTCGATTCAAAAAAGGTTGACCCTCAAAAAATAGCAAATAGGCAAATACCACGACCGAAAGGGATGTTGGGATTCGTTATTAATTTAAGCTTGTTTAACTGAATAGCCAAGAAGTTTAGGCAAATAAATTCATTCTCCAACGAAGTTGACACTCTGGGCACACGACATGACTTAGGCAAGGTTCAGACGCCGCTCCTGACATGTGCCGAACCTAATGCTTGAATTAAGTACGGCAGAAGAGCGGCGTCTGAATCAATTAGGTTCGGCATATTTGAATTAAGTACGGCAGCGGTATTAGGTTCGACTGACGCTGTCGCATAATCCGACCTGGGAGCGACGTTGATTCAGACGCCGCTCTTCACATGTGTCATACCTATATCATGAATTATTTTAAATTATTTTGAATTAAAAACATGTATCCTTAAACATAAGCACTATTGTGTATTTGGTGCGGCAGGAAAAGTTCGCCGTTTGAATCAACAGTCGCTCCTATGTCGAACCAGGGTCGAATCTATTACTATTAGGTTCGGCGCATGTCAGGAGCGGCGTCTGAACCGGGCCTTATCATCAGATTCTTATCATTTCATCTGTTTCCCCAGTATCCTTTTCGGTCGTGGTATTTACCTATTTGGTATCTTGTGAGGGTCAACCTTTTTTGAAACGACTGTATAGCAGAAATAGCCAGAAGGTGGTTTTCTTATCCTATGGATAGTTTTGTTTTACATTATTGTTTTGACTGCCTTTGACACCCAGTTACCGAATACATCTGTAAGTCAGCTAGCCCCAGCATATAGTTTTACCGATCAGCTTATGCAGTTATATAACTAATGAGGAATAGGCCCAAACAAACCCCTTATCCCAATAATGATTTCCCCAGGTATTTGATTATTCCAACATATGCAATGATTGCTTGTGATTGATCTGTTGGCCATCTGTCAATTTCGCATCCATGCTCATACTGTGCAGCTGTCCTGTAGAGTTCAATCCCATTTAGTGTATTCTGTATCATAGTTGACCATCCCGTCTTGTTCGTGTACAGTTTTGTGTAGCGTTAACATTTTTGGTTAGTTTCGCATCCTGAATTACGGCCTCTAATGAGTTTTACAGTGTGCGTCGGTCTGGGATCCTAGACTGAACTGTCAACTCGTGCACGACGTGTTCCTTGGAGAGATTTGCTTTAGGAACTCCAGTGTGAGACTAAAAGTTGTATTTCTCAAGTGTTGCTGTGGGGTGTTTTCGGCCTAACTTGAAATGAAAGCACAAACACATGTTGCTAAAACTGATTGAGGTGAGCATACCGTAGATTTCTGTCCTAGTCCAATTCGCACGGCAACCGTCACTTGTAAAAGCATCCCCAAATGCAGGCAACTCTACGTTATATGCTATCAGGAGGATAACTGACGAGTGTCAGTAGTATAATAATGCGTACTCAATGTCTTTTTTTGTCTGGCTGCCATATCGGAGAAGTCTATAACGCGGCGTTGTCTGTCCCGCTTTGCTTACCTACAAACCCAGGATGATGCCGCGGTTGTGGCTGTTCTGCGCCCCGCTTCAGCAGTCCTAATATGAAAGCCACGTATGGAAGGAGCATCTTAGAGTACTTGAGCACCGTCCAGAAGAAGATCGTCGTTTGCTCCGAAGAACTGAATGACGCAGTGTTCACTCCAGGAAGTGTTACCCGATATAGTTTGACCCAGGCCTGCAGTGAACAGCAAGCACGTGATATTGTTGAGGTAAGCCAGACGCGTCTTTGTCACGAGAAGTTGTATGGGGTGATGGCTTGAATATTTGCTGAAATGCAATGAAATTCGTTAGCTACGCACCTATCACGTGGACGTAGAATTTTTAGAACGCAGAAAAGAAAATACAACGTTTTCAAATGAAAATGAGTGCCTTCGTCCGACCACCTTCGTCCTTGTGACACCGAAGAAAATCATTGCATTGCGGATTAATTCAAAGAAATATTCGGCTTTAAAAGACTTTGTTGCCTGTATACTGTCAAAGATGAAATCGCGAATACTGTGTATTTTCTAACCGGTGTTTTGTTTGTTTCGGTGATTTTTAAGTGCCGCTCTGAGCACGTTGCCATTAGCTTTTAAAGCAAAGTGAGACTAAACTTGTGACGTAACTGAACCTTTTAAACAAACATTAGTATTTGCATGTTTGAATCAAACTGCAGATAAAAAAATGTAAGCCGCTTATGAAGCTGCAAAATGACCTGCTAAAGTCGCCGAAATACCACAAACTCTGAAGATGGGCTCTTTGCACGGTGCCGCCATCTTGGATTCAAAGCGAGGCTAACCTGGCACAAAATTCGCCAAAAATGGAACAAGAGAGTTTCCTATCGCTCTAAAACACCAAGGCGTCCTCAGAGGAGATGCATATGTTTTATTTGGGGACTTGCATGCACAAATTTCCAAGGTAACATTCTCAGTTTTGCCAGGTCAGCCTCGTTTTGAAGCTCGTGCCAGTTCCCGTGCAAAGTGCCCAGGCATTGGTTTTCACACAGCGACGCAAGTAAGAGATATACCGAGTGATGCAAACACAAGCGCAAGCACATGGAAAAGAGATAGAGCCGTTTTCGGACGACTGTCGAAAGTAATGTTTGGATTGGTTCAAACAAGTTTCGCAGCATTCTTGGCCAGTCAGGAGCAAAAGAAAAACCCTATTGTGTTCTCTCGCGCTGCTGATTCGGGTTCGGCTTCTTCAAAGTAAAATCAAGCGTAAATTACTTTGGCTTCCGATTGGCTGGAAGTGTTTCCTACAGCCTCTGTGATTGGCGGTGAACTTACTTTGGGTTTGGTTTACGACAGTCATCCGAAAACGGATCTATTAGTTTTATTTTTATGCTTCACGTTTATGTCAAGCCTGTTTTCAGTGAGACTCCAGGTTTCTTTGGTCTGCACTAGCTTGCGTCGCTCGTGAAAAAAAATCAGGCCATTGACTGCAGCTAGAGCGTACAAATGTTCGAGTCTGTCTTTTCCTTTGAACGGGCATTAGCAAGAGGTGTGCTTCCAGCTTGTAACGCAACGCATTCCCAGAATGCTTGTCTAGTTTGGGTCGCGGCTGTTCATCGTGTTTTCCTCGCGATGTCTATTGTTTTGAGTTCCCCTGAGCCTCTCCAACAACACAGTCAAAACCGCCATGCCACAGTTGACGAAATAAAATATTTACCCCGCAAATGTAAAACAATTTGATCAAAGTACTTTTTATTTGACAACTCAAATGCTATAAACATAACAACTGTTCTCTACTTGTTACCCTATTTAAGTTCTTTTGTAACTAAATAATAAGACACAAACAAGTGCCACTCAATAAACTCTTACAGAGTAGCATGCAAAAGAGAACTGAAATCGCATAAGACTATGCGCACTATAGTTCAGCTAGAAAGCGGCCTCAGCACAGAAGTCGCAAATAACGCCCGGTTGGGTTCAACAATTTCAATCTGACGCGGCTTCAGTAACTGATTTTTTTGGGGCTTTCTTTGCAATCTTTGTAACTGCGAAGATCACTTTTTCTGGTATTTAGTAACAGTTGTCATTGAGTCACTCAGCTGTCTGAATGAGTAATCATATAATGTATTTAATACATAACAAGATTCTTTACTCGACTCCCTGATGTTCAAATCTTTCGAAGACTTGACTTATAACTTTATGCAATATTCCTCTATTACCTGTGCTAAATATGTACTTCAATGTTTTGTACTATCAAATCTACGAAACATATTGTTACTAACCTATGTTGCGCCTCGACATCTGTACTTAAAAACCCAGTATAGCATACTACGGTTTATAAATCTATTTCCAACGTAGAAGTTCACTGCGTTTTTACAGAGACAACATGTAATATAATTCTTATGTTCAAATATTCAATGTTAAGTCCAATTTACATCAACAACTGGGGTGGGGAGTCGGATAACTTGGGGCACTTGTGCGGAGTGAGAGCGGTGAGAGTTTGTGGTAGAAGTAAACTTATTTGTTTACGTCCAATTTAAAACGCACCAAAACATCCTGTGAACTATTAATTTTCGTTTCAGACACTTATCAGGGCTGGGTGTCGAATGAGGGAGTGAAGCCGGTAGGAAAGGAGGAGGAGGGGGGCGACAAAATACAGGGGACTTTACATAAGTTATAATTTAACGTCGCTAAACACCCCATAGAGTTGTTCACTACTGAGCTTCGCTCTTCCATTCTTCGGGCACGTCGTGTTTTTTTTTTTTTACAGTCAACTTCACGTTTTAGTATTATTATTCTCCAGACTTTCATTCTTGGCAGCCTTGCGCAGCCTGTCGACTTCTTGGCTAATCTCCACAAGCCTTGCAAGGTATTCATCATCTAGTTCGTCAACAACAATGACAGACGACCCACCCGCCTCCTCCTCTTGATTATGATCCCCCTTCTCTTGCTTCTCCTCTTTCTCTGTCGGTTTCTCCTTTTCCCCACCAATGTCCCCACTGGTGACCTTTTTATCAGATTTTGATAGAAGGCCGTTGGGCAAGACCACTGGACAAATTGAAGTTAGCCCGCTTGGGCGGCGTTCGTTCAAAACTCCAGCAAAACGCCGATTGCTCGATTTACTCGGCGGCTCGACTGAACTTCCTCGGCGATAGAAGTCCTTCGTACGAGTTGTCGCGGATTCCGGACCAGTATCGGATCTCCGACGAGTTTCCAAAGTATCGGGGGACTGGAACATGCAGACGTTGTTCGGTGCAACGGAAGAAGCGATGTCGATTATTGAGCGTTCCTGTTTCGCGGGGTTTCTCTTCAGAAAGTAACACGTGAGCGGGTTGGGAATCTCGGTGTTCGGCGTGAACTCAAAGTCATTTGAGTATTTTAGGTATCTGAAGACAAAAAAGACACTGACATATAAGAAAGAAGTTATGGTGCATAATTGCAAACTAGTGCGCTACAAGAGAGCCTGATATATCATACTCTCTTGTTCGCTATTGATATCGCCATGGTCACCCATCATCGTCATTAAACCGGCTGGCTCACTGTGAATATTAACCCTTTGAGTCCAGAAACGTTAAAGATACATTTTCTCCTTACTACCTCAGAGCAGGAACGTGCAGAACGGGGACTATGAAGAACGTAGCAACTAATCAATTGCACAGTAGGTAGCTGATCCAAGTATTTATTCTCTTTCCGACTGCCATAAAGTCTCTTATAAATGGTGGGGAGAATTTGTATTTCTAGCTAGACTCTTCTTACCTCTTGGTTTCACAGCTCACGTTGATATGGCCAGGCTTACTGCCGGACTCCATTTTGTTGGCGAGCGTCACCGTGCCGCCGAACAAACAGTAGCGAGGCATCTTCTTGCCAACGACTCCAGCCATCACCGGCCCCGAGTGAACACCAATGCGAATCTGTTGTGAAAATGATATAACTATAAAAATACTTTTTGAGCCAAGAGCAAAATAAAAAGCAAAAAGCGAAAGGCAAAGAGCACGAGCAAAGCCAGAAAAAGAATGGATCGAGAATAAATGCACAAACAAAAACGAGGCAAGAACAACAAACAAGAATAGGAACAAGAACACTGACAAGAACACAGCCGTTAACGAGCAAAGAGCAAGGGCAAGGACAGAACAAGAACAACAGGAACAGAACAAGAGCGGAGCGAAAATAAAAGCACAAACAAAAACAGGACAACAACAACCACAAGAACAAGAGGAACAAAAACAAGACCAGGGACAAGAACAGAACATTAACAAGCAAAGCGGAGCAGCAAGAACAGAAGAAGAACAGCAAGACCAAGAACAAAAACAAAAACAAACAGGAACGATAACAAGAGCAGGGACAAGAACAGAACATTTTAAAGAATAAGCTAAGAGCAGCAAAAACAGAAGAAGAACGGAGCAAAAATAAGAGCAAGAAAAAGAACAAAAGGAACGAAAACAAGATCAGAGACCAAGGATAACAAGAAAAGAACATTAAAGAGCAATGAGAAAACAGCAAACAGCAAGACAAGAACAACAAGAGCAAGAACAAGAACAAGACCAGAAAGAGCGGAACACTGCACAACAACAAGAACGACAGCAAGAGAACGAGTAAAAGAACAATTTTAAGAACATACAAGTAGATGTGCAAGAACACGAACCAAAAAGGGAGCAAGACACCAGTGTCTTCACTCGACAAACCTTGATCGGCGATTTGTCAACAGGGGAGATGACCCTGTCGGCGGCTTCCATCATGGAGCAGGCCATATGTGCCACTTTCTCGGCGTGGTTGTCACACGGCTTGGGCAAACCTCCCACCACCATATACGCATCTCCTATAGTCTCCACCTGAACACGAACCACAAGGAAAATCTTCAGATTGGTGTCGCATTTATACAATACGATCCGCGCGCACGTGCGCATGCAACTTCAGCCATTTTTTATTCGTCAGACGAAAACAAGGCGGTAGCTTCGTGTATAGGCGCTGTTATGTCTGTGTAGTTTACTGAGCAACTTGTCTCGTAATGCTAAGACATTTCGAGACAAGTTGCTGGAAAGGTGTTACACTGTGTATTTTACTGCATTACCATCCCACATCACCTAAGGCATAAATTTCGAGACAAGTTGCTGGAAAGGTGTTACACTGTGTATTTTACTGTATTACCATCCCACATCACCTAAGGCATAAATTTCGAGACAAGTTGCTGGAAAGGTGTTACACTGTGTATTTTTCTGAGCAACCTGTCTCGTATTGTTGAGGCGTAAATTTCGAGACAAGTTGCTGGAGAGGTGTTACACTGTTTATTTTACACAGCAACTTGTCTCGTAACGCTAAGGCGTAAATTGCAAGGCACGTTGCTGAAGAAGTGTTACACTGTGTAAATTGCGAGGCAAGTTTGCTGGAGAAGTGTCAAACTACACAACGCGAGCTCGGCAACTTGCATCAAGCAGTTTTATACTGAGTTCTACCTCGTGCAAATACGTTCTTGACGTCACTTCCGTTGGTCAGCGATCGTCGCCATGGCTATCTAACTTCTCGTAACTGACAGAGCTGAATAACGCATTGCGCATGTAGTCGGTGATGTCATCAAACATTGCATCCCAAACAGTCCAAGAAAGGCACGACAGTGCGTTTTAGACAAGCGTGGAAGAATTTTTTACAAAGTGAATTTTAATACTACGTTAACTCCTCTATTCGACACACTAAAATTAAATCTTAACAGTTTAAAAGTGAGCTCAACAGACGGCTTTCATTTCACTCGAGTGTCGCTCAACCCGCTTCAACCGTACATCCAGAGTAATTGCGCTTCTCTGCAGGACTCTTGAGAGGCGATCAGGATGAGAAAATATTAGAGTGGACTTCCTTAAGTGGTAAAAGGCGATGCTTGTGCCCTTCGTGATTGTTTGTCTGGCAGTCACAAAGCCGGTCCCCCTGAACGTTTCTTTAGTCGTTTCGATCTTCCTGTAGAGAAGATTCCGTACAGAAGATTCTTTCAGTGTTGTGGTACCTCACCAGGCTCGTAGTATGCAAGGAAGCTCCAACAAGCGGCAGTAGGAAGTCGGTACGCCGAGATATCTTGTTCCAAAGTCGTCCACTAATGTCAATTTACTGTTTACGTTTTTAGTGCACGAGTCGAATTTCCTTAAACACACCCGTTTGACTTTTTACAAACCGAATTCGGATAGAAGATGAACTCCTTCGTCTAATAACCTTAACCCCTAAATACCGAGCTTAACCTCGGCGTTTCTTTCCACTTTTCGTTGTCCCGGCCATTTTAAATAGCTCGCAATTTTGCCCGCGTTCCATACCGCTGACTTTGTGCGGCTGCACAATGCGTTATTCAGCTCTGTCCTCGTAACTGGCTATCTAACTTCTCGTAATTCGAGGTGAAATTTCACATCGTGTGCAAGCCCCTTGTGCACAACTTATGTTATGGAAAATGCATTTAGCTAACTTACAGTTGAGTATCCAGTCCAAGTATTGAGTTTCTTGTCTAAGTCTTGAGGTTTTACGAGCGTTACATTTAACTACAAAATTTACACTTGAATCCACGGTTTTGTGCGATAGCAGCTAACTCGAAAGCAAGGTGACCACACGGCCAAAACACGTATTTCCGCGATGTCCATTGCGCGACTTGTGTCTCGAGACAATGAATGGGCATTGTTTGCTGTAATGATCTGACGAGAATCATCCAGTTTGACGTCACATCGCTTGTGGCCAATGAACGCGCTATACGAAATAGATCACCACTGGTTGGTTGCTGTGTTCAGTAACTAGTTTTGAAGCATATTCATTCTCGTTATTCTGAGTTATTCTCGTCATTCTGCCTGTATAATTAGTTTACGGTGAAAACGGGCGAGGAGAGCTCCGCCAGCAAGAAGTGAAAATGGACGTTTCCATCATTGCCAATCGCGGTGATCAACTTCGATTTTCTGTTTCCGACTCTCAATAGAAATGTATATGATACAGTATGGAGAATTTGGCATTCGATAACTCGTTCAGTTGAAAGCTGACTGAAGTATCACTTCTCACTATACATGACTCATACATAATCCCATTTCGAATGGCTAGGAGAACTTGTGAGTATTAAATAACTTTGATACTACGCACACTCTCTCTAAAGTATTAAAAAAACACTTTAGGCCTTTTGACCTGAACGACTAGAATGCCGCTTTTTAAGATCTGTCAACAAGTCTAGTCCACTGTACTTCAACTCTCAGATAAAACTGCGATAAATGTGTCAGACACGTCTGACGAAAAGGATGACAGTTAAAAAGGAGAAAGTAAAATCGTGGGCGCCACTTTTCGACTGTGCCTTTGCAACGCATCCAGTGCAACTGGCTTGTAATTTCTAAACCAGATTTAGCTCAAATTTAATTACTGCATTTTCCCCCACCGCTATGGCTCTCAAAAAGCCACTCAAATAATTGAGTTGTCACACGACTTCACTATCTCCCTTCATTTCCTAATACATTTCCGATTGACCAATGCCCGTTTTACGACGTCCAGTGAAAGTCCTCGAGAAGTCTGGACAAAAAAAAATATTCAATTGGACCTGAACTAATTTGATACTCATCAAAAATATTTAATTGCATGAGTGCCGAAAGCAACAGCGGGGTTTGTTGAAGTCACGCAACGTCTTACCCACGATTGGGGCAACAATCTTCCGCATGCTTCAGAAATTGATACACGACAAACGAAGCAGGGCAAACATTCTCGCCGCTCGCAAAATGGAACAAAAAAATGACGCGTTCGTAAACTTTGCTTGCGAAAACTGATCACGTAAGCTAATAAACCAGTTGATCTGGTTCCTGACGAGTGCAATACGCTCCCATCTTTGCACTCGTTTTGGCCCGTATTTGCACTCGAAAATGTGAAGTCGTGTAATAAAAGAGAATATTTCTGTCGATCGATTGACAGCCTATTGAAGCAATTTATCAATAACTTCAGCCCATAATGCAGTCACACAATAGCCCACGGCAAATTTTATGCAGAACAATGAGGTCAAACCTTAAGCTATTGAATTAATCTGGAGAGGTACAATGTTAATAAATCCAGCAATATCTCCTACGACGACAGCCTCACGACATATTCTTTAGGAATATCTATACACTCGATTCGGCTTTCTTGAAAGGTTTTGTTCAAAATCGCTGCCATTGGTGCGAAAAGCAGAAACAGATAAGCAGATATCTGGTATTCGAAACATTAATTCCGCTCTAAATGACTCACATACGCTAGCCAATACTATAGAGGTACAGATTTAGAATTTTCTTAGTTTAAACCCAGCTAAAAGCCTAGAAAACGCTTCACCAAGACGCGGACAGTCGCATTCAAAGTTGGTCACTTTCTCGTTCAATCGTTCGTTCGCACGAAATAGAAATAAGAAACACACCACTGCGGCATGTAATCCACATCTTTTGTCTGGTCAAACAACATCTTATTCAATCAGTTTCGGATCTCTCCCGCGGTGCTGTTAATGTGAACGAGCAAATACGATGCTTTTCGTAAAGGTTCATGAAATCACCAATCAAAACCGATAATAGAATGTACCAAACAGAAAGTTCAATGATTGTGGTTCGAAAACAGCTGAGTGTCGGTTCTTTTTAGAAAGTTTAATTAAAGTTCAACCTTCAAAGCAAATAAAAAATGTCACAACTCGCTGACGGCAGTTTTATACATAGTCGTGTAGAAAGTTTTAACGCTTTCGTGCTGGAGCGCTTTTCCAACGCTACTAGGTTCGGAAACTTTTAGAAGCTGATCGGAACAACGACAAAATCTAAAAATAGTTATTAAAAGGATATTGAAATTTGTTCAATCGACAAAATGTAAACAAACAGATCAACGAAGCAACTTTCTCGTATCAGCCCGCTAAGCGATAAAACGAACATAAAAAAATACTGTTTTAAAGATTCTTAAACGCCCTTCTTGCTTTAAAGAGGCAGACTATGTCGACCCATTTACGAAATCAATGGGACAATTATACAAATTACGACCACTTAATTGTTTGAATGCACGCTTCAGCCCGTAGATGCCGTGTGTCCATGCACCTACATAAACGGGACTTTTACTACAAGTATGTATAGACAGTAACTGAAGTAGTGTATCAAATAAATTTATTAAGAGAGAGGAAAACAATGAGACCACAAACCTTGTAAACATCATTCATGCCACTCAGCATGTCGAAGTAGGTGTACAGTTTGTTCAAAAGACGCACAATATCCATGGGGACGACTGCAGAACTGGAGCAGAGAGCAGTGAAACCAACAATGTCGCTGAACAGGATCGTGACCAGTTTGTGAGTCTCAGCTGGCACTGGCTCATTCAAGCGCAGTTTCGCAGCGACCTCTTGAGGTAGAATGGAATGCAGTAGCTCATCAGTCCTCTTCTTGTTCTCAATCAACTTGCTTTCGAGTTTCTTCAGATCGTTGCTCGTCTCCTCCAACTTTTCGACTAGTTCACGTTCGGCACGACGGGCTTGCGACATGAAGAACAGGTCGCGTGTGGCGTCGTGTGGCGGTATGTCGCTGAAGTGTAGACCGTACTCTTTAAGCTTGCTCATGTTTGAGAGTCGGGGGGAGCAGATGAATAGGATGTTGTCAGATTCTGGGACGTGCACCATCTGACCCTTAAAACGCAGCTCAGAACTCGAATCCTCCGACTCCATGCGCGTCAGTTTCTTCGGCTTGGGCTTGCTGTTAGTGTTACTCCCTGAAGTCTTGGCCTTGAAGATGCCTGGTCTCAGCTTCGTTACAAAGACCGTGTTAATGTGGGACAAAAAAGCAGCATAGCTCAGCTCCATCTTTGGCCTCGACAGGTCGAATAAATCCGAGAATTTCAGACAACCATTTGGGCGCACGTTGAATATACGCATCAAGGCAACGCCAGCTTGCTGGATAATCAAATTGTGATCAAACATTACATGAAACGGAAACGCACGGCAGAAAGAGCTGAGACTCACTTGCTTGTCTTTGAACTCCAGCGACCGGTGTTGCGGCTTCTGCCATGAAGAGCCGGGCACCTTGAATGCTTGCAGCCCCAACTTCGAAGACCCAGGGCTTCTGCATTCCGTTTCTCGAATTGCGAAAATGACATGATTATGCTCGTCGCTGAAGTCTTTGTGGATACTCACGGTCACATTAGTGCCCAACATGTCTTTGGCGACCGCCTTCACAATACCGATCACTATATGACCCAGACCTTGCCTTTTGGAATAATAGTGAAGAAACAGTGTGCCATCATCAGACTCGGAACAGCGAAAGGAAGGCGCTTCCATTCCCGGGTAAATTGTCGCCAGGTGATCGTGCAGGGCATCAAGGTTGCACAAGAAGTCGCGCAAGTTTCCGCCCAGCACACGCAAAATCCGATCATAGCCAGACTGAATGCAGTACTCCAAGAAATACGCCCCGAAAACCTCCAGTACATCGTTAAGGCCCACACCTGTTAAAAGAAAATCAATTAACCACGATCAAGTAAGCTCGAATCATTAACTATACATGATATGTGATCCAACGCCGCATCTACGAACCAAACTCGGGCTTCTGTCGAACGTGACGCTCTAGTTACCCTGTTCCTGGCGATGAATACGAAACGAACGCTTACCCAGAATTTCGGTTGAGGCTGCCACCAAACGCAGTGTCTCCTCGTCACTGTAAACTCTGTGGATCAAGTACGAACCGCCGCCAAGTTCGACCCCTGCTTTCTCCCTGGGAAGGAAGAGAAGACAGGATATGTCAAACATATGACAACAAAAAAACCCGCATGAAATACTGCTAGATAGCGGAAGAGAATATTGAAATTACTCACACAATCTGCTTCCAGGTTTGTTCGCCGAATTTAGTGATAACCAAGTCGGCTAAAGCGCAGTGGATGAAACCATACTGAAGAGTAAATTATAAGCCGTTAGATCAGATAACAAGCCATCGCATACGGGGCGATGTTTGTGGCTGTTTCATACCATATTGCAGCGATTTCACAGGCCCATTTCGCTGTCACAGAGTGTCTTCATCGGCCTGTCGGCTTTCCATTGCTTCTAGCTGCGAGTGCTTTGTGGTATTATTTGATCATGGCTGATTTTGTCACGTGGTTGTGGTGTCTCTTGTCTGCATTATCATCTCTCTGGGCTCGCCGGCTAGAGTTTCCGCTGTCATCGAAGCCGCTCAGAATGACCGAAAATTTGCATAATTGGATTTGAACCCTGCGGTGTAAGCGAAAGTTCAGTTACTTGAGATCATTAAAATTACCTGACGGGTTTTAACCGGTTTTTGGCCAAAAATGGCGATGACTCGGTGCGAAAAACTAGCGAACGAAAAATCGTCACACAGTGGGAAAGTACTTTTAAATGTCACTCGAGACAAGCACAACAAAGTGAGCGTGACTGACACGCGATTCTATAATGAGCAAAGCACGGCTCAACAGCCAAACTGTACAAGTCGCTTGTAAAACGCAAATGTTCGCTATGAACAGAGGGGGAATTCGGAATACTGATAAACGAAAGTCATTTTATCATCAAACAAAAGACACAACCATCTTGCTGTCAGCTTATTGCGTGATTAAAATCTATGAACATCTCGTCAGCTCATATGAATTCTTATCATGATCAGGATTGTCTTTTGCCTGCAGTTAAAATCTCGCGTTAAGTGTATTTTTGACAGTCTTCCGTCATCTTGGTGATTTTAAATTCAAATTTGATTAACGGAAGTTGCACAGCTTTTTTCCGAATAGAACGGTTTTGAATAGCGAAGTAGTAGTCGTACTGAAACAAAACAAAACAACATACGAACGGATGCAAGCAACATTGGTTTCGTATCCGCTGCTGGCTTTGGACGTGGTTTATTTACCAAAACGAAAAAAACAATTAAAAGGAGTTTTAATTAAATTTAAAGGGAGACCCGACTCAAATGTAAGTTGAGCACTTCGATCTGAGGAGCATCGTTGAAAACACCACTTTTTTCAAAAGCTGCTTTTAGGATTAAGTTTCAGCTGTGGTTTCTAATAAATGTTAGGAAACTTAAGCAGATAGTAAACTCAAAACCATGCCAAACATTAGAAGTTCTGGTTTTTAATTTATTGACTCTCTAAATACTGTTTTACCTTAAACGTCGTAACAACTTTAATAATGCGACTAAAACCGTGGCATAAGTGACACACTATGATGAAATTGAATTTATTTATGTATGAAATGCATCATCTGTATTGAATTTGAAAGAAAATTTATTCTGCAGCGCGAAATTTGTTTATCGATTTACAACTGAACTAGTTTCTTCGCTAATTTGAAAAATGAGAGAAATGCAAATTTGTCTTAAACTGGGGTACTTTTTTTTTTCTTGTATAACAAATATCGCCTTCACACAGTAGTAAAAAATCTTTTGGCTGACCCTAACAATAGCTCTTTTTTGTTGTTACCCTGCTTTTAATTTGACAGATATCGGGAGAAAGTGTGAGTTATCAGATGCAAACAGCTGTTCATCCGGCACAAAAATTAATCAGCCCGGTTTTTGTGGACGCAAAAAAAAGCTGTCATATGTATTATCCAAATACCTTTTCCTCAGTCAACTCGGTGGTGTTACTATTAAGACAGATCCTACTAAGTAAAGAAATGAACAAAAGGTTTTTTTGGCGAAAACCATAAAATTTTAGTGTGTATAGAATAGGCGCCTAAAATGTTTGTCGTAAATGAGACAAAAAAAGCTTTATAGCATAAAGGATGTTGCTAATGGTTTGGTTATAAAGGCCAAGTTAGTTGTTCAATTGCTCATGTTGCTCTCGCCATGAAACAATACTGATCTAAGCCGCTAGCCGCTTATAGAAGTTGCCGCGGGTTACATCTAATTAGAGCGAACGTTTTGATGTTTTAAATTGCTTCTCGGCCCATGTCAACATTTGTTCACAAATCATGTACGCGTTTGGAAGATAAAGTGTAAAATGTACAGACAATGGGCTTGGAAATATTAACACATTCATCTGCCATCCACGCATCTGGGTGACATTAGTCATGCACATACATACCTACATACATACATACATACATACATACATACATACATACATATATACATACATACATACATACATACATACATACATACATACATACATACATACATACATACATACATACATACATACATACATACATTCATACATACATACACAATATATTCATACGCCCGTAGATACTAACATTATACACATTCCAGTCCACTGAACGATAACAACGATGAACGATAACAAACTATATTACTTTGTAATAGCCGGATAATGATGTCGATAACTTGACAAATATATAATGATGATGGTGATCAGCGACTGTCGGCAGTGTCAGAAATTAAACCCCAGAGCTATGGAAAGCCCAAGAAAGTTCACATAGTAAAATGAACATGCCGGCATTAATATTTAAACATGCACAAACAGCTGCGGCCCTAAAAACATTTGTAAAACCCTGTTTTTCACATAAACTATCAAGGCTAATTAAAAGTGTTTTTACACTGGATGATTTGCAGCGAAGCGATGTTGCGCTAAAAATCGTTCAGATGCAACACCCCATTGTTCGAACGATTTTTCGCGATGTTTTCAGTGCCGCACGTTACAAGTTTTTGAAATCGCTTCAAAAACCTGCAACAAAGTTGAGTGAATTGGGAGCGGTTTGATCAGTATAACATTGGTTCTGGTCGATTTTTGGCGCAATATTCGACAGCTCCTGCAAGAGAGCCTAGATTGGGGGGTGGGGGTCGGGGGGTCGGAGGTCTGTATAACACTTGACAGTAAAAAATTCAGGCCCATAACACTTAACAGTAAACCCCATCCAGGCCCTCCTACAACTCCTATTGTACGTTAGCACGGCGTGGAGCACTGTGTGAGCATACAAACCCTTCCTGTAGTTCTCACTGTGGTTGTGTGCCATCCGTTTCCGCGACTGCGAGTTTATCATTAAAGTCAATGGAATGTTACACCTGAACGATTTTAGCGCAACACTCGTTGCGGCGACCAGTGTAACATCACCTAAGCGACAAGATAATGGCAACACTTCGTTCTTCCATCTTCGTTTTCTCGCGAATGAGGTTCTTATTATTGGTCCATGCTGCTCGTAAAATAGGCTCCGTTTTACACTTGAAAACTTCTTCGGATACAAAGTTTAATTCCCACTTTCGATTCCGGATTCGTTTTTCTCTCCGGATCATTAAAACTAGTATAAACGCTTTCACGAACCCGGAAACCAAATGTTTCCAATCCGGATAAACGGATCTAGTGTAAACGATCATGCAATACACTAAGTAATGGCCCGTTTGGTACGTCCGAGGGTTAAATGTCTGACTGTTTTTTTCCACCATTTAATAGTTGACTGATCGTTCATTTAAGGCCCCGTCCACAGTAATCCGGATAAATTTGAAAACGGATATTTATTACACTAAGACGTGTTTTTGGTGACCAAAAACGGATACTGTATTTTCGAAAACGCGTTTTAGTGTGGACAGCAAAAACGACTCGAAAACGGTAGTGTGGACGGAAATATTTCGATGCGTTTTCATACGAAACCTCCGTTTTCAAATTTATCCGGAATAGTGTGGCCGGGACCTAATATTACGCATTCCTTATCAAACAAATAACACTAGGAGACGTTTGGCTCAAGAATGAATTCTTGCCCTGCGGCTCTCCTGAGACACTGAATGATGTTCGAATAATCCATAGTCTGGTCATGGATACACACATTGAAACAGAAAACACCTCGTTGCCTCATAGCATCGATTTAATTCACACAACAGAGAATAGTGACGACAGACATAACCTTGAAAGAGGTACAGACACACGAGGGACTGGAGGACTAGATAAGACAGACGGACAACCACAATTAGTTTCAAAAATGGTTCAGACAATTATATTATTTACGCACTCTTTTTCGGTTTCGGGCTTGTTTGTTTCTCTTCTCCCTATTACAATGTTGTTTGAGCCCCCAAATCTGTTACACAGTAAATATACAGGATCAACATTGAAAAGGGGCAATTTTGCAACTCGTTGTAGGAAGAGGAGGAGAGGGAGATGTATAGAAAGAGACTGAAAGAGAAGAGGATGGTAGAAGAGAGGGAGGGTACAGTGGAACCGAAGAGAGACACTGAGATCTGACTAAGGAGGGGAGGGGAGGGGAGGAAGGCGCAGAAAGACAAACAAACGTGGCCGAGGAACATCTTTATCGTACAAAATGTTCAGTTAAAAAGGCCAGTGCGGCACAGCAGAAACTATTTACAGACTTTCTTCTGCATCTTACTTTGGGTTTATCTCTTGGGGCAGTAATTTATAGTCTCGCCGACTTTCAGCTATAAAGTTAAATCACTTTAAACAACTAAAGCTTAATTTAGGAAATTATTAAAAACCTCGTAAGATTAATAAGATACAACACAATGTCACTGAAGAGCAACTGGAGCGTGATGCAACTTACAAAGAAGTACTGAGCAACGGATGTTAAGAGTATTTCAGCAAATAAAAAACTAGACATGCAACTAATGAGCTGTCGTTTAGTCACTCTAACACGAAGAAATGTTTTAGTTGCGAGGTAAAATGTTTACCTTTACTCAAAACAAAAACTATTGTTTTGTGGGTTTTCCTTGTACTAAACCTCTTGCGGTTGTTAGTTTTAGTAGGGATTTTGACCGTATCAACACGAAGTTGTCGTGTAAAGAATGTGTGTGGATAGATATTTCGGGGCAACGCTGTGGTACTTTCACATTGTTTTCAAAGGTGCTTTTAGTTCAGCTTCATAGCTGACATGAAATACACGTTACGTCCTAACTTTCTACACTGCTGCATACACGAGTCAAGATAGCTTAACTTGAAACCAGTATTGTGCACGTATTTCAGGGCAAAATGAAGGAGTTTTTCAGTGCTATTTTCGGACTTGCCACAGCTTTACTCCCGACTGATCAATTTTGATTTTCTCCTTTATTCTACTACAGTATGGAGAATTTGCCACTTGATAGCTTACTGTTCCAGCTGTCAAGTCTCACTAAATCGCTCATACATTTTTTCGTCGAATGGTTGGGATAATTTGTATTATGAGCTCAGGAGCGAACGGGTTAAAAGCCTCTCCTGCAGATGTACTGGAACAGTTCTGCTGTAGCTGCATCTTGGTGCCTCATGCACTTCAGTATTGAGTAGATCTTCCAGTCAGACGAGAGCCACTTGGTGGGAAATCCAGGGCGAATGGGCTTAGCCAATAGCAGAGCCGATAGTACACGCGTCGCATGGAGTCTGATGGTCGTCAAAACACAACGCAACGTTCAATAAGTTTGGGCTCCATTTTGCTTTCATGTCTTGACATTTCTGAGCAACAAGATGAAGATTTTGAACAATGAGGTTAAGTGGACACGAAACCGTCCCCCATAATTCCTGGCTTTGGAATCGTGTGCGTATCTTTGCTTCACCATATTTGGTTTGTGACACACCGCTTGCTTAGTGGGAAATTCTACATAACCACGACAAGTTCAAGCAAAGTAACCTCTCAACCTCATTCCCAGGCTCTTTCATCTCGGCTCCAAAAAGCCTGGGAACGAGGTTGAGTGACTCTTGCCAAAAGTGTGATTGAGACCATTTTGTGCCAGCTGTCATGTTCAGTCGCCCCACAGTACACGTACCAAGTGAGTCATCTTGCTACTATAGCTGTATACAAATGATATTGATCAAACGAGCGTGTGATCAAACGTGCAGAAAGATCTTGCCATACGGTCTTTCAAAAGGAAACGGTTTTCTGGCTTTGCAGCATTTTCTGTGCTGTACCGCAATGTGACCCTGGAGATAAACATGATCGTACAGGTCTCCGATAAATTCTGTACGAGGTCCCTGTACCACACCGCGCAGGTTTTTAATGAACTCGCGTTTAGACATCTTGTTCTTGACATGAGGGCTCGTCAGGTCCACGCTCAGCAGAATCAAGGAGTGGCACAGTATAAATATTGTGTCTAACAGGGAGCATAAAAACAAACATGTACAGTACGACTGGCAGACAATAGGCTTCCCGAGATGCCTGTTGCCTCTGTTTCATAACGAGGCTTAGTGCAAAACCTTTCTTATGAACATGAGTTTGATTTGCATGAAAATGAAAACAAATTTTCATAACAAAAGATTCGTATTAGGTCTCGTTATGAAACAGTCAACAGGCAACACAGTATGTGACTGCACTGCTGCATCTCTTTAGATAAATCCAAATTATCAACTAACCTTGTACAGCCAGTACACAAAGTGAGTCATTGTCTAGCTGATACCAGCCTCTCCTGGCAAGGGGGGGGGGGGGGGGCTACTGCCATATATGAACCACATATGTATGTGCCACCCCAAAAATGTATCGTTTTTCAAGCAGTTTAGTATGGAATGAGGTATACATTTTGTCTCTTTAGTCTGGAATAAAGTAGTAAAATCTTGAGATACAGAGATACCCCCCTCCCTTATACTTTTCAGTATTTAAGTTACATATTGATTGTACAGACACTTGGGTGGAAACATCTCACTGCACACTTCTCCTACCTTGTGAAAAGCCATAGTTTGGATTGCAATCCAGGAACTTTGCAGCAAACAGTTCTATGAGGGTGTCCAGAAATGGACCCCTTTCATCTGGAGGGTGCACAAGCTCAAAATATTGCCTGCAGCAGAGAGAATAGCTTAAATCACACAACTGACTGAGCAATACTACATGTACATGAAAGTGCACTGATGTATATAACAAGTCATGTGATGCTTGTTATCTCAAACGGCTGTACAAAACAGTGTGTACCTCAGAGCCACTGGAAGAAATTCCCCTGTGTAATCCTGCAAACTTACAAGTTCTCTTAAAACATCCCTCCTACGAAAAAAAAAAAAAAAAAAAATACAATCACCACAAAATGAAATAGTTCCACTGCATGTATACATGCACTCTGCACCATTACAAAGTATCATGTGAAAGGTCTTGGAATTCTCTCTGCCTCATGGTATTAAACTATGTTTTATGCCACCAGTGTGTACTGTGACGTGTAACAAACTGTACCTCATGTTCAGGTATTCTCTGATGGCCTTCCAATGCAGAGCTTTTGTGGAATCCATGAATCTTGCTAACTCTGCCACATTGTCTTCCAAAACACGGTGCTCGACCAGATACTTGATTCCCTGGAACATAACCCAGAGTCAGTACCAGCATTGTGTGCAAACTGCCTTGCTAACAGGTGAGAAATGGGGGTCTACACCCAATTCCATTGATCCATTAAAAAACCAAGAACTGTGGAGGGGGGGGGGGGGGGGGGGGGGGGGGGGGGGGGTTAGTTGGTGAGGTGGGGATGGGAGTGGGATAAGTTGGTAAGCTGGAATCTTTTGAAGTCAACCACTACCAAAAAGACTGACATAACATGCAGAAGTTTAGATGTGAGTTCACAGGAGAGTCCCCTGCACAGAGCACAAGTTTTGGCAGGTCTGCATAAGCCCTGGTCAAATTCAGCAAGTCTCCCCATGTAACATCTGTTTGACAACTGCCCATCCCAAACTCGAGTTGTTAGCTACTGCTAACACACTAAAAATTGAGAGGGTGAAGCAGAATCACAGGCCATGAAACCCCCTCATCAAACCACAGCTTACCAATAAAAACTACACTTCATTTTTCAAATAGATCAAATTATAACCCAACTAAAAACTCAGAGAAAAAAACAAACCTCTTCTGGATCAAAGTTGAACAGACATGTCCCTTCATCTAAAAGCATGTACAGCTCCTTGTAAGAAAGTTTGCTCTGCAAGAAATGCAATGCACTAAGAAAGCAATCCTGAGAACTTATGCTATGGGTATGCATATAAGAAAAGATGAAAGCTGTAAAATATAATTCCAACACCTATTTCTCCAAATGCATATGCACAACCAGAGCCCAGGTTCTTATTTTACAGACTAACACTGATGTAGCAAATACAATAAAAACTGACAGTTTTGCTCACTTGACCAGTTCTTGTGTGCACTGAAATTTGAATTAAGGTAGGTAATATGATTGCACGATTTCTACAGCTCCTGACCAAACAGAACAGTTTACATATAAGCAGTGACACCAGCTTTAACTCAAGTTCTGAAAGAACTGCTCCAAAGAATTTTTTTCTTCAAACTGCAGACAGTTACAAGAGTAGAGACCTGTACCCAAAAATTCAGGGTAGGTTACTAACTAATTTTTGCATTATTCCTGTGTTTCTGAAATCCGCCTTATTGCTGGGCGGCCATGTTTGATTGACGTCATAGTTTGTAACACAAAAAAACCAATGTGGGGCACAGAGCATATACGGAAGTGAGCTCGGTTGTGTTTCTTTATGTAAAAAAAGTCATGAAAAACAAAATAAAACATCTCATAACTTTCACAGTTGTTAAAATTAAATGACAGCAAGTTAGTAAAATGTGCTCATGTTGTGCACAAATGTGCAATCACATTACCTTGAGAAAGCAAGAGAAGAGGAAAGAACTTGTGTCACACTATTTGGAAACATGTCACAGATTCCTGTGGTGCATTTGCAGATGACTCTGGCGATCAGTCTCTAATTTCATCAACAGTCACTACCTTCGAATGACTGCTGGCCACGTATTTCTCAGTTTATTAATTCAGCGCACACAGGAACTGGTCACTCAGATGAGCAAAATTGGGCCTAATTCATTTTAATTTATAAAATTGTAGTTATTTGCTACATTAGTGTAGGTAAGAACCTGGGCTCCCTGTGGCACATGCATACTACAGTTCGTCATTAGCCTGCATGCACATACTTCAGTTCTGGTCCTGTATGCCGACACATCTCTCCAAGTTGACCTGCACAGGCTGTGGAAAGACATACAGATGGCAATCACATGTGTGAAAGATAAATCAGTAGCTTGTATATAGCATTCATTATAACCTTATATTGAGAGCTGCCAACTTTTTACTCCCAGATAGATGAAACTGATTTCAACCTCACAGTAATATGTTAGGATAAAACCTGCCATATATAGTTTGGGAATAACCAATTACTAAATGAGTGATAAAATTCCTATATGAATGATTTATGCATACAGTAACTGCTGGGTCAGAGACTTTGACTCCAGTCAAAAGTGTCTTCTCATAAAACTAACACCATGCAATCATAAATAATAGACTTCTGGAAAATATAATCCATATGCTGTATGTGTGTGTGGTTACAGCAATAGCCTATAGTTTTAACTCTGCAGCATGATGGACCGTGCCTGCTATTAACATATACAATAAACTTACAAAAAAAAAGTAAACACTGCATCTCTTTACGTAGATTGTTTGCATAATTTATCCTCTGCAAAGGTTCACACCTTCGATTTCGAGAGTATTTTATGGGTGTGAAAAACACTCGAGTGCAACATATATAGTACATAATTATTATCAAGTACACTGCCACTAATCAAACGGCTTCTACAGTTTTCAAGGGGTACAACGGTTGCTTACACAACTACCACGTCAGGCATAAAGAATCCCGACTATGAAACGTAGATATATTCCAGAGATAAAGACATTTTAAAATAAATACGATCGCAAAGAGATGATTGCTAGCTCTAGCGGATATCGACGTGCACAGGGTACAGTACACGTCCTCAGCGAATACAAATACTTTTGTACCTACCTGTGCCAAAGCAAACTGTTATCTGCTAAATGCTCCCATACACAGGCAGCAAGACAGAGATCTGTAGCGTTTAGATGCGACAAAACCGTAACGGCTAGTTCGGGAGGTAGCGAATCCAGATCAGGGAAGGTTTCCTGTATCACTTGGCGGTTCCTTCTTCGCCCTACTGAGCTGTGAAACTGGCCCATGAATGATGCCAAAAGCGACACATACTAGTCTACTGTCTAAAGCATTCTCTCTCCTTGTTTAAAGTCCCTCAGTTGATCAGTAATCTGCGCACAAAGCTTTGCTATTATTAGTGTTGTGGTGTTGTAAACACAGATGACATCGCTCCATCTGACGTGGCCGGCTCACTGCGCATGCCCTGAATTGAAGCAGCTGAATCGTGACGTCCCGGCCCCCTCCCCTACAGTGGATTGCATATGACGTCATAGACTTTTTTACTCAAGGCGAACGGACATGCGCAGAAGTTTGTCAGCGGTGCTCGTGAGCCCTGTTTTTCTCGTCTGCATGATAATAATGGCTTGCTGGTCGACTGTTTGTTTGTGAGCAGAAAGGGATGAGCAATTTGGAACAGGTACGAATTATTTGCAGACCTTTAGTTGTGCTAAGATATAGACAGACAGAGCTCTGTTGGCATCCGATTTAGTCAGAGTTTATATACATCTCGCGGTTGATCGATTTCTCGTTTAATACTGGCTGTTGGCAGCGGCCCCAGCCCAGATTAACAGAAAGGAGAGCTAACAGCGCCCAGAGACGTTATAGACGACACAAGACAAAAAGAACAGGTAAAAACAAAACCAGTCTGATAAAAATAGCGCACACATGACAGGAACCACTCTTGCGCAGAACAAAGAACTTCTGTTTTTGCAACGCAAATCGGAACCGGTGTAAACTAAGGTGTGATGCGGGCTTTCTTTCGAAGAATCTTGAATCTCAAACTCAGAGGGTTTACACACTGACTGACAGCTACAATCAAATGCAAAAGTACTTGAGACACTGCATATCTTGAGCAATTTATCGGCTTTTAAGTTTAGCCACGAATAGCCACTGCTTTTAAGTTTTGTTCATTTTGTGCCCCCCTCCCCCGTCCCAATGTTGTTCGGGCCTGAAATCTCGTTGTGTGATATTGGATACTCAACATTGAAATGGGGGAGGGGGAAAAAGATGTTTTCAAATGAAATCCAGATGAGAATGAGGGAATAGAAGAGAAGAATGGGTCTTTTTCTGCGAGTGTCTCAACCATTTTGCATTTAATTGTAGTCTTGAGTAATCGTACGACGTCACGGTGTCGCTGTTATCTTATTTGCCCTTGCTGCTGAGAAGTGACGAGATAGATATATAATTATTTGCTATTGAACAGACTTTGTTTAGGTATGAGTCATTTCGAAAGTTGCGATCTTCCCCCTGTGAAGACCCCTGGCATTTGACTTTTTTTTTTAAATACTTTTTGGTCAAATGCCCCACTAATGCAGGTAGAAAACATGTCAAATGAATTTTTTGTTGGGCTACACCAGATACAAAAGAAAAGCTCTTTCAGACTAAACTTTCAGCAAAGGAGTAGACAAAGAAATTCTTGGGGGGGGGGGGGGGGGGGGGGATGGGAACATGGAAGAATAGGGAGAGGAAGGCTGTGGGAGGCCGGAGAAGAAAAGTCAGGAAGCAGGATTTCTTAGTGACAGTATTCAGGATGTTTGTGCAAAAACTTTCTGCTAGAAATGTAACTTCTGGTAAAAGGTAATTTTCAGTGAAGATTGTAGAGGGTGGGAAATGTCCTCTCTTTCTGGCTTATTGAATTATGTCATCGACCCCAGCAGAGCCCTTAGTTAGAACCCCCAAAATGAGTTTATCTCACAGAACTAAGGCTATGCTAAATCAAAAACAAAATGTATTCAAAATATCTCAACAGAAGAAAAAACAAGTCTGTGGATGGGCCACTCTTCGAATGATGAAACACAAACTAACACAAATTATTACCCATCAAATATTTCCTTCCGCACATGATTGGTGGAATTTTGACACGTGAACGAGCGGACGTTATCAGCGAACAACCCTTTATTGACAATGTTCGAACACAGTTTTATATATTTAATCACAAAAGACATTACGAGATGACTACCAAGGAGGACATCAATTTATCCATTAGTCGAAAAAGCCGTAATACGGAAAGTACCAAAAGGCTTCAGAGTCCCCGCGCCATCATTTGCGCTGCGAGAGGAAAATATTTGAAGGATAATAAAGACAATAAACTACTTTTGGCTACTTTGGACATTATCTGTTCCTCGAAGCTAACAGTTGCCCGAGAGCGAACTGTTCGCTACTTGGACCAGATGACATCCTCGGACAATTATCTGTGCATATTTCCTCGCCAAAAGTAGTTTATTGCTTGTATAACCTGTGGATATCTGAATGCGTACCAATACAGCGGAACCTCCCTGGGCGACCACCTCCCGTAGCGGCCACATTTAGTCAAGTTACTATTAGTGAAACTCTCGTAAGCGACTGCAACCACCTTTGAGGCTCACCGTTAGAGTTTTTCTATTGTTTGTTTGTTTTTTGTTGTTGTTTTATGTTTTTATTTATTTGTTTGTTTGTTTTTTTACCAAATTGTTCTCGCACCGAAGATGCGTCAGCCCTCCAGAAACTTTGGGGGCCGATTTTTGTGTCTACTGCGCTTGCGCTAGTAGACACTATGCCATCGGCTCATGTAAACAAATGTAATGTAGTTAACAATGGATAAATCGGAACCAATCAAATTGAGGAATATTTCGATCGGATCCACCATCGGCCCATCGGAAATATGAAAGCAAAGAGCTTTCGCGTCGGAGCACGACGACCGAACGATGATCGACTCGACGTGAGCGATGCGTTGTGATCGTTGAAAAGGCAAACGTGTGTTGAGGTTAGTAAAGTTCACGATGAATTTCTTCACCGGTACGGTGCGTAGTTAGCTAGTTATCATTTTGTGTTAATATTTCAGTCGGCAGATCGTAAAATGTGAAACACCCATTGGCCATTTGGTCGTTTACTTCAGTGAGCATTTGTTTACGATATGTCTTCAAAGTTGCCAGGATAAGTACCACGACTTTTGAAGATGCCCTTGGAGGGTTAAAGCGAGTTTGTCAAAACTTCGCTCGATTTTCCCTGACGGAACTCTGCAAGAAAACAACACATGCTTGTACGTATGTATTCAGTCATCCAGTCAATGTTTATTTATTTAATCGGTTTGACTGATACTGTAAATGGTGAAACCAGTCTATGAACCTCGAAGGGCCGCGTTTGCATTTGTTCGTGCGAGTTAAAAATAAACGTTACTCTTGAAAAAACATGTTGTATTGGTCGTCATCTTAATAGGGTTTAATGAATATGAATACCGCTCGAAAACAAGATACGCCGCTCAAAATGGGTTTTAGCGCTTCGGAGGGTAAAACAGGCAGGGTTTTGTGCAATGTAGAATATATCATGCCAATTTTGGTGAGCAATTCACCCTGTCTCCTTGCGTGACGAGCCAGATAACGGCTGCGAGGGAACTATATTCACCCCTGGCGGACACATGTGCGTTTTTAGGTACCTATTTTAAATCTGGTCTCGAGATCTTCCATTAGATTATTATTATAACTATTGATAAACATAGGATTTGGCCGTGACGGCTGTGGGGTGAAATGTTTACAAAAACTGTCAATGGCAACTGAATAGTCATATTTCCTAGCAGTGGTTACTGCCCCTCAAGCACCTTCATCTCCGGGAACCTATATTCCTTCGCCTCGCGACACTTCCAGGGCTGAGGTAACCCAAGTGCTCCTTTGTGCTGATCCGAGTTTTGATCTGTGAAATGCCTTCAATGTCTGGGTATCCTTCCCTCTGTTCCTGCATTTATAAGTGTGTGCGTTTTTCCTGTGCTTAAGGTGGCTCCATAGGGTTTTCAGACGCATTTTCGCGTGGGCACCAGAATCACAATGAAATAAAAACCCGACTTTCGTAATTCTCTGGAGGAAATCTGAATTTAACAGGAAATCCTAAAATCTCGGAGTAAAAACAGTTTACGATGCGTGCACGGTTCTTCGAGTCACGAAGAAACCAAACTTGAAAGCCTTTCAATCAAACTAAGTACACGCTGGCTTTACTTGATCGCCGATCTTTATCACTTTACCTTCGAATGTATATAGCTCTACTGAATTAGTTTGAAAGTATTGTTTCTGCACATCCCGTCAGGCCAATAACTAAACAAGCAACACAACGATGAAGAAGTTCTACAATTCAGATTTTATTCTGTTTGACTTTGAAATGAACAGCCATCACAAACATGGCTCGAACGGTCATTTCGGCAATCATCAGTTGGAATGGACAAACAAGTACATTCGGCCTAGTCACAACACTGACAGCAATTCTTGGAAGTAAGCAAACTTAGACAGAAATTACTGGCGTTGTTATGAAGCTTTGCAAATCCTACTAACCTGCAGAGTTTGATCCCGTGTGTCAGCCTGTGGCATATTATCTCAGGTGAGCAGTCGCAAAACTAAATATTCACGAACTGTACTAAATAAGTATGAATGAACTTGATGGGACACAACTGCCAACAAACTTGTTGGGAGCTAGTGGACTAGCATTCGACGGCTTGAACTGACGACTTTCGAACTGTCTTCACGGCTTTGTATTGAAAAGGATTGAGTTGTTGAACAGCTATCACCCTCAAATTGTTCGAGACTTCGCTAACAGTAGTTCGCACAGCATAATTCGTGGCTGACATATCCAGTACGAGCTTCTCAAGAAAGAAATTCGGGAATTGCGTGGTGTTTCCTTTTAGCTTCGCACCAAGAAAACTTACTGTACTTGCAGGCGTGCGATCGCCGCTTTCTCCTCGTGTTTACATGCACACATTACGGCCAACGCATGCGCAATTGTCGATCTTGTCGAGTCATTATTTGCATTTGATGGCGCACTACGCACGTAAAATATCAAGTTTTTCTTTGCATTTTTCTCGAGTTTCCTTGGGTGAATCTTTCTTAAATTTTGCAGGCAAACGAAGATTATATCCGGCTTTGTAATATTTGATTTTAATGGAAATTTATGGAGCAGAATTTTTTTTATTTGCAAAAAACATAAATTGCCAATTAGCTCAGAATCCGCTCCTCTAACCCCAACTTTTTTTCACAGTTATGTTTACCTTATACAAATTTCTAAACATACTGAAAGTTTCAGAAAAATTCACCGAAGAAAACTCGAGAAAATAGAGCATAAAGTTTGAAAACGGGGTAGAAGACCTTTATTTCAAGGACGTATTGTTTCCATAGAAACCACACTAGAGTGACAAAAGTAAAACGAATACGCAACAGACCTTTCGAAACATCTACCCTGCAAATTTGATCAAGAAGGAATATAATGAAATGAAAATATGACGGTTTTGGTGTCATAAACTAAATACGAGCAAGTGCAGGGAAATACCCTATGGAGCCACCTTAAATTTTCTCAGTTTCCCCAGAAAAATAAAGTGTTTTTTATAGAACAGTTCAGCGTAAACACAGATGCGATGCGACATTTTGGCAGCGGGCCAGCCGATTCGAGCTAATTGGAATACGTCACAAATCATCTTGTGGTGCATGAGAGGTGTGGGAGCTGTTTCATTCAGTACCTGTGGCAAATGCCATGAGTCACGCTAAAAATAAAAGATGAAATGCATTAGACACATGCACCTCTCAGGTGTCTATTTTTTAAACAAGGTTTAGACCACGGTTAAGAAAGTCCTGGTCTAAACAAGAATTAAACAATAGCCATGCTCACGGCTAAACGTCGTCTTTATAAACCGACTCTGATCCATGTTCTAAAAGTGCAATTTAACGTTTAGCTAACCCTGTTTTACGGCGTCCGTCTAAACTTCAATTTAGCGATAAACCAGGTCTAAGTTAGACTTTGTTTAAAAAATCGGCCCTGGAAGTTTACGCTGCATGTTTTTTTTTTGTTTTTTTCAACCACATCAGTTCAGCCAGATAGGAAAAGCCTCTCAAAATAAAAAACTGTGTTAGGTGTCCCGGATATTTTTCTATGGTGTCCCGATCCCGACAAAACTCTGCTGTTCTCCCGAAACAGCGTTTGTTAGAGTTGATACCCCCATAAATCTTCATCTGCAACCGTTTTCTCGGCTTGCAAATTAGTTTCCGCGGTGGTAATTTTTTTTTCTTTTTCTACTGCTTTGCCTTTAGCCAAATGTAGCCAACATATTTACTGAAAGCAAGGAACTGCACGACCTTGTGGTTCATGTGTTCATTTTGCTGGTCCGTCATCGAACACACGGGCGTGACATACATACCTCTTATTGACTGAGCGTGAGTCTGTACGGAGAAAATATTACCCGAGGTTTTGACCTTAGGGAACGAGCGTTAAACGGCGGCAGAAGTAAATAGCGTTTTGTTCGCCTTGTGGACCTATGTTTTGTAATAGTTAAATAAGCAATAGCGGTGACTTTTATTCGTGCTTTGCTTTGTTTCAGCTTAATTTAAAGTGCTTGGACAATTTACAGCACAGGTAATTGTACTCGCCCCTGGTGGACGTCACACAGCACACTATAGGGGACTACAGAACAGACTTCACTTCCTCAAGATGTCTCGCGTTGCGAGTGAAGGAGCTATAAACCCCTTGGATACAGCGAGGTCATTGTATGAGCTTGGTAGAGGACTGAACTACTTACAGGACTACCATAATGCACTGAAATTACACGCAGATGCTTTAGCGATTCGACAGAGGGTGCTAGGGGAACACCCGGATACAGCGAATTCATTGCACGAGCTTGGCCTCGCACAAAGTTATTTAGCTGACTACGGTGGTGCACTGCAATCTTTCAGAGAAGCTTCAAGCCTGCGACATAAGTTGTTGGGGGAACACGTTGATACAGCGGAGTCATTGGAATGTCTGGGCAAGACACGGTACACATTACATGAGTACCATGAAGCACTGCAATCTTTCAAAGAAGCTTTAATCCTGCGACATAAGTTGTTGGGGGAACACGTTGATACAGCGGAGTCATTGGAATGTTTGGGCAAGACACGGTACACATTACATGAGTACCATGATGCACTGCAATCTTTCAAAGAAGCTTTAATCCTGCGGCATAAGTTGTTGGGGGAACACGTTGATACAGCGGAGTCATTGGACTGTCTGGGCAAGACACAATACGCATTACATGAGTACCATGATGCACTGCAATCTTTCAAAGAAGCTTTAATCCTGCGGCATAAGTTGTTGGGGGAACACGTTGATACAGCGGAGTCATTGGACTGTCTGGGCAGGACACAATACGCATTACATGAGTACCATGATGCACTGCAATCTTTCAGAGAAGCTTTATTCCTGCGGCATAAGTTGTTGGGGGAACACGTTGATACAGCGGAGTCATTCTACTGTCTGGGCAAGACACAATACGCATTACATGAGTACCATGATGCACTGCAATCTTTCAAAGAAGCTTTATTCCTGCGGCATAGGTTGTTGGGAAAACACGTTGATACAGCGGAGTCATTCTACTGTCTGGGCAAGACAACACGCATTACATGAGTACCATGATGCACTGCAATCTTTCAAAGAAGCTTTAATCCTGCGGCATAAGTTGTTGGGAAAACACGTTGATACAGCGGAGTCATTCTACTGTCTGGGCAAGACACAGTACAAATTACATGACTACCGTGATGCACTGGAATCTTTCAAAGAAGCTTCAAGCCTGCTACATAAGTTGTTGGGGGAACAGGTTGGTACAGCGGAGTCATTGCACCAGCTGGGCAAAACACATTACGCATTAGATGACTACTTTAGTGCACTGCAATTCTTCAAAGAAGCTTCAACGATGCGACAAAAATTGCTGGGGGAACACGAGGATACAGCAGAGTCGATATATGAGTTTAGTTGCACTCTAGACAGGTTAGGTGACTTCCAGAGTGCAGTGGCGTCCCGCAAAGAAGCCTTAGCGATGCGACAGAAGCTGCCAGGGAAGCACATTGCTACAGCAAAGCCGTTATTTCATCATCTGAGCCGCACTCAAGGTGGCTTAGATGACTCTCAGATTACACTGGATTCCCACGAGGAAGATGCTGCGATCCGGCAGAAGTTACCGGGAAGAACATCCAATGATAAGCAGCACGGTAAGGACTCCAAATTATGTACTTTCGTTGATAAATTCTATTTAACCCAAACAAGTATAGCTTACTGATAAAACCCTTAACATTTGGACTCGATCAAAGAGGTCCAATTTGAAGAGTCTGAATATAGCACAAAATATATGATTACCAGTATTAAAGAAGAGGCCGATCTGCAGTACGAGTAAACGCCGTCGTCAATTGATTGTTTACGTAAATGGTTCGCAATCGGGTTTTGCTTTGCTCCTGACTGGCCAAGAATGCTGTCATACTTTTTTGGCCTAATCCAAAAGCGCATCAAACACAAAACCAGTCGTCCGAAAACTGATCTATTGTTATCTCGCCTCGTGCGCAGCTCGTGATCGTGCCCTCTTTGTTTGATACCGTATCCCTATTTGTCTCCGAGCTCTGTGAGGGTTACTAATCATGACGCTATTTCTATGTTTAATGTTCGTCAGTTAGTCTGTGGAGCAACCTTCGGTAGCTAAGCTTTCAAGTTTGATCATTGCGGATTAGAACCGATGGAGCACGATCAGTGATTTTCATAAAACAAAATTCAGATACAAGGCCAAGCAGTTCGACGGACAACTAAACGACCCGGATATTACGCCACTGTATGTCGCGCCACAAACACCAATAGTCAGTAAACCAGTAGCCTCCTTTTAATTTTGTGTAGACGAGCGCCTGTGGAAAAGTCTTGATGACCATCGCTTCTCCATGAAGCTTCCTCAAAGTAGTTAATCTTTGGTATTAATTGGTGTTTTCAGTTCCTCTTGAGACATTTGCTCGTGGTCCGCAAGCTCAGGAAGCTTACAGAAAGGCACTGAAGAATGGAAAAGTCCAAGTGTACCGTGCCCGTATAATGTTGATTGGCCAGAATCGAGCCGGTAAAACGAGCCTGAAGAAGTATATTCTTGGCGTCCCGTTTAACCCAGACGAACAAAGCACCGATGGAGTGGAGATCGACCCAACCAAATTTGATGTGGATGTGGACCGATCGATAAACTGGCAACGCTTGGAAGTTGGTGATTCTGAACATGCGGCAGACCTTGCTGAAATGGTTTCAAAGGAAGTTGAGAAAAAGAACTTGTCCCTGAGCGGCGCAGTTGCACATTCGACGCCAACAAATCTTCCCTTTGAGACGGCGGAAACTGTGCAGGTATCTGTGCACGCTTGCTTGCGCGTCTGTGTGTCTTCTTTATCGTTCTTCTCTGACATTCATTGGTGCAGGGTATCTGTATACGGGCATAAATAATTTGTCATTCATTGTATGAATTGCGTAGCAGGATACCTTGCATTAGAAGACGATGATAAGGATCAATAGAACTCTGACAGTGGCCACGGCCTTTCTCTGATTCCACTTTTTGAAAATGTTGACTTCTAAGTAAAGCTAATGCTCAAGTTTTATAGACAACGTCCTATTCTACTTCAAGAGTCTGAAATAAGGCGCATAGCAGTTTCAGTCGACAACTTATTGGATGATCTCATTGGCGTATTTTATAGCCATCCACATCCGTTAAATTCTTAAGCGCCTATTGCTTTAGTATTATAGGGCCGCGTTAAAATAACCTCATTTACCGTCTGCAGGAGGACAAGAACGATGAAGGCAATGGGTTAACAGATGTTGCATTTTCTCCTCCATCTTCAACTGTGACGAACCACTACACTGGCAATGTACGTGATGTGAACCATGCTACAATGGGGGGTGTCGGTGACTTACAAGGTAAAAAAGAACCACCAAAGTCAAATATCGAAGTTGGCACACCCATTCCAGATGATGTGATGAAGTTGCTTGTCCAGTACCTACAGGGTCTACGTGTTGGAGAGAATAGAAAGGAAAAGGAAACGATTATCGATGTTTGGGACTTTGCAGGACAGCACTTGTACTACGCCTCTCACTCGGTGTTCTTTTCTCATCGAGCAATTTACGTTTTAGTGTACGATCTAAGCAAAGACTTGAACGAAAAAGCTGAAGCGTATGCAGTAACGGGAACTAACAACAGGGTTGACCTTCCCAACCCAAATGATGAAACCAATCTGGATAATTTGTTGTCTTGGTTGGCATCTGTGCATAACATCGACTCGGCAGATGAGAATGATTCTGGTGAAGAGGTAAACAAAGCTAAATATCTTCGACCTCCTGTCTTCGTCGTGGGTACACATGCAGATCAGCCATTTGCAGATCCGAGCGCCATGGAAACACAAATACAGGAAAACATATCAGGGAAATCATATGCAAAGCATGTGATCCATCCATTGTTCAGAGTGGACAACACTGGCTCTAGTGGTGACAGCAGCATTCAGAATCTCAAGAAAGAGATAGACGTGGTCCTGAAAAAAGAGCCATATATGGGTGAGTACGTGCCTGTCAAGTGGTTCAACTTCGAAAAAGTTGCTCGCGCTTTGATTGAAAAGCCAGACGACGCCGTGAACCACCTTACCGTTTCAGAACTGAGTATATTGGCCAAGGAAGTATGCTTGATTGATGGTGATGAAGAGATGATTGCCATGCTGGATTTCTATCACAACTTGGGAGTTATTGTCAAGCACGGAAACACGGTTGTGTTGCGTACCGAGTGGTTGATTAATTTATTCAGAAAGATTATCACTGTTTCTCCATTTCATGAGCGGGTGAGTGCTAGTAGAATTATTTGTGTTCCGAGGAATGGCTACTACTTATATATAGTAGTACGACGAGTTTCTTCCCCCAAAGGGTCTCTTTTTAAGCTTGAGCTGCTTAAGAGGAAGGAAAAAATTATGTGAGTAATAAAAACAAGGTTGGACCGGGAGGAATTGCGTTGCGTGAGCGCAAAGTGTCTGTTGTTCTTCTACGTGGGCTTCTCTCTAACTTTTGCGTGTTGTGACAGTTTGTAGTATTTATATTATAGCATCTAGACGTTATTGTTCAGAAACCTTTACGTAATCTGTAATTGCTGTCGTTCATTCTGCATGATTTAATATTACGACTTGTTAGGAGTTAAGAGTTTATCTGCTTCTGTTTTGGTTTACCAGGCTCCGTTAGATTCAAGTTGTTGGAAAGAACTTGAAACGAGTGGAATTCTAAGCATGGCACTGGTAGATCGGGCGTTTGATGAAGTTGGTACGGTACCTCCTTCTAGAGCAGATATCCTAAATATGATGGAGGAGCATGATCTCATCGCCAAGGTTCCTGAGGTGTGCACATCTTCGCCATCGACAGACGCCAAAAGCAAGACCACATACTTTGTTCCATCTCTACTGAAGTCCTCTCCCCGTGGATTGTGTGCCATTAAACTAAACAAGGGTGATCCCAGTCCACTCTATATCCACTTTCAAGATGGCTTTGTGCCCCATGGCTTTTTCCACCAGATTGTATCACGAGTTATTCACTGGTGCGTTGATCAAGGGTTCAAGCGTCGCCCCAACCTTTTCTGTAGTGGCAGCAGGTTTTTTCTTAAGGGACATGACCTGATACTGATTGCCAGAAAGCGATTCATCAAGATCGTCTTGAAAGGGAGAGCTTCTAGGAAGCCTGGTGTGGCGCCCCAAAGTGCAAACACCGATAATGCCATGGCAAGAAAAGTACTCGACTTCTTTCAAACAACTATGGAGACCTGTAAGCAGAAGAAGACTTGTCTGCGTCGTATGCGCTACGAGGTGTGCGTCTTGTGCCCTTTTTGTTCTCAAAGAACTGAAGGATGTCAAAAGCACCGAAAAGTCGGGTGTAACCATGACGATTGCATTCATCTACTTCCTGTTCAGCCTGATGACGATCTGATTTGTGATGAGGACTACGACTATACTCCCCTGGAGGTACCTGGGCTGGACAAGTGGTTATCCCACAGTCCGACATTGGTGCGTATACAATGGGACCCCGCCTTATGGTTACCTCGTTATTACGGCCACTTACTTTTTGTCCCGAACAAACGCCCAGTCATTTTTTAAATCTGAAAACCCGGTTAATCCATCCATCTTGTTAGTACGGCCAACAGCCACTTTTTGAAACCCCGACAGGCTGTTTCCTTTATAAATTTACCCCGTTTATATGGCCACTCCGACGAAATATGATTCCGATTTTTTTAACCGTCTGTTGAAAGTGAACTAGGAAAGTTTCGTTTTGTGTAATACTCTAATAATTTGTGAAACTTGCATGGTTTCTGTTTATAAAAACAAGTTTAGTTCATCTTAGTTTGGTTAACCAATTTTTTATGCGCTCCGGATACTCACATTAAGTCAGATTTCATTGTACATGGATTGACATTACATGATTTGAAAGCCAGCTGTGAATTTTGACTATACCGCGTTAATACGCCAGATTGGTGACCGTATTGACGGGGTTCCACTGTATGTTTTTGTGATGTTTTCTGTGCTGGTTCTCGTTTGGTCAGTGTCGCCTTTGCCAGTCTACTCTGTGGTGTCTTTAAGTATGCCATTCATAGTTCTTTGTATTTGTTGGACTCTGGAATTTTCTTTCTTTATTCAATTACATTATAGTCAGTGTCTTTCATGGAACTGTTTTACGCTTTACATCCTTGTACACAATACAGGGAGAAGATCCAGAAGTTTGTGGCATGAGCATCGATGGTAAGAAATGTTTTTCAAATTAAAAGTTGTTTGAAAGATTAGACTATACTCATTTCCCGCCATAATAATCCTAATAATCTGTTTTTTTCCAGCACCATTTCTGATGTTACTTTGATTCCTGTTTTGTCAGTTTATCTGATATTTGGGCTTTACACACGGTCAGCAGTGATGTTTAATTATACGCAATTGATGCGAGACATATGCGTACGCCAAGAAGATGCAGTGTATAAAAAGAAATCCGCATTCGTTTAGTTTCATCGAAGTGAAAGTGACTCTCAGAAACATTTCACCCTTGGGCGTGTTTTATGTTACCTAAAGACCGGTTGAATCCTGTAGTAGCCGCACGATGTAGACAGTCATGTTTATTAAGCTACAGCCAACATTGTACAGGGTTGGGTGGGGGGTGGAGTGTTTAGTGGTAATTTTAATTCTCTCAGTTTAGTGTAATTTTTTGCAATTGTAATTTTGTTCCCGATTGTATGTAAATTGACCAAATTGTTACATGCTTGCAGAAGATGGCAGCAACTGCGAGTCTCCTTTACCATCCACTGATGACCTCCGGCTGCTTGCGGGTGACATTGGTAAGAAGCAGAACCTTGGTCGAGCATTGGGAATGGATGACAAAGAGATAGAACGGATCAAATCGAAGATGGGAAGCTGCACACTCACGGGATGGAAAGATGTACATCTGCAGAACCATGCTGTTTTGAATGCATGGAGGGAAACCAAGTCGAGAGCGGCTACTTTTGAGCTCCTTGCTGAGGCTCTGATAAGTGATGATGTCGACAGGCCGGATCTGGCAAGAAAGTATTGTGATTGGAGACCGCCAGAAGGTAAGTTGGCGTCCGTCATAACAGCAACCATGAGGAGCCCCGAGACCCACATTCCGGTTTTGCGAGGCCAAAATGGACTCGCAAAATCACCACAGGACGCGTATTAATGAAGAGAAAAGTTGTGATGAAATATTTGGGGAATGCAAGATTGTCACTTTTTCAAAACAGTGGGTGCCGTGTGTGTTCCATCACCTGCTGATTTATTTTGATCGGTCTGGTTCCCTCGCAAGGTTTTAAAAAAAAACTGATAAACATTTTCATTTCTTCAATAACGTGCGTGCAGACGGAACTCAAGGGCGCTTTATCGAACAGATTCCGGCATGTTTCATCTGTCCGCTCAAAATTGTTTGTGGAAATTTTTTATCGGGCGGCCGAGCCTCAGCTCTGGAAAGCCTCTGAAGTACGGATTTAGTCAAAGGCCAGGAAAATTGACGCTTGATTTTCTCAAATACAGCACTGCGTTTATGTGACTACTCTGCAAGGAACATATCAACCGCTGCAAACCATGTCGCATCTCTACAATTTCCTGTGCTGCTAAACTGAAAATTGATGAAAATAACATCAGTCGGCATCAATTTTTATGACTTCTTTTTACAGACCATTTGTTTAAATTCGCAGGAATATTATTTTCTGCTTCAGACATGTCACCCAAGGGGAAACCTCTTTTTTTTTGTTAGCAATAAAAATTAGTCGCGCAGAGAATGTTTATACCCACAGAATTTCAGGCGTGTCACCCAATAATTCGTTTCTGCTCCAGGCGTGCCGCCCAAAACAGAAGGGGAAACCATAACTTAGGTTTACTGTTAGAATTGAGAAATTATCGGCGCGGAGTATGTTTTTACCCACAGAATCTCAGGCTTGTCACCCAATAACTCGTTTCTGCTCCGGGCGTGCCGCCCAAAACAGGAGGGAAAAACCATAACTTAGTTTGCTGTTAAAATCGAGAAATTATCGGCGCGGAGTATGTTTTTACCCACATAATCTCAGGCGTGTCACCCAATAATTCGTTTCTGCTCCAGGCGTGCCGCCCAAAACAGAAGGGAAAACCATAACTTAGTTTGCTGTTAAAATCGAGAAATTATAGGCGCGGAGTATGTTTTTACCCACAGAATCTCAGGCGTGTCACCCAATAATTCGTTTCTGCTCCAGGCGTGCCGCCCAAAACAGGAGGAAAAACCATACTTATTTAGGATTAATTTCGCTGTTAGAATTAAAAATTTATAGGTGCACAGTTCGTTTTTGCTCCCCGAACATCACGAGATCAGACAAATATTTTTTGCTGCAGGCGTGCTGCCCAAATAGGAGAGGAAAAACATACGTATTATACGTTCCACTAATACTCTTGCTTGATAAAACATAATTACATGTTCCTCTCCCAGACCAAAAGGAAAATATTACATACCCAGTATCCCCTGATTTGATCTGGCCTTCTGAGCAGTGGTTCGGATTGCATTTGGCGGGATGGCGGGCTTTCAACCCGATTTTGGCGGGTTATTCAACTTTTGACGGGTTTTCGGTTTTTGCCGAGGCAGTTCGCACATAAACATTGAATAACATGTTCAGAACATTTATCTTCATTCCTAACTACAATTCGGCTTTCTCTTAGGCTTGTTCCTGCGCTTATACTCGTTGTGTGTCGACACGCTGATGTGATGACTCGTGTTTCCAAAGTGACATATTAGTTTGTATTACCTTCGCTTTGAACCCCTTTTCGTCTATCAGTGTATCAACAATGCGCCGATTGGTGAAGTTGATGCATTGATTGTTGCGCAACTGTCATTTGTTGGCCACTCTCTTTACATATCAAGTATGGCAAAGAACAAATCCATTGCCAGCTCTCGGAACAGAACCTGTCTCCCGTCATTTGGACACATAGATCTCGCGACAGAAGAACTGCATTCAGCGCGCACCAGTGTTTCCAGTGTTTATGCCGAGCCAATTCCACAATAAAGAACAATCAGCCACGTCGTAATAACGCGCGCCCGCCGAATGAACTCAAAATGGTTTGGAATTTGATTCTACAGGCACTGTACTTGCTCTTCTCTATATTTGGCTTTCAAGACGTCAAAACAATAACATTGCTGACAGACATTTCGCGGGACCGAAAACCACCATGACTATTAGGTGCAATCTAATTAACGCGTTGGACGTCGCAACCTAACGCCTGGTAGGAAACCCTGTTGTGACCGGAATGCAGGCTCTGGAGCTCCTTGTGACAACAGCTTAGATTTCTATAGCTTGTCTTAATCTGACATGAGCAAAATAGGACAACAATTTTACGAGCTCCACTTCTTAGTTTACACTTTAATTTTGGAAGTTTCGCGCGTAGTTCTTGTAAGAAAGGTCACTGCAGCATTTTTTAAAGGTACTAATTTAAAAATTAACTCTATCGGAACCGGTAAAGACTTTTGTCGGCTTCATTTAAAAATCCTAAAATAGCTATTCTCCGATACACAATTAAATACCGTGTCAACGATTTTAGATAATTTTTCGTTACTATTTTATTCTGTAACTGTAGTCAAAGAAACGATGTCGCTCTGAGCTCGGAATTTTTTTAATTGAAAGTTTTGTCTCGCTTTTCAATAACCTCCACTTTCGGAACCGCATTCGAAAGTTCCGTTTTCAAAACCTTCCATTTCCAAGGCGGACGGAAGACGAAAACGCCTGAATGATAATAATTAGACTTCGTGTGGCGTTTAAATGGGAGCATTCAAAATTACCTCCACGACACTGCGGTGATCATTTAGAAGTCTTCACTGCATAGAATGTCCTAAACCGGCAAAGAAAGAAGTTGTTCTTGACTTGATCTTCATGCACAGCTTATCTTTGACATTTACATATTTTTAGATCAGAGGCCACGATTACTTCAGACTGCACTGCATCTAAACTAAATACGTGCAAGCTACGCCTTTCTATTATAGGCCATTTTAACAATCATGCGCAGTAGCAAATAGCACTTCTTACTCACAACATAAACGAGTTAATAAAATCTCTCTGTAGAGCTTGGTCTTGTTTCTACATAACTGCATTATCACCAGAGAATCAGTTATCCACTCTGCCCGCCAAGTTTTATCGTTAGGTGACCCCGCCAGAATATCTGCGCTTTACGAAGTGCTTGTTTACATGTGCTTGCAGTTTTGTTCAATTGTGTTCACTTTATTGCATTCTTTTTTTTTCTTTGTCTTAAATTTGTCTTAAAAAAGAAGCGGACACCGAAACGCTTTTTTCACTTTACAAGGGAATAATATCTTTAAAACGAAACGGATCTGAAATCTACGATTTCATATCGTATACACCTTTGTTGCATATCATACTCAGAATATTGGGCAGGCACGTTTTTTTTTTTTTTTAGATCATTCAGTGAGTCCTGATTAATGATCTAATGATATGATCTTTTTTGGACAGAGCTAGAACCAAAGGAACTGCGCAAACTGTCCAAGAAAGTAATTGGGTTCTGGAAGGACCTGGCCTATGAGTTGGCCGTTGACAAGGATTTAATTAAAAATATCTCTTTGAACCGTGAGTACGACTCTCCTGTGGAGAAAGCGCACGAAGTTCTGCTGGCTTGGTTGGCTAATTGTAATACCCCACCGCGTAGCACAATGGCACGTGCTCTGAGAGAACTCAATCAAGGTCGCCTTGCTAATGAGTTGGAGCATGGTAAGTATACTGCATGAATTGAACAGAATTGACATATTACATAACTTTCTAAATCATTCAAAACCCATAATTATGAGTACGAAAAATAGCAAGGAGACTGACAGTGATATTACTAGCAGAAAAAACGAACAGAGAGAGAGACAAAGGACTAGGAATATATTAGAAGCAAAAGCGAAGCAAAACCCCCCACCCCCCTCCCCTTCGCAACTTTTTCACTCTTCCTCAGTCCCTCCTTACTGGCACAATACAAAATAGCGCTCGGACAGAACAACACTGCGTCATACTATTCACCCGCATTTACTGAGACCGCCAGCTAAGCAGGCTAGAAGTATATTTGCATAGGGGATATAAATAGACTATACGTGAGCCGCATTCTGATATATTTAGCGTGCTCCCACAGATCTTTACTACCCCTTTGGCACAATTTTGCTTTTGGTCAGTTTTCATAGCAATACTGCGGTTGTGGTAGCTAGCCGCAACTTTCACACCTTCAAAGGTTTGGTGCAAACATATTTGATGAGGGCTGTGATTTTGTTTTGCATGTGTCCTCGCGTTGTCTCATGAAGAAACAAGCGTGCAAATTAAAGCTCACTGTGATGGACTACACTGATGCAAAACACCCACGTATATATATATCGAGCAAGCAGTTGATTCAAGTTCCTCTGTTCCTTTGTCGTGATTCGGCTCTTACAATGGCTCCTTTCTTTTCGCGGCCCTGGCAGTTGAGGGGCCATCCATTACTGAATATACCAGTATCTTGTAAATAGATATCTACTTACTAAAACAAGAGTTTGTGTCAGCTCAAGTCCAATCTAGCCTGGATATGGCAAGGAATAGAAAGGGACCATCAAAGTTGTTTCCGCCTTAGCCGATCAACTATTAGAATCGCAAGTAACTTGAATATGGTTCTTTTTCCTTTCAGGTATTCAATAACGACGTGTAAAAGGAGGTTCTGCTCTGGCTACTGTCTGTCTGCTCTTCTAATCGTTAATTTACCAATTTTGCATATAGATATCCAAAAGTGACATGCTTACGCTTTGCTGTACAGTTTTATTGGTAGGAACTAATCAGAAGAGTGGACTTGTCAAGAGACCAGTCTCCCAAGGTTGCGCACACATCCAAGCTTGACGTGACTGTTGTAGAAAACGGCTCTAAAATGGAAGGTGCCGTCCTAACTTTTGTACCATATCACAAATATAACAGACGAAATGTAGTCAGGAAGTACAGGCGATTCAAGTAGAAGTGCACAGTACAAAGGAAATGAAAGCATAATTTGTAATAATCGGCTAATACAAATCCTAAAGCTTTGATGACCGTACTCTCCGTGTCAGCCTGTTGTTGTGAGCGTGTCCGATTAGGTCTTCTCCTTTTTATTTATTTATTTATTTTTAAATGGTAAATACTTGCGTGACTTTGTGAAAAAATCAAATACACTTAACAATGCGTATTTATTGGATGCATCGAAGAACATGTTTGTGACGGTAAAAAAAACGGCGTTTTGTCCGAGTAATCGATATGAAATTCAGGACTCCCACAGTTTTACTGGATAGTACCTTTTTTATTTTTTTCTCCCCCCCCCCCCCCCCCCCCCCTTTTTTTTTGCCAGCTTGTCTGGTCGTCTTTGTTTTCGGATCTTCCGCAACTTGGGGCTTATGCCGTATCAGCCGGATAGTTTTGTGCTGGCCCAATAGGTATCGTTTTCAAGCATTTTACTCTGAAATAGGGCATATTTATCTTTTGGTCTGGAACAGGATATAGATTTTGTTTCTTTTGGTCTGCTAGATAGGGTAATCGAAGCAAAGTTAGAACCTGGATCAGTTTTGTGCTTGACCTTTCCTTTTGAAATAGATAGTTATGGCTTTGCTACAAAATAGGGTACAAAATGTGGGTACAGGCCTGAAATGGGGTGCAAATTGTGGGATAAGTATGAAAAAGGTATGGAAAATTGTATGGTTTGGTTTGAAACAATCGGGCTTTTCAGAACCGCGCGGCGCAACGGGGTTTGGAAAGTTTTGCACGGGGCAGGTACAATACGTTTGACAATCATTTGTTGAATAAAGCGGAAACATCTTGGGCATTAGGGAAGGGCCTCTTCACAGAGCCCGGTTACTGCGGTTTCACGCTCACACTATGTACTTTATAAAATTTCCGATGTGTTCATATAAGAAGGCGGGCCAGCCCGGTTAACCGAGATGTCGGTGTCTGCGACCGCGATCTCGATAAACCGGGCTGGCCCATTCCTCATATGACTAATCCAGCCGGAATGAAAAATTTTCAGCTACCCGAGTCTAAAAAGTGCTTGGCACTTTCTTGCTTCTTAATTTGACATTGATGAAAGAATTTGCAAAACCTATTGCATCATGGACAATTAATCTCGGCTACCCGGGCTGAAATTTCCTATATGAACACATGACCGGGCTCATATAAAGAGACCCTCAGAAGTCGAAGGATTGCTGACTTTTCCGCCGGTTCTCGAGTTTTACTGCACGCCTAAAGGCAATATTGAAGCCGGGAACTCTCATCTATGAAACGCGTGACATCTCGGGAAGTGGGTACCCCTTGACACGAAACCGCATTCACTGTTGAACAGTTGACTCAGTCCATGGAGGCTGAAGGGCTGGTCCCTTCTTTTAGATGTTGTTTCAGTGTGCCGCAGTCGAACTGCTATAATCCGAGCACACGGCCCGGAAGAGTTGGGGTGGGAGGGGGAGGGTGGGCGGACTTGAAAAATGTTTATACGGGGCGGCCTCCTGGGGCCCGCTCCGCCCAGGCTTTCAAATACCACCTGGGACATAATGTACCGATCAATTTGAAACTCGCACATCCCCCCCCCCCCCGGGCATACCCCGGGCATTTGACCGCCTCCCTTGCCCGGGGAGGCGGGAATTTGACCAACCGCTCTCGCCCGGGGTGGGGCATTTGACCACAACCACGGAGGGGTGGGGAATTTGAACTCGTTCCCTCAATTTCGCCCTGCTTTACGCGAAAGTGTTTTAGCTGTGCGTACGTTGTGTGCTAAGTGTTTATTTTGTCTAAATTGAGAGGCATATCAGTGAATGTTCCAAGCACAACGTTCATTTATCAAGGATCAATCTCCGATGTTGCCGCGCCGTTACGATTTAAACAACTCGCAATAAAGCGCTGTTTCGCTCAAGGTATGGTTTGAAACCTTGGATGTTAAATAAATGCATTTTGTTAGCCGTACGGTTTAAAGAAAAATGTGAACGACTTTAATACCCTCGGCGCGTCGGAACACGACTCGCGGCATTTCTTGTCAACAAACGTGTCAATTCCCTTCGACTTTTTTTCCCTTTGCCCAGTATATAAATAGTTTATAAATCTGCTTCACTCTTGCAATCACTCGTATTTACTTCCTACAATGTAATTCGCTTAAAGAAACAATTTTAGCCAACGTTCTCACCGTTATCGAGCTCGGACGCGCGCGACTTTCACAATAACAAGTCAAATTGTTAGACGTGTACTGTTTTTCAGCATTTTTTTGCCCCGGGGGTGGGGCATTTGACCACTAAATTCAGCCTTAAAGCGGGGCATTTGAACAGTCATTTTGGCCCGAGGGTGGGGAATTTGACCATCGGAAAATCGAAAAGTTCAAATGCCCGGGGGGTTGCCCGGGGGGGGGGGGGATGTGCGAGTTTCGAATTGATCGGTACATAAACCTGTAGTACAAATTTGCACTCTTTGGAAGATACACAACCATTGAATTTGTGAGCTGAGAGCCTGTATATTATTACTATATACACTCTGGTGTAATACAGAGATTTCTACCTCTGAGAAGTGTCGTTGAAGAGCATTATTTTCCAGTATTAAAACGCGTGTATTTCAGATTTGTTATTTGTCTTCGCGAGACGCAGTCGTACGTTGACGATCGCAAAGCTAAGCTAATTCAATATCAGTTTGATAAAAAGACTGAGCAAGGCAAATATCTTTTTCCATCCTGGTTTAAATCAGTTCCCTTGGGCGAACTCGTATCCAGTTGTGGCTCCCCAAGTTTTTGGCCCACGTTAGATGACGTCAGGGACATGCGCAGACGTTTGTCAGCATCCTGCAGTCTCGCTGATGGATGCTGGTGTGCACTGTTTTTCTCGTCTGCATGATAATAATGGCTCGCTGGTCAACTGTTTGTTTGTGAGCAGGAAGGGATGAGAAATTTGGAACAGGTACGAATTATTTGCAGACCTTTAGTTGTGCTAAAATATAGACAGAGGTAGTTCTGTCGGCATCCGGTTTAGTCAGAGTTTATATGCAGTATCTCGCGGTGGATCGATTTCTCGTTACTGGCTATTAGCAGCATCGGTCCCACCCCAGATTAACAGAAAGGAGAGCTAACAGCGCCCAGGGACGTTATAGACGACACAAGACAAAAAGAACAAGTAAAAACAAAACCAGTCTGATAAAAATAGCGCGCACATGACAGGAACCACTCTTGCGCAGAACAAAGAACTTCTGTTTTTGCAACGCAAGTCGGAACCGGTGTAAACTAAGGTGTGATGCGGGCTTTCTTTCGAAGAATCTTGAATCTCAAACTCAGAGTTTACACACTGACAGACAGCTAGTCTTGAGTAATCGTACGATGGCAATAACTTATTTGCCCTTGCTGCTGAGAAGTCACGAGATAGATATGATTATTCGCTCTTGAACTGACTTCGTTTTCGAACTGCGATCTTCCCCCTGTGAAGACTCCCGGCATTTGACTTTTTAACGCGAATCCCACTTTGTGGGGTTTGCGAGGTATGGTAATCACTTTCCTTCCCTACTTCCATATCTCTGTTGTCAACAATGGACTTCCAAATAAAGCAGTTGCGGTTTCCAAGGTCGCGTAACAGGGTGTGTCGAACAACGAAGTTTAAAGCAAGATGTCGTAGTTGTTGCAACTACATTTTTGTTCGGAACGTGTTTTCATTTTGAAGGTTTGTCATGCGTTTGAAGTTTGTTTGGTCATTGATTCTGAACTTGGTTGTGTTTCACTCTGCTTTGTTTTGCGTTGTTATTGCGACATTTTGGCGCGGTGCCATGAAGGTCAAACAATCAGTGGCACCGATGGCGTTTAATATATTGCAAACAAATCTGAAGCCGTTGGTTTAGTATACGCCAAAATTTCTGTAGTGACAGTAAATACAGCTTGGAAGATACTAGGCCGGAAAGATAATAAACCTCGGCTATAAAAAAAACGTAGGTCCGCAAAGCGTACGTGAAGCTATTTGCTAGTTGCTCGCGGGGGCCTGGGGCCCACGAGAGCTTAAAAATGGGAATTTTTATTTTTCCTTTTTGTGGGTCGAGAATCAGCACACGGTGATTGGTTCATATTATCACGTGCTGGGCGATGACGTAATTGACTTCGCTAAACAACTTGAGATGTGGCCAGTGAATTGCTCGTTACTTGTGTGTAAAAGTTAACTGCATCCCATCCAAACTCAACACCATTTGGCTCTGTGGAATAGGCACGGATAAACTGGATTTTCGGGAACGATTTCGGCTCGCGTTCACCGCGGAAGCTTTGAGAATAGCCGTAAACAAATATTTGATGGTACCGCTGTCGCCGATAAATATTTAGTCCCGACGAAACTTTCTGTGGCGACACGAAATACTTTTGGGAAGATAACAGGGCGAAAGCAGAAACCAAAGCTACGGTGAGCTTTAGCCGTAAAACAATGACGCTTTATGCTTTACTCTGTACATGACATCTGTTGCCTCATAAAATTCTTCTGCGTATCGTACATTGCCTGTTGAAGTGTTTCTTTCATTCGATCATGTAGCCTTTGTTTCGCAATGGTCAGTGAATACCAGAAATGAAAAATACACCGAAATAATTCTGAGGATTGAGTTTGCAGTCACAAATGGACTGAACACACTGTGAACAAAAGCGCAATAATATTGTAAACATCTCTTGTGTGACATTCCTCGCTGTCAATTTTATATTTGTTACAGAGCACGAATACTCGAAAGCCTGATAGAAAGAAACGTATTGAGTTAATAAAAGAAAACACATAAGTAGTGAAGCGAAAAAGTAAACTGCATCCCATTCAAATTCAACGCCATTTGGCTCTGTGGAATAAGCACGGATAAACTGGATTTTAGGAAAAGATTTTGGCTCGCGTTCACCGCAGAAGCTTTGAGAATAGCCGTAAACAAATGTTTGATGGATACCGCTGGGGTATTGCAAATATCTCTGTCGCCGATAAGTATTTAGTCCCGACGAAACTTTCTGTGGCGACACGAAATACTTTTGGGAAGATAACAGGGCGAAAACAGAAACCAAAGCTACGGTGAGCTTTAGCCGTAAAACAATGACGCTTTATGCTTTACTCTGTACATGACATCTGTTGCCTCATAAAATTCTTCTGCGTATCGTACATTGCCTGTTGAAGTGTTTCTTTCATTCGATCATGTAGCCTTTGTTTCGCAATGTTCATTAAATACCAGAAACGAAAATACACCGAAATAATTCTGAGGATTGAGTTTGCAGTCACAAATGGACTGAACACACTGTGTACAAAAGCGCAATAATATTGTAAACATCTCTCGTGTGACATTCCTCGCTTTCAGTTTTATATTTGTTACAGAGCACGAATACTCGAAAGCCTGATAGAAGAAACGTATTGAGTTAACAAAAGAAAACACATAAGTAGTGAAGCGAAGGCTGGTTAATCGTGGCCTCTGATTAGAATGAGTCAAGGTCAGACTGTCATAATCGATTGTGCATAAAAAGATATGTCACGCATTCTCAAGATGCAGGGTCGCTCAACCTTTAAGAAGCAAGTGTATGAGTGTTGTATTAATAATTTTTAGTTTACTCAAGGTGTCAAAAGCCAAGTTCTCTATACTGTGTGATATTTTTATGGTGAGAAATTGGAAGTCTCTCTTGGGAGTTCCGCTCTTGTCCCCTACTTTCATTTTATATTCTGGTCTCGACCCAACTCACGCCGCGAGCTCACTGGCAAGGCCAGTCTAGTTGATGATAGTCTATGATAGGTAGTTCGTGTTACAACGGGGCACGAACTATCATCGAATATTATCACCGTTTGATCGGGGTTTTACACTATGTTCTACTATGCCAGCTACGTACTATGCATGAACAAACACAAATGCACAAACATGACAGTTTATTATATGATTATTTTGAGCTGATCGACATAAAAGGAGGAAAGTATAGCTTGCCAAAATATTTCAAGTCGTTCTGTAAATTTCTGCGAGGTAAGCCAGACTTTGACTCGTTATAGTAGTTTCGTATTAACGTAACACACTCCAGCCAAACAAACCTGTTTCTCGTGCTCTTCGAACGGTGGTGAAATAGATTCACAGTAAAATTTCCTGTCGACTTTTCAGTCGATTTTTCATTAGCGACAAAACCCGCTAGAGACAATTTTTGTAAACAAACAACTCAGACAAACCACAGTCGATCTGGTCATGAAATCATGTGTCAACAAACATATCATGCGAGGTAAACCAGATGTTGACTCGTTATAATAGTTTCGTAACGTAACACACTCCAGCCGAACAAACCTGTTTCTCGTGCTATTCGAACGGTGGTGAAAGGGATTCACAGTAAAATTTCCTGTCGATTTTTCATTAGTGACAGAATCCGCTCGAGACAATTTTATAAACAAACAACTCAGACATACCACAGTCGATCTGCATTTGCAATTATGGCATGAAATCATGTGTCAACAAACATATCAGCGAACGCAAAAAAAACTCGGAATAAGCTTTTACCTTGCCAAAACATATGTCATGGTCACACCATACAGCTGTGTTCCTTCTTTTGTGAGCGGAGCGTATATCCGTTTCCGGTGAATGTTTACAAGTTCATACAGTATGCAAATTAGTCAGGTATTTCAATTCTTGGTTTGCATGTGACGTCAGAAAGTAACGTATCCTATAAGTGCAATACACTGATATGTTCAAGACAGACTATTATGCCTTAAGACTTAAAGCAAAATTCTGAGTCGGTACAAAATATATATCGGGAACTATGGATGTTTGAATACCGTGACAACAAAGCCGTGTGACACGCGCGTGGCCGACTAAAAGCGGTCCTTCACGAAACATTTTAAAATTGGCACTGCGAAAGATGTGAAGTGACTAAACATCAAGCTGAGTCACAGATTATATAAGCGAATACGCAGGAAGAAACGAAGAGATGGGAAGACGTTTTCTGGAGTTATTTTGATTGTTATCATTGTATTCCTGAATTTCCAGTAGATCTGATGCACTTCAGAACCATTATCACAGAGGTTTTGGTAAAATTCTCGGTTTGACAAGCGTAAGTTAAAGTTGAAAGACCCGTGACCACTGACAGCCCTGATCGCGATCGAGCGACTTCAGCTTGTCGAAATATTTTTATCGTTTGATTATATTTGCTTTGCTTCGCATAGTTTTCGCCAGCAATGAAAAATGCTGTAGAGAACTGAGAGAAGAAGAATTCGAAAATGAATTGGCCAAAACCGCAAGTAATATCAACAAGTTATCAGATTTCATTTAAACTTATTCGACTTGAAACTCAGCCAAAAGAAGACAGGCGTGTTTTCTTTAAGCACGTATTTAGCTTGAATGCAGCCCAGGCTGGAGTATCATGTCCTCTGATGAATATGTAGATGTTGAACATAAGCTGTGCATGACACGAGTAATGAAGTTACGGATAGACTCTTTTCTTTGCGACTCCGGAAGGTCTCCTTCCGGTTCAAAGATTTGGACTCGGTGAAGAATTTTAAATTTTCCCATTTCGAGCGTCTAAGTTTTATAATTTTCACTCTCTGCCGCCTCGTAAATGAGGGTTTTCAAAACTGAGACTAAATCGAATACACGGTTCAGCAAAAGTGGAAGCCCGCGGAAACGGATAGTGCAAACTTCCACATACCTAAAACTGAGCAATTTTTACGATATGGCCTTGAGCCAGTTCTATTAAAGACCCACTCCGCAGAAGTACTTTTTACAAATTCGCGAGCTTACAGCTGCCTTGCTGCTTTGATTCATTTCTAGTATACAGTTACCATTGCAAAACATAGGCTACATGATCGAATTGAAGAAACATTTCAACAGGCACTCTATACGATAAGCCGAAGCATTTTGACGGCACAGGCTCGCAGTATGATACATGTAATATGCTCACAAAGCCGATTTGATTGAGTCTTGAGTTACGAGGATGGATATTTCGTCACACAAGGATCTATTTTCGGCGAAAAAAACTGTACAAAACAGCTAACAGTATGTATGAGGCAACATATGTCATGTACAGTGTCAAATATTTATGGCTAAACAGTCATCGTAGCTTTGGTGTCTGTTTTCGGCGAAAAACAAGCCAGAAATTTGAGCGAGACACGAGCAAAACGGAGCTCAGCAATGAGCGATAATTAATGGGCGATAACTGAACAAGAATCGAGCGAGACAATTGACTGACCGTGACATACGGATGACTTGTTTCTGGCGAGTATATCGCCCGTCATTGGACTCATTTTTTCTACGAGATTATCGCCTGTCATTTGACTTATGTATCGCTGGTAAACAAATGGAGTTCACATGCGACGCGTTCAGATAACCAACGACACAGCAGAGTTGATTCAAAATTGCAATTTAATCCCCGAACGAAGTGAGGGAAATATTTACGACGCTAATGCAGTAGTATTATCGCCTTATCGGAGACTCCAAGCGTGTCGCCATCTCGAAATCTAATGTTCGTGTGTTTGTTTGTGCCATACGACCTCGTCCCAAGGCCCTCCGCGTCGAGCGATCACAGCAGGCGAGGTTACATCGGCAGCTTAACTGTAAACCATTTTCTTGGAGACATGCGATAGAGTACGAACTGAAGTGATTTTGTACAACAAGATGCAGATACAAGGCCAAGCAGTTCGACGGACGGCTGTAAATTGCCCGGATATTTTGCCAGTGCATGGGAGGCAAGCTTTACTAGACGTAAAGCGGATTCTTTAAGGCCCAACTGGTCGACCTGAACACAATCCTAGACGCCACTATTGTGTTAAAACGCAGACACTTCTTCAGAAAGGAATAGCAAAATACAGTCGGTGGAAATCGAACAATCACTGTGGCAAATTTCACCTTTCGCAATAACAGGAATGCAGTTTTCAGAATCCAAGTTTGACAAGATGACAACACAATACAATGGAAAGTGGAATTTTCGTACTGTATGAGGACTGCTCTATACAGTGTATTTTGAAATCATTGAAGACGTAAACAATAGTGTTTTGGGTTTTGTTTCCTTTTCTGGAAAAGAGCTAAAGCTATGGCTTTCAGGAAGCGGTGAGTTTTGAAACTTTAATTCAATTAACGTTAAATACACTTTTGTTAAACGACGGTCGTGTTATCATTGGTATTTCAACAATTGCCGTATATTTTGTCGTTTGATGCCCCGGTAACTGTGATGAAGGCCAATTAGGATTATACTGTGATCTTTTCCCTGGTTTTCAAGGCTATTTCAGAGTGCCTTCGTGCAAGATTGTGTCATCCGATTCCTGACATGTTTGCATAATTTCATTGACAGTCTGACACATGCTGTGAAGTTTTGTCGCCGCGTTTGTTGGCACACTGTATTCAAGGATAAAATGTAACCGGGTTAAAATGCTTTTGCTTTTTGAAGGCTATTAAAGTAGAAAATATCCGGCCACTGCTTTCCAAATTAAACAATGTGTCTACTAGCGGGACCCCCGTAAGATACTCGCTCAACACAATCGCACTTTGTATTATTTAGTGACCGGGTTTGCTCGCTCAATAAAATCGGACCTTCTATTATTTAGTGACTTGATTTCTTTTTTCTGTCAAAGATTTTAAAATCGTCAAACGCAGTTTGAAAAGTTGTTGTGTTGAAAATTGAATCCCTGCCAAAATTCACACGATTCCGAGACTTCGAAAGCGTGTAAACAAGCGACTCGCTTTGACGGTTCTAAATTTGGCACACACACACACAAAAAAAAAACAAACACACGTATGTGGTTAGGATAAAGCATTGGCTGGAGAAATCGCGGCTTTTCTTGAAATTCATAAAAACTTCGGTGTCCAAGATCGACTTTGCTTGGCTTTCAAGCCTCGGGAGTATTCTGTAGTTGCGTGTAAATGTTTTCTCAGCGAATTTTGAAGTTCAGCTAGTGTCTACGAAAATTGCAGACTGTGCACGTTGTCTGAACTAAACCAGACTTTGTGTGACAAAGATTTTTTTTAACGGCCGACTGGTGACGTCGCTACACAGCCGTGGTTTGCAAAAAAATTTAAATAATCTCCGAACGGAAAATAAGCAAGAATCCCGCTTTCCGAAAACCCACTACTGAGCGAGGGGATATCTGCGATTATCGTATTTCTAGTTATATATTGATCTCTTAAGATAGTTGTTCAAAATACAATGAAGTCTCAGTCGTCAAACAATATTGACTAACATACCACATCACATCGATGATAGAATTCTCGCTCAATTCCCTCACTCTTGGCTGCTCGCAATTCGATCAGAAGTCTTGAGAGAAATACGTCTTTCGATAAATCGCTTTTCATTGGGTTTTTACAAGAATCCTGGTTGGTACATACAGAAGGTTGGGGGTCCTATTCACTTGCTCAGGTCTTGGGCAGTGTTGATGGCGAACGGTTTCAATCTTTTCAACAGTCCACAGCCGTACCGAACATCTCGCCACACGCCTGTCCGTGTTACTCAAAATAGCAACTTCACACGAATTCGCTTTCGCTTAAAAACGCAAACAAAATGAACGTTGCCATCGCAGTTGCAACAAACGTTTTCACTCAATCAAAGCTAAAGCAACTGATGTCCCGTTGAAGTCGTTGATAAAACCACTACTTAGCGCCAGTGATATGTTTTTACAGCCCTGATTAGCCAATCAGGAAGCTCACTCAGGGTCACACGACGAAAAGTGTCATCCAAGAGAACACGAATCTTCGTTTCCTCACGCTATGGTTCCTCTAAACGTTTCGTAATAAATTGTAAAACTGTTCTAAAACAATATGCTGCGTTTACGTGTGGATTGATTGGGTTAATTTACGTGAACAGACATTGCGTGCAAACCTTACCGCACCTGAAGATGCGTACTCATGTTGCAAGTTTGTCTCAGAAGCAGAAGCGGTTGTGTACATTGCACAACTCAGTACTTTGAATGAAAAGGAAGATTACAGTACAAGAATATTGCTGTGCTAGTGACATCAGATAAGTCATGCTTAATCTCAAACACGCTTAGCGTTAGTCCAAACCAGCGTTTCATTGACCGATTTGTCTCGCTGCCGTCTCGTTCAGCCTTCAACCGATTAAATTTGATCCACCCCAAAAGCGAAATTTATCCCGCTATGTCTCGTTCATTCTCGCCGATAACCGAGCCTGACAAATAACACGCTCAAGCAGAAAAATATGTCTCTGCGTGTCTCGTTCAGTCTGGCCGTGTTTTCGCCGATAACGCAGCGAGACAAATGTCACGCTGGCACATGTGGCGAGACAAAAACTCTGTCTCACTTTGTCTTGCTGAAATTTCACCGTATAAATCGGATTATGGCCAGAGTCGGGCCCGTTTCTCGCTCAGTCGGGCTAGATTTCAATCGCCCGCATCTCAAGCTGTTCGCGATCACCTTACGTCATCGCATATCACGTGACAATGTGAACCAATCAGCGTGTGCTGATTCGTAACCCAGAAAACTAACATGACGATTAAGACACACGGTGCAATCCTAAGCTCGTTTTCCACGAGCAATAGACTTCCTGTGTGTGTTTTTTTTTTTACTCTGGACTCAGACATGCATGTTTAATGAGCTCGAATTGTTTTGTATGTGAACCAGCTCAAAACAGCATGATTTCTCCCAAAATCAAAGCAAAACTTGAACGGTTTACTTCAAATTATACACGGGCTTCAGACCTAGTTATACTTAGGGGCTTGTGAACGATTCGTGCTGCAATCACCGTGTCTCTGATTACAGCATTTGTTACAGTTTTAGTCTTAAAAGAAAAAAATAAGACATTTGACTAAATCATTCAAGACTCCAAGTTCCGATTGCTCTGAGTGAATACGGTAGCCGAAACTGGTCCGTGGGCGTTTCGTTCATTCAAAAATCAAAAATATTGAAATTTGAATTCACCCCTGAAATGTGATTTCAATTGTTCAATAGCTACTGTGGGTTGATTTCAAGTGTGGATAAAATACCTTGAACATTAGCGTCACGTCCGTAAATTGATTTCACAGGGCTGAATTCAATTTTCAAAAAATTGAATTCACCCGTCGTTAAGTTCAAAAACCCCACATATCCTAAATATAAATGCACTAAAACACTTGTCATGCCGTTTTTCGAAAACCGTGATACGCAAGTTCTTTTCACGGTAAATTCCTGTGTGGTAGTGGGGTGGGTAGTTGAGAGACTACGTCACGTTTTCTGTGAGGGTGGGGTGGGGGGAGCGAGGAGAGGGAAAGTTGAGTGCAGGGGAGATCACGTGGGACTGGACATGGACGAGGTGGTTACTCCGGAGTTCATCACACATCTTGTTTTCAAGCGAAAGTGGTCACACAAGAAAATTAGCGAGGAGCTAAAACGGCAGCATCCAAACGTCCGCTGACACTGCCGTTCTTCGAAGTGATATTTCTTTTCCATTTGATAAAAAAGTGAACGTTTGGTCCACGCCACCTAGCTCTGCCATCTTTTCTGTTCTGATCTCGACTCAAGACAAGCAAAAAAAGCGGGAAACCAAGCCTTGTCAATCAGAGCCTAGACCACGTCTTCTTCCGTGACGCTTCTCACCCCCTTCCTCCCCCACAGAAAACGTGACGCAGTCTCTCAACTACCCACCCCACTACCACACAGGAATTTACCGTAAAAAGAGCTTGCGTATCACGGTTTTCGAAAAACGGCATGAACAAGTGTTTCAGTGCATTTTTATTTAGGATATGTGGGGTTTTTTAACCTAACGACGGGTGAATTCAATTTTTTGAAAATTGAATTTAGCCTTGTGAAATCAAATTACGGACGTGACGCTAATGTTCAAGGTATTTCTTCCACACTTGAAATCAACCCACAGTAACTATTGAACGATTAAAATCACGTTTCAGGGGTGAATTCAATTTTCAATATTTTTGATTTTTGAATGAACGAAACGCCCACGGACCAAAATACGTACGGCGTCACGCAATCGACTCTTTTTTTCAACGCAAAAGTATAACACACACCATTCTTTTTCTCCTTTCTTTGCGTATAGCACTTCGAAGAAAAGATTAAGTCAACATTTTGGTAAAACAAAGGCTGCTCTTGTTGAGCAGTACCAAAGTAGAATTCCAAGCAATGGCAGAGCGATGGGTATCTGCGATTATCGTATTTCTAGTAAGATAAGGCTTTAAGGTCTAAGAAGCAAAGCAGACACTGCATCGTCCATGTCTCTGACAGATAACAGCTTCTCGAGACTGTCTTGAAATGCAATGATTCGCTTAAAATCCACACGTTCAAGGTCTGGGCTGTAATCCATTAGGCGCTTGGCTTTGTCCATTGGTAAGGAAGTCTTGGAAAAGTCATGGTTGTATAGTGGTTTCCAGACACGTGATCTTGTTAGTCGGGAGCGGCGTCCAGTTGGGGCGTAAGTGTGAGCAACGACGGTCTCTCTCTCTTCGTCGAGTTCCATTATCTCTCCAACTAAGAATCCTTGTGTCCTTGAATCCTATGCTAGCTCGATGGAAGGCAGCTTTGTTCAGGATGACATTGTAAGCACCTCCAGAGGCGTCTCCTTCTGATGATAGGTAAGGGCAATGTGCGGTGAGACCACGCATTCTCCCAAGTTTGGCTAAGATCTGTCGAGATGGCGGGAAAACTGAGTAGAGGTGCTTGCAGGCTTCGCTGACCGGTGCTTTACCCAGTGGCTCTAAGTCTGAGTGAGATTCCTTCATCTGGTTGGTCTCCGCGTGCTGGTAAGTACATGATGAATCGACCAGGCTGGTACTGTGTCCTCTGGGGGGCTCCTTGCTTCGGGAATGCGTTGTTGACACGAATATCTGATATCGTTCGGATCAGCGTTTGGGACTGGTACCAACTTCTCAACGTTTGTAGGAGGCAGTTCGTCGTTTGTCTCACAGTGTTGAAGGCAGTACAAGTTGCTATCTTTAAGGCGTTCGGTCACGATGTAGGGGCCTGCATATCTTCGAATAAGCTTGGTAGCTGAGCCTTTCTCTACGTTTGAAAGGGGTGGTTTTCGCACCAAGACTTGTTGTCCGATCTTGAAGTTTTGTGACCGGGCTCCGAGGTCATAGTAGTCTCTCTGTCGTCTTCTAGGGTCTACTTTGATGCTTGAGAAGAGCTTGTGTGCTTAGTGGATTCTTTGCACCAGGAACTTGGCGTACTCGTTCCTGCTGATTGGTTTACTTGGTAGTTGAAGAGCCACGGTCTCGGGCGACGTTGCATGGCGTCCAAACGTCAGCAAAAAGGGGTGATGCCATCGGTTCCATCAATCATTGAGGTGTTGTGTGAGTACACGGCGGGTTGAAAATAATCCTCCCACTGTTTTTGCCATTTGGAAGCAAAGATGAGGAATTGATGCACACGTTCTGTCGCTCCGTTGGATCGGGGTCTGTAGCCAGAAGTAAAGACTTGCTTGATTGACAGCAATCTAGAAAGTTCGCGTAGAACGTGTCCAGTCGCACCTCGTGGCGCAGCTTCTGGTGGTATTCTTCAGAGAATGGGTCGGGGGATGACCAGACTGTGGGGGTACGTGTCATTCGGGTCATCTTGCTGATTAAATGGTGTAAGGGTTGAAGAATGTTGGACGAGACCTGCTTCAACCATTTCTCTAGTAGCTGCTGGAATGTTACCAAAAGTCATGGAATTGGCAATTTCAGCTTTTTTCTTGGTGCATTGAGCAAGGACATTCATGGCAAGAGGCTGACTGAACTCTGAAGGGCATCAGGCTGTGGATCACGGGCTGTTGGAAATTCCATCACAGGGCGTATTTGTGTAGCACTGAGGGGGCCACTGAGGACTTTCACGCCGGGTTCAAGTTCATGACCAGTCAGCCATGGGTCAGGGCCCATGAGTCCGGTGGATGCGGCACTGAGAGTGAGGTAGACGGTAACGAGGTTGAGACTTCGGTGAACAATGGCTTGACTCGGTGAGGGGTTAGTGCCAGGTCTTCCTGTCAGAAGGCATGTCACAGCGACGTTGGGTGTCTGCGAGGATGGTAGTTTATCACAAGGGACTGTGAAATTCATGGCTGGATTGCGAAATGTCACAGATTTTGCGCTGTGGTCAGACAAGGCTTGAGTGGCTTCTAAGTGATTTTCACCAAATAAGAGGGGCCAGGACATGTTAGGGACAACCAAAGCGACATGGATAGTCTCTTTGCCAGGCAGCCATAGGATTGGTACTTCTTGAACTGTTACTGCATTGAGGGACGACGGTTGTCTGCCATCTGTACTGGTACTGGCTTCTCTAGTTTTTAAGCTCGCCCCACGAAGTTTGTTTGGCCATTGAGCCTGGGTGTTTCTACGAATGTAGGGCACTGCTACAGTGACACTGAAATTACATGGTCATTGTGCTGTGATTACGAAAATATACCGCGATTGAACGACACTAAAATTAATGAAACGACATGGCTGCTATGCTGTGATCATGAAATAGAAAACATTGCGCTGTTTTGTAAACAAAGAGCAGCCGTTGAACGAGGGTGCTTCTACAGCTGTGATTGACGCAAGCTATCACGTCGCCAGATCGAATGGCAAGGATTGTGTTGCGGAAGAAACATCTGAACGTGAAATGCTTGACGGACGGTCGCGTTACCATTTTACGTGGAAGGGTAAGATTAATCGGAAGCGAGCGATAGAATCGTCGCGTATTCCTTTACGCAAAGTTTGAAGGCTTTTGCGAAAGAACAAACACGTGCGGCTAAAGGTACGTCGCTACATAAGTAAATTTGTTCCCAAGTCATCTGCTCTTGCCGATTGCTGTAAAAAGCATGAAACCCGTGTCAATCACTGTCTAACGAGGCACGTAAAGCTTACAAATAAGAGCTCGCAAACATGTTTATCTGTGTAAGCAGCGGCCAAATACGAAACATAAAAAGGATAGGGTAGTCAGAAGCCACAGGTTTACCAGTGATGCAAACAATAATTTTTACTGCAATAAATATAGGCCGTATATCCAAGTGGCTTTTGGCCTTCACCAGGTGCAAAGCTGAAGATTCGATGTCCTTCAGACACATCTGATTCTTGTAAAAGTGTGTCCATGTTTCCAGAAGTCTCTCTTCAAGCTCAGTTAATTCTAACTCTGGTGGCTTATGTGGGAGTGTCATTTTATTGGCCTTTGCGCAACTTAGCATCTTACCAGCTTTGATGTTTTGATGGCAAGTTCTACAAATCCATTCAGAATTGTTCACATTGAGATCTGAGTTGAATGAATGTTCATGACATCTAATTACACCAGCTTTGTACTAAAGTTGATCACAGCAAGTGCATACATACTCTGATCCACATTTAATATTTTCATGAATATGTTTAATAAGACCCTCAATGGTTTTAAATTTGTTTACTCTTTGTTTTTGCCTCATCTGTTTTTCTTTTAGTCTCACTAGTTGTGGATTTTTTTGCCTTTATTTTTTGGCTTGTCTCTTTTCCTTTAACAAGATCTGGGTCCTTTTCCCTTTTTCTTTTTCTGGCCTGTCTGTCTTTTTCTTTCACATGATCTGAGTTTCCTTCTCTATATATTTTCTTAGCTTCATTTTCTTTTTGTTTTACTTTGGGATTACTTTTTCTGTTTCATGTGCATTCTCATTAGTTTCTCTTTAGCAAGGTATTGTTGATCCATTCTTTGCTTTCTTTCATAATCTCTCAAATAAGCTTTTCGTTCCTCAAGAGCTGAAGAATCACAATCTTTGTTGTTTGAGCAACTAACTGCACAAACAGAACATAACATAACATAACAATGTCATTTTAATTTATATTATTTTGTACTGCGCGCACTATTTACAGCATCATGACTGCAATCCTGGCTTCGTACACAATTATTTGTCACCAATGGAACAGTAGAAACAGTGAACCTAAAAGATTCTTCTTTGGAAGTTTCTGGGTTCAACTAGAGTGCTTTCTGTAAAATTTTGAGCAGATTCTATGATTCTATGATGTTAAATGAATATTGTCTCACTAACTATAAAAGCAAAACAAAATTTTAAACAAAAACCACGTGAACCCTATCAACCAACAAGAATGGGCGAGCTTTCAGCGGCAACGCTGCTTTGATCTGTAACTTAATTCTGGTCTTACTGACTGAATATGCTGGGCATGAGCAAGGCTGCATAGGGTAACAGAACAACAGGAGTCGATTGGAAGCTGTAATGGTGAGCCAGCAGAAGTGACGGTGCATGACAGAATGCTGCGGTTGAGGTTGACAGCTAATTCGTTGGATTCTGGACAAGTAGGCATGCCAAAGAGAGCTGGTCCATGAGAATGAGTTGTGCTTGGATCACGTGACTGAGCCAAGTTAGAGGCAGACTGGTTGGCGAGAGCTTGTGAGCGATATTCGTGATTGACGTTTTTGCAGCCAGGTTTAGAGTAAACATCACACTGGTGTAAGCCTTACTTACAGGACTGGTCTGCCAGGGTGCACGGTGACCGCTGCTGCCTATTTCAAAGGCGACAAATCTCTTTCGCACGGGTGCTAGGTGCATGTGCTTTCGGAGAGCGACAGTTTGCAGGGCAATTTCGTTTCAAGTGTCCCACTTTGTTGCATTGATAGCATCTTTGGGAGGTGGAATTTGCGGCTAAAACTTTCGGTGTATTTCCACTGCTCGACCTGTTGAGGCTGGTTGTGCCGCTGTTCATGGAGTTGAATGAACGTTCAATTCGCTTCGCGGCTTCGATAACATCCCTCAAGGTAGCGAAATCTTCTGCTTTCAGCACTAGGTGTCGTTGTATCTCAGTCGCTTCTGGTTTTCGAGATGAAGTGTGACATAATGAACTGCGGCCGGGGAAATGTGTTCCACGGTTTCGCCGAGTTTCGCCAGTTGATGCAAATTGTTTTTAAAGCGAAACGCGAAGCGATCGATCGGCTTCGTCGCCAGCTGTTTCATCGTAGAAAATTCGGACGCCAGTCGACGGCGTTGAACGTCCTGAGGCTCAGCAAATGTTTTAGAAAGAGCGTTCTTTAGGCTTTCTAACTTTTGCTGTGTTGTGGTTTCTTCCGTAAATTTCATTTTCTTCATGGCGAGGACAGAATTTGGCCACTCGCCCCACAGGCAGCCCATGCTCCAGGGTCTGTCTGTCTGTCACAGCTCTGAGTAAGATTTTGCTGATATCTACGATATAATAAAATTACGAAAAATATCACGCTTTTACGTCTAGCAATTGTGTCCTGGATCTCTTTCGAACGCTTTGGAGCCGTTTTAGAGCTAATATAAAGATATTTTAAACTTATGCTCCCTCGCTCCCTACACAAAAAACGACAAGGCTGGAAAGTAATTTCAACCGTACCTGACATTTCACTGATAAAATCGCATTTCTCCAACAGCAGTCAAGCTCAAACTCCGGCGATCGCCACTGAGATAAATAGGCTTCCCTTTGGCCAAGTTAGAAGGTCCAGTGAACATCCGTTCTTGAGAAATCGCGAGAAATATTACTAGATTCAATCCTTCGAGGCTTGCCAACAACGAATTTGGACACTGGAAACCAACCGTCTCTCGAGTCTCGATCTGGTGAACGCAAACCGCGACACACCCACCCGAGGGTGCGAAGATTTCGGCAGACCAAAACAAACCCCAGCCTTGTCCCGAACGTGAACATGTGACAGACAGACAGACCCCGGAGCATGGGCTGCCTGTGCTCGCCCACGCAGGCTTGTTGGAGCAAGGCCAGCTGTGTTTTGATGTTCAGGTGGGATGATTTTTCGTTGAACGATTCTAGAAATTCCTCTACGTTGTCATGTGAAAATGTGAAAATAAAAAAATGTTACTCTGAAATTGGTCAGAGAACAGAGCGAGTCCTTATTTACCGTTTATGGTGACTTTCGAGGCGATTAGGCGCCAATTTCTTTTTTGGGGTGACCGTGTAAGTACATAGGCCCCGTCCACACGTATCCGGATATTTTCGAAAACGGAGATTTTTTTTCTCCGAATACGGCTACCGTCCACACGTAGCCGGCGGTTTTGGTCACCGAAAACGGGGGTTTTCAAATACGCTCTCCAGAGTGGAGATTTTTGAAAACGCCGGCTTGGCGTATTCGTGTGGACGGGCGAAAACGGAGGTTTTCAAATACGATGACGTCACGCCTACTGGTTCCAGGTCCGCTCTTCCGTAGGTTTGCTCCTGATTTCTAATATTTTAGCGTTTATACAAGCAAACTTAGCCCTGTTAAATCTTCAAATGGATTACAACAGAAGAAGAAGAGATATTTTGAGGCTTTTATCAGTCCAGAACTCCGGAGGAACGCGCTTTCGAATCGTAGTTGCGTATACGTGTGGACGGTCAAATACGATTTGAAAACGCTATGTGTGGACGCAGATTTTTTTAAATACGGAGAAAAAAATCTCCGTTTTCTAAAATACCCGCGTACGTGTGGACGGGGCCATAGATTTTGGGAAGGCAGGAAGCCGATTGTCTAGAATTCCCGATTCGCTCATCTTACATAATCGCCGATTTCTTCCCGAAATCATCGCTTAAACGCCATCCGACTCCGGCACAGAACAGAACGATGTCTAGACTTCTCAGACACATTCGACATGCAGCCGATAAACGCTGTTTCTCGATCCGAAAATGCCAGTGAGACCTAGGCAACTTTGATTCCTGGATGATCGGACGGTTATGCATGGCCCAGAAAAAACCGTTTGAACCCCCACCACCCCACCCCGAGTGACATTTTTTTCAAACGGTCGATCAAACTGAATGCCAGACCTCACCCGCCTGGGTAAAGTTTGACACTTCCGGTCAGTTCCGGCCCAGTGAGTTTCGCATACTGTCAGTACTTCGCGCGAAACGTAGAAAATGTTGTATGAAAGAGAAAGAGTTGGAATTAAAAGATTTTGAACTGTGGGATTCGCAAAGTTTACGTTACCCAGTTTGTCAGTTTGCGATCTTCCGAAAACTGATAAAAGTTGTAATATTATTAATAATTAACAGTCGCATCATACTTTGCCAAGAGAAGCGTTTTGATCATGTTCAAAGCTCAGTATTTGCTGCATATTGATCAACAAGTATTTTAGTAGCCGTTAAAATGCACAACATAATCGTTTGGATCAAAATTAAATGACTTTTGCGATAATTCTCGAACAGATTTGGAGGGGGTCTTCGTTTCGTACGTTACGTGGGGGTAATGTACAAAACAAAGACCCCGATAAATTTACTGAATCTACGCGTTTTTAGCCGTGTTCGGTCGCTCCACTGTGGTTTCAGAGTGCAGTCCACGCTGTTTACAAGCATAGAGCAGATTTGGAGGGGGTCTTCGTTTTGTACGTTACGTGGGAGTAACGTACGAAACGAAGACCCTGCTTATTTCTCCATTGATTGGTCTCTCAGGCCTAAGAATCGTGTTTTACAGGGTTTTGCAACTTTTCGGGTTATTACGTCAGAAAAAAAAAGGGGGGGGGGTCTTCGTTTTTAGGTCTTCGGTCTTCGTTTTGTACGCACCCCATGCATAACTGTCCGATCATCCAGGAATCGAAGTTGCCTAGCTTTCGCTGGCATTTTCGCATTGAGAAACAACGTTTATCGGCTGCATGTCGAATGTGTCTGAAAAGTCTAGACATCGTTCTGTTCTGTGCCGGAGTCGGATGGCGTTTAAAGCGATGATTTCGGGAAGAAATCGGCGATTATGTAAGATGAGCGAGTCGGGAATTCTAGACAATCGGCTTCCTGCCTTCCCAGAATCTATGTACTTACACGGTCACCACAAAAAAAAAAAAAAAAAGCTAAATTGGCGCCAAATCGCCTCGAAAGTCACCATAAATGGTAAATAAGGACTCGTTCTGTTCTCTGACTAATTTCAGGAGTAAGATAATTTTTCATTTTCACGCGTAAAACGTGATTTGAAAATATCCCCATACAAATCCTTATTAGTAACCGATCGGCCGTGACGTCATCAGACCTTGACCGATCAGGCTTGACTTAATAACACCTTGTGGGCTTCCTGTGGTAAATATCAAGGACTTCGCATAACGACAACAATACGTTTAATCTCGTCTAGAACTTATCGAAAAGCTACGTCGTAGCACGTGGTGCGCTAAATATGGCAGCCGGAACCGGAAACGAATAAAGGAACGAAATCAATAGCTAAATCCGGTTACAAGCCCGGGTTGGGGGCACCACCCAAAAGGGTATCGTTTTCAAGCATTTAAGTCTGGAATAGGGCACAGATTTTTTTCTGGGGGGGAGGGGGGGGGGGCTGGAGTAGGGTGTATTATTTTTTGGAAACAGGTATAAAATAGGGCAAACATTTTGGTACAGTATACAGAACTCAGAAAAGGGAGAAATTGTGGATTTTTCAGGTGTGTGACAGATTCAGCATGCTTTTCATTGGGCAAAAAATATTGTCTGTTTCATCCATATAATTATATGCCAAGCCCACTTCTGTCTGTGTCTGTAACACTCTATTGATCTCATTGGTTGGATTGAGTCACTCTTTCCCAGGCTTTTTCATAAACAATCCAGGGTGGCTGCCACATGCGAGTGAAAGAAACGTGTTAAAATAATCCAGATTTCCTTCGACGAGCATTCTGATGGAAGTCGAAGATGAGCTCAAAACAGTATTTAGGTTGGACTTGGGGCAGAAGCAGCTGAGTGTTTGAAATTTTGATTGAAATGTTCTCGTTTCTGACTTTGTGAACAGTGCTTACCGGCGTGCAACATAAAATAGCTTTCTCAGTATTTCAACATTTTCTTGGCATGAATTTTCTCAACTGAGAAAAACCAAAACAAATTAGAAAGCAAAAGCACTTTCCCATATTTTATGGGGGTCCCGCACCAATGATTAGTACAGCTGTGTATGGTTTGGTGTATGGTTTTGCTTTCACTTGTCAGCTGGTTTCTAGGCTCATTCCTTTTGTTGTGCCAGTGATAACCTTTTCACTCTTAAGAGTGATCAATTTCAGTTTTCTTCTTCAATTTTTTTTACCAGAAATATATCATATAATAAAAGAGAACTTGGCTTTTGATACCTTGCTATGACGATAGCTGATTGAACTATCAATTTTTACTACATCACTCATACGTTTTCTCTTAAAAGGTTGAAAAAATCTGCATTTTGAAGTTGGGAGTGAAAGGGTTAAGCAAGTTTGGATACAGTTTTAGTGTCTGCAATAGGAACATTATAGCTTGCTGTCATTATATGACATTTAACTAGCTAAAATTTTTGATGAAAGCAGAGTACCAGGAAGCTTTCCCCATACTTAGACTTTTCCTTGTTTGTGGCAGTGAAATATGGGAATGCAGACAGTCTATTGTTTCTAAGACATTGACAAAAAAGCATCCGGCTACGATAAGCATACACAGTAGAATCAAAAGAGCTGGCGTCAGAGCCAATGGAAGTACCATGCTGAGTGTAGACTGTGTCGCAGATCGAATTTGGCAGCATCTTATAATTTAAAAATATTAAGAAGATTTGTATGGAAAACTGTTGCTGCAACTTTTCCTATACAAAATAATGTTCTTTTGAATATTTCTAAACTTCAAAATGCTGCCAAATTCGACCTCTACATGCTGTGTGCCTGAAACTTTGCCTTTCTGCATATTTTCTTCACACTCTTTTCATTTTTAGAACTCAAAAATCCTAACCATATAATGATTCTGGCCATTTCATTTGACCAGACTGATGCAAAGGGCCTATTTGCTTGACTATTTGGGAGCGAAAACACTGAACCCTTGCCATCAAGAAATACCATATGGACACATTTTACTTGGCATAGCCTGCATCACAGACGGAACTCAACACCGGTTAAGACTTAGCCGGTGTTGAGTTCCTGTAAATGCTATAATCATGGAGCCTGAAATTTTATATATTTTTACACTTTTTCCATTTCTGGAACTCCAAAAGCCTTAGGTAATTAATTTTCAGTCATGTGGTAGATTTTGGTCATCTCACAAGCCGGATGCAAAGGCCCTATATAATCCGAGATACGAATTGCTTGCAAGTTGAAGGTGATTCACGTCAGATTCAAACTTTTGGTTTACTGTAGGTCAAGTTACTGTTTTGTGAGCTGACCAGCAACAGGATGATTAACCAGGAAGCTCTTTTATTTTAGGAACAATCAGACAGAGTGCGCTGAACATCGTAGACGAAAACGATTTTTCCCTTATTATTCAAGAAGAAAGAAAAATTGTGCATACTGACCACTTCACAGAGTTATAAGTACACAGCTATCTTGACAAATATTTCGTAAAATAATTTGTCTAGCAATTCAATGTTTCTATACACAGACTATGATTACTTTATAGCCTTCAAGATTATCTGTGTTTGACCACAGGCGAACCAAGCGTAGGGGACTGGGGGCGAGACTTCCATCTTATAAGTGTTTGAGTAGGGAATCGAGTAACGTGAAATAACACATTAAATTCTGAAATAAGATAAACGAAACTTACCTGGTGTGTTTATGTGTCCTTGGGCCGTGCGAGTTCGCAATTTCAGCGTTCTCGGGCGAATTTGACGGCCTGGCCGAATTGAATGACGTCATCGACCCTAGCAAAACCCTTAGCCAGAACTACAAAAATGAGTTTATCTCACAGAACTAAGGACAGGCTTTGCTAAATTAAAAACAAAATGTCTTCAAAATATCTCAACAGAAGAAAAAACAAGTCTGTCGATGGGTCACCCTGCGAATGATGAAACATAAGCTAATTGTTTTAGTATATACCACATAAGTTTAATAGCCAACTTCCATATAGCTATTTTATTTCCGACAAAAGTAGGGAAAAATTGGGTTCGCGCGCCATTTTGTTTTACCGGAAGCCGCCAGGAGGTGAATAGTACTTAATATTCCGAGATTGAGGAGCCAATCAGAGCGCGCGAAAAGCACTATTCACTTGTGTGGTATATACTAACACAAATTATTACCCATCAAATATTTCCTCCCGCGCGTGCTTGGTAGAATTTTGACACGTGAACGAGCGGACGTTATCAGCGAATAACCCTTTATTGACAATGGTCGAACACAGTTTTATTTATTTAATCACAAAAGACATTACGAGATGACCACCAAAGAGGACATCAATTCATTGGTCGAAAAAGCCATATTACGGCAGTACCAAAAAGCTTCAGAGTCCCCGCGCCATTATTTGCGCTGCGAGAGGAAAATATTTGAAGGATGATAAAGACAATAAACTACTTTTGGCTACTTTGGACATTATCTGTTCCTCGAAGTTCAACTGTTCGCTACTCGGACCAGATGATATCCTCGGACAATTATCCGTGCATATTTCCTCACCAAAAGTAGTTTGTATAACCTGTGGATATCTGAATGCGTACCAATACAGCGAAACCTCCCTGAAGGACCACCTCCCGAAGCGGCCACATTTAGTCAAGTTACTATTAGTGAAACTCTCGTAAGCAACCACGACCGCCTTTGAGGCTCACCGTTAGAGTTTTTCTATTGTTTTTTGTTTGTTTGTTTTTTGTTGTTTGTTTTTTACCAAACGGTTCTCGCGCCAAAGGTACGTTGAGCCAGAAGAAAAAGCCTCTCAAAATAAAAAATTGTGTTAGGTGTCCCGGATATATATTTTTTTATGTTGTCCCGATCCCGACAAATTCTGCTGTTCTCCCGAAACAGCGTTTGTTAGAGTTGATACCCCCATAAATCTTCATCTGCAACCCGCGTTTTCTCGGCTTGCAAATTAGTTTCCACGGTGGTATTTTCTTTTATTCTTTTTCTACCGCTTGGCCTTCAGCCAAATGTAGCCAACATATTTACTGAAAGCAAGGAACTGCACGACCTTATGGTTTATGTGTTTATTTTGCCGGTCCGTAATCGAGCACACGGGCGTTACATACCTCTTATTGACCGAGCGCGAGTCTGTACGGAGAAGATATTGCCCGAGGTTTTGACCTTACGGACCGAGCGTTTAGAGTCCTTTTATCGCCCCTGGGTGCGGCAGGCGTAAATAGAGTTTTGTTGGCCTTGTAGTCCTATGTTTTTGATAATTGATAAGCAATAGCGGTGACTTATGTTTTTCTTTGTTTCAGTTTAATTTAAAGTGTTTGGACAATTTGCAGCACAGCTAATTGTACTCGCGTCGCACAGGACACTATAAGGGGCTACAGAACGCACTTCACTTCCTCAGAGATGTTTCGCGTTGCGACTGAAGAAGCAATGAACCACTTGGATACAGCGAAGTTATTGTATGAGCTTGGTAGAGGACAGAACAACTTACGGGACTACCGCAAGGCACTGAAATCACACGCAGATGCTTTAGCGATCCGACAGAGGGTGCTAGGGGAACACCCGGATACAGCGAATTCATTGCATGAGCTTGGCCTCGCACAAACGTTTTCAGCTAACTACGGTGATGCACTGCAATCTTTCAAAGAAGCTTCAAGCCTGCGACATAAGTTGTTGGGGGAACACGTTGATACAGCGGAGTCATTGCATTGCCTGGGCACTACACAAGCCGAATTACATGAGTACCATGATGCACTGCAATCTTTCAAAGAAGCTTCAAGCCTGCGGCATAAGTTGTTGGGGGAACACGTTGATACAGCAGAGTCATTGCACTGGTTGGGCAAGACACAATACGAATTACATGAGTACCATGATGCACTGCAATCTTTCAAAGAAGCTTCAAGCCTGCGGCATAAGTTGTTGGGGGAACACGTTGATACAGCGGAGTCATTGCACTGGTTGGGCAATACACAATACGAATTACATGAGTACCATAATGCACTGCAATCTTTCAAAGAAGCTTCAAGCCTGCGGCATAAGTTGTTGGGGGAACACGTTGATACAGCGGAGTCATTGGACTGGCTGGGCGATACACAATACGGATTACATGAGTACCATGATGCACTGCAATCTTTCAAAGAAGCTTCAAGCCTGCGGCATAAGTTGTTGGGGGAACACGTTGATACAGTGGACTCATTGCATTGGCTGGGCAGTACACAGTACGCATTACATGAGTACCATGATGCACTGCAATCTTTCAAAGAAGCTTCAAGCCTGCGGCATAAGTTGTTGGGGGAACACGTTGATACAGCAGAGTCATTGCACTGGTTGGGCAATACACAATACGGATTACATGAGTACCATGATGCACTGCAATCTTTCAAAGAAGCTTCAAGCCTGCGGCATAAGTTGTTGGGGGAACACGTTGATACAGCGGAGTCATTGCACTGGTTGGGCAATACACAATACGAATTACATGAGTACCATAATGCACTGCAATCTTTCAAAGAAGCTTCAAGCCTGCGGCATAAGTTGTTGGGGGAACACGTTGATACAGCAGAGTCATTGCACTGGTTGGGCAATACACAATACGGATTACATGAGTACCATGATGCACTGCAATCTTTCAAAGAAGCTTCAAGCCTGCGGCATAAGTTGTTGGGGGAACACGTTGATACAGCGGAGTCATTGCACTGGTTGGGCAATACACAATACGAATTACATGAGTACCATAATGCACTGCAATCTTTCAAAGAAGCTTCAAGCCTGCGGCATAAGTTGTTGGGCGAACACGTTGATACAGCGGAGTCATTGGACTGGCTGGGCGGTACACAATACGAATTACATGAGTACCATGATGCACTGCAATCTTTCAAAGAAGCTTCAAGCCTGCGGCATAAGTTGTTGGGGGAACACGTTGATACAGCAGAGTCATTGCACTTGCTGGGCTGTACACAATACGAATTACATGAGTACCATAATGCACTGAAATCTTTCAAAGAAGCTTCAAGCCTGCGGCATAAGTTGTTGGGGAAACACGTTGATACAGCGGAGTCATTGTACTGCCTGGGCAGGACACTATACGAATTACGTGAGTACCATGATGCACTGCAATCTTTCAAAGAAGCTTCAAGCCTGTGGTATAAGTTGTTGGGGGAACACGTTTATACAGCGGAGTCATTGCACTGGCTGGGCAAGACACAGTACGCATTAGGTGACTACTTTAGTGCACTGCAATTCTCCAAAGATGCTTCAACGATGCGACAAAAGTTGTTGGGGGAACACGAGGATACAGAAGAGTCGATTTATGAGCTGGGTTGCACTCAAGACAGGTTAGGTGACTTCCAGAGTGTAGTGGCGTCCCGCAAAGAAGCCATAGCGATGCGACAGAAGCTGCCAGGGAAGCACATTGCTACAGCAAAGCCGTCATTTCATCGTTTGAGCCGCACTCAAGATGGCTTAGATGACTCTCAGATTGCACTGGACTCCCACGAGGAAGATGCTGCGATCCGGCAGAAGTTACCGGGAAGAACATCTAATGATAAGCAGCACGGTAAGGACTCCAAATTATGTACTTTCGTTGATAAATTCTATTTAACCCAAACAAGTATAGCTTACTGATAAAACCTCTTTACATTTGGACTCAATTGGGACTCAATCAGAGACGCCCGATTTGAAGAGTCTAAATATGGCACAATATATATGATTACCAGTATTAAAAAAGAGGCCGATATGCAGTACGAGTAAGCGCCGTCGTCACTTGATTGTTTACGTAAATGGTTCGCAATCGGGTTTTGCTTTGCTCCTGATTGGCCAAGATTGCTGTCAAACTTTTTTGGCCTAATTCAAAAGCGTATCGAAGACAAAACCAAAGCAAACACAGAATTACTTTTTTACAGTCATCCGAAAACTGATCTATTGTTATCTCGCCTCGTGCGCAGCTCATGATCGTGCCCTCTTTGTTTGATACCGTATCCCTATTTGTCCCCGAGCTATGTAAGAGTTACTAATCATGACGCTTTTTCTATGCTTAATGTTCGTCAATTAGTCTGTGGAGCAACCTCCGGTAGCTAAGCTTGTAAGTTTGATCATTGCATGTGGATTAGAACCGAGGGAGCACGATCAGTGATTTTCGTAAAACAAAATTCAGATACAAGGCCAAGCAGTTCGACAGACAACTGTAAACGACCCGGATATTGTGTCACTGTATGTCACGCCACAAACACCAATAATCAGTAAACCAACAGTCCCCTTTAAGTTTTGTGTAGACGAGCGCCTATGGAAAAGTCTCGATGACAATCGCTTCTCCATGAAGCCTCCTTTAAGTGGTTAATCTTTGGTATTAATTGGTGTTTCCAGTTCCTCCTGAGATATTTGTTCGTGGCCCGCAAGTTCAGGAAGCTTACAAGAAGGCGCTGAAGAATGGAAAAGTGCAAGTGTACCGTGCCCGTATAATGTTGATTGGCCAGAATCGAGCCGGTAAAACGAGCCTGAAGAAGTATATTCTTGGCGTCCCGTTTAACCCTGACGAACAAAGCACCGATGGAGTGGAGATCGACCTAACCAAATTTGATGTGGATGTGGACCGATCGATAAACTGGCAACGCTCGGAAGTTGGTGATTCTGAACATGCGGCAGACCTTGCGGAAATGGTTGCAAAGGAAGTTGAGAAAAAGAACTTGTCCCATAGCGGCGCAGTTGCACATTTGACGTCAACAAATCTTCCCTTTGAGACGGCGGAAACTGTGCAGGTATCTGTGCACGCTTGTGTGCGCGTCTGTGCGTCGTCTATATCGTTCTTCTCTGACATTCATTGTTGCAGGTATCTGAACACGAGCGTTTAATTTGTCATTTATTGTATGGATTACGTAGTAGGATATCTTGCGTTAAGAGACAGTGATTGGGATCAATAGAACTTTGACAGTGGCGAAAGCCTTTCTCTGATTCCACCTTTTGAAAATGTTGACTTCTAAGTAAAGCTAACACTCAAGCTTTATAGACCGCGTCCCATTCTACTTCAAGAGTCTGAAACAAAGCACACAGCTGCAGCGTCAATCGACAACTTATTGGATGATCTCATTGGCGTAATTTATTGCCATCCACATCCGTTAAATCCTAAAAATGTTAACTAAGGAGCCGATCGCTTTAGTACTAAAGGGCCGCGTTAATATATTCTCATTAATTTATCGTCTGCAGGAGGACAAGAACGATGAAGACAATGGGTTAACAGATGTTGCATTTTCTTCACCACCCTCAACTCTGATGAACCCCTCGCCTGGCAATGTTCGTGATGTGAGCCATGCTACAATGGAGGGTGTCGGTGACTTACAAAGTAAAAAAGAACTACCAAAGTCAAATATCAAAGTTGGCACACCCATTCCGGATGATGTGATGAAGTTGCTTGTTCAGTACCTACAGGGTCTGGGTGTCGGAGAGAATAAAAAAGAAAAGGAGACGATTATCGATGTTTGGGACTTTGCTGGACAGCACTTGTACTACGCCTCTCACTCGGTGTTCTTTTCTCATCGAGCAGTTTACGTTTTAGTGTACGATCTAAGCAAAGACTTAAACGAAAAGGCTGAAGCGTATGCAGTAGCGGGAACAGACAACAGGGTCGACCTTCCCAACCCAAATGATGAAACCAATCTGGATCATTTGTTGTCTTGGCTGGCATCTGTGCATAACATCGGCTCAGCAGATGAGAATGATTCTGGTGGAAAGGTAAACAGAGCAAGCTATCTTCGACCACCTGTCTTCGTCGTAGGTACACATGCAGATCAACCATTTGCAGATCCGAGTGTCATGGAAGCCCAAATACAGGTAAACATAAAAGAGAAATCATATGCAAAGCATGTGATCCCACAATTGTTCAGAGTGGACAACACTGGCTCTAGTGGTGACAGCAGCATTCAGAATCTCAAGAAAGAGATAGACGTGGTCCTGAAAAAAGAGCCATATATGGGTGAGTACGTGCCTGTCAAGTGGTTCAACTTCGAAAAAGTTGTTCGCGCTTTAATTGAAAAGCCAGACGGCCCCGTCGTGAACCACCTTACCGTTTCAGAACTGAGGATATTGGCCAAGGAAGTATGCTTTATTGATGATGATGAAGAAGAAGAAATGAATGCCATATTGGATTTCTATCACAACTTGGGAGTTATCGTCAAGCACGGAAACACGGTTGTGTTGCGGACCCAGTGGTTGATCGATGTATTCAGGAAGATTATCACCGTTTCTCCATTTCATGAACGGGTGAGTGCTAGTAGAATTATTTGTGTTCCGAGGAAGGGCTACTACTTATATAGTAGTACGACGAGGTTCTTTCCCAAAAGGATCTCTTTTTAAGCTTGAGCTGCTTTTAAGCTTAAAAGAGGAAGGGAAAAATTATGTGGGTAATAAAAACAAGGTTGTACCGGGAGGAATTGCGTTGCTTGAGCGCAAAGTGTCTGCTGTTCTTCTATGTGGGTTTCTCTCTAACTTGTGCATGTTGTGACAATTTGTAGTTTTTATAGTATAGCATCCAGGCGTTATTGTTCGGAAACCTTTACGTAATCTGTAATTGCTGTCGTTCATTCTGCATGATTTAATATTACGATTTGTTAGGAGTTAAGAGTTTATCTGCTTCTGTTTTGGTTTACCAGGCTCCGTTAGATTCAAGTTGTTGGAAAGAACTTGAAACGAGTGGAATTCTAAGCATGGCACTGGTAGATCGGGCGTTTGATGAAGTAGGTACGGTACCTCCTTCTAGAGCAGATATCCTGAATATGATGGAGGAGCATGATCTCATCGCCAAGGTTCCTGAGGTGTGCACATCTTCGCCATCGACAGACGCCAAAAGCAAGATCACATACTTTGTTCCATCTCTACTGAAGTCCTCTCCCCGTGGATTGTTTGCCATTAAGCTAAACAAGGGTGATCCCAGTCCACTCTATATCCACTTTCAAGATGGCTTTGTGCCCCATGGCTTTTTCCACCAGATTGTATCACGAGTTATTCACTGGTGCGTTGATCAAGGGTTCAAGCGTCGCCCCAACCTTTTCTGCAGCGGCAGCAGGTTTTTTCTTAAGGGACATGACCTGATACTGATTGCCAGAAAGCGATTCATCAAGATCGTTTTGAAAGGGAGAGCTTCTAGCAAGCCTGGTGTGGCGCCCCAAAGTGCAAACACTGATAATGCCATGGCAAGAAAAGTACTCCACGTCTTGCAAACAACTATGGAGACCTTTAAGCAGGAGAAGGCTTGTCTGCGTCGTATGCGCCACGAGGTGTGCGTTCTGTGCCCTTTTTGTTCTCAAAGAACTGAAGGATGTCAGAAGCACCGAGAAGTAGGGTGTAACCATGACGATTGCATTCATCTACTTCCTGTTCAGCCTGATGACGATCTGATTTGTGATGAGGACTACGACTATACTCCCCTGGAGGTACCTGGACTGGACAAGTGGTTAGACCTCACTCCGACACTGGTGCGTATACAATGGAACCCGCCTTATGGCTACCTCGTTATTACGGTCACTTATTTTTGTCCCGAACAAACGCCCAGTCATATATTTAATCTGAAAACCCAGTTAATCCATCCATCTTGTTAGTACGGCCAACAGCCACTTTTTAAAACCCCAACAACCCCCTTTATGAATTTACCCCGTTTATATTACCACTCCGACGAAATGTGAATGCTAAAAAGACCGACTTTTTAACCGTCTGTTGAAAGTGAACTAGGAAAGCCTCGTTTTGTGTACTACTGTAAGAATTTGTGAAACTTGGTTTCTGTTCATAAAAACAAGTTTGGTTCATCTTAGTTTGGTTAACCAATTTCTTCTGCGCTCCAGATACTCACAAATCTCATTTTCTTTGTTTGTTGCACTTTGCAATTTTCTTTCTTCCTTCAATTACATTACAGTCGGTGTTTTTTTTTTATCGAAATTTGTTTCCGTTTTACAATACAGGGAGAAAATCCAGAAATTTGTGACATGAGCATTGAGGGTAAGAAGTGTTGTTTTCGAATTTTAAGTTGTTTAAAAGATTAGACTAAACTCGTTTACCGTCATAATAATTCGAATAATCTGTTTTGTGCAGCACCATATCTGTTGTTGGGGGGTGGGGGTGTCAAGTGGTAATTTCAATTCTGTCAGTTAGTGTAATTGTTTTGCAATTTTAATTTTGACCAAACTGTTACATGCTCATATCGATTTGTTTTTAAAGAAGATGGCAGCAACTGCGAGCCTCCTTTACCATCCACTGATGACCTCTGGCTGCTTGCGAATGACATTGGGAAAAAGCGGAACCTCGGTCGAGCATTGGGAATAGATGACAAAGAGATCGAACAGATCAAATTGAAGAAGATGAAAATGGAAAGCTGTACATGCACGGGAAGGAAAGATGTACATCTGCAGAACTATGCTGTTTTAAATGCATGGAGGGAAACCAAGTCGAGAGCGGCTACTTTTGAGCTTCTTGCTAAGGCTCTGACTCATGATGATGTCGGCAGGCCGGATCTGGCAAGAAAGTATTGTGATTGGAGATCACCAGAAGGTAAGTTTACGACCACTTTAACAGCAACCCAACAGCTTAAATGTCTGGCCTGTTCTAATCTGAAGAGAGCAAAATAGGACCACGTTTTGCTTTTGCTGAGAAAGGTTTAGGGAAAAACGAGTTCCACGTCTTTGTTTGGACTTTAATTTTGGATATTTTGCGCGTGGTTCTCGGAAAAAGGTCACTGCAGCATTAAGGTACGTTTGCGTACTAGATATGGTTGTAAAAGTATTGGAATACAGAATTTAGAGCTAGTGTTAACTTTTTTATGCTTTAATGGGAGCTTTCCAAATTAACTCCACGACACTGTGGTAATCAATTGGAATTCTTTACTACCGAATCCCTGAACCAGAACGAAACTATCCTGGACCGGCAAAGAAAGAATTTGTTCGTTGATCTTATTGCTTGAGCTTATCTTCGACTCCATGACTACTCCAGCCTGCGCTACATCTAAACTAAATACGTACAAACTACACCTTTTTTCTATTAGGAACTCGAATGTTGAATAAATTTAAAACCCGAGACAACAATTGACAATTATTGTTTACATGTACTTGCGGTTTTGTTCAACTGTATAAGCCACTTTCACAATTATGCGCACTAGGAAATACTACACTTTTTACTACCCACATAAACGAGTATCTGTCATGCAAATATCTCTGCTGAGCTTGGTTTTATGTCCATATAATTCAATTAGAATTACAGATTGAATCAGTTATACACTCTTGCCCGCCAAGTTTTATCATCACGTGACCCGCCAGAACATCTACGCTTTAAGCTGGTGTTACACTGGTCGATTTGCAACGCCGATTTGCTCCAAATCCACGCAACGGTGTTGCAAGTCTTTGAATCGCTTCCAAAAACTTGCAACGCGTTGCAGCACTGCAAACATTGCGAAAAATCGTTCGCAATGCGATGTCAACAATTTTTAGCGCAACATCGTATCGTTGCAAATCGTCGTTGCAAATCGACTAGTGTAACACCACCTTTACAAACTGCGCATGATTGTGAAAGTGGCTTATTTACTTTATCGCATAATTCTTTATCTTCGTCTTAAAAAAAATTGGGGTACCGAAACGCTCTGTTCACTTTACAAGGGATAAAATCTTTAAAACGAAACGGATCAGAAATCTACGATTTCGTTAACATACACCTCCGTTGTGTATGCTTAGAATACTGGGCAGGCAAGTTTTTTTCAGTTTATTCAATAAATCCTGATTAAAGGTCTAATGATATGATTGATTTCTTTTGGGCAGAGCTAGAACCAAAGGAACTGCACAAATTGTCCTGGGAAGTAATTGAATTCTGGGAGAACCTAGCCCATGAGTTGGAAGTCAACAAGAATTTAATTGCAAATATCTTTTTGAACCATACGTACGATTCTCCGGTGAAGAAAGCGCACAAAATGCTGCAGGTCTGGTACGACGATTGTAGTACCTCACCGCGTAGCACATTGGCACGTGCTCTGAGAGAACTGAATCACGGTCGCCTTGCTAATGAGTTGGAGCAAGGAAAGTATACTGCATGAATTGAACAGAATTGACAGATTACACAACTTTCTAAAACATTCAAAACCCATAATTATGAGTACGAAAAATACCAAAGAGACTGACAGTGATATTACTAGAAGAAGAGACAAACACTAGAGAGAGACAAAGGACCAGAAATACGTTTGCATAGGGACATATATAGTAGACTATACGTGAGCCGTGTTCTGATATATTTAGTGTGCTCCAACAGATCTTTACGATCCCTTTGGCACAATTTTACCTTTGGTCAGCTTTTACAGCAATACTGCAGTTGTAGTTACTAGCGCAACTTTCATACATTCAAAGGCCAAAATTGGCGCAAACATATTTCATGAGGGCTGTGAGTTTGTTTTGCATGTGTCCTCGCGTTGTCTCATGAAGAGACAAGCGTACAAAAGCTCACTGTGATGGAATAGACTGATGCAAAACACCCACGTATATATATATATATCAAGCAAGCAGTTGACTCAAGTTCCTCTGTTCCTTTGTCGTGATTTGTAATCTTACAATGGCCCCTTTCTTTTCGCGGCCCCCTTTTTGGCAGTTGAGGGGCCATTGTGGCCCTACAACAGCAAATCCTGGATCCACCACTGAATTCACCTATAAATAAATCTTGTAAATTGAGATTTACTTACTAAAACAAGAGTTTGTGTCAGCTCAAGTCTAATATAGCCTGGATATAGTGAGGATTAGAAAGAGACCATCAAAGTTGCTTCCGCCTCAGCCGGTCAACTATTAGAATCGCAAGTAAAATGAATATGGTTCTTTTTCCTTTCAGGTATTCAATAACGACGTGTAAAAGGAGGTTCTGCTCTGGCTACTGTCTATCTGCTCTTCTCGTCGTTATTTTACCAATTTTGCATATAGATATCCACGAAAAGTGTCGTGCTTAAACTTTGCTGTACAGTGTTATTGGTAGAAACTAAACAGAAGAGTAGACTTGCCAAAAGACCAGTCTCCCAAGGTTACGCGCACACCCAAGCTTGATGGGATGCGAATTCACGCGTGACTGTTGTAGAAAAGGGCTCTAAAATGAAAGAGGGCCGTCCTAACTTTTGTACCATATCACAAATGTAACAGACGAAATGCAGTTAGGAACTACAGGCGATTCAAGTAGAAGTGTACAGTACAAAGGAAATGAGAGCATAATTTGTAATCTGATTTAATACAAATCCTAAAACTTTGATGACCGCACTCCCCGTTTATGCCTGCTGTTGTGAGCGTGTCCGATGTGTTCATATGAGGAGGCAGTTCAGCCCGGTTAACCGAGATCTCGGTGTTTGCGACTGGGATTTCGGTAAACCGGGCTGGCCCATTCCGCATATGAACACATCGGAAATTTGAAAAATGTTTATACGGGGTGACTCCAACCTTGCCTCCTGAGGCTACAATCATGGTCAAAATTGTTGGGACGATTTCAAGTTTACCTCCCCCCCATTCAATGTTGGGTAGTTGAGCATGGTTTGGCTCACAGCTGTACCACGGGCCAACATTGAATGGAGGGGAGGGGCAGGGACTTGAAAAAAAGAAATATGAAATCCCCATGGGTTTTACGGATTTACATTGTGCTCCGGATGTGCGTAAGAGGAGCGTCCAAACGACTTTTGACCATGATTGTAGCTCCGCCCAGGCTTTCAAATACCATCTGGGATCGAAATGGTGACCCTTTCATATACCTGTAGTACAAATTTACTCTCTTGTGATGCCTTTTGGGGGATATATAACCATTAAATCTGTGAGCTGAAAGCCACTTAGGATACTGTGTCCCACACAGAAGACTCGTACCCAGGTCCCTTATGCCTGGGTCGCCAGTGGAGTCTGATCAAGCAATATAATCCCACTTCACTTCTCACTCCTTTTTGTTTTTGTTCAAGTTGTTTCATCCTTCAAACACTTCTGAAAAACGCCTGATAGCTAATTTTCACTGATCTTCGATAACAAAGTCAATTCTCCGAACTCGCTAAATAAACAGAGGCAAATTTGAAAGTGACGCATGCGTAGTGTAGTTGATGACGGACGCTGCTCGGACCCGCGAAATCCGGCAAACATCAACGGTTTCGCTTCGAGTTCGAACTTCCTTCAGGATTTGATGACTTTTAGTAGGATTCCAGCGAATTTGGCATGTTCTGGGCCTGCAGGCTATAAAGATGACCGAAAGAAAGTTTACTACGCTGCGGAAACGCCTCGATCAACTGGGTTATCGGCAGCCATTGGGAATAGAATCTGTGCCTCTTGTCGAGAAACTCTTCAGCGATCTAGTGCATACTACTGAAAGCTTGAAGAATCTCAAGCTGCAGAAGGGTCGACAGGACAAGGAAAAGACTCTTTACCAGGAGAATGTAGAGCCATACAGAAGCGACAATGCGAAGCTTGTGAAAGAGAACAACGACCTGCACTTACAACTGATAAAACTCAGAGAAGATACCGATCATACGATAAGGGATTTAAAAAGCTCCGTTCGTAAACTAGAACACGAGAACGCCGACTTGAAGTTTTTGAATACTCAGTATGTTCACAAGGTCAAAGCATTGGAAAAAGATGCTAAAGCGAAGACGGACAGAATCCAAGAATTACAAGAAAGGAACTTGCACGCTGTTGTCGAAACTCCCGGCGGTCGAAGGAAGCAAATTCCCTTTCGGCGGCAGCGAATGGACATCGATAACACAGTCTCCCCTTCCCGAAACCCGACGGATTCAGTCGGTAGCCCGCAAGACCCGTACGTAGCGGATTTATTGAGTGTTGCCGATACGAGGATCGAGGAATTACAAACCCAGGTTTCGGCGCTTGAGCAAGAGAAAGACAGCTCAGAGAGACGCAACAAGAGTCTTCGAAAGCAGGTACGTTTTAAAAACACAATTATGGGTGCACTTCCGGAAGAAATCGCCAATATCACAAAATACGAGTTTGTTTATATCTTGACTTTATCTGAATGGCTTTTGACACGGTAACTTTTGGAGATTTTTGTGTTGTACTCAATCATGTAAAAAGTACAAATCCCTAAAACCCTACAAGTGTATCGTGTTTCAGCTTTTCGGTTTTTTTTTTTTATGAATGAGATGTAAATAGATATCACATTCATGAGGCAGTCTTTCACGTCACCTGTAGTTTAGTTTACACTTACAAATTGCTTCCAATTAATTTTACCTATAATTTATTCAGTATTATTAAGTAAAGAACCTATTGCAATCATCTGTTATATTTGCATTTTGATTTCAAAATAGTTTTTATCTGATAACAGATCCACATTTACATATATTCACATCAGCATTTACGTGTTGAAAAGGGGAGACGCGTAGAGATGATCATAAAATAATGTATAATGATACTGCCGGTGTTTGATATCCATGAGGGACTGTGTCAATCTCACTCAACCTGTTTAATTACAACTGGTTGCTATGGGTACTTGTCCCTGAATTTATTTACCAAGGAAATGAATATTTTGGATGTTTGCTTTCATAAATGAGAATTATTGACTGAAAACTTTTCAGAGTTCTTATCTTGATAAATTAGCTGCAGCTTTTTAATTTTATTTGGTCTTCTTGATTTGCAACAGGTGTTTTTTGATTGTTCCCAAGCATTTTAAAGTTTTACTACATTGAAAAAAGGAGAAGAGAAACAGTGCTCGAAATTAGCGGTCGTCCGAGACGACTAAAAGTTCACTCGGACGACTGGTTTTCTGCCAAATTGATAGTCTGGTCGTCCAGGAGAAAACCCACCGGGCAAACTAATTTGTGTATCTGGACAACCTGGACTTTTTTTTTAATTTCGAGCACTGGAGATAGGAATGCAATGGATAAGAAATCACTGGTCAGCCCTAAGCTGGCTTAGTCGGTTTGATTATACATACTAAAACATTTTTATGCATATGAATTTACATAATCTAGCAATGCTAGAATGAATACCTGATAACTTTGTAGTCAGTCATTAGAAAGAAACATATGTGACAGCTAAGCTCAAGGCTTATGTAATTAGCAGAGTCATCGTGTTCCTTTTAAATTTATACAGTGTTAAATTGATGCAACAGCACAGTGTATATATATTTTACATATACAGTATAATAATGATATACTATATACACTCTGGTTGTGATACAGAGATTTCCACCACTGAGAAGTGTCGCATCTGAACACATAAAAATACATTATTTTTATGTGTGTTGATATCAGCCAAGCAGTGATCTTGCATGTTTTTGCATTTCTTAGTGGCGGAAATCTCTGTATCACACCAGAGTTTACAAAAGAAACATAATACATGGATGCTTGAAGATATGAAATTTATTTTCTCGTGTTCATCTTGATATCTCACTTATTTGCTTCACTCACTTGTGAGATATAGAGATGAACACTCGAAGATAAATTTCATATCTCTGTGCACCCCTGTATTATTCTCTATTTATGCAACAGTACAGGTTTTAGTTAGTGGTGCTATGTCCTTCTCTGGTCATCATTCATTGTAGGTGGAAACTCGTGATAAAGAAATCCAAAGACTCAATAAGCAACTGGAGGGAGGTCGTCCCATGGACGCTGTCCTAAGAGACACTAAAAGAGAAACTAGTGACCGGGTGGTAGCACATCTTAATGTCCAGGTATCTTTAAATTTATCAAGAATCTGAGTGTGCAATAGTCTTTTAAATAATGTTCTTTTGTGATATGCTCATTGTATGAGCATGATTGCATATTACACATGTAACGGACCGAGGCCAGTGCGCTCTGGCCTTTCACCGGAGCCTTAAAGCCGAAGAACAACTACGAAACGCAGCTCAGACACGAGTGAAGCAGAACGTTTATTAATTGTGAAACCCGAGCTTATATGGGGATCAGTGACAGTCAACTACGTCACATCCGACAGTAGCCAGGTACATGTGTTGTGCAGCACTGAAAACGAACCATATGGGGTTTCTCTCGACACGACCGGTACAAATCATAACAACATTTCCTAATGACTGCAATACAGCAGAAGAGGGTAAATTCTGACAAACTACAAGTTCGTTACACACAGTTACGTGACTGTACATGTAATTTGTTTTTGTGACATTTCTACCTTATCTCCATATTTAGTAACTAAAAACAGCTCATGTGATACAATCCTAAGATAACTGTGTATTCTCTGTGACCAGGTCGATTATCTTCAGCAAGCCAACCGTGATTTAGAAAAGCGATTAAAAGACACCTTAGATAAACAAATAGAAGAAGCCCAACGGGCCAGTGAACTGGAGGAGAGCAATGCAAAGCTGCTGCTTGAAGTTAAAGATATTGATAGAATGTCCAGACAACTGGAGGAGGAAAAGCACAGAAATGCAAGTGTTGCCAAGTCTGAACTGGCTCAGAATAAGGTGAGTCCAAGTAGTGTAGCCATACAAATATATGATTAGCGTTAGGAGAATTGATAGTCTGAACAACTTGAACCCAAGCAAGAGATTGCCTAATTCTCCCAACCTGCCCTGACCAAAAATGTATGAGTAGTGTTAGGAGAATTGATAGTCTGACCAGCATGAGCCCAAGCAAGAGATCACCTAATTCTCCCAACCTGCTCTGAACAAAAAGGGTGAGTACTCTTAGGAGAATTGATAGTCTGACCAGCATGTATGAGTAGTGTTAGGAGAATTGATGGTCTGACCAGTTTGAACCCAAGCAAGTGGTCACCTGTTTTTTCCACATACTGGCTGTGTACTAAAAAGAGAAGTGTGCCCCAAGTACGTAACACCATTGTTTTATTATATATTGTATTGTGAGAGACTAAAGGAGAAATTGAAGTTGCTCACTCAGGAAGTGAAGTCCATGAGACAGCAGGGTAAAAACGTCTACTTTATATGAAACTAAATATAAATTACATATTTGCTGTGTCGTATCAGGCGGAGATTAAAAATCTTCAGATTGAAGGAGAAGAGGCAAGGGAGCAGCTGCTGGAAGCAAGGCAGGTGAGTCAGAAGAACGACAACTGTTGCTCATCTGGCTACCATTGCAGTACTATAGGGGGAATTTCAGAGCTCCTTTGCACATTTTGACTTTCTGACTTTTACTGTTGTTTTACTGTTGAGCCTTCACTGTTGCACTGGTTATTCACTAGGAACGCCAGACGCTGATGGAAGACAATGAGCGGCTGGCGGTGCTGGTGGAAAACGCTGAGCGAGACGTTAAACTTGTGACGGAGCTGTTGGACAAATCGGAGAAGGAAAGAAAACGTCTGTCAGAGAAGAACGCTGTCTTGACGATGAACGGTGTGTCTTGATTCAGTTGTTTTGTCTTCATGTGTAGGCTTGATACTCTACACACTCAAAACATTTGGATACTGGGCACGCATATGTGGCCGATGACAAAATCACAAATCAAAATTACCAGATCGAAAACAAAAGCACCAAAAACACAACTAAACGTACAATGTACCTGTTCTGAAACTTGTGTTTTCAGAATTGCAAAACTTTATGATCTATATCAAGGATGTATTGTTTTATCTATGGCGTGTATGAAGAGCGTGGCAAAACGTGGACACTGTTGCAGCAACGCTGTGGCCTTCGACTGTCTCCAGGCTGGCAAAACGTGCGGCAACATTGTTGCGCTCTGCGCGGACACAAAAAAACGTTTCCACTGAGGTTTTTTAGAAACACACAAATTTTGTGTCCGCAACAAATGTTTCGCGCGTGGCAATACGGTGCAGCATTTGGGAAACATGCGCATTAACTATGTTGCCGCCGCAACGTGTCCTCGTTTTTCCAGGCGTTAAGAGTTTTCTTATTTTTCCGCTTTAGAAAGAGGACTGGTAATGGACCTGGAGAGACTGAAGTTGACAAAAACGGTGAAGAGCAAGAAAGGGCGTGACAAGGTGACGTGTTCAGTTGTTAAGCAGTGTGGCAACGTTAACCTGGTAAAATTTTCATCTCTTCATCACTCAAGCCCAGATCAACAACTTTTTTTTGTGCGTAATAGCTGGACAACTAACAAATAAGGCGCAGAGTTGGTTGAAGAGTAGACTGGGTTTTAGTTTGCCCATGCCGGTATAAATAATGCACAGAAGCACAATCACGCCTTCGACGTTGTCTACAACTGGTTTGGAAATATTGATGAATACGATCAGTGATTGGTTTTGCAGTCCTGAGCTTTGACCTGGCCGTATTTGTATAGAACTTTGGCATTTTCAAGTTTCAGACAGAGAGAGAGAGAGAGAGAGAGAGGGGGGGGGGGGGGGGGGGGGGGGGGGACCATGAAAACATCGGGAAGATAGTCTAGAGCCGCACGTTTCGCTCCTCTGACTTGATCTTGAGAGTGGAGAGATCACGTCTATGAATTCTCTCGGAGCTGCACTTGTGTGTCGAAAAACCACCGTTATGAGGGTTTGAGACTTGCTTCTTTTATTAAAGAGAAGTTACGTGTGCGGCAATCTTTGGTGTCAATTTTTTTTATTCTTCCTTGGTGCTTTTATTAATTGTATTTTTCTTGTCTTTTGAGCAGTCTCCCTCTAGAATGGAGACTTTGGTGAAGACTTTGGAGAAGGAACGAGATTATTACAAAGGCGAGTGTGAGGCGCTACAGGACATGATGAGGAAGCGGCTCACGGCCATGGGTTCTCCGTCGACGAGACGGAAAGGCAAAGGAAAGGGGAAGGTAATTAGACGCAGATGTAGACAGACAGGCACGGTAGTTAGCGGTTTATAATCATAAAATTCTCACTCACCCGCCACTCAAACAGGCACTCTTGCGCGTCCACTCATTTGCTTGTTTATCAATCATACTCACCCACACAGGTGTTTTTTTTTTTTCTGTCACGTTATAACTGCTGGAAGAGAATAAGCTCACACTCCGAATCTCTTTATGGAAAAATCCGCGTTTTGATCTCTGTTCCTGCTTCTTTCTTTGTCTTTTTGTACATGTTTGTTCATTTCGCTCAGTCTAGTCTCTCTCTCTCTCTCATCCAAAGGCACTAACTTTATCACTCACTGTTTGTTTGTCTCCCCATATAGTCGCAGTCTCAATGCTCACTTAGTTACTCTGTTTACCAGCCTCGTTTGTCTCTTCATAGTCGCAGGCTCATCTTGAGGGCATGCTTCAACTTATGGAAGAAGAGAGGAACTTCTACAAGAGAGAGTGCGAACTGCTGAGGAATATCAAAGGGAAAGGGGCGATGCTGTCACCTCCAACACGAGAATTGGTGAGATGCACGGCTTGTTCTGCGTTTGATCTAAAACTGCGGTGTCTAGCCACTCAACTACGGCCGTATGATAAGCAGAACAATGATATTGTTAATGGTGATGATGATGATGATCGTAAAATGACGATTAATTTGATGATGACGACGATGGTGATGATAGTAACGATGGCGATTATGAGGACGATTATGTTGATGATGATGCTGATTATGATGATGATGGTGATGATGATGATGACGATTATGATGATAATGATAATGATGATGACGATAGTTTTCTGTTGTTCGCTCAGGTGTCTAGAGACAGTCCAAGTGAAGCAAATCGTCTGAGACGAGAGCGTGATGAGTTACAGAGTATGGTGGAGAAATTTGAGAAACACCTCACAGAGGTACGAGTGAATAAGATAAGAACCAGTTCCACCTTCTGCTGTCCTTCAGGTTTGTGAAGTCAATCGATTCACTTTATTTCTGCTCAACAGATCCAGATTAACGTGAAGACGCTAACGCAAGACAGAGATAATGTTCAACTTCTGTATGAGCAGGTGAGATGATTCATAAAAACCCGTGCCGCTTGTATTGAAGGATCTGTATAAACCGATGAAGAACTAGCGTTCAAAACGTGAGCCAACACAATCATCCACACACACCTTCAGGTTGCTACATTTTACCACAGCACGGGCGGGCAGCAAGCCATGGGCGCTATTTTTTGACCATCGGTCTTTCCGAAATTTTCGAAGAAAGGCGGCAATCTCGAGATGTCCTTATTTCTGAAAAACATTTCGGTCCATTTCCAGAATTTTTTATTTTCTTGGTCGAATGGGACGCGCCACAGTTTCCACTGTTTTCAGTCAAATCTGTTTGCTTCACATTTCAGCCCTTATCTTTAATGGCGAGAGTTGTTTTCAGTCTTCCGTAATAACAGTGCTGTTCCTCTTCCCAGGCCACTGACGAGATCCAAAGACTGCGTCGACAAGTTTCGCGGGCGCGCTCGCCGTCTCCTTCCCGGGCTGCCTCGGCTGTGCTCGTGCGCGTGGAGACTGAGAGAGACTCGGCAGTAGCGGATCTGCGGCGCGCCACAAACCAAATAGATAGCTTAGAGGACAAGTTCAAGGTACGGTTAGGGTCGATCACTTTGCTTGAAATCCTTATATGAAACAACTTTTCCTTTCCTTTCTAGCTCCCTTTTTCTCCACCCCTCCTCGTGACTACACTCACACGTCATGACTGCGAGAAGTGAATACGTTATACACTCTAGAAACATCTGGCGGGGAAGAATCTCTTCACTTAACTGTCACGTAATGATTGTCACATAATGACTGTCACGTAATGTCTACGGGAAGAGAAAACGTTCTAAACTCTCGAGGCATATGACAAGAAAGAACTGATCCGAATCTCTTCACGTAATGAGTGTCATGTAATGAGTGTCACGCAATGATTGTCACATAATGACTGTCATGTAATGGATACGGAAGATAATTAAGTTAACACTCTAGAGGCATTGGCGATGAAGAATCCCAATCTCTTCATGGAAAAATCCGCGTTTTGATCGCTTTTCGTGTTTGTCTGTTCATTTGGCCTCTTTATCTCCCTCCCGTTTTTCCCTTGTTATGCATCGATCAATTCCAGCTGTTACAATCACCCTCCCCCCCCCCCATCTCCGGGCCGAACCCCGGGGATTTAAAAAAAAAAATCGTGGGACTACAAATTCCCCGCCCCCGGGCCACCAGAAATTACAAATTCCCCGCCCCCAGGCAAAAGAAACGGGAATCGGTTGTCGAAGTGATGACTTGCCTTGGAGTTCGAACACTGTGCCGTGTCGGTTTTGTGTCCATTTTTAGTTACACCTCTTCACTTTGAAATATATTTTTTCGTTTTTGCAAATGCACTAGTCGGTGAAAGTGCGGACTGATTTAGACGAGTTCTCCTTTTGGCGGCCATCTTGGATTTTTACGTTCAATCATTCACTCCCGGGGCAACACGTTTGTTGCACAAATTCTCCGCCCCCGGGACATAGGGCCTGAAAAATCCCCGGGGTATTCCCGGGGGGGGGGGGGGGGGGGGATGGTAACAGCTGGAATTGATCGATGCATTAGTCTCTCTTTCTTACATTATGTGCATGTATTTGACTCTTATTGTTTGTGGACAGGCCGCACGAGAAAGCCAACTTCAAGAACGCCGTCGATACGAAGAAAAAGCGTCCAATCTTGAAATGATGCTAGAAAAGGTGGGCCAACTGTTGTGAAATGAATTTCTATCTTACAAAACTGGAAACGATTTTTATCTACGTACGAAATATAAGCGTGTTGTGATAGCACCAGTCCATTTTCGAGATGCCTGTTGCCTCCTTTTCAAAACCAGGTCTAATTTGACACCTTTCGTAATGAACGAGTTTGATTTGCATAAAATGAACTAATTTTCATAACAGAGGTTTCGCAGTTGGCCTCGTCATGAAACAGAGGCCACAGGCATCTCGGAAGTGGCCTATTGAACTGACCCCTGATGCTAACCCGTGGTTTGTATGCTATTGATACTCAAGTCCACTGTTCCCTTTTTTGATACACCATTTAGCCTTTCAAAGTTTTCAACGTTTTCTGCTCTGAGCTTTTACTGCTTTTTGTATTCACCAGGTCGAGGGGGACCGGAACGAGCTTCACTCCCGCGTGACGTCACTACGGAGTATGGTATCGAACCTGGAGGACCAATTAAAACAGACCACGGCCAAGCTGTCAATCACGAAAGACACGGTTTTGGAGCAGGAAGTGACCGTGAACAAAGTCCAGCTCCACATGGAACAGGCGGAACGCTCGGCTGAAGATCTACAGAGAAGACTCAACCGAAAAGCCGGCGAGCTGCAGGCAGCAGAGGAGAAGAACATTCAACTCGAGAAGAGAGCTGGTATGGATACAGATTCTCTTGACCATCACACAATGATTGGGGGAGTCTTGAGAATTTAAGACCAATCTAGCAGGGGAAATTCACTTAGTGAGTACGTGTTAAGATCAGGCTAATCCTGGGGCAGTCTGATCTTTTTTGTCCTCTTGTAACGGTTTCATTCCCAAATCTCAGAACACAAATTCTTCCAACCCGGGAGGGGAAATGTATAAGTGATGTAGTGAGAATTGATAGCTTCATCAGTTTCATCTGAGTAAGGTATCAAAAGCCAAGTTCTCCATACTGTATGATACATCTTTGGTGAGAAACTGAAGGAGAACATTGAAGTTGATCACTCAAGGGTTTCGCTGAAAACACGACTTCCATGGTACATTTTGAGTGAATAAGTTTTTTAGTCTGTGATCAAAACCCTGGGTCATCTCATTGAGCTTTGAACATCCGGGTCCAGCGAAGTATTCGAATATAAAAACAACAACAACAACAACAACAACAACAAACAAAAAACATAGACCTGGACCCTGTTTTTCACGAGCTGTAGATGCCGGGGGGGGGGGGGGGGGGAGTACTTCTCAAACTTTTGGGTGGGACTGTGCCGCCCAGGACTGAAAACCCTTACCCTATTTCAGACCAAAATGCGCAATTTTCAACCCTATTTCAGACCAAATATCAAAATCTCCGACCTTATTTCAGACTAAAATGCTAAAATCGATACCCTATTTCAGACTGAAAATGTTAAATTCTTCGTTCCGTCGTTTTGTACTTCATTTGGTATTTTTGTTTCGCCAGATAAACTGGAAATGAAGGCTCATTCTAATTCTATCTTTTGTTGTTGTCTTTTAATTGGGGTTATTGTTTTGCCAGACGAGCTGGAGAGGAAGACGGCGGAGCAGAGGGACGAGCTCGCTGAGCTCCGCGCCACTCTCAAGACGCTGGACCGAGACAGAGACGATCTGCAGGCTGAGGTCGACGAGAAGACGGAGGAAATCTTGAATTTGGAAACGAAACGAATACAGCTGGTAAGGGATACAAGTGTGTTGGGGACACGCACTAGAAAACGAAACATATCTTGAGTTTGGAAACGAAACGACTAAAACAGGGGCCAATAAAGATTTACACGTGTATTTTACAAGTTGGGCCATTATTCAAACACCACTAAATGAACTCTACTCCAGCTCAGTCTGCACAATGTTACAGACACAGGTCAGAGTGCACGCCCATAACAATATTTGGCCATTGTATTAGATTAAAGTGTGTTTTATCGTGAGGAAAAATTGGTCCAACTTGTAAAATACACTTGTAAATGCTTTATTGGTAAAGGATACCAGTGTGTTGAGGACACGCACGCACGACACAGGTTGCGCCAAACTGTTTAGTTAATATTAACTGAGGCCTTGTACACACTTGTCCAGAATTTTTTGAAAACGGGGTGTATTTTTTGTTTGTTTGTGTGTTTGTGTGTTTTCGTTTTGGCACACAGTGCCGCACTTTCATATTGTGCACGACCAAGAATGAAAACGAGTAGTGTGGACGGAGAAATTTTCGTAAACAGACAAAAGAAATTACGTTTTCAAAAAATGCTAGAAGAACGGCGACTTCTTCGTAGTTTGATAGAAACTCGCAGACAAATTCTTCGGCGATAAAACACCGTTTGCACCTGAGAAGCCGCGTAAATGTCGATAATATTGTTGTTTAAAAAGTCACATATATGGCCGGAGCCATAAAACTCTTATATATACAGTGTCGTTTGCTAAATTTACCCAGCGTCTCAAAGAAGTTTAAAGGGAAAATATGAAAGTTTTAGTGGAAAATACAGCAAAGCTACAGAATACTACCCACAGCTCATTCATCGGTAGATGTTTTGTTGCGAGCCAATTTCTACAATGCGTTCCGACTTATGACCCGGTATTGTTTCAGTACTTCAGAATATCAAGGAAACTTCAAGAGTAAGTTTTACCGTTAGCTTACTCGCGTTTTTGAGTGAATAAATGGTTGAAATTACCTTGCTATTTAACATAAAGTTAATTTCTAAGTTATCCAGTTTTTTTAATTGGACTAAGGCGATTGGACGAGCGGATTTTCAATTTGTTATTTGCGGAAGTTTATCTGGCAGATCTTGTAACTTTGGGCTTTGTCGATTTTCATGCAAATGACCACCACACAATGAACAGTCGATTCCGTGTGACGGCTTTATTTATCTTCTTGAACAAACAACGCCAGAAGCTATAACAGACGGTGCTAAATCCCTCGAGGAAGATTAAGATTGTCGACAATTTGGAGGCTTCCTGACCGTGCGGCGAAGCTTGTGTTGCGGCGTCGGCACAATAGAAAACGCATAAGCTTGGGGAAGGCTTTATTTCGTCTTTTTGCATTTTGCACGAACATTCGGGTTGTTTTTTTTTTGTCGTCGCTATGGCCTGGGTTGCTGCGCATCATACGCTGGATTATCTCAAAACCTATCTCGAAGATAGTCCGGTGAGTTCTCACTATCAAACAAACTGGATTCGTTTTAGATCAGGAAGAGCAGGTCCCAGTTCTTAAATGACGACGTTTTGGTCCCATTTGAAGTTTTGTGTTGCTGTCGTTGTTGTCATTTATAGAAATGGTGGGAGTTTATTGGTATTTTCCAGAAGCCGACTGCCTGCTCGGTGTTTTATTACACAAAAACCTGCAGGCATTATGCTATTCAAACCAAAACAAGCTTTCGTGAGATTTCCGGAACGCGTCTCCAGCAGTCGGAAAGTGTTCGGGCAGGACGAGCTTAGTTTCGGTCCGGAAATACGTCGCGTGCTGTACATTGGACTGAAATCTGGGTTTTTTTCCAGGAAAAGGCAGAAAAAGAGCTACAACTGAATATGGAGGACTTAGAAGCTCAGTTTGGGTAAGGAAATATGCATTGTTTGGATTGATTATTACGCGGTTCGTAGTTGTTATTATTATAGCTACTTTTGGCAAATATTTGGAACCTAGTAATTTGAACAGTATATTGGTTGTGATTGTCTGGGTGAGTATTTTGTTCTTGGTGACTGACGTTTTGACTACCTAAGCGGAAGTCATCTTCAGGTGAATAGACTCCTTAGTATGCGAAACGCCATGGAAAATGGCCGAGCTGACATGTCGTAAGAGCGAAAAGTATACATCTGAGGATTTTCACAGCGCGATCACTGATGTCCTACTGTCGTTAAGTTTTGCCCCTTTTTCACAGTCATACAGTGGAGCAGGGCGGCCTCAAGGAGAGAGAAATCAAAAGCTTGAGAAGACAACTGGACTCAAGAGACGAGGAGCTGGCAGAAATGACGCGAGGCAGAGAAGTCGCACTCAAGGAGAACAGGAGGCTGCAGGCAGACCTCAACACCATGACTGAAGAAAACCAGGTACACTGTCGATCTGCTGTAGATAGCGCCTTGTTTCCTCTTTTCTTTTTTACTCTTTCCTGTTCTCCATAGCTTCCATGCAAATCGACGCATGTCAATGCAAGTTTCAAACTTTTTGATCCGGCTTTATTCAGTTATGCTTTTGTGACTTTTTAATGTTTTCTTTTGTCATGTGAACATCTTTCCTTCGCTTTTGTTACATCCTTTCTTTACTGTAACTCGAGAAAGAATCGCGCTTGCTGTAAATTGTCTCAACATATTTTAACATCTGTCAACTGTCTAAATTCACCAGGCGATCCACGTACAGCTGCAAGAAGCCCTGGAAGAGCAGGAAAATTTGAAGATTCAAATCTCGGAGTATGCCAGGCAGGTTGCCAGGGTGGAAGAGTTACTGGCGCAGAAGGTATCGCCCACTTTTGTATCCATGTGTGTTAAGTTTGTACCTAAATAAGCCCCCCCCCCACCCTTATCGTAAACACAAAAGTTCCCCCCCCCCCCCCCCCCCCCGTAAGAGATTGTTTGAGTCTGTCTGGCAACAAGGGATTGTTTGAATCCTGTGGACCGGTTGTCTCAAAACATAGCGGGGACGTTTTTGTGTGGGCAAAAGCTTCTCATTTTTAGACTTGAAAAAACAACAAAGTTTTGACTTAATCCAACGTTAGTTTAACCGTGTTATACAACAAACTTCCCCGCTGTGTTTTGAGCGACAAAAAAAAAAAAAAAAAAAAAAATTTGAACAACCGGATTCTGATTATGAATCCATCATTATCCGTCAGGATCAAGAGAAAGAGGACTTACTCGAACAGTACCGCGCGTTGAGTTCTGAGACCGAGAGACTGGTGACTGATGCCAAGCAATCAGCGGGACAAGTGAACAACTACCGCGTGGAGATGAGACAGCGAGACCAGACGGAGAGAGAGCTGCAGGACAGGGTCAGAAGACTGGAGAGCGAGATAGACCAGGTTTGAGAACAAGGATTATCCAACACTAACTAAATTAAGAAAACACCCACTCCCTAGAGGTGTGACCACTCAAATGAAAGCTCCCAATGAGTACATTTTAATAGCAGTGTGCATTTTCATCTCCTGATTTGGTAAATTAAACCTAAATATGTTACCACTCAAATGAAAGCTCTCAATGAGTACATTTTAATAGCAGTGTGCACCTCCAACTCTTGAACTGTCAAATAAAATCTAAAAATGTGACCACTCAAATGAAAGCTCTCAGTGAGTACATTTAAAATAGCAGTGTTCACTTCCATCTCCTGATTTGGTAAATGAAACCTAAATGTGTTACCACTCAAATGAAAGCAGCTCTCTGAGAAGTTATTGCCTGCACGGCACTTCACATGCAGTAAAACATGCTCCCTAAACTAACCAGCATGGCACTCGATAAACTAAACATAAAAAACGCTAACAACAGTATCAGGAAAACACCAGTTTTGGGTCTAAAATCAGTCAACGCAAATAAAGAGTACATCTGTCTAATAAAAAAGTTTATTTTATAGAACATAAGTTTTCTAGATAAGCCTCGTGCTTTTAGAACAAATGTTAGAAATAGATATTGTTTAAATAAAAAATAAAGAGTATTGAAGGCTACATCTGATAAACTAAACGTAAACAATTTTCACCCATCTCAAAGGACTTGTGTCTTCTCTTGCGCTATTGTAGGTTTGCATTACTTCGCCACAGGAAAACGACAAATTGCTAATAACCAGGACGTCACACCTGAGGTCTCCACCACAAGTTAAAAGACACTCGTACAGGAAGAGGTTTTAGACCTGCTTCCCACGCTAATATATTTTGTTTAGCTTAAATGTAATCCTATCTTAAGCTATGAAGAGACTATAATCGTTGCATTACTATTTTTTTGGACCTCTATTCTAAACGAAGTGCCATCAAATCAAAACCTTACTTACTTACTTACTTACTTACTTACTTACTTACTTACTTACTTAAAAACCTTAAAATCTTACTGAGTATTGTTGGTTATCGACATCTATTCTGCACATTTTAAAGCAACACAAATGGCTGACAATTAAGTCATTTTAGGAACTAAAAGTGTCATGCCATTTCCACAGGAGAAATGGACAAATTTGACAAAATCTTATACAATGTACTCTTCATTGTATAAATTCGTAGTCAAAATTACCTCATCACGCAGACGTTGAAGAAGCAACAGTTTGCATTTGAGGGTTCCTTTCATTATTGTTTTCCTTTCGTAACATTGGTCAATACGATAACTATTCACTATTTACTACTCACTATAAATGAGAAAATATAATCCATTGCTGCAGAAAGCCTAAACTAAACATTTGTTAATATTTTAAACCAGAGAAATAGAATGTATTATTGTACAATCAGAGCAAATATATTCAGCTGCAGGTCCGGTCAAGTAAAGATAAAGTTTATTTCTCAAGTCTAAAAGCAAATATTAGTAAACTTGAACTATAAAGAAATGTTGAATTCAATTCGTAGTTAGAAAGACAATCCTACGCTATGTCGGAGTTCGTTCCGTCCCTACTATGTGCCATTAAGAGTACTTTCCGCACATTTGTTCAACGTAGGGTCGCAACTATTTATAAACTATTGTTTATGAAACGTGTAAAACTTATAACCACTGTATTTGTAAACCTACAAAGTCATATTTTAAGCACCTTAAATTCGTGTATAAAACTTATAAAGTTATTAAACTATATATATCACTGTTTACATTTTGTGTGTTTTACAGGCATAAAATATTGCAATGTATGTCTATGATCTCAGACTTATAGCGCTGGTTGCAAGAAAATCGTTAATGTTAAAACGGGTCGATGCATGTGTCATTTCTTTTATGGAATCTGTCAAAGGACCTTAAGATCCAAATATGAGTCCCGTTTACACTCACTCATATATAAGGAACCACGGATCGAAAGTGTTTTGTGTTTGACTTACATTCGACATTTCTGTTCTTGTAGTACATTGCATCACAGCAGGCTTATGAGCTGCAAGTGTCCAATTTGACGAGATCGCTGGCGCAGATGGAGGAACGGATGCGACAGTCAAACGAAGATCGGGTACTGTTTGAGATCCAACGGACACAAATTCTTAAATTATTAAAACTGGTTAAAATCTCAGGATACTAAATATGTGTGCGAAACAACACAGGCTGGAAAAATGTGTGGAAAAAGGCTGCGGTATATGACTGACCGTTTGTTGTAGGATAAGGGCTTTAACTCGCGAAACTTTAGTCTCGCTTTTGTGCAGTTGAAAATGATGGTGGTACGGCCAAAACCAATTTAGTTGGTTTGTGTGCTCAAGTATTTAGTTTGTTGCTGTCATTTAAAAATTTAATATTTCTATTGCGCATTTATCTATGAAAATAATCAAATCTTTTTTGTTTCCTCTGCTGCTATAACGTTGTTGTTGTTGTCAGATTTTCAAATTCTCATGATTTAAGAAATCATCAGTTGGCCAATTGGAGTCAAACCGTGATCTCGTGATTGTAACTGTATTTGTCTTCCACGGTTGGTTTGCGTCACAGGAGAGCCTCTTGCAGGACCTGGCAGCCGTGAGGGATCTGTGTATGAAACTCGACCACAATCGGGAGTCGCTCTCTCGCCAGTTGACGGCAAAATCTCTCGATCAGGAACAGGTGGGTTTGGTCCCTAACACGTGTTTTGTCACGTGGTCAGACTAACTGCAACAGACAATTTTTTTGTTCCTCTTTCTGCGATCTTAAGAACGAATGTGTCAGTAAATGTGGTACTAGAACATTGAAGGCGTAACTGAGTGCCACGATGCAGTATCGACCGGCCGATCAGTGTGATGTTACCAAAGTGCATTGAGTATTTATGAGCTACACTTTGGGATTTGTGCTACACCAAATATGGTATTGATCATACTGTTCTTTCCTGACAGCTCCGCGAGCTTCTTGAGGACGCAAAATCTGAAACAGACACGTTGCGGAAGCAGGTAATTTATCTGTTGTATCAACTGTTGATGCTGATTTTTTTATGTTGTTGTTGTTGTTGTTTTTGCTACTGTGTTTAAAGGGGAGTACTCCTTAAAATTTTGGGTGGGAGTGTGCCGCCCAGGACTGAAAACCCTTACCCTATTTCAGACCAAAAATTGCGCCGGATTTTCGACCCTATTTCAGACCAAAATGTGTAATTTTCGACCCTATTTCAGACCAAATATTAAAACCTCCTACCCTATTCCAGACCAAAAGGTTAAACTCGATACCCTATTTCAGACTAAAATGCTGATACCCTTTGGGGCGGAACATACATGTGGCTCATATATGGGAGTACCCCCCGGGGAGCCAGTGCTGATACTTTCCCTTTATTCCCAGCTCCTACAGAGATTGTTGAGAATTAGAAGCTCCTATCGCTTCTTTACTACTCTATCTTTCTCTGTCCCTGTCTCTACCCGTTGCCTCTGTCTTTATGCGAGTCTCTTTATTTCGTCGTTCATTTATTTGTAACAATCATCTCTCTCTCCAGCTTGTTAGTTGTGGTACTGATAGACGATCGTTTTCAGGTATTCAACGAAAGAGAAAATATTAGAAGTCTGGAAGGAATTGTCGCCAAACACAGGGAAAAGGTGAAAATGCCACTGTGCACACTCTTGTCTGCTGCACTCGCTATGAAGCTAAGCATTTTCTAAAGTTAACGGATTTTGTTTCCTAATTTACGCTTTTTGTCAATTGCAGGAATACAGAGGCAAAAAATCTCTTGAAAACACTCTTGAGGAAGTAGACAAGCTGCGTGACAGACTAGCACAGACTGATCAAGAAAAGTAAGAAACCTTGCCGTGTCACTTTTTATCTTTTTTGTTGGCTGAAAAAATAATCTCAATAAATTGTACATCTTATATTTACAAAGAGGTGTCCTGTGTTTTCCCCTTAGAAACTTCCAGAGACAAGAAGTGGATTCTTTGAAGAAAGCTTCTCAACAGCTGGAATCTGAAGTCGCGAAGCTTAGGAATAATCTGATTGCCGAGAAGTTTGAGCGGTAAGCAGTCGAGCTCTCTCCTCCCAAATACCAGACAGGGTCTGGATTGTTTATTACTTTAATGTATGATTTCCGCCAAACAAAGATAATGCTAAGACTTGATATAGTGTTTTCTATCGCTGTTTGCTTCCTTGTCTTCCTTCTTTCTCGTCTTCCTTTCTCCTTTCGTTGTTCACACCGTTCATACGGTAACACAAGCGGCGCAAGAGAATGGAAAAATGTTCTTGCGTTTGCGCTTGCTTCACAAATTTTACCGTGTGAATCGGTCGCTTGCGTTTGCTTTACTCGGCGTGTGAACCAGTCTTAAATGGTCAGTTTGGTAGTGACAAAACTGACTGAATTTTCATTTACCAGGGAACGACTTCTAAATGAAACCAGTCGGAGAGATACGATAGGATCCACGAGTAAGTGCCACTGAGCATTGATTGACTCTTACTGTCTTTTTAGCTTTGTTCGGCCTTTCTTGCCGTTCTGTGTTGTTGTTGTTGTTCTCGTTCTTACCGTTCTTTATTCTTGCTCATTGCTTCCTTTCATCTTTTCTTTGTTTCATCTTTCGAGAACTACTGACAACTCCTCAACAGATTCAGCCTCTTGTTTTTCTTCACGTCGTTTCACTCATTACGTCATATTTCTCAGGAGATGCTGTCCCCAGTCGGTACAGCCGCAACGCTGACCAGCGGTTTCACACGTCCTTCAGCAGTGGCGAATTTTCTCGGCTAAAACCAAAGGACATGTCGTCTCCATTCGCGTCAGATCACAGCGATGGCGGCCGTCACGTGATTTCACCCATTCGCAGGCACAGCGAAGATGTAAGTGATTGTTTTAAGCATGTGGGGTTTACAAGTTTAATGAATTGTTGAGCCCGCGTAGCTAGAGTTTACTTGTTTAGCTGATTCTCGGCTTTTCTTCAGGATTCCTCTGACGTCAGTTAGTGAAGCTCTGTGGCCGCGTCATCCAATTCAGCGGAATCCCGCACTATACGCATGCGCAAAGGACCCAAAGATCAGACCGAGTGACTTCAAGAGTTTGTTAAAGCTTAGAAGCGTTGCAAAAGTGCTGTTTCTTTATACCATTCGTAACTTATTAGTTACTTCGCTAATTTCATCAGGTTAAACTCAACCCAGAAAACATGTCAAATAAAACCCAAATAAATACCGTGTGTGATTAATGAAATGAAAGCTCTCGAGGAGTGCATTTTAAATACTTGTATGTATAAAGTTATTGTTTATTTTTCTAATTTTGAAGTTGAATTTAGACAAAGAAACATTTTGACAAGAAAAAGGTTACCGAAGTCTCAAAGGCTTTTTATTTCATGGCAGGTGGATCAAGTTTATTCATATCTTGTAAAACGCTTTTGCTGGAACGTTCTTCAGTAATATTAGAGTAATATTAGTAACACACTGAGTTAGGTAGATCAAGCTGGTTTTGTTACTGTTCAGTTGCGCCAAACTTCTCCCGCACTTTTTTTTTTTCTTTTTCTTTTTCTTTTCTTTTTTTTTTTTTTAACGCCGCGGGAGTTTTTAACTCTACCAACGCATATGCAGTACAGTAAAGTGAAGAGCAAAGGTTCTCACAATAACTCATTAGTCTATCCACTTCGCTCGTATATACTTCCCCTAAATCTAGTTGGGAGATTTTATGTTATAAGCGCGCTACTCCGAGTAGAGGTTTTAGGGCTTTGTTCCTCATTAACGTACCTAGAACATCCCCACATTCCGTTTCTTGCTGCTTATTGGTTCAATGTCTTTTTTTTTCTCGGCTCTGTGATTGGCTGCGTAAGTTACCGTGTGAGTTTCCTTATATCTTCAATGTATGCTTTGTGGATCCAAAGTAAAAGTTTCTTAGAAAGCAGGCATCTCAACAACATGTATAAATTATGTTTACTTTTAGTTAGGAAAACAAGAGTGTAGATTGTTATTTGTGTATTGTGGAATGTGATTCAGAAAATCGTTTATCAGCTAGTTTTGAAAGATTTTGAAAATAAAGTTTATGAAAGTTTCGTGTCTTGGTGTTGTTTAGTGTCACTGTCGAATTAGGTCGGATAAGCTATGAAAATATAACGACGTCAGGACAAGAGAAGCTATCATTCCGTTCACACGAGACTCAATAAAACAAGTCGGGCTTTGAGCCAAGCCGCGCCCTCTCTACTCCTGTGCCCCAGTCCCCCACAGGCGTGGACGCTTAGTAACCAGGCTATCGTTTGACAAAATGGCGGACGCCTCGACAGAGGAGGAGAAGGAGAGCGCGTCCCAAAGAAATCTGCGTCGAAAACGGCTCCGAGAGCTTCGCCACAGGGCACAGAGTCTGGTAGAAGGGGCGACGGACCCGTGGGAAGAAGGAGAGGAGTATGAAACGGTGATCCCGGAAGAAGAAGAAGTCGAGTTTATTGACGAGGAAACCGCTGAAGTGGCGGAGGAGGTCATTGAATATACATATATGGTGAGGGAGCTGGCTGCGGAGACTTTTCTTGGTAAGTAAGCAGCTCATTTTTTTTGTATGTGTTCCTTTTAATGGTAGGATATGACTTTATTTCTCTTTTAAAATGATATATGTTCGGGCAAATTGCGATTGCAAAGGGAACAGAAACTACACATTCCGACCGGCAGATCTTTGTTTGCTTAGTGGAAAAGTGAGGATCCCTATAAATTATATGTTTGCCAGCTAATTTTTGTCAACTGCACCTGTTTAATATGTCAAACATGAATTATTCGGGTTAGATTTTAGTTACTTTAAATTGGATACATACAGCTGTATTAATATTATGCACCAGTCAGTTGTAACCCCCACCCCCCCCCCCCCCCCCCCCCCCCCCCCCCCACCTCGGGGAATAGTGGGGACATGGATTTTCTTTGTTGCAATAATCGACTATTCCCCCACCCCATGGGACATAATGTGCTGACAAATCCCCCACATTGTGGGGCCAAAAATTTGGCAAAATCTTACAAGAGGCTTTGCACAGAAACTTCTCTCACGAACGAACCACGTGGTCGAACTGGACGAGGCCGCACTGCATCATATTTTTGGTCAAATCTCCCACCTTGAGCCTCACCTCCGCAGGTCGGGAATCATGAAGAGAAAATCCCCCACCCCTTTGGGCTTAAACACCTTTCAAATACAAAAAAATGCCCCACATTGCCCCACCATTCCCCGAGGTGGGGGGGGGGGGGGGGGGGTGGGGGTTACAATTGACTGGTGCATTAGGCAACAAGAAATTGCGTTTATTGTGATCCCAGTTGACAGAAAAGACTGCAGTTGACCGGTAGAAATGTTCTTTTGCAGTCCAGGAGTTTACCATATTTTTTCTGTTTGGTGTTTAGTTTCATTACTCTATGATTTGAGCTGTTTTGAGAAATAGTCCCTTTGAGGTCGAAAGTCAAAATGTGGGAAGGGATGTATAAACAAGGCAGGTTTAAACTGCTGGATATAAAACAGTGATGCATGACTATAAAAATATGTGTGATGAATCAACTTGAGATTGATGTGGAAAAACTTGTGTTAGCGAACGTTTCTATCATTAGCTGATCATCACAGCATGGTGGATGACCAGATAAAAAAAAACACATGATATATATATAATAATAATGCAGGAAAAAAAAGAAGGTGTACTGCAGATTAAAGTTGCCAATGATACAAAGTCTCTTTTCTGTCTCCAGGTTACATCTGGTGGTCGCTCATCCATGCCATTGCCCCAATGATTTGGTTTTATCCCCTCAATGAACTAGAGATATCTGGTTATGAGGCATTTGTTATAACCATCTTATCCCCAATTTTTACTGCTGAAGCATACATATTTGAGGTTACCCGCAGTATCCATGGGCTGGCTGTTTTAAGAGCTTTGTCCCTGGTTGGAGTGGCATCATTCCAGGCACCGACAACTCTCATACGACTGATTCTTTTGGCATTTGGTTGTGGCACTGCAATGCTGTGGTTTTGTGGCATTGTTTGGTCCAAAGAAGCCAAGGAAAGGTATGGATACATCCAGTAACATTGTAAATATGTTTGTTTTATTACTCATCTCAGAAAGGTGGATTTCACACAGTAGACCTTTTTTTTTTTTTTTTTTTTTTGTTTTTGAGTTCGGGGCAGACAATATTATTTTTGACAAGTTGCAGCCCAAAAGCAAGTTGTAGCCATGAATTTCACTCACAAGCCCAGATAGTTCACACAGAGCAAGTTGTTTGGAAAATTACTAGCCCAACAGGAACATCTGGTAGCCTTGGGCTCGAAGACACAGTCTTCGTTAGGCCACAATGTTCGAGACAAGAGTTGTTTGGTGAATTTACACTGTCAAGTAAATGCAATGCTTGATCCAGAGGAGGAATTTCATTCCTATCTCAATCACTCTTGGGAGGAAGTTCTAGTAGAATATCATCCCATTAGGGCTTGGGTTTAGACATGTTGGACCGATTTATTAAACAAAGCCTAACTTGGACCTGGTTTATCCCTAAATTGAAGTTTAGACGGACTCTGTAAACAGCGTTGGCTCATAAAGACGATGTTTAGCCTTGGTCTGATAAGCATGGCTATTGTTTGAACTATGTTTGGACCAGGGCTTTCTTAACCGCAGTCCAAACCTTGTTTGAAAAATTGACCTGTTACGTTTGTAAGAAATCCTGGATAAATACAAAAATGTGCTTTTGACAATTAAGCTATTTCTTGGTGTTCAACTTTCATTGTTTTTGTTTTTTTGTTTTGTTTTTTTGTTTTTTTTTTCTGTACTTCAGGACCTTGTCCTTCTGGGGTCTAGTGCTTGGCTTCTTCCTGGTTTTGACGTTACGAATATCCTATACGACCATTAACCCCATGTGGTCTGACACCATGAGCAACAGAGTAGTCCTATTCCTTGGTGCACTGTCTACGCTGGATAGGGTTTACACAGGCTACACATCATCCATCACAAAGACTTCCTCATCAGGCTCTTGTCTACCAGACTCCAAAGTAGAAGGACTGGGTTGGTTGTGTGTCAGTCTGGGTTTTGGTGCACTGATGTTTCTTACGCATGGTGTGTTTGGTGAAGTGTCTCTTGTTTGTCGCTGGGCTGTCAGTGGGTATCCAAATACGGGACCCATGCCAAATCCATGGGGGTGAGTAATGGAACCCTGTTTTTGCTATGCTACTTTGTTTTCTTATCCCTAGCTCAGATGAAAGCTGATTAAACTACCATTTCTTGCTGTATCCTCATACATTTTCTTCTTAAACAGTTGGGAGAATCTGGATTTTGAGCTTTGGAGTGAAAGGGTTACAAGTCTGAATCAAGTTTTTGCAGCTAGCTAAGATACATACATATTCTAAGTTAGTCATTTCATCTTTTGCACAGCTAGATATTATTATAAGAAAGGTTGTTAGCTTTGACATTTACTGATCACATGCCTAAAGATCAAAAGCACCCTAATCTACTGGATGTTTACTCAGCTAATTCTATAAACTTTAATCTCGTGATCTTCAATCTCACACAGTGCAACTGTGATCATCGCCCTTGCTGTCGGAGTTCTCTTGTCCCCGCACAAATGGACAACCAAATGGTTCTGGTGGCTGGTTGGGTGTTCTGGAGCTGCGGCACTGTACTATGCGCCACGTTACTGGGCTCTTGCAGGAGGGCTTGTTCTCGGAGTCTACGTAATGTCTATATGGCCTGCCATGATTGACAGAGTTTTCTGCCGGCCATCTGGACGCACACTGTTTCTTGGAAATTTAATATACATAGTCCTTGTGTTGTCATCTGTTTGGGTTGTTGCATATAATTTTGTTCCTGGTGGAGAGTACACAAGAGAACGAACCCATGTCATCCTGGCAGTTTCCATGGTATTTATCGGTGGGTGTTTAATGTGTGAAGAATTTGTTTATGCCAACTTGAGTTGTTGACACATCATGGGGCCATGTTTTTCATTTGAATTTTTCTTTGTTTCCAGGTCTTGCTTTACTGACAAAGAGCAGCCCTGATGTCAAGGAGGCTTATGGTAAAATGAAAAAGGATGAAACAGAAGCAAAGGAAGGCAATCCCACAAGTCCAACAAGAAGCAAGATGCTGCCCCTTCAGTTCAACTCAGTTGCCTTCCCCAATGTTGACCGAGATCGCCTCTTGTTTTTCAAGACTCATGTGAGACCAGGTAGAGCACACTTTATTGACTGGTTTGGTGACAATTCTCTTAGCCAACAATATTGAGATTTAAGTGCAGAAAGTGTTGTAACAGAATTTAGCATGAGGGAGAAGAGGGAGGGACAAAGATTTGCAGCGATCAGCTAGCACATGCAAGATCTAAATAAATAAATAAAAAATAATAATAATATTGTTTATTTAAAGTCAAAGCATTAGGGAGTGGTTGCCCATTCTCCCGAGCCAGAGGCTCATGTTTTAAAAGATCTGTGACAATCAACAAGCAACTGCTAATCAAGTACAGCACAGACTGCCCCTGTAAGCCCTTGGGCCACCCTTACTGGTGGGGGAAATTGTTGGCCAGCAGTCTCAAGGTTAACTTTGTCTAGATTACATTTAATGTAAATTTTAGCCACATTTCGCTAAATTTTAACTGCATTAAAAGTTTTGGATTATTTCTCAAGCTTGTTTTAACTGTTCTTCCATCAGTCTTGCTTGTACTCGTTGTGTTGGCTGTGGCTTTGTTGATGGTACGATATCAACGAATTGAATATGATACCCCACAAAAGGTAAGCTGTATGCACTTCAGGGTATTTTCCCTCTGTCTGTCAGTGGATCATATCAATATTTAAATTGCAAACATCTGCTAACTTTGTTCATGCAATATTTCCCAATATTTTCATTATTTGAAAGTCATGTCATAGGACCTAACATCAATCAAGTTGACACTCCCTACGATCAGCTATACAGTAAGGCTCCGCCCACTAAAAGTTGTTATCTATTTCATTGTAGGATGATCCCAATGTATTTTCTGCAATGATCTGGACTGTGCATTTTGGGTATGACAACAGGGGATGGCCGAGTTTTGAACGTGCAGCTCAGATGATCAGTGACACAGGTTTGTTGCTTCGAAGAACTGCAGGCTTTAAACACATCACAAACTCTATATCAAACCACTTGACAATCATGTGCAGTTTGCAAAGTGGGGCCACCTGATGATAAATTGGGGGCCAGAGTGTATAACTTATTATATGGCTGTAATGCAGTTATATAGACACAAAATCGAGCTCAGCAGAGAGATTTACTTCACTGACACTCGTTTATGTGGGTAGTAAAAAGTGCTATTTGCTACTGCGCATGATTGTGCAAATTTGTGGCTTATTCTCAAAAGCATGGTAGTGAAGAGGAAGTTGTCAGGGACATCGTAGGACTCTCCGTGTTGTCGTACACATTGCACTTTGTACTTTAAAGATCTTATTTGTTTCTATCCCCTCTTTTATTCTTTGCTGTATCTCTTTCTCTGTCTCTTTCTCCTGGTCTCTCTGCCCCATGCACTATTTATGTGTACAGCATATTTATTTCCATCTGTCATTTATCTTTCTATGAAACACAGGTGCTGACGTGGTTGGTTTCCTCGAAAGTGATTGCTCCAAAGCGTATCTAGGCAACCATGACCTGACGGGATGGTTTTCTGAGAGGCTGGGGATGTATGGAGATTTTGGTCCATCTACTCGAGATCACACCTGGGGGTAAGGCATGGACAGAGTCACGCTGTTCAACTTGCTAAGCGGCTACACACAGATTGACAATCACAGACAATCGCTACAACTTTTCAGTCTCGGCATAAATATTAATATGTTATCTAAATCTTCACTTGTCTCTGAAGATGAGCGTTTACAGAGTAAACATTAGATTGAAACAACTGCAGCAACAGAAGCAATCTCCCAGTAAAAAAAAATCTGCTTGTTTCCCCGTTTCTGCAAGATCTATATCTACTAAAAGTCTACATTCGCATAACAAGGAGTGACGCATTGTTCACATGGCCACTTTGTGTAGTATAAGTTTCGTGTTTCTTTTTTGTTTGTTTGTTTGTTTTTGTTTTGACAGCGCCAGTCTTCTGTCAAAATACCCCATCGTGCAATCAAAGCATCACCTGTTGCCGTCACCAGAAGGTAAACTTGCTCAGTCCACGTCAACATCATGTAAACAGCGGTTTTTCAGAACTTCATGGATGCGGTTCAGTCCGCAAAAAGAGTCTGACGTGTTAGCCTCCACGATGCAGCAAATTAATTGTAGTGAGGTTTATTACTTCACTTTTGGGTTCATAATGCAAATATCCCAACCATTCCAGAAGAGGAGACTTCAAACTGTAAGATGTATCTCTAATGAAAGACTCCTACGATAGCTTCTTATTATACACACGACTTTTAGAAGTGAACAGTTAATCAGAATTGTGCCTACTGTACGATGATATGATGACGTAATTCGGTCTCGAGAAGCGTTGTAGACTTTATGTACCACTTGAAGAAAAAGTTTAATATGAAAAAGAAAGTGTGCGACAAAATTGCAGTCGGGAATGATCGGGTGGCTAAGTTAACCTTGATATGATGTATATATGATGTATATATGATAAACTTATACTGCGTATAGGAATGAATTGTGAATTTGATCATCGCAGTGAGTGGAGCAACTTAAGCAGTTGCAATGAGCCCGGAAAAAAATCATGAGTTAACCTTGATAACAAGATTCAAGTTTAGTCGATGTTTTTTCTTATTCTGAGAAGATTTTTGAGCATGCTGTAAAGTGCGACGCGCCGTTTCTTGAATCCTGACATACTAGTATAATTCTTACCATACCGGTATTGAGTCTGGATGTTCCGGTTTTGAACTTCCAGGTGAACTGGCTCCAGCTCTAAGTGCTACGGTCAACATATCTGGTTATTTGGTGGACTTTGTCCTGGTTCACATGGGAAATGATAGGTGAGTCAAGTCAACTCTAGAACAGCAGCCTCTTTTTGATGCCCAGGATGCGGCAACAAAACGATTATAGGGATGTGCCGCACGCCGCTAAGAATGTGTTCGCTGACATTGAGAGTTAGATCTTCATGGAAGAGATACCGCACCCCGATACGTTAAACGCATTTTTTTTCTGTAGAACACAAGGATTCCTATCGTGAGGGCTCGAAAAATGTTCTGCCTCACTAGCTGTGTGAGGTGACGCAAGTGCAGTGGCACTGCTTCAGAGAACTCTAACCCTGAACATTAACACTCTTCTTTTCTCAGTGACAGATGCAGATGTAGTTCTTTTTACGCGCATTGTGTACTAACTTGACTGGGAAAGAGAACGTCTATTAGCCCGTCGGGGCACATAACGTGAACTAAGCTGATCTGCGCTCGTGTTAGGCTAGCGGATTTTTCGAACCCTGACAGTTTTAATCGAAGACAAAATATGAGTCACGCTACAGCCAGCAAAACAATTGAACACTTGTTTACTGAAGCAACTTGCAGCCAACACTTGGCTTTGAACGCGATCCTTTTCGAGATTTGGGGTTGTAAGGTGAAAGTTTTACAAGACAACTCAAGCCGAGCGTAATCCTGTTTTCATGTAAGCGTCCAATCTAACGAAGGTTTCTACATTTCAGAGATGATTTGGATCGCAAACTGCAAGCCAAAGAGCTCGCGAGGATAATGCATGAAAGGTGTGTCGGTTTAATTGCGCCTGACTGTTTTTCCTCTATTTACTCTGTAAGTGACTATAAAGTGAAAATCTTCACGCATCAAGAGTTTTGGTTAGACTGTATTCTGGGTAGGTTTGGCTCAAAAAAGTGAGCACCAACTTTATAATATCCGCCATTTTGCATTTCAAGCTTGGAGCTTAGTAGATGTGTACGTTTTAGAACGGATAGAAGTTGACTAAGCTCCAAGCGTTAAGTGCAAAATGGCGAATATTGTGGAGTTGGTGCTCACTTTTCTGAGCCAAACCTACCCAGAATACGGTGCGATCCAACCAAAAGCCGGAACTCTTGATGTGTGCATACTGTGTTGTTGTTGGCGTATTCTGATGTGTGGTGTGTGTGTAGTTAGTTTCAAATTGTTTAACTTATTTCCTTCCTCCTCCAGTCAAAACCCTGTCGTGTTCCTGGGCTATGTGACGTCATCTCCTGGAAGCCGTGATTACCGCACGCTCACCAAGGAAGGCAGGGTCAAGGTATAACTGGGTCCTAGCCAACCTCGTTCCCAGGCTCTTTCGTCTCCCGGGCCACGCCCCCGAAGAAAGACCCTGGTTCAGGCTGGTCACGTGCATCGCTAACAAAAATAAATTGCTGGGAGGGGTCCCTTTATCAAATGAATTTGTCGTGCTGTGCGTTTGTCGAAATCTAAACGAGGCTGGAACAAACGACACATCCGCCTTGTTCTTTAGCAGTCTTCATTACGCTATTGTTAATAGCAGCTACTGGAACAAAATTCTCTAGCCGAAACAAGTTAAGTGCTTGGAAGCAATTTATTCTGGAAGATATACTGTCGCTGTGCTGCCAACGGGATACGGAAAGTCTATAATTTTTCATCTCCTTCCAGAACTTTTGTTCGACAAAATTAACTGTGAAAAATCGCCAACCTCTCTCCCGATTCACCCGGTTGTTGTTATCGTTTCGCCGTTAAACACGCTAATCAGCGATTAGATAAGGAGGAGCACGCAAGGAAAAGTTAAAGCCACCATCCTCAACGTTAAACAGAAAGCGAATAGTGATGACTTGCAGCTGGATTCTGGCAGCACGGATTCGTCTTCGCTGAAAGATGCGAAATACGATCTCGTCTTCACGCATCCTGAAGCCGTTTTGTCTTGCAAAGATGGAGCAGAACTTTTTCAAAGCCCACCATATTTTGTTTTTCCTTGTGCTTGAATACCACGCAAAACAAGATGTTGCCTCACGAATTTTCCATCACATAAACATTCATTTTGAGCGCAATTTGAGTAAAATCCAAGAATAATCTTCAAAGCAAGAAGTTAAATATTCTTGGTGCGCAGCCATGCGTCGCATTAGACCGCGAAATTCAAAATGTATTTTGGCAGCCAAAAGCAAAGTTTTGTTTTAGAACTCCACATTGAAGTTGCCCGCATGTCTTTACATTTAGGTATACTTTTAGTCGCCAAGCTGCAGAGAAATTGTATTATGGGCAGCGCGACTTCTGAACGCTGCAGGCGCACGTGCGATTCAGCAAACATTATGCAAATTTGGTGTCGAAAGCGGCGAGGCCAAAATGTTTCGTTCCCTAGTGGACAGAGTAGAGCAAATTTTCGGCTTAACGGCACCTCCCTCGATTTCTTTTTTTGCAACCGGCCAGATTCTGGCCGACACGTGACCAGCCTGAACCAGGGTCTTTCTTCGGGGGCGTGGCCCGGGAGACGAAAGAGCCTGGAAACGAGGTTGGGTCCTAGCCGCTTCAAGCCCTTGATTAACATCGGGCTGTAATTCTATAATTCGGCGGTTGACTTTCATTCGCTCGTATGTTTTTTCGCTATTTTTTTGTGCTTTCCTTTTAAAAGTTATTGTATGTTTTGCCACAGGATATTGACGACACCGACAAAGACCGCTGGTGTGAGTACATCTTATACCGTGGGCTCACGAGGCTTGGTTACGCGCGTATTTCTCACGGAGGCCTGAGTGACACGGAGGTACAGCAGGCTAGGTTTAGGATTCCCGCCGCCGGAGAAGAGCACAAGGACAACAACGTGCTAACCACTGCGTCGAAAGACATCCCGAGAAATCTCCAGTTTACCGACAGGTAAGAAACGGCGCCAAGTTCTTTTAGGAGTTTCCAAAAATATATTTAGCGTGAGATTAAAGACATCTGTTCCTTTTGAGCTCTCTCTTTTTGTCTATTTTTTTTTGTTTGAATCAAATATCAGCAAATTGACTCTTTCACCTCTGATCAACCTTCTACTTTCTCTTTCCCCCTATCACCAATGATAACAGTGGTAACTTGGCAGTTAATAATTTGCTGAGGTGACAGCTGATAAAGCTAGTGATTCTCATGCGTCTACCGCTTCAATAGTTAAGTGAATTTTCGTATCGAAAGATAACGTCTTTATCCGTGAGAACTACCAAGTCAGATTCATCCACTTGTTCCGTGACGAAGCCGGGCTAACACTCAAGCATTTAGGTTGCGTTTTACACAGATGCGCTTTCGTTTGAACACGATGTATTTTCGTTTTCCGTTTACACGAAAACGATTGAATTCGGCAATAAAAACGCTGCCAAAAATGAAAACGCATCCTTAGTCATAATTCAGCATTTCTCATTGCTATCTATACAGTCAACTCTCTCTAAAGCGGACACTTCTTTAAGGCGGACAGCATGCAGATTTGGTCCTTGCCGATTTTCACTTGTTTCTCTGTAAAGGCGGACACTAAATCTAACCCCGAGGGTGTCCGCCTTAGGGAGAGTTTATTTATTTATTTATTTATTTATTTATTTATTTATTTATTTATTTATTTATTTATTTATTTATTTATTTATTTATTTATTTATTTATTTATTTATTTATTTATTTATTTATTTATTTATTTATTTATTTATTTATTTATTTATTTATTTATTTATTTATTTATTTATTTATTTATTTATTTATTTATTTATTTATTTATTTATTTATTTATTTATTTATTTATTTATTTATTTATTTATTTATTTATTTATTTATTTATTTATTTATTTATTTATTTATTTATTTATTTATTTATTTATTTATTTATTTATTTATTTATTTATTTATTTATTTATTTATTTATTTATTTATTTATTTATTTATTTATTTATTTATTTATTTTTATTTTTATTTTTTTCAAGGTTCGGCTCGTTTCACGAGGGCCATTACTGGGCCTGGCAGCATCATTACCATATGTCGACCCCCAAGTACTTCACACCTTGAACAGCAGCTCCTTGCAAGAACCTCAACATGGTAAGAATAGTCTGCTGTATAGCCGGACTAAAGATGATATTTGGCTAGAAGTGTTGCGTATTCAGGAATCGGCGATCAGAGGTCAAATAAGAAACAACTGCAGAACTCAGAAACAACGAAGATGTGCGAAGCGACAACGCTTGGCTTGCGTGGTACGGCCCGCAGATAGTTGTTTCACGGCGTGATATTTGAAGGAAGAAACATCAAGCTTCTTATTTCAACTGGACAACCTGATATTGAAATCTTGATCGGAGTTTTGATGGAACCGTGGAGCACAACCAGCGACAAGAAAAAACTGTCATACAACGGCGGTACTCCAAGACATCAGATCTGCGCTTGTACTCAGAACAGGTGCATTCGACAAAATACCACTGCCACTCTTCCAGCAATTCTCGAACTCTCTTCATTCGTGAAAACATCGACTAGTCTGTGCCGCTTCTAGCGAAGAATTTGATTTTTTTTAAATTATTATTTGCAAGTTGCATTAGAACCCCGCTATCATGAACTCTGTTATCTCGAACTCCCCGCTATCTCGAACAGAATTCGATTTCCCTTGAAAACGAACTTGATAGAAATTCCCCCTTGGTAGAACCCTGCTATCTCGATCCCCCGCTATTTCGAACTATTTATCGATTCCCTTGACAGTTCGAGATAGCGAGGTTTTACTGTATTGCCAGACTTTTTGATTGATGGACTTTAAAACGAGGCAAATCAAACTTCAAGTTTCAAAAGAATGATTTTCACTAGCCCTCGTTTTGAAACAGAGGCACTGGAAATTGCTTATTGCACTTTTTGGTGGTCTGTTGGGACATGCTATCGTAAAGTGCTTTTCAAGTCCCTGCAACGGAATTGATGTTTTCTTTTTTAGGTCCTTATAACGTTGAACAATAGAACTGATCCTAAGCTTTGTTGTAAGATGCCCACTTTCAATAAAACTCGTTCGTAGTTTCTTTAGTGTCATGTCGGAAACCTCAGGGTTCATAAGCTCTGGCTAAACATTCTCTGACAGTTAAAAAATATTTTAACCTAACCTTTTGTTATCCTGCATTTGGACATCTCTATATAAGGTTGTGTTAGAACTGTCTGTTTGAATCTATATCGTCCTGATGACTGATTATGCAAGCAGGCACGAAATAATTGCCTGAACATGATTAGGTATTACCGCTATTTATAGGCCTTGCCTTTTTCAATATACTTCTTTTGACTGGTACACAAGTTAGCACGTCTGTCTTGCATGTAAAGCACTGACATTTAAATGCAATCGAGTTTTAATTCGTTTGTATTTACCTGGGAATAAGTGTTTGCTTTCTTATTGATCCTGTAAATCTTTTACTGCTGACGCAACTACACTTTAAATGCGCTAGAACCAAACACGCGGGAAAGCACATCGGTTCTTTTGAAGTTTTGTCTTAGTGCAAGCAAGGATGTTTTACAGTGGGGTCAAGCAAAAGTTACGCGCGCTTTCTAGTGCAGGTGTGACCACTTTCTGTTGACCTATCACCCGAAGAAAAAAAAATAGCGGAAGCAATTAACTGTATCTAAGTGCCCACCAACCCCGAGTAAATAAAGGAATCGATTCATTACGAGTCAGACAAAGCAATTTCTCGGCGCCCGCCGTTTTGTTTATTCTTTTCGGACAATTCTCGTGGTCCCCCGAGAGGCGATATAAAGTAGCATTAATATTCACGATTTTCGCGCAATGCGATCCTTTTTGTCTCGCTGAACGGCAAGGGATCTTGAGTTTCACAGCATTGGACAGCTGACACACGAAGTCGCTCTAAGGACCTCAGACGACTTCTACAAGAACTCTGGTTGCAAGAAGTGTGTACTAGAAGTCGCGTCGACTCAAAGGGAAAGCGATGAGGCTTTGATGAATCATTTGCGCCTGGGAATACTTCACGCAAACCGCATAAACAAGACATTTTGTTGGCCCAATCGTTGTCATCACATTGTTGCACCGGATCTTGCCCGTTCGTTCTGTGGTAAAGACAAAATTCCTGTGTTTTTGTACTGAGGTGTCGGGGCATTTTCCGTGGTTACACGCTTCAATCATGGCTTGGAAGAAGGAACGCTTTGACGTTTAGGAGTACGCAGCTTCCCTCGGGTAAGGACGAAATATTTGACTCTGGAGTTTGTAGCGTGCTTTGCCATTTTATATGATCACAGAGCACGTTTCACAAAGTGCCGGCTGACAAATAGGTGTATTAGTGACAGTGATTAATCAGCCGGGCGCAGATATATAATACTTGTTAATATGCTTAGTTCAAGATGTTCGCAGGTATTAAAGTTGAGGATGAGAAGAACCGTATCAAACGTAGCTAAATGCTGAAAGCTGAAAAGACTTGTGTTGGTTGTATTATCCGCATCGACTTTTCAGTTCACACATCAGTTGCCTCATATTTTTAACTACTGTACGAGGGTCACTTTCACTAACATCAGCTACTTCGGCGTAGGAACTAGTATTATTGTAACTTAAGATGGTAGAGATTCACTGTTAGAACTTGGTCCCTTCCTGATATTTTATTCTAAGCGATTGAAGCGAAAACGCATGCTGTACATAAACCACAGCGTAACTTCGCAACCGTAGACATGCTTGAATGGACGTATCACTAGCGCGTATCATACCGACACGCACACAAAGTTTCAATTAGTGGTGCTAACGATCTTCCGCTTTATGCCCCCGTCCGTCATCAACACAGGAATAAAACGAGTTCGACACAGCGGCTTGTCGCGTCAATCCAGTCCATGCTCCCACAAATGTCTCACTACGACAAATCCGTGATAAAGATTGATATCAACTTCGAGAATGAAGTGCCCCTGAGGAACAAACCGCCCAAGCCGGTCTACCCAAAAAAGGTCCGCAAAGACCGCATCACCCTGATCCAGCCAAGTGCCGAGTCAAAGAAGACCACAGCGGTGATCGATAAGAGAATCAAGGAGCTGGAGAAATTCCGGCGAGAAAGTATCAGCGCTATAGAGGCGCCTCTATTGATGACTGCACTGGTGAAAAAGACTAACGAGAGGCTTAGTCTGATTTTGGTGAGAATAGTTTGTTTTTACGTTCTTCTTGTGCCGGCCACTTGAGCTTGCCCTCTATGACGTTGTCGGTATGACGTCACTGTACGTGACTACAAGCATGATTGGCTTGACACCAACTTCACGCAACTGCTTAAAGTGGTAGTACGATCAAAAATCACCCCTTTTTTGAGATCGAATAAATGTGCGCGGTAGAAGAATTTTTATGGTTGAAGAACCTGTTTTTGATGAGTTTTTTTTTTTTTTTGCAAATACGAAGGGAAACTCATTTGTGACGTCATCTACTCACAACCGGCCATTACTCACTACAACTTCCACTGCTACTATTCCTGTCTATATTACTACTATACCTGCCACTACTACTACTTACGCTACTACCACTACTACTTCTACTACTACTACATATTTATACCACTGCAAAACTATCTTTTATTCTCTTTGTCAAAAGTGATGGCTTTGCTGACTTCAACAGAGGTTTCTAGCGTGTCTGATCTACTTTCCTAATTATGTCTTCTCATTTTCATGCACAGGAGGAGGGACGTTCCATTATAAAGGTAAGAGAACACGATGCTTTACAAAAAAAGGTATACGTGATGCTATCGGCCATGTCGGAATTGACTCGACCAGTTTCCACGCGCCCCGACTACTTTCCGTACACCCCGACTAGTTTTTGTACGCCACGACTAGTTTCCGTTGGCCCCGACTACTTTCCGCACACCCCGACTAGTATTTTCGTGTGCCACGACTAGCTTTTGCTCGACCCTACTAGTTTCCGGCGCGCTACTTAGACGCCGGCCACGGCTACACGGATCTTGGAGGAACTGCGGACTGCTGACAGTACAATATCGGAGCGGCAACTGGAAATGTAAGGTGTTCTCTTTTTTACCCAGCGGATATTTGCATGAAGGCAGCGCACGTACACACTTTCAGTCAGTTGTAAACGATTGATGGACGCCGCCAACTTATTTCGGAGCCCGCTGCATGTACAGCGGCAGGTACTTTTAGTGTTCAGACTATTAACCTTGGGCTCCTGTAATTCACCAAACTAAACAAGGCAAAAAAGTTGACTGTACAATTTCAAAGGAAATCACAGCGGTACTATGTATTTAAATTATTTTTGGCTCGTTTTGTTCGGAACTTTCCTTGGGAACATCTGTTGTAAACAAATTTTCTAATAAAGGTTTGCGCTTTGAAAACAGGCAAAGCACAAAACCGCAAAACAAAATATCGAGAAGACAATTAGCATTTTTCGACTGAACTCATTCAAAACGACTTGTTCTGATTTTCTTTTTCTTACTATCGCTGGTGAGTCTTTCTAATGCAACGTTCTGAACATTTTCAGCCTCAAGATAAATTTCAATGGGCTGCCCGGGTGGTGCATGTGCTGGTATCCTCCTGTATGCGCTGGAGAAGGTAAGGACTCATTTCGTTACTAAACTTAATTGGCGCGCCCTGCCCAATACACTCGTGTGCGATGTTGCAATCAATATTGCAGTGCGTTCGGTATGATCGCTTTAAGTCATTGTCTAACAGACTGAAGTCATCTTTCTACGTTTATAGCTATCATTTCAAAAAATTCAGCAATACGGTTACGCCATGATTCATAGTCTTCTCTCGTCAGATGTTCTGAATCATTAACTGCCGCGTTATTTGTAGCATAACTGTTCTTCCTTCATTTTGAAGTCACTAAATTATTTCATCGTGCGGATGTTTTTTATCATAGTGACAGTGTTCGTTTCATTATCTCGCGATGCCTGCACAGAGTAAAAGATGTTTTATCAGTTCTGTTACTTTTGTGGGCAGGCCTCAACTTTCCTTCCCTGTGTTCGGTTTCGTTCATGTTAGGTACAAGAAGTCAGAAGGAGACGAGAAGGAAGGCAAGCCTGGTCGCCATGCATCAGTGGAAAACAAACAAAAATACAGCGGCATTGGATTTGATTCCAGAACATTCAAAGAAGAGAGCAAGGTTATTTGTTTTATGTGAATGTGTAGTGTATGTGCAATTGTGTGGTATATGTAGTTTATATGTACGTGTAGTATATTATTGTGTAATGTGTGTGCAATATATGTGTAGTGTATGTTATACGACGTGTAAGTGAGAGACGCAAGCGTCATGTACAGCATAACTAACGAAAAGGAACAGAAAGAGAGAAAAGAATGACAAATAGACAGACAAGAACAAAAGACAGAAAGAAGTGGAGAAATGTAGAGATCAAGATGAACAATTATCCATGGAGTGATTCGGATTCTTTCTCGACAGGCCTCTCCGGAGTGTACACGATATGCTTGTTATCTTGACTTCTGCACTTATTCTCTTCTTATTCTCTTAGCTTTCAGAAGAGATGCGAGAAATCCTGACGTCACACCCGAGGTTAAAAACAACTGAGCAACTGAAAAAGGTACTCTCTCATGGAAAACATTTTATGATCATTATTATTATTATTATTATTATTATTATTATTATTATTATTATTATATGATCATTATTATTATTATTATTATTATTATTATTATTATTACTATCATTATCATTATTATTATTATTATTATTATTATTATTATTATTATTATTATTATTTTATTATTATTATTATTATTATTATTATTATTATTATTATTATTATTATTATTATTATTATTATTATTATTATTATTATTATCCTTATTTTTATTATTACTATTATCACTATACAGTAGAATTATATAGAATTGAGTTAGTGTTAGCTTTCACGGAAACGTAGAAGATTCAAGTCAGCTCTTGTCGCACTAATCTTCCTGTAGGTGACGTTAACTTTCTTGCACACAGGTGCAGAGACTGTGTCGCAGTACTCGAGCTTTCATGATTTTCCCTTTGGAGCGAGAGATGGATTTGGCGAGATACGTGGGTTACGAACGGTAAGACTGATCATCAACATCGGATACTGCTAAGATTTTGTTAGCTATATACGAAGTTCAGTATTGAAGAAGCAAATAACAGGTAATGTCGTCACTTGGTTCAAGCTGTCACTTCGCAAGTTTTGTTCAGAACACGGGTTGGGAGAATTACAGGGCCTGAGATCTTGGGGCTTATAGATGCTGATTTGTTTATCTCTGTCATTGTAGCTTCTCGTGTTATACTTCAGTGCATGGACAAGGTGCTGCCTGTCCCAAAGTTCGGATGCGTTCGTTTCTCCTGTTCGACTGAATAATTGCGTGAACTTTTATTATCCGTTTTGATTCCTGCTGTGACATGAACACAGCTTTTACCTCACTTGAAAGAGGCTTTTGCGCCAAAGTTTACAAACTCGACGTAAGATAGTATACTTGCCCCTAATAATTTGTCCATAAAAAAACTCTTTTAAGATTAGGTTGCAAACATAATTCAGAATCATCCAGTCATGCATTTATAAACTTTCGTCGCAGCTTTTGTCTGGACAATAGTTTTGCTTACGACTCCATATTTTCTCCAGGTACGACACCAGCCGGGTGATTGCTTGCCAAGGAAGGAAACCAGAGAGGTTTTATTACGTGCTCTCTGGAAGAGGTAAAGATGTCCATGAAATTGCATGCAAGCGCAATGTGCAAAAAATAATGATAAGAATGTTTGATAACTAGGACCAAGAAAAGAGCAAGAAATATAGTCAATAACTCTATTCACATTTATTTCGTTTTTAAACTTTTACACTGGATATCATGTGTTTTTCGCCTATTTTTTAAGACATGCAGTATATTAAGAAGCAAGGGCGATAACTAACATTTGGTGATTTATAGGAATCAGTCCCAAACCAGAAAACAATCGGTTGTTAATCCGCCTTTTGCAATGCGTTTACAATACATGCTCTATCTCCCTCTTGCTTAATATCGCTGTTGAGTTAGATTTTTTTGTTTGACTGTTGATCCTCAGTGAGTAAAGTCTGTCTTTTTCACTTGGCTACCGGAGTAACAAAGATGTCTTTTGGAGAGCTAACGCAAGGCCACACCACTGACGTAAGTTAGAGACCTGTCATAAGTTATGGTATGGGGGAGGGGTGCGGGGAGGGTCGGAGAGTTTCGGTATGGAATTCTTTTAAGCATTAAGCACGAAAATCGTACTTCCTGAAGTCTGATACTCCAAAGCAAAATGGTCATCACACATCGTCTCATCCTTGCCTGTCTCCCAGTCTGATGTTCAGAGCTATACGTCAATGTCTCGTATGGAAAAAGGTAAAAAATAAAATAAAATAAAAAATTGTTTTTCACGAGCAGCCGAGTTCGCTAATTGTTGTTGCTTACTTTGCAGTCAGCAGAACTACAAAACGCTACGTTAAGGGACTACTCACTCATATGTAAAGGACCTGTGGAGGTTTTGGTTTTGGACCGAGAGGTACGTACAAAAAAAAAACAGATTACTGAAGCAAGCGGCAGCATCATCTACATTCAAATCAAAATTTATTAAAATCTTTAATCCTCTTTAAACAGAGCGCAGCTTTCAGTTTACAAAGTCAACAATTCTGTCAGAAAGTCACGTTATTCCATTAGCCTCGGCTATTTCACTGTCAAGCAAAGTAAAAAAATTGGCGACTCAACTAAAAAAACTCTCAACTCCTACGGACTCTGAGGTGAGACTACCCAAAGGAAAAGCTAAGCTTTTATTGAGTGTTATAATATAGCGGTGTTTCACGTTGTTGTTGAGTATATTAAATTTGATTATAGTTTCGTTTAGCGCGTGGAAATACCGCAATGAGAGTTGTTTTTAGTTAGATTAAGTCACAGAGGCCGACACTAATAAGACACACTGTTTTTAGTCTTTAGTTGTCGTTCTAGAAGATGTCGTCACAGTTGCAGTCTTCATATTTGTAGTCAATGTTTGCTATCTCTTCTTTTTCCCACTGTAGGATTTCATGGAATTGATGACCACTACCCCAGATAGTGCGCTGCCCACAGAATTTCTAAAGTAAGATAAATTGCGATATTGTTTTGAGTATGCATGCTTGAGCCAACGTATAAACAGCTTTAGGGATTTACAAATGATCCTGCATGGTTTAAACAGAGTTCATTCGAAAATTCCAACTGCCTATATAACTTGCAAAGCTCTCTTGTATCAGGACAATTGCCATGTCAACCACTTTAATCGCATGACCTCGACTTCTTTTATCCGAATTTGGTCAACTGAAAACGTACGCGATGTTCTTATGAAATGGTTGTGTTGTTTACACTGCTTCGGTTTTCTTACTTTGTGTTTTTTTCCTTAATCGTTCTCAATTGAATGAATTCAACATCTGGACGAAAAATGTATTCACTAGCAAGACTATGCCCTTTTGCTCTTAGTGCACGTGAGCCAGCATTAGGAGCTTTTTTCCGGCTTGCACTTCACATCACGACCCCTTTATTATAGATTGTTTGCTTTGGATCTCTAAAATTATTCCGCTGGCTTCTGGACTCAGAGTAGTAACCTTTCAATCAAATTAGATGCACTTAGAGTGAATACAAACCAGGTCTGATCTTGATCAACCCACTCATTTTTTCACAGCTTCAATTTGGTTAAGTAATGAAAGGTGGTAACCTACTTGTCCAACAAATTCCTCCGTAACTACGTATCAGGCTTTTCTTCTTAAGTTATCCCGTGGGTTACTCGTCTTTAGAATTTTTTCGATTGCAAAGTAAGTTCAGCTGGGTCAAATGCCGTACTTCACATGAGCCGAACTCAATGCAAATGAGCAAAATCCATTGTTTGAGCTAATTTGCATTGAATTCGGCTCATGTGACTGTACGGCGTTTGACCCCGGCCTAAGGTTCTGGGTTGATTACTACAATGTCAGTTGAAATTTTTAATGTGTAGTGTTTTTTCTTTTGTTTGCTTTTGCGTTCAAGCCCCACTGAGATGATAGTTGGCTTCAGGGCTTTTAAAAAGAACAAAATCAGCCATTATATTTTGCTTACTAATAACCTGTTTCTTCTTGTTTTTCATAGGTCGATCGAATTTTTTCGTTCTTTTCCAATGGAGAAGTTTAGCGAGGAGAAAGACTCATGCACTGTAAAATACTTTGCGTAAGTTTCTCATCCTAAATAATATACCGCTGAACCATACAAAGGAATATCATGCATGGTCGTTTAACAGCTTGCTTCAATCTCATGCAGGAAGGATTCCGTGATTGTCAAAGACAGCAACGACACACCATATTTCTACATCGTCAAGTCGGTGAGTGCTGTTCACGTTGTCTTTGCCTCCGCGATTCTTCTTACCATTCAATGAGAATTTCTTGCGTCGTAACGGTTTTTTGATTAAGATATTTTAGCTTCCTAGAGCCCTCAATGCGTACATAGTATGAATGAACCTATGTTGGTATATGAGAGCATGATATCTATCCACCTGTAGCGTACTACAATCATTAACGCATTCTTTACGAAGTTTAGCATGTATAGGTAATTGCATGATTTTGAGTGCAATTTGGAATAAATGAGCACGAGTGAATTTTTCAAAGACCACAAAATTGCACGAGCGCCGCGCGAGTGCAATTTGTGGTCTTTGAAAAATTTACAAGTGCTTATTTATTCCAAAATTGTACGAGAAATCATGTGATAACTTGTTAATAGAGTGCTTTCGTATAACTCTCCCATTGTATGCTAATGAGTTCCACTAAATTCTAAAAGCTAGCACACACACACATACTTAGACATAGGCAGAGGGAAGAGACTGAGAGACGTTGGAATAACACTCTTAAGCGCGGAAATTATATACTAGGATTTGTTCCACGGTTATTTAGCGTATTTCGGAATTTAAGCCACCTAACTCGTGGACGCTCATTCCTAAAGGCTATGATCGAGCTAATTTCTTACAAGAGGTCTCCAGTTTCTTAGTAAGGCTTGCGATACTAAAATAATACTAATCGTGCAAGTTAGGTTTCAACCGTGCCTTGTTTGCTTAACAAATCATATTTAAGTATTGTTCCATCTTCTTAACATTTAGAGGAGATCATTAGCATATAAAAAACGGGTTATACGAAATCACTCTAATAACATGCATACAATAATTTACGTCGCCCAATTCTTTTTTAACTTCGTTACAATTCACAAGTGTCTCTCAAGAACTTTGTTTTCTCGCAGACAGAATCGGAATCGTCCTGAGGAAGGAAAACGTGCCTTCTGTTTTGTTTGGCTTTGCAAATACGAGCGCCTGAGCTGTCGGCAATTTTTAATTTCAAATTTATGCACTCTTAATTTCACATTTCTGCACTGTTAATTTCACATTTTTGCACTGTTTGGGATAAATCGACGTGCGCTCAGCCAATCAGAATGCAGAAATTATTGTATGCATGTTATTTTCCTTCTTTCTTCCATGCATCTACCCACCGCATCAATTTTAAAGGATGTTTTACCGACATTTTTCGTGATATTACTAGTTGAAAACATTGTCTGTCATGCAGGGTCGGTGTAAGGTTGTCAGGAGACAGGAAGTGCCAGACCTTCGAAAAGGCGCTAAACTCCCAAACATCTCCACCACGCCTCGAAATTCACCAAGTGAGTCGAGTAATCAACTAAGAGTGACCACTAAGGCCCGGTTTAGACGCCGCTCCTCAAATGAGCCGAACTCAATGCAAATGAGCAAAAACCATTGTTTGACGCAATATTGTTCGGTGCATGTAAGGAACAACCGAATTTTGAATTTGAATTGTACTAGAGTTAATTTAAACGACCTTTTTTTTTCACAGGATTAACACCGGGCAAACACCCAACCAGTCTACTGCAGGTAAAACAGCATGATCACGCTGACAAACGCTGCCTTGTGGCATGACATTTTCGCGGGAGTTTAATTTTTCGCGGATTTTTGCGTTTCGCGGGAACAAATTTTCGCGAATGTGGATTTCAGACTTTACTGTCGGGAACAAACTTTGCTTTTTGGTAGAAATTTATTTTACGGGAGAAAATTTGATTTCGCGAAAATTTCATGCCAAACGGTGTATATTTGTTAAACTCCAAACTTCGCCTTCAGTCAATCATAACCATGCATCAAACTGTAAAGTAGCCGCTTTGAGAATGTTTTTTTTTTTTGTTTGTGTTGCAGTTAACAAATGCCTATTCGAACTCGAGCAAGGCTTGTCGGGAAGCCAAGTCAAGTGAGACTGGTAAGAGATCTTATACGGTATAGTGCGCATGCGTCAAAAACAAACAAAGACATATTCGTTACCTAATAAGAGCTTGAGTGATCCCATAACCAGCAAGTAGAACGAAGACACATACGTTATTCTTTTGTATATGTTGAAATTCATCTCGTGAGAACAGTTTAAAGTACTGTAGTACCAACATGTAAAAGAACAAATACAATGCTAACATACAATACATCGAGATGAAGCCAAAAGTACGTAAGAAGCAGATGCCTTGCTGAATAATGTTGCCTTCGTCTTTCAGCAAAACAAGTGTCAAAGATTCAAACGCTCCTTCCAGATGAAGGGCTTATAACAGAAGACAACGGTGAAAAGGACATGGATGAGACGACCATGGTATGAACCTTAAATTTTAATCAAAAATCGAACGTGCATGTTGACTTTTTGAAAGCCTTGAATTGTTCCTTTGTTCTGATAGTGTTTGAGTGTTGATTTTATGCCTTTTTTCTGTATAGGCGCAGACGGAGGACAGAGTGGTGATAAATAAAAGGATATCGGACGTTTCTGCGTGTGTTCCAACAAGGAGTGCTCTCTTGCAGATCGCTGTCCTAAAACCTGGCGACATCTTTGTAAGTAAAGCAATTTGTCTGGTTGAGCTATATTACCAAATTCATTTTTGCAACAGGCGTTCAGAAGTGTGCCTCGCAAGCCGCTGTTTCTATAGTAAAAAGGTTTTCCAGAGCATCAGGGCCACCCTCTTCCCCTAGCCAACTATACTGAGCGTTTGTATAGAAGAAAGTTTGTCCTGCCTACCAAGGTCACATGACACTGTCAACAGAGATCTCTACCGTCAAAGCCTGACAGTCACCCCCCTCCTCCTTCTCCCATAGTGACTTGCTCTATCACTTAGCAACAACCAGACTGATTTACTCTACCATTATCTCTCCCACTGCGTTATCGCTGTTGTTTCTTACGTTTTTGTCATTTTGCACTTTTGCACAGGGACTTGAGCCTATGATGCCGAAAGTAACAAGCAAGATAAGCTCAGAGGTGAGTAATATAAACGCTTAAATTGAATATCCTTCAGCAGATATCACTGTTACAATGTGATATTTTGTGTGATACAGTTAGAGAGCAATCCGAAATAACTATTCTAGTTTATAATCCATGAAATATTTTCTCTCGCGCGTGATTGGTGGAATCGTGACACGTGACCGAATAGCGTCCACTCGCGTAGTTTATTGTTTGTATACAGACATGATATAAACTGCTATCAAAAACCGAGTTCTCCATACTATGTAATTTATCTCTATAGCGAAAGATTGAAGGAGAAAATTGAATTGGCCCCCTCTCCATTCGCTCGCAAGAGTACTTGGTTTATTTCAAGTATACAATTCTTAACGATTGGATACGAGGAAAGAACCGCAGTTGGGTTTTAGGAAGACAGAGGCGGTATTTCTGTAACGCTTGACTGTATTGTTTTCAGATCGTTGAAGAAAACGATAGCTCTCCTCCATCAAAAAGTGTGATATTGGTAAGTGAGCTTCGCGGCTGAGCACACAGGATAAGTGGCCTTGCAATAACTTATTAGTAAATTATGCGACATTAATTTTGTTTTCAGATCAGTGAAGGAGCAGAGTGTATCATGATAAGCAAGCGATTCTTCCTTATGAATGCTACCATCACCACTCTTGTGCAACTTAAAGCTTTGGTGAGTAAACGAAGTATTGATGTTCAGTGTTATCACTACACAACTGATTATTTTCCTGAGTATAGAACTCTACTCTCTCTGGACATATTCAATGACTTATTCTAGATCTTAATTTTTTTTTTTTTTTTTTTTTTTTGAGAAAAACAACAACAACAGAAAACCCATGCATTTTTGCAGAAAATACTCAATTCGACCAAATCCAGAATCGCTTGGATATTTTTCGAAGTTTCTTTGGGATATGTAAAAAGACATTTAATAATACGTTTGTCATGGGCAGCCGTTGTCGAGCTATAGCGGGAAGTATTGTTTTGCCATCCAACATGGCCGCCGTGCAAACCCTCTATAGAAATAGAATTGTAAAGAATTTCAGTAAAGAATGCTTTGAATACTAAGAAACCCTACCAAACAGCAATGTATCCTGAAGCAACGTATTTCAGCTGCACATTCTCGATGTTTCATCAGAGTGAAGAGTACATGACGGTAGAAGAAGCGCGGCGGCAGATACAAAGCCAGCAAACCTGGAATTTGTATAAAACGGAGATGATGAAGAATCTAGCGAGCCACAAAAAGAAGGAAAACAGGAAATTCAGATGAAAGCAGTGTGTCGTTATTGCGGCTTAGTTTCTTATAAATATTCTTGGTGTTCTAATAAAAACGTTGGACAACTCACATTCTGTAGATTTAGATGGGTGGGCCCATGGTAAACTAAAATAATTAACAGAGATTCCGCTAGACTCGTCCATCAGCCAGTACAGAGTACCGGTATTAGGAAATATTTTTTCCCGTACGGAGCCACCTGGAGCCGGTAGCAAAATAGTCGTTTCTTCTGCTGCAGCTTTGGACAACTCTCCTTGTTCTTTTCTACATTATCCTTGGTCGTGGTGTTTCTTTCGGTCGGAACCTGTGCTACACGAAGCCTCAAGTAATGGCTTGGAGAAAAACGGGCGCTAGGCCATGGCTACTTTCAATAAAGATGAAACCTATGGCAGCACTGGAGTATCTTTCATAGGACTACATAGTACAACTGGAAAAGGTGTGGGAATTTGCAAAGATTTTATCAGCAGCACCTTTGAAAAACGGCGATATCATAACAGGTGAATTCTGCGAAAACTGCTAAACATGGCTAAACCTAATGTGATTCAGTTTACACGAGCGTTATGAGTCAGTCACGCCTGTTGCTGAAGTTACGTTATATGGTACTTGCTATTTATTGTGCTGTGAATTCATTTTGCCCAGGACACAGGATGTTCACGAAAATGGTCTGAAACGATCGACTGCTCGACGAGATTCAAAAAATGTCTATTCTCGGCCCAATCTTACAATCGCATGAAACGTTCAGGAAATGTTCCTGGGAGTCTAGCGAAGGTTTTGATATAATATGTGCGACATTTTATGCAGCAACTCGCTAGTAACAAGAGCAAATCATCGATTAACAAATCGCATTTTCCAAACAAAAGAGCCTAATTCTACTAACGTTTTAAGTGGTTTTGTTGCTATATCCCGTCAACGGCTGAAGATAGATAAGGCAAATGTATTGCAAAAAGTCTCGTTATAGGCCCAGGAAAGTTTCCTGAAAGTTTCAAGAGATTTAAATTTTTGCTCAAAATCGACCATTTTTGGAAAAGACCATGGACATAATCCTTACCAGATTATCAAATCAAAGCAGCGTCACCGCTGAAAGGTCGCCCATTTCTTGTCAATCGATAGGTTTCGTCGCACTTGCTAGCTCGGGCATACATTTCTGCTATTTAATGAGGCACAGACAAATTCGATAATTGTTTGCAAAAGTTAGTTTGTGATTGACATTGTTATATAACAATGAAACAATTTTTTCGAACAATTTTTTAAAAGGACTGAAAACAGCAAATCAAAGCAGCAAGGCAGCTCTAAGCTCGCAAATTTGTGAAAATTACTTTTGCGGCTTCAGGTAACATTTTATAATTTGCTCAATTTTTGGTATGTGGAAGTTCGGAACCGTTTCCGCGGGCCTCCACTTTTGCTAAACTGCGCATTCGAATAAGTCTTAGTTTTAAAAACCCTCAGGGCTATAGCACAGGGTTTTTTTTGTCAAAAATTGAAAACTCTTGAAACTTTCAGGAAACCTTCCTTGGACTATAACAAGACTTTTTGCAATACATTTGCTTTATCTATCTTCAACCGTTGCCGACATATATCAACTTAAATTTGGCTCCTTTGCTCGAGAGGTGTGAGGTCTTAATTAGTGCAAGATTTGCTCTAATTTGCTCTAGTTTCTCACGACGCGCGGGCTAAAAGTTTACAAAAACTATGCAAACTCCGTCGGCATAATTCCAGGAACGTTTCCTAAAAGTTTCATGCAATTCTGAGATGGTCGAAAAATGACCGGATTTTGACAAAATACTAAGGCTATAGCACAGGGTTTTTTTGTTAAGAATTGAAAACTCTTGAAACTTTCAGGAAACCTTCCTTCAACTATAACATGACTTTTTGCGATACATTTGCTTTGTCTATCTTCAACCGTTGCCGAGATATATCAGCTTAAATTTAGCTCCTTTGCTCGAAAGGTGTGATGTTTTAATTAGTGCATGATTTGTTTACAAAAACTATGCAAAATCCGTCCGCTTAGTCCCGGGAACGTTTCCTGAAAGTTTCATGCGATTCTGAGATGGTCGAAAAATGACCGGATTTTGACAAAATACTAAGGCTATAGCACAGGGTTTTTTGTCAAAAATTGAAAACTCTTGAAACTGTCAGGAAACCTTCCTTGGACTATAACAAGACTTTTTGCGATACATTTGCTTTATCTATCTTTATCCGTTGTTGAGATATATCAGCTTAAATTTGGCTCCTTTGCTCGAGAGGTGTGATGTTTTAATTAGTGCAAGATTTGCTCTAATTTGCTCTAGTTTCTCACGACGCGCGGGCTAAAAGTTTACAAAAACTATGCAAAATCCGTCCGCTTAGTCCCGGGAACGTTTCCTGAAAGTTTCATGCGATTCTGAGATGGTCGAAAAATGACCGGATTTTGACAAAATACTAAGGCTATAGCACAGGGTTTTTTGTCAAAAATTGAAAACTCTTGAAACTTTCAGGAAACCTTCCTTGGACTATAACAAGATTTTTTGCGATACATTTGCTTTATCTATCTTTATCCGTTGTTGAGATATATCAGCTTAAATTTGGCTCCTTTGCTCGAGAGGTGTGATGTTTTAATTAGTGCAAGATTTGCTCTAATTTGCTCTAGTTTCTCACGACGCGCGGGCTAAAAGTTTACAAAAACTATGCAAAATCCGTCCGCTTAGTCCCGGGAACGTTTCCTGAAAGTTTCATGCGATTCTGAGATGGTCGAAAAATGACCGGATTTTGACAAAATACTAAGGCTATAGCACAGGGTTTTTTTGTCAAAAATTGAAAACTCTTGAAACTTTCAGGAAACCTTCCTTGGACTATAACAAGACTTTTTGCGATACATTTGCTTTATCTATCTTTATCCGTTGTTGAGATATATCAGCTTAAATTTTGCTCCTTTGCTCGAGAGGTGTGATGTTTTAATTAGTGCAAGATTTGCTCTAATTTGCTCTAGTTTCTCACGACGCGCGGGCTAAAAGTTTACAAAAACTATGCAAAATCCGTCCGCTTAGTCCCAGGAACGTTTCCTGAAAGTTTCATGCGATTCTGAGATGGTCGAAAAATGACCGAATTTTGACAAAATACTAAGGCTATAGCACAGGGTTTTTTGTCAAAAATTGAAAACTCTTGAAACTTTCAGGAAACCTTCCTTGGACTATAACAAGACTTTTTGCGATACATTTACTTTATCTATCTTTATCCGTTGTTGAGATATATCAGCTTAAATTTGGCTCCTTTGCTCGAGAGGTGTGATGTTTTAATTAGTGCAAGATTTGCTCTAATTTGCTCTAGTTTCTCACGACGCGCGGGCTAAAAGTTTACAAAAACTATGCAAAATCCGTCTGCTTAGTCCCAGGAACGTTTCCTGAAAGTTTCATGCGATTCTGAGATGGTCGAAAAATGACCGGATTTTGACAAAATACTAAGGCTATAGCACAGGGTTTTTTGTCAAAAATTGAAAACTCTTGAAACTTTCAGGAAACCTTCCTTGGACTATAACAAGACTTTTTGCGATACATTTACTTTATCTATCTTTATCCGTTGTTGAGATATATCAGCTTAAATTTGGCTCCTTTGCTCGAGAGGTGTGATGTTTTAATTAGTGCATGATTTGTTTACAAAAACTATGCAAAATCCGTCCGCTTAGTCCCGGGAACGTTTCCTGAAAGTTTCATGCGATTCTGAGATGGTCGAAAAATGACCGGATTTTGACAAAATACTAAGGCTATAGCACAGGGTTTTTTGTCAAAAATTGAAAACTCTTGAAACTTTCAGGAAACCTTCCTTGGACTATAACAAGATTTTTTGCGATACATTTGCTTTATCTATCTTTATCCGTTGTTGAGATATATCAGCTTAAATTTGGCTCCTTTGCTCGAGAGGTGTGATGTTTTAATTAGTGCAAGATTTGCTCTAATTTGCTCTAGTTTCTCACGACGCGCGGGCTAAAAGTTTACAAAAACTATGCAAAATCCGTCCGCTTAGTCCCAGGAACGTTTCCTGAAAGTTTCATGCGATTCTGAGATGGTCGAAAAATGACCGGATTTTGACAAAATACTAAGGCTATAGCACAGGGTTTTTTGTCAAAAATTGAAAACTCTTGAAACTTTCAGGAAACCTTCCTTGGACTATAACAAGACTTTTTGCGATACATTTGCTTTATCTATCTTTATCCGTTGTTGAGATATATCAGCTTAAATTTGGCTCCTTTGCTCGGAAGGTGTGATGTTTTAATTAATGCATGCAGTGTCTTCAGCGTCCGCGCTCAACGGCGTTATAATTTCGTGCCTTAATAATCACAATGTAATCTACATTTGCGGAAACTTTTAGGCTCAGTGACCAAACAAAGTTCGAATGCTTGACCACCAGAATTGCAACGAGTTCCAGAAAAGCTCCCGCACAAAGCCTACTTGGAGAACTGCTATTATAACGCGTAACACGATCATGCCCAAATTTGGAATTGACAAAATCCTTATTTGGAAGTTCATTGTTGACACAGAAGGCTGGAAGGACACCGCGACTCCTTTAAGCTCGCCCCACTTCGTGGGCGACCTTAAAAATGGCCATTATCGGCCTAATCTCAGAATCGCATGAAACTTTCAGGAAATGTTCCTTGGAGTATAACGAAGGTTTTGATATGTGACATTTTATTGCAGCAAGTCGCTAGTAATGAGAGCAAATCATCGATTAACACATCGCACTTTTCAAACAAAGGAGCTGATTTTACTAAAGTTTTAGGTGGGTTTGTTGAGTGGGGCAGGAACAGCTGGATTATCTGGTACAGTATGTGGATGATTGTATAGTTTATGCCATAACTACGTAAGCCCCCTCGATGAGCCATGAGTTCTTGGGGTAAACGCCCAAATATGTTAAAAAAGAAAGAAAGAAAGAAAGAAAGAAAGAAAAAAAAAAAAAAAAAAAAACGGCTACAGCGTATGTAAGTGTATAGGGAGGGGGGGGGGGGGGGGGGGACCCAGTTCCTGATAAGCCTTTTTTTGAGACAAACCCACAGATGCACTGTCAAGGAGGGCACTTTACTGGCAGCGGAGCAAGGTTCACCAATTTTCAAGCTTCATATTCCTTTTGTTTTTCATATTATTTGAAGTTTTCACATGAAAAATCAGGCAACGAGAATTTGGCACGGGGCACAATTTTAGCGCGTTTCTATTTTCTGTTATTTGTTTCTCCATTTTGGACATTCCTTGTGAGCGGCACGACGCACACACTGTTTTTGGCGTCTTTCAGTCTCCACCATCTTCCCAGACGATGTTCCTGGCCAACAGCAGCAAAAAGAGTGTCTCCACTGCTGGAGAATGCCAAGGAGTTCACAAACCCAACCTAAGGACAAAGAAGACGTCATGAACAAGTGCCTATCGCATTCGTTTTGTTATTCGCCACTTTGGAAATGAAAATAGGACTGGTAATGAATGGAATACCGAAAGTGCTTCTGGGATCGTTTGGGAGGACGCGTGTATGAAACACAAGGCGGTATCAGGTTGAAAGAGTGATAAGATCTCTAATTGCCCTCAGTAAAGATAATATCAGAGTTTATTGCGCGGCCTTGACTTGCTACCGCCATGCTTTTCATACACGCGTCCCCCCCACCCCCCCCCCCCCCCCCCCCCCCCCCCTCCCAAACGATCCCAGAAGCACTTCCGGTACTCCATTCACAGTCCTACTTTCATTTCCAAAGTGGCGAATTGCAAAAGTATCTACTTTCAGTATACATTGATCACCGAAGGATCACAATTTACACACCGTGAATCATTTAGATTGAGACTTATTTTCCGGACCATAGCGATTCGCACTTTAACTCCCTTGTTCATGCTCCCGCTCGCCACAACAGTACTTAATGTCTATCATGTGTTAGATGACCTACCAATGGTATGGAGAAGAGATGACTCAGGCTTTTCATGTTCTGACCACATTTCCATAGTCTGATACAAGAGTCACACGACCCTGCTGACGAAATGTAAAACAACTCAAATATAGTAGGGAGGCAGTGTGGCTACGAGCCAGTGGTTAGGATTTGAAATCCAGAGGTCCAAGGTTTAAGTCCCGCTGTGACCACTAGCTAAATTTAATCCAAGTTCAATTGGGCTAATATAATAGTCTCTTACGAAGCAAAACTGCCTTCAGTAAATGTCGTCCACGTTGTGACTACGACACCCAAATAAGGAGCCTTAAAATTCGCAAGAGAGCACATAGAGTGCCTTTTTTTTCTTTTTCTTTTTTTTTTTTTTTTGCAATTAGTCTTCCTTTGCTTCTTCCTCTACCAAAGCTTACAACCACTTTATTACCTGATGCAAGTAAGTCGGTACTTTTAAAAGCTGCCACTGCTGTAATCCAACTCTCGTCAGGTATTCTAAGTTGTGTGTTGCCGTCAGGTTTACTATGTGCCTTGTGCACCACACACAAAGGCTTTTTTTTGTTTACACTCCATAAAGACAGAGAACTGTGAAAATAAATCAAAAACCCTGTGTCAGTATACAAGTGATAAAGACCACGGATTTGAATGCAAGATCGGTAATCAGGGCAAGAACAAAGAAACATGGCGGCGACGCATGCGAAAAGCCTTGGTTTAATAGTGAAATCGCTCACAATCTAGAACCACTGAAAGCTTGCAAATGACAAATTGGATTGCTCCGAAGTTCCACCAATCAGAAAAACCAATGTATATGCAGTTTATTTGCCCTGATTACCCATCATGCATTGAAATCCGTGAAGGAGTCTATAATACGTTTTCATTCGAAAATTAGTATTTTCAAAAAACTCCGCTTTCGAAGCACTGATTCGAGTTCATTAAAAATGAGCGCCTCCGTTTTAAAAGTTAGCCGTCCACACTCTGATTCGCTTTTGTGCCAAACCACATCGTTTTCAAAATCTCCATTTGAGAACTCTACGCTTTTACTGATGTCACCAGCTGATGCCGGCGTTGTCATCTCTGAGAACCTTATTTGGAAGTATTCGTTTTCGGTGACAGCAACATCGTTTGGGCGTGGACTGTAATGCTTTAATGTGGATGGGGCCAAATTCACAACTACCGAAATGAATTTGTCGATATTTCCTTCTGTTACTCACCCGTCATCTGCTCCTGATACCATGTGTTCTTCATTGATAAGTTGAATACAATCTATGGATCCACACCTGCACAACGTAAGAGCAATGAGTGAAAGATTAAGTCAAACTTTTGCGCATCAACAAGTTAAAATACAGCACGGTTGCCACAAAGAAAATAAAATCCCTGGTATTTCCCTGATATTTCACTGATTCCAAAACAATTTTCACTGACCATGAATGATGTGATCAAACACAGAGATTCTCTTAACTTTACAGTTGCTTCAGTTTGTTTTGAAAGTTATCAACTGTATGCTTCTCTTCATCCTCATCTTCCTGGAAACATTTTTGAAATGACATTTTGTCTTGCCCATAATCGACCACTATCAAAGCTTGTCGGAACCTAAAAATATAATTTTCTGACTTTTCACTGACTTTCGCAAAAATCTAGATATTTCCCTGACTTGCTGCAGAATTTCATGATTTTGAAAAAAAGAAAAAAAAAAGAAAAGTATTTCTCGGACTGTGGCAACCCTGTACGTTCTCAATGTGGAAATAGAAGCATAAAGGAAGGAATACTGTGACAAAGTAGTTGCATAGCTTCTCTTACCCATGTCCATTAAACACAAGCTGTGACTCCTCAATGACTTTCCACACTCTCAAACTTCTATCGCGACCTCCACATGTTGCTGCTCTGTCACGGCTTAGACTATCAATGCCTGTTACAGCATCTTGATGGCCAAACCTAAAATACAAACAAGTAAACAAAGCAAAAACGTATTCATGAGAATCTCTCCTCTGCGACCAAAGAATGCTGCAGCATATACAAACAAGCAAAGACTGAATCTTGACCAATCGTGTTTAAATCGGAAACATTATTTATCTCGAATGAGCAATAACGAGATTTTATAACACAGTGCTTTTGACAGAATGTACTGTGTTAGCGCCACATCTTTTATGGTCAGGTTTATGGGCTTAGTAATTGGTTGAATAGTGTCGTGTGAAACATTATTTGTCCCGAATGAGCAATAACGACATTTTATAACAGTGCTTTTAACAGAATGTACTGTATTAGCGCCACATTTTTTATCGTCAGGTTTAGGGGCTTAGTAATTGGTTGAATAGTGTCGTGTGAATTGAATATTGTAAAAAATTTACAGCTGACATTAATATGGACATGAGCCGGAAAAATGACTGCTGACACCATACGTTGTTTTGCTTGATAGCAGCAGTCACGTTCCCACTATGTGGGAAACTGAACTGAAGACAAACGTAACTCACAGGGTTTCCACATAAGCCATCTCATCAAGGTTCCATATCTTGACTGTCTTGTCTTGAGATGCACTGAAAAGTTGATGCGTCCCTCTTCTGAACACTATGCCCTAAAAATATAAAGAAATAAGTTGAAGCACTGGACAAAATTATACTGCCACTGTGTAAACTTCAGCCTTCTGTGCCTTGACTAAATTAGAAGGGATAAAGGTTTAACAATAATGTAGTTAAATTAAATTCTAGTGAAGTACTCTGAGTCATACATTTATTTATATCACCATTTTCTTCAGGTATTACAGCCAAAGCAGTAATGATAATCATACAGAAACTAGCGTAGATTGCATGGCCTTTAGTGTTATTGTAATTCAATTAAAACCAGGTTTTCTGGAGTGTTGAATCTGCACAAATTAAAGACAGGAGTTAGACATAACAGGATTGTACAGTCCTTGTACAAACCCTACATGAAGTAAGTCATACGCTTCACTTACAGTTAGTGCATCCTTGTGTCCTCTGAATGTGTGAACATGCTCCAAAGTGTCCGGGTTCCATATGTAGATCTGTTTGTCTCTGCCACCGCTTGCCTAAGAAAACACAAAATATAAACAGAGTGATGTACTTCAACATTTTAGAGGGGATTCCCTGGCAAAATTTCTGTTCCTAGACATGACTGCATAGACATGCCACCTCTATAATGAAGAGTGTGAAAGTAATGTATGCACTGATTTATGTGGGGATTAAACCTACTACCATGTAAAGGATAATACTAATGTAACATAGAATAACCATCAGAACATGCTTTGTACAATAAAATCATTATGATTGACCTACCAAGAATTTCCCATCACTTGTGATTGCCAAGCACAACACATGACCCCTGTGTCCTTTACTTTTTCCATCGCCCTTAGCAATCCCTGGTATCTTCCCCTCACGTCTCCCAGTATTTATTTTCCCTGTGAAGACACAAATGATTTGTGAGAATTAAGACTCTTGCAAGTCTGGTCAGTGAGTAAACAAGTTCTCTCTTTGAACTCTGATCAGGGATATACTGTATCATACAGTAACAGTCTTTGAACTTAGCAAGAAGTTGTATCAATATTATTGATAGCTTGGTCAGACAAGAGTTGCTTAGCTACCAACATTCTCACTACAACACTCATTGTTCAGTGTACATACAAACCCTACTATTTCGAAATTGCAAGGGACATGAAAAAAGTTTGAAATAGCAGGGTTTGGAAATAGCCAATAGGAAATGACTGAAAAAATATATCCAAGGGGATTCGGCTTGACTTCAAAATAATGGGGATTTTGAATTATCAGAGTTCAATATAGCGGGGTTCAACTGTACTTACATTTGATGATGCTGCAGTCTTTGGAACCTGTATAGATGAATTCATCATCTGGAGACACACAGAGGCAGGTGACGGCTAGCTGATGACCGCGTAACACCCTAATGGTGGCTGGGTCTGGGCATGAGTACTGAAGGACAACAACAACAATTAAATCAACAGAGCATCATTTCTGGTCATCAAAATTTTCCACCAACCCACCATCATCAAAATTTTCCAAAAATTTTCACCAGGCTGTGGTCGCCAAAATTTTCCAAATGTTTTTACCACACTGCGTTATCAATTTCCAAAAATTTTCACCACCCCGTAGTCATCAAGACTTTCCAAAAAAATTCACCACCCTGTGGTCATGAAAGTTTTCTCACCACTCCCACAGTCATCAAAAATTTCCAAAAAATTACACTACCTCTGGTCATCAAGATTCCAAATAATTTCACCACCATGTAGTCATCAAAATTTTTCAAAAAGTTTTACCACCTCGTGTCATTAAAATTTTCCAAAAAATTTCATCACCCTGTGGTCCTCAACACTTTCCAAAAATTTTCACCACCCTACATTTGTCACAGTTTATCCCAGGGTACTCAGGTATATTAGTGACAGGGAGGTGCAACTATAGCCAATTTAATATTCTTACCCCAAAAAAGTAGATTTTACAAGTCCGATGAATTCAGATGTTTATGATTCAAATTCCTTACAGAATAAGAGTAAGCACACAGTCCACTGAAACAACTCATGTGATTTGAAACAGAAAGCTGTCTTAATTTACCTGATGTGCTATCTGCTTTTGGAGCCGGCCAGTTTGCTCAAGCTGCGTGGAAATGAGGAGAAGAGCTGATTAATTCAAACTATGCAACACAAAAATAATATTATTTCTAACATTTCATGCGCACCTGTTTGGCCGCTGTTGGCCATTCTGGCAATAAAAGAGTATAAAGTAAATACTTACAACATCTTGCTTGAGCCTGTGAGAAATGGTATCGTGGTCTACATCATCAGATTTGAGTTTCTCTGATGGAAGTGAAAAGAACATTTTAGTGGTCTCTGAGAACATTATCGTACTACTTGAATTCTCAATCCATTGAGCCTCGTAGTCTTGTTTTGTGATTAAACTACTCCCAGTAACCATATGATTATATTTTTTCTATAATATGGCTTTTATACAGCTGTGGTACATAGCAGGTATGTATCACACAGATGAAGATGTGGTGCACATTTACATCTACCCCAATCCCAGAAATTTTTTAGCAGTAACACTACTCATATTTTGTTCAGAGGAGGTTGGGAAATTAAATGTACAATCCTGGTCAAAAGTATGTGGGACACTCTGAAAAAATTCTATTTTTCAACTTTACTCTTTTCAACAACAAATTAAAGCGCCTCCTTTTCCGAAAGTTAACCCTCCCCCCTCCCCCCCTCCCCATACAATGTTGCATAAAGGGAATATACTTTGAGCACACTCAGTCAACATTGTAAGGGGGAGGGGGTGGGAAGAGGGAAAGTGTCATAATTTTTACATAAAAGGCTAATTGTCCCACAACTTTTGGCCAGAATTATAGGCCCCAGTGGATACTTGTGTGGACTATAATATCTGCATGAGATTACTAGGGGCTACTAGGGACTAAAAGCATCATGCCATGTCACTGTTTAACCTAATCCCCTATAGACCAACCTCAGTATTTGCTGACATGGTCTTATACTGACCAAGTAAATGTTTTTGCATCAGGGATGCCTGTCATACCACAAGACTGGTAAAACAGGTTTATTTGAATGTATGTATTTGTGCTGACAATATGACTCCACACATGCACAGGTACTGGTGATTAATCATCATATTTATCTACTGGGCCTACAGTATAAAGAAAAGAAGTGGGCTGTTCCTCAAGCACTAACCTTCATCTTCTAATTGTGCAAGGTATTGCTTTGTCAACCGCAGCCTTTTTTCTTGAGCAGTTTCCTCCTCACTGTTGTCTGACTCATTATTTTGCTCTGCCTTATCACTACAGATGCAGACAACAGTACTAATTATGCTTCCATCAAAAAGTATGTTGGAATAAAATGCTTCACACCCTTAAAGTGTGAAGTGTGATTTTTGAAATCACACAATTTCACACTTTTATTCACACTAATTTTAATGTGTGATCTGTGAGAAATCACACTTTGAGAAGTGTGAAATGCAAAGTGTGAAAATTTAACAGGATAGGCAACAAGACTTTGGAAATGGTAGCTGTTTTGGGAAAAGAGCATTTTAGCATGCAGATTTTACATGTCCCTAGTAAAGAGGTTCCACAATTATTTTGAATTGTACCTTCCAATATCTGAATCACTTCCTAACTCCTCCTCGTCTATGTGGTCATTTTTTCTTCTATGCTGCCGTGCTGTCAACTTCTTCTGTTTCGATGCAGCACTCTGATAAAGGAACCTCTTGGTCAGACACTGGCCAATAGCCAAACAACAATACATGCATGTGGCAATTCAGACTGGCAACAAACAATAATGTACACACAATGACTCACTGGAGGTTTCTATAATTCAACCTGTTTTGGTTTTGTGCACGATTGACGTAAAAAGGTTGTGATAAAACACAGGATCTCAGCATCAACTAAAACATGATAAACCAGCTGATCAGACAGCACCTTTATGAGTCCAATCTGCACTATACTATCGTTTCTATTTTATGAGGGAGGGGGAAAGGGGGGGAGGGGCACTTAAATATTGGAAGGGGGATGCTTATTTATTTTTTTGACCTCTTTGGGAGTTAGGGGGTGGTTATTAACAAGAGTGCTGCAATACTCTTGCATGAGACATAGCTTTAGCAAAATATCAGTCGTGATAAATTTTTTTCAGCCGTTTTCAATATTATAATGCTTTCACACCAAACTTGTTACTAGTCAAATAAATATTCATGGTGTAATGACAGTGAAATAAATAAAGATTGATTGATTAATGTTCAAGCTCTTACACAATGCAGTAATTAGCATCCAGAGAGTTTGCTGATCTCCAATAAATCTGACAAAAAGATTTAACAGAGGGAGTGTGATGGCTAATGTTTTTATAGTTGAGATATATAGTCAAAATGCATGTCTCATGACACTCTAAATGCCATTGCCATTCAGTTATTTCAGATGACAACCCCCTTCCCCGACGTTTCCATCATTAGCTCACACTGCGATCCACGTGCTTTCAACGCCAGGTTACCACAACATATCCAAGTGGACGCGAACGACAAGAAAATATTGGAAAGGAGTTAAAGGCGATTTGTGACAACAATTGAAATTCTAACCAAAAGTATTCATATATGTTTAAAGTAAGACACAGGGCTGCCACTTGGTTATCGATTGTATCAAACGCCGATGCAAATCTAAAGCATGGCTCAAAACAACCTTGTGGATCTTACGCGATTTATATATCAAAGCCGTATGTATTTGCATTCACCTGAGACGTTTTGAAGGGCCTTTTCCTCGGCTTTGAAGCAGTAGCGCTCTTCTCAGTCAGAAAGAAGCCCGACATCTTCCTCGCATCCACGAAAGGTTGTGACTAAACTGGATACTCCAAAATCAGGTTTCCGAGAGGAAACTGGGACCGAATCAAAAATTAAATTTTCGTCAGCTCGGACCGTGTTCCGAAAACAGTACTACAGTGACGTTGATGTTTTGAAAGTTCTTGGCGTGCATTAGCAAGTCCGTTCGGCTGGCCGCGTCGCGCCGCCTGTGTTCCTTTTACGCGGACTTGGAGGTCAACTCCAAATAAAACTGAAGCGGCTCAAGACATGAGTCGAAACTGTAACCAGTCAACAGATATACACAAGAAGCATTGTAGTCGTGAACGTGATAAGGACAATATTACTGTTTATTTGTAAAATTTCGAGTCAGCCGGCCATTTGCTCGAGAACACAGTGGTTTTGGATGAAAACAACTTATCTATATAAGCATCCTAATACAGTAAATACGGATAAATTTAGGATACGTTGGAAATCTGATCCGTCTATAACTGTTGGCTTCTATGGGCTTCATTTTTGTTCCTATTTACTTATCATCCCTGTGGTGATTTTTGACATTTCGCACCTTCGCTCGGAATGCTTAAATCTTGATTGCATGTCTTATCGTGAATGCGTTCGTCTTCTGGAGTTAAGACTGATCAAGAAACACAGGATCGTACACAAGCCGTTTCAATCGCTCTCCGGAACAGTTCACGCGGTGGGATTTTTTTATCTTCGGTGTCAATATTCATCTGTGCCAGATCAGCCATAACAAGCCTTTCTTCTTTAGTATTTTCTCCTCGAGCTAATTTTTTCCTTCTAAAACCTTTCCAGTGCCGAATTTTATTTGACTGTCTTCCGTTGTTAGATGCTTCAGACGAACCGAGGTCGTTTTTTTGTCCACAATGTTCGTAAACGGCTCCGGACGACTTCGCCGATAACTCGTTGTTTTGGTCCCAGTCTTCACTCGGAAACCTGATTTTGGAGTATCCAGTTTAGTCACGACCATCCACGAAACTACAAATTACGACTTCACGAATTACCGCAATCCATCTGTGTCGCAGGCCTTAGTAGTTCTAGTTTGTTTAATAAATTAATAAAATTCCACTTCACAGATACGAAATGGGGGATTAGCTCAAATGGTAGAGCGCCCGCTTTGCATGCGGGAGGTAGCGGGATCGATGCCCGCATCCTCCAATTTTTTTTTTTTCAATATCTTTTCTTACAGTTCAGGTAATTCTTTTATTCTCTGCATTTTCAAAAACCACAAGCTCAGTACGACACTATTGCAAACTGAAAGACTCACTGTGGACCGGAGATTGTTTTTCCGAGATGCTTCCAAAACAAAATGGAGGTTTTATTGCAATTCCTTTCTCGACTATCTATTATTTACAGTCAACTCTAACTCGTCACTGTTGTCAAGGAGGTATTCTTTCAAAAGGTTCAGTGTCATTGAAACAAGCTTCAAACACCCTGTCTATAACATCCTCAGCTTCTTTCTTGGTAATGTCCCTTACACACAGCATAGATTTCATAGCTCGCTCCTTCACACAGGCCTGGCAAAACACAACAACGGAATCTCAAGATTAGATAAAACACATATATATATATATATATATATATATATATATATATATATATACATGGTAAACGAGATTCGCCCGTGATATACTATATACCATTTTTCGTTAATTTACTAAACCTGTGTATAGTATATACCACATACATGGTTAACGATTTTTCGTCACTTCCCTTAAGATGATCACGAAAAATCGTTTACTGTGTAAAAATCCCTTGTATACATGGTAAACGAGTTCGTGACTCCCCCAAGATGATCACGAAAAATCGTTTACTATGTATAAATCCCCTGTATACATGGTAAACAATTTTTCGTGACTATCATCAACTAGCAGATAGCTTCACGTACGCTTTGCGGACCATTTTTTTAGCTGCAGGACACCTTGCAAATCGCACATAATTCAGGACTTATTACCAGAGTTTAGGTGGGTTAAACGAAAAATATTCACTAAAAACAACTGAAGTTTAGTTTAGGCCCCGTCCACACGGACGAGTTTTCGTTATAAAACACAAGCATTTTGTTGCGTTCTTATGTCCCGTCCCCACGATGAAAGCGGTAGGCATGGGTACCAAGATGTAGAGGTCAACAGCAGCAGTAAAAAAAAGGTGGCACACGAGATCCCACAACTGCTTAGCTTTATTGAATGCCGAAAAGTTGGCTGGACCAAAAATAGCAAACATTTGATAATGACTACTTTGCACTGAATGACATATAACAATTACAGCTGAAATGCAGGTAAAAAGAACTGTTACCAAATACAAAATCAGGCCTATTTAGTGGCTCTTTTCATTGCTATCGGTATATTCATACAAAATGATGTATGGAAACGATTCTTTTCAAATTTTAATCAAATGAGAAATTGACTCGTTTGGTCAGGTTTTTTTTTTTTTTCTGGGGGGGGGGGGGGGGGGGGGCTCTTTTAGTGTTACCGAGGTAGCAGAATATTGCTAAACATTTTCATGTTGAACCACGTTCCTGGCGCTACTTTGGGTAGGTATCAGGTCAAGATTATTTTGATTCAAATAGAATAAGAACACACAAGCAAAACCGTTTTGTTTGACCAACGACAAACGAGTTATATAATCAATTAGCATCTGAGGGTCGCGTTAAAGGGCCAATAACCTCCGAGAGTGACATAAACACTTTTCAAAGTCACACTTCACTTTGTTTCACTATGCACAGTGTGCTGCCTTTATTTTTTAGCTGCTAAGCGGAACACATAATTATAATCACAGTCTACATTTCATGCCACTTGTATCTGACTCTCTTACAGGCAGTTTATCTTTTCTACTCATCATCAAGTTCACTATAACTAAAGCTAAATCTATAATCAATCTCGGTATACAAGGTAAAACCCGTACTGTAACCTTTGCCTGTATCTTACATTACAAAGTGCAACAAAAACCATAAAAGTTACTGTCTGTCTGTCTGTCTGCTGGTGTCTGGCTCTCTAACGGCAGGCAAGTTTCTTATCTCCATCTTCAACTAAATCTGAAATCAATCTCATTACAAGGTGAAGCCCGCACTACAGCTACATAAGGCAGCAGTTCTTCATGTTGTGACGTCATCAGAAGTCAACAGGTCTGATCTTCATCTCGGCGCGTTTGGCGGAGTAATGATACCCCTTCCAGGTCTTCCAGTTAACGCCGTCAGCAAAAGACGAGTGATTACCGTGATACAGACCGTTCAAGTTGGAACTGTGACACGCGCTGTACCACCAGGCGCCTTTGTATGCCACGGCACACGCGGAAGACGCCACTTTATCGTTGTCTCTGTCTTTAGTGCTGAAGGCCATTCCATTATGCGGAGCTAACGAGTCACCTGCTGTTCCTGCAGGACCGCGAGGTTAAATTAAGTTTCATTTTGGCTGGGGTTTAGCAAGCATTTTGCATCAATAGATTGGACAGCAAAAATGCAATTATAGTATATAAGAGTGACGTAAAAGGATATCCAATTGACTCTTCACTAGGATCGTACTTGGATGCAACAACTAGTTAGGTTTAGCAGAATCGACGTGATTGAGAAACACTTTTGACCCGGTTCATCAAGTATCGGATATGGCAATTGCAATACAAATGTGAAATTATGAAAATTACGCAAGCTCTAATCCTATATATATTGCGCAAGTACATCACTTACTGAAAACTGCATGTCATAAAATTAAAGCAGTTGGTCAGTCAACACTTTACTATAACTGAGTGAAGTGGGGCCAGAGGGGGAAGTTATGAAGATCATGGGCAGGATGCTTTTCCCTTATTGTATTGCATAATCATAATTTCAAATATTTACTCACCTGTGTATCCTCCCACACTCAGTGTGTAGTTTGCTGTTTCGTTTGACACAACAAACATCTCGTACTCTGCGTAAGCTGTGTTCCCGTCAAAATCCTCCAGTTCAACTCGCAGTGTGTTGTTCGTCTGACTTGTCAGTTTGTGTATCTTGTCCAACCCGAGCCAGAACTCGCCACTCAGGTCACCGAAGCCTTGTTTATAGTCGGCCCAGCCTCGGTAGAAATCAACGGAGCCGTCGAGTCTCTTCTGAAAAACAGTCCAGCCTCCTCCTGCTGTGGTTTGGTCGCAGAAAACGTCAAACGCTCCCAGGCCGTCGGGATTAATCGTGTACACGCCGTTGGTTCTGTTACCAGATTTGTAGTGCTTCAAGCAGTTTGTAGCTGTTGTGTAAAACAGATATAGTTCTTAAATCAGTGCACTTCTTGTTAAACAGTTTCAACCATCATTATATTAAAAATATAGGCGCTTGAAAATGCAGCAGGCCAGCTTGTGAAAATATACAGCCACCTTCGTCGGGCAGCTTTTGAGTTGCACTAATCTGCATTCAGTTTAATTTTCTTAACTAAACCTTTCACTCCCAAGCATGTGAAGATTCTCACAACCTTTTAAAAAATGCATGAGTTATTTGGTGAGAATTGACAGTTTAATCAGTTTTCATCTGAGCAAAGTACTGAAAGCCATGCAAGTTCTCCTTACTGTATGATCTATTTCTAATGAGAAAGCTGAAAGAGAAAATTGAATTTGATCACCCTTGGAAGTGAAAGGGTTTGATAATTTATCTGCCCCAAGGTGCACAGGGGTACAGGAATTCGAAGACAAGAAAAGCTGCATAGAAGGCATCGATGTTTCCTAACTAACAATATCAATATTAATTTACGAGTGCAATTTATTCCGTCTTCCTTGTAACCGCTCTTACACTTGCAGTTGAACGAACCATATGTGTTTTGACAAGTGGCGTTTGCAGAGCAGTTGTGCTTGTTTCCTTTGCACTCGTCTACATCTTCATAATAAAATAAAATAAACGCATTTCAGTCAGCCGCAGCTACTCGGTACATAAACACGTAAAAATGTAGAACTCGAGCAATATAATATTCTCCTGTACATACCGCGCGCTTGGTCAATATAAGATATATTTTTTTACAATAACACGTCAGTTTCTTGCTTTGTGATTGGCTAATTTTCATTATCAATAAGAGGACAGACACCACAGGCACAGTAGTTTGTTGACGTTTTTAAATGTTTCAGAGATGTTTCCGAAATGTTTTCAAAGCCTAATATTCATAGTTCGTTTGAAAATCCGACTACAAATGTAGCCTTGCCCCTCCCCGGTGTCGCGGTAAATTTATTAGCATGCGAAAGAGGCAGCGAATCAGAGCTCGACATGAAATTCAAACGCCATTTCCGTGGACCAAGAGTGGGTCACACGGCTTGTCAGAAACCATTTTGACGGCCGATTTCGGCAATTTCTTCGGACTCAGCTGGCGTTTTCGAAATGTTTTTGCAACAGTCGTATGGGAAAAGGATTCAACTAGATATATGTCTGGGTTTTGTGGCCATACGGAGGTTGAAAGGCCGCATTTGAGAGACTTTTCTGGAGCCATTCTGGATGCCAGATCGACCGAGTTGCCAGCCTTGAAATTCTTTCTGTTAGAGAGGAAAAATTCAGCGAAACACGCTGAAATCGCTACAGCAGAAAGAAAACCACCACAACAACAAGGTTAGCAAGTCTAAGCTCTTCTCGCAATATTTTTCGAGTTATCGATTGACTAAAATCTCCCATACATTTTCTTATAAAACCCAACCGTGACGTCACACAGTCAATCAGCTTGGGCCGCCTGTGGTTTCATGATCAATAAGAGGACAGACATAAAAAACTGACGTCAATTTGTTAAATTGCTTATGTGGGGTATTTAGAATTCCCCATACAAACTGTTTTAGTACCTTTGGCTACTCATGGTGTAACCCTTGCACCTCTGTATTCATTATTTCATCATCAATTTTTTGGCAAATAGCCGCAGTTTAAAAAGCACAAATAACACGGGAAACACTGAGTTACCTCAGATATAGTTAGACGGACTAAAATTATGTATGAGATTAACAAGTATACATGCGTTATACAACTCACCTGCCTCACATTTCTTTCCTTGAAACCCGGAGGCGCAGATGCATTTGAAGTCGCCAAGAAAGTACAAAGCCACACACTTCCTTCCGTTTTCACATGGGTCTCGTGAACAGGGAGTCTACAACAAATCCAGAACAAACAAGAACTGGTCAGCCGTTTGATATTGCTTAGTTTTTAGATGATGGCGAGGTTGCTTTATCGCTTGCAATGTCACAAACTTAATAGAACTTCCGTTTCCGGCCGGGCCTCCACTTTCGCTGAACCGCGTATTCGATTTAGTCTCAGCTTTGAAACCCTCATTTACAAAGTGGCAGAGGGTGAAAATGATAAAACTTAGTATGGCGCTCGAAATGGGAGAATTTAGAATTCTTCACTGCCGAATCTCTGAACTGGAACGAGACCGTCCGGTGCTACGAGAAAAAAAAAACCAAAACAAAACAAAAACAAAAAACAAAACAAAAGACAAAAAACAAAAAAACAAGTCTGTCCGTGACTTTATTACTCAGTTCATATCATGCACAGCTTATCTTCGACACCTACATATTTATCAGAAGCCATGATACTCCAGCAAGGGCTGCATCCAAACTAAAAACGTGCGTAAAGAAAACTAAGCCTTTCTTCTTTTGGCTGAGTTTCAAGTTGAATAAATTTAAGTGAAATGCGATACACTTGTTGACAAGTACTTGCGATTTTAGTCAATTGTATTCATTTTCGAATTCTTCTTCTTTCAGTTATGCATACTACTCTTTTATTGCTGGCGAAAATTAAGTGAAGCAAAGCAAACATAATCAAATGATAGAAATATTTTGAGAAGCTCAAGTCGCTCTGCCACAATACCCCACACCTATTGTCACAGTTTTTGGCACGCTATGTAGAACGAGGAAAAAAGAAAACAAAACAAAAGGTCTCATAGATATTAAAATGAGGTGCGGGGTATTCTGTAATTTGCTATGATGGAAACTAAGTTTCTTCTTTTTGAAAGTTTCCTAGCCTACAATTAAGCAATGACTTACGAAAGCACTAATTCAAGTGATAACCTATTCAAAACGTAGAGTACTTACGTATATGCTGTGGTGGTGGAAAAGCGGATTTGCTTTAAAGTTGTCGGACGAGTTGTACTTGTCAGTCGACAGCAGTTCACACAGAGTTAGACCTTCGTTTGGTTTTGTCGCCACATTGAAGGAGAAACACGTTACAACGTGAAGACAAGCGAAGTAGCAATCCAAAGAACTCGTCACTTGACTTGATGCAATTGGGTTGACATTGAGACGGTGGAAAGGATGTTCAACAAAGTTAGCGTGAGAGTTTCCAAGCTTATCATCTCTTGCTAGTGCAATACCGCCATTTTCGTGTTCGGTAAGTGAATATGCCGAACAAAATAAACTGACCATCATGTACAGGGCATAACCAACTACTCTGGCCATGATTATGTCGCCAAAATTTATGAATTATAGATAACTTTTGGGAGTAACCAACATATGTTGCCAGCTGGCTAGTAGCCTGCGTAGCTGGCGGTCTCATTCGATGCGGTCGAACAGTGTTCACGGGCACCATTTTGTGCTGATGGTGGATGGGAGACTGAGGTCGAGTGACAAAATTATGGGGCGGGGGGAGGAGGCGGGGGAGTGGGAAAAGACCGCCTGCCCGAAAACTGTGGGTTTTCGATATCCGCCCACTTTTGACAGGCCAATCAGCAATGGGCTGTCAGTTGTCAAATTTTCTGACACCATCTGATACATGATATGTGTTTTCACAGCAAACTTCCCATGGCGAGCTGAGTAACGAAAATATTTTTGTATACTAAAATTACGGATCCAAAGCGATAGATATCATAAGTCGTTCGGGTCACATGAAAACGGATTCCGCTCCAGTAACATGGCTTTGGCAGGATTTACATTTGCTTTATTTGTAAAATCACACCGTCGCCAACCCGCTGTGGTTTATTCAAGACCTGACGACAGGGAAGGGAAACGAAAGAACGCTCTACAATTCGTACGAGACTCTTACAAGAGCGAAGGAGTGAGAGCGTTTTATCGCGGACTTACGGCGTCATGCATTGGAATATCGGAAACTGTCGTCCACTTCACAATCCACGAACACATCAAAGCCAGAGTTTCAAAGGTTCGTACGGCAAAACCCCCGCAGAAGTTACGATTGGGCGCTTTCTCGGAAGAGCAATAAACACCGACTGTGGCGTATTTGTAATAATATCAAGCAAGCTCTCACTTGTGAGTTTCGTGGCTGTGCAACCTAGCGATTGTATTTTCGCTATTTGGTCACCTATCAGGCTCTTGAGTGGAGAGACAACCAAAACAGACGCGAAACCGTTTCCAGCAAACACTGAACAAGTAAAAATCAGGCTTTTTCCAAAGCCAGTCGGCGACCACATGCTTCCCAGACAATCTTTTACGGCAGTTTCCTGATCTTTTTTCAGGACGATCTCACGGTCGCAACCTCTATTATTTAACTTTTTCTCAAAGCTTCTTCCACAACAACATCGATCAAATCCGCCATCTCTTGCGCGTTTCTCTCACTCCGTTCACTTGATAGACAGTTTATTATTCTCAGCCAATCAGAATGCTGCGTGCACTGGTGCACGCAGCCAGTCGAAAACCCAAAGTCTTCGGGCAGGCGGTCTTTTCCCACGCCCCCGCCCCCCTACCCCCGCCCCGTAATTTTGTCACTCGACCTCAGTCTCCCATCCGCCATCAGTGCACTTAAATGGCGCCCGTGAACACTGTTCAACCGCATCGAATGAGACCGCCAGCTACGCAGGCTAGCTGGCTAGAACTGCCTGTTTTTTTCTGTCTCTAGTGTGTTTTAGTGTGCCTGCGATTATTTTAGATGATCAGTCAGTATTTAGGGTCCACAGTCTCAGTATCATGTCTACCATGTTTAACACCTATAAGATCCTAGAGTAGTTTTAAGTCGTGATCTTAGATGGAACGATCACGTGGATTTATAAAATTTATAATAAAGCATGTAAGAAGTTGTATTCCCTTAGGCCCAGTTCAGACGCCGCTCCTGACATGCGCCGAACCTAATAGTAATAGATTCGACCCTGGTTTGACATAAGATCGACTGTTGATTCAAACGGCAAACTTTTCCTGCCGCACCAAATACACAATAGTGCTTATGTTTAAGGATACATGTTTTTAATTCAAAATAATTTAAAACAAGTAGTAATCAGAGATTAGTCAGGTGCGTTCGACTTCTCTTTGCTTGGAGTTGTTTTTGTTCTAAAATGCTTTTCCCTATAACGATCTCGAATAGTTCGTGAGTTTGTCTGAAACCGGAAGTGACCAGCACAAAGACCGCGCGGTCCGGGTTCGAACCCCGGCCAAGCAGTAATAAACCAAAAATTCTTTCTTTCTTTCTTTTTCTTTATTTCATTCTTTGAAGATATATGAAAATTGTAAGACATGGTCAAATGTGATTAATACTTTCGTCAGAAGAAATAAGTTGAGTTGCACACGAGAGTTTCACAATTCGACCATCCTGTGGCTTGTGATTGAATCATCACGATACCTCTGTCTCCACAAAGCCGTATATTTCTTCCAGGTAAATGTCCGGAACATCAGTAAAGTGTCGGTTGCATATTGAGTATATTTTCATCAACGCAGAAACTAAAATACGGCAATTGCGAGTCGAGTTACATTTTTCTGTGGAATTCTTGCTGTCGTACTGCCCTTATTATTCCAGATATTGGCTTCTTTTACTGAAAAGTAGGTCTCTTTGCCTTTGATAGACCTCAGTGTGTTCATTCAGATCCACTCGTGCGACACAGAGCGCGCATTCCATGGGGTCGATGGGATACATGTCACGTGCTTTCGGCTAGCGCGAAGAATCGAGATTTTTTGGGTGGACGGTCGGGGGTAGGGTAGAGGACCCCTGAGTTTTCGGAATATTTCCGACTTTACGATGACGTCACACGAAACCACAATTCGGAAAAACAAGATGGCGGACATGCGAGCGGTTACTTGCGACTAAGTACCACTGGATCACGATTGGACGATATAAATAGCATAATGGTTGCGCAAGTAAGATTACGTAATTGTGAATATTTGATACGGCTTGTGAAATGCCAAACACATATATACTCTGGTATATTTGAAAGTAATGTTTTACGGTTCGGGTGACGACGGCCTTTTCTTTTCCGAACCGGATCCTTGTAGCACCGTGAAAACTCATTTCGCTCGATTAATTTGTGTTTGACTGCACCGTGACAACTCATTTCGCTCGATCAATTTATGTGTTTGACTGCTCAAACAGTTTGCTGTAACTTTGTGAAGTTGCGAAGGTGGTTATTGTAAGACTGCTGGCGAGACTGTAGAAATTTTAGCGTCGCTGAAGTCGGGTGCGATTCCTGTATTCATCTGTTGACACTCTAAATACAGGAATGCACCGGCGAGCTTAGAGGCCGTGAACTCGGCAATGAAACGAGAAGACGATGAGAAATCTATTGTCTCGCAAGATCCTAAAAAATGCATAAATTTATCGATGTGATCATTTCCTAAGTGATGAGAATTTTCAAATGCATTGACATTCGCCAGTCAAACAATTGCTTAATTTTTTTTGTAACTCGCGTTCACGTGCTTTGTCTGGCCGTCAGCACAAAAAGGGTTTTTCGCACGTGCACGACTATATTTAGACATACGCCAGACAGTCCTTGCAGTTTTGCACAAGAAAAATAATTGCATGTGGAGCCCCGCATTGGTACGATCACGCAGATTTTCGACTTTAATCCTATGCTACATTGTAAGTTTGGAGCGACACAGCCGATCAGGTGGCTTAAATCCCTCTTTAAGAATGACATCATCATCAAGAAATGAATATTTTAAAAATACTCAGAAGAGGTTCATTCGGGTTCTGTGTGGGAATGGAACGCGTTGAAGAGGGAAGTCTCACGAAGCATAATAACAGAAGGGATTTCTAACTGCATTCCGTTGTTGTCCCCGAACGAAGTGAGGGAAATAATCACGACACTAGTGCAGTAATACCGCCTTATACCGCCTTACTTGGGGACTCCAAGCGAGTCGCCATCTCGAAATTTAATGTTCGTCTGTCAGTCTGGCGTACGACTTTAGGCGCGGTTACCCTGCTAACCAATAACAAAAGGCCGGATCGATCATGTCTGTCCTGTAGTTTTACTCGGAATAAGCCGAGAAATTAGATTTGAACAAAGCATTTAGATTTGAACGAAGCAACAATATATCGTAGCTGCGTTCACGAAAATGGAAAACTTAAAAACTGAACAACTTGAAACACAACAGTCTCGCGAAGCTCGTCTTCAAAAGAGAAGGGAACAGGTACGGGCAAGGCGAAATCGTGAAACGATCAAACAGCGCCAAATACGTCTAGAGAAAAGACGACAGTCATGTACATCGTGAACAGAAGCGGCCCGCTTCTGTTTTCAAGTGAGCGCTTGAAAGGAAATCGGGAGCTTCAGAAGCAAAAGCGGGCCGAAGAAAATACTCCGCACAGAGAACAGTGCTTGAAAGCAAGTCGGGAGCGTCAGAAGCAAACGCGGGCCGAAGAAAATACTCCGCAAAGAGAACAGCGCTTGAAAGAAAATCGGGAGCTTCAGACGCCGTTTTGTGTTAAACTCAGATACTTATTCAGATACTTATTCTGGTAGAAATCATGCTGTTTTGAGTGGGTTCCCATACAAAACAATTCGAGCTCATTCAATATGCATGTCTGAGTCTGGAGCATGCAGTCCAGAGTAAAAACAAATCGCACAAGCCTATTTAATTGTACTGCCGCCAATGAATTCAAAATTGGAAAATCAGTGTTCCTTTTTTCCCGTACTACGACGGCCGACCAACTTCAAAATTAAAGAACGTGCTTGGCAGACTATATGAATTAATTTGACGTGCCGACCGTGGGAAATACGTACTTCGTCACGCAATCGACTCTTTTTTCAACGCAAAAGTATAACACACACCATTCTTTTTCTCCTTCCTTTGCGTGTAGCACTTGACTTCGAAGAAAAGATTGAGTCAACATTTCGGTAAAACAAAGACTACTCTTGTTGGGAGTACCAAAGTAATAATCCCATCAATGGCAGAGTGAGGGGGTATCTGCGATTATCGTATTTCTAGTACTATTATGCTAATCAAAAAATAATTAAAGCACTCGTTGGAGAGTTCCGCAATCTGATCTTGAGACACCCTTTTTATGCGATTGTGTGCAGCGACAGGTTGTCAAATCACGCATGCAATAAAAATAAAGCCGAACAGAAATTCTACAAAGACCCAACCCGTTGGCCGAGTGGGGCCCAGACCCCTCGCCCCTTGGCCGAGTGGGACCCAGGCTCTCGGCCTGAATCTCACGTATGGAAATTTTTGGGGGTTGACGTGTCTGGGTAACCCATACCGCTCGAGAGTCTTTGTAGGTTTTTGCACGGACTATTAAATGCCGATTCATATGCATCAGTACATAGAAATTGGTAACAGTAAGAATGAGTGAATAACAAGTCGCAATACTCTGGAAAATACCGTCCGTTGGGCATCGCTTCAAACCGCTCGCATGTCCGCCATCTTGTTTTTCCGAATTGTGGTTTTGTGTGACGTCAACGTAAAGTCGGAAATATTCCGAAAACTCAGGGGTCCTCTACCCTATGTATCTAGTGTCGACCCCGGTCGGGCGATGTGCAAAATCTGCGCCGTTTTGAATAATTACTATAAGCGCTCTGTGTCGCACGAGTGGCTCTGAATGATCACACTGAGATCTATCAAGGCAAAGACACCTACTTTTCAGTAAAAGAAGCCAATATCTGGATAATAAGGGCAGCACGACAGCAAGAATTCCACAGAAAAATGTAACTCGACTCGCGATTGCCGTATTTCAGTTTCTGCATTGATGAAAATATACTCAATATGCAACCGACACTTTACTAATGTTCCAGATACTTATCTGGAAGAAATATACGGCTTTGTGGAGACATAGGTATCGTGGTGATTCAATCGCAAGCCACATGATGGTCGAATTGTGAAACTCTCGTGTGCAACTCAACTTATTTCTTCCGACGATAGTATAAATCACATTTGACCATGTCTTACAATTTTCCTATATCTTCAAAGAATTAAAATAAAAAAAAAAAGAAAGAAAGAAAAAGTTTTGGTTTATTATTGCTTGGCCGGGGTTCGAACCCGGACCGCACGGTGTTCGTGCTGCTCACTTCCGGTTTCAGACGAAACCCACGAACTATTCGAGATCGTTCTAGGGAAAAGTATTTTAGAACAAAAACAACTTCAAGCAAAGAGAAGTCGAACGCACCTGACTAATCTCTGATTACTACTAGTTTATGCATTAGGTACGGCACATGTGAAGAGCGCGTCTGAATCAACCTCGCTCCCACGTCGGATTATGCGACAGCGTCAGTCGAATCTAATACCGCTGCCGTACCTAATTCAAATATGCCGAACCAAATTGATTCAGACGCTGCTCTTCTGCCGTACTTAATTTAAGCATTAGATTCGGCGCATGTCAGGAGCGGCGTCTGAACCGGGCCTTAGAGTGTTTAAACGATCAGGGGTAGATCCTAGAAATATTGTCAAAGTATATCTCAGCACTGTAAGACCTAAGCTTGAATACTGCGTACCTATTTGGCAAGCCATTCCGGACTCCCTGTCACAGAAATTAGAAACCATCCAAAAAAGAGCTCTTATAATACTATATATCCGCATTATAGTTATCGGGAGGCTCTCTCCATAACAAATTTACCGACTTTAGGGAACAGACGGACACAGATCTGTAAGGACTATGTCTCCAAACTGAAACTAGACAGCCATCCCCTACACTTCCTCCTTCCAAGATTAAAGAATAGGGATGTATTGTATAATCTAAGATCAATTTCAAAATGATGTAGTCCTTTTTGGAAACACCAAGAAATGCAAGACTAAAAGAACTGAAGACTTTGCTACATTTAAATACTTTTAATTATATGTTGTGTTATTTAATATTTTAGTAGAGAGTCATTGATTGTAAATAAGCTTGATAATTCAGTTTATACTGCAAGAGAGTTTTAAATAAACAGTATTTATTTATACCATATGGTCTCTTTGTTTTAGCTCACCATCTGGTTCCTTTGTATAATTTACTCCTTTGTTCCAGTTCTTTGTACTCTACCAGTCAATCAATCAATCAATCAATCAATATCTTTATTTCAACGCAGTATTTCTCTCACACAAATGCTCTTCTAGAAATCCGTGTAACCTATACCAATTGATGATAAATAATAATAATAATGATTATAATAATTGCAAATATTTCAAAACGCTAAAATTGTATTACACACAATCCGGCATTTAAATTCTAAAAACTACATTATATCCTGGTACAAAAGTTCCCCTAGAGTTGTTGTCCTATAAAAACTATGAAAACTTAAATGGTTATAAAAGATTTAAAAAGGATCTTAGATTTGTCTGACTTCTAAGATCATTCAATAGGTTATTCCAGAGAACCGCCCCTCTATAATGGAAGCTATGTTTCCCAGCTTCAGTGTGTGGTCTTGCTACAAATATGTTATATGATGAGTTTCTTAAATTATAGCAATGTACAGAGTTTGTACTATCAAAGATTTGGGTCAAATAATTTGGTACAATTTCATTAATTGACTTGTACATTATTTAACAAATAAACCAGCTTCAAGCGTGCTCCGTTCAGAAATAAAGCACGCAGCAAGTGACGAGAGCACGAAAGAAGTGTAGGGAGAAACGCAGTCACATCGTCGGAAATTGTTTCTCTTGCATCACTACAAACACGTCTGTTCGTCTGTCTTCGCCGTTCATGTTCAGTGATTGCTCACGGCTGATCTTCTTCAACTGAATGATTTGCTCTCTCCTTCCTTGTTGAAGCATTCAACTTCATTCAAACAACCCACTGATGTAATTGTGACTCCCAAATATGCTGTACTTAGGGACAGTGCTTAAACCGAGTCGCTTTCCGCGACGCTGACAAGAAACTTGCCGTTCTTCGACATAGATTTTCCCTCTCCAAACTGTTGAAGTGCTTTTTGATGAGGTCACGTTCTTTACCGATTCACGGTGAACCGTACTAGCCGGTGCCTTCACTTAAAGCCAAATTTTATCTCGAAGTTGGGCATTGGTGACTCCATTCTCGCATTATTTTCTTTTTTTTGCCAGAGGATGACGTAAGCGTGGTTTATAACTTATAAACCACGGGTAAGTGTGGTTTATACTCTGGCAAACCACGGTTTTCGACCAATCAGCGCGCGGCTTGTATCGTGACTATGTTATAATTAACAAATAAACCAGCTTCAAGCGTGCTCCGTTCAGAAATAAAGCACGCAGCAAGTGACGAGAGCACGAAAGAAGTGTAGGGAGAAACGCGAGCCGAAGGCGAGCGTTTTTCCCCACTTCTTGAGTGCTCTCGGCACTTGCTAAGTGCTTTATTTCTGAACGGAGCACGCTTGAAGCTGGTTTATTTGTTTTATAACATAGAACTTCAAAAGTTTCACAATAAAACTGTCTTTATTCATCAAAAATGCTGGAATGCTAACAGCGATGAAAAAATAGATTCTCCTAAACGCCGGCTCGGCGGTCCGAATTGCCAAGTCAGTACATTTTCGCTTCAATTTTTCAACCAGGCCGTCTGTTCTATAAAATTAGACAACATCTCACAGTAAAGAACTATATTTCCTGTAGAACTTTGGACTACAAGTACATGAAATCATACAGTCGGCTAGTGCATAAAATGCAAATTTGAAGGGAATCAACAAATGCTCCAACGGCCGACTCGAAAATTGTGTGAATGAAAACTTACCGATTTCTTGACTCTACCTCGTAGTACAATCATTTGAAGTCCGTCCGAAAATTCTTCAATCATTTTTTGCAGTCACATCGTCGGAAATTCTTTCTCTTGCATCACTACAGACACGTCTGTTCGTCTGTCTTCGCCGTTCATGTTCAGTGATTGCTCACGGCTGATCTTCTTCAACTGAATGATTTGCTCTCTCCTTCCTTGTTGAAGCATTCAACTCCATTCAAACAAACCACTGATGTAATTTTGACTCCCAAATATGCTGTACTTAGGGACAGTGCTTAAACCGAGTCGCTTTCCACGACGCTGACAAGAAACTTGCCGTTCTTCGACATAGATTTTCCCTCTCCAAACTGTTGAAGTGTTTTTTGATGAGGTCACGTTCTTTACCGATTCACGGTGAATCGTACTAGCCGGTGCCTTCACTTAAAGCCAAATTTTATCTCGAAGTTGGGCATTGGTGACTCCATTCTCGCATTGTTTTCTCTTTTTTTTCCAGAGGATGACGTAAGCGTGGTTTATAACTTATAAACCACGGAAAAGTGTGGTTTATACTCTGGCAAACCACGGTTTTCGACCAATCAGCGCGCGGCTTGTATTGTGACTATGTTATAAATAGCTATAACTGTTTTGACCTTCGTGTCCTAAGATTATCCCACTTAAGTTCATCCAGTATGTCAACTGACCGCCTATCATAGTTTGAGAAGGTCACCACCCTGACAGCTCTGTTTTGGAGGGTTTGTAGCTTGTCAGCCATCCCTTTCGCACAGCTTCCTCATACTGAACTACAGTAATCAAAATATGGTAGTACGAGAGAGCTGTACATCGTGAGTAATGTATCATATGGTACAAGATGTCTGACACGCTCCAATCCCTCCTGATGCTTTCTCTAAAATTTTGTCTAGTTGATCCTTCCAAGTTAATGATTGGTCTGACTTAATGATTGGTAACTTCCTTAACAAAAAACAAGCACTAAATCAAGTTTTCCTTGATCTTCATTCCAAATTCGAGTCAAAACAAAAAATTAGACTCCCCGGAAGTTGCCACTGATTCCGTGTGTGTGAAAATACCGCCACGTGGATCTCAGGAGCGTGAGACTTTTCACAGGTTTCATAGCTCGAGTTCATTTACAAAGTGAGTTTCAATCAAAGCTTAACAATTCTTTATTGTAACGGATTGCCTACTTTTGAAGCTGTGGAAGGACTATGTTTCAGGGCGAAACAGTAAAGAAACTATCGCGCGTAACCCAAGCGGTGCGGGCAAGTTAACAAATTGACGTCAGTTTTTTTGTGTCTGTCCTCTTAAGGTGGTGTTACACGAGACGATTTTTAACGACGATTTTTAATGCATGTTACACAAGACAACTTTTAGCGCAACATTGTTGCGGCAACGGCATGTAACACGAGACAATTTTTCGCGCAACATCCAGCTAGTGCTCCTTCTCCAAAAACATGACAGCCTTTACCAAAAGTAGAACTTTGTGCGAATGTTGTAATTAACTGATAGTTTTGAAGATTACCAGTTTTAACACAATAATGAGGGCGTCAATAAGTCCTGTGACGTCACTGCGAGGGTGTTACACGAAGCAACTCCAACAAAATTCGAGCAACATTGTTGCATGCGTTTGAAGGCCATTCAAAAACTTTTAACATTGTTGCGCTAAAAAATCGTCGTTAAAAATTGTCTCGTGTAACATCACCTTTATTGATCATGAAACGCGTCATAACATTGTCAAAAAGTCGTGGATCCACGACTTTTTGACAATGTTATGACGCGTGTCATGATCAATAAGAGGACAGACACATAAAAAACTGACGTCAATTTGTTTTTTACAATAACAAAACTCAGGCGACGACGCGGGGAAAACACACAAGAAAACTGGATTTTGATCGATTTGACTAATATGTTGTCAGCAACATTTCTCGCTTTCTAATTGGTCGAAGTTAAAATTCAAGACATTTTATTGGACAAAAAGTGACAGTTTGACGTGAGCATTTCGCGCGTGCAAAACAAAATTTTGTCAAAGAAGTTGGAAAGAAATGAAACTAGACACTTTTCTGCTGCGGTTTTCTCGACAATTTCAAGACAAAGCTCAAGGAAATTCGCCTCTGAACACTTCTGGTTCTCTACTTCAAATGCCGAATGTCGCTTTTGCAAGAATTGAGGTAAAACTGAAGCTGAATTCACCTTCTTCGTCCAAATCACTGTCGTCAGCACTCGATTTTATGTGTCTGTCCTCTTATTGATAATGAAAATTAGCCAATCACAAAGCGAGAAACTGACGTGTTATTGTAAAATGTTTGATGTTGTAAGAGTTAGAGTGGGAATGTTTACGGCACGAATAATGCATCAAATATTGAATAAAATGAACGAAACTTACCTGGTGTGTCTATCTGCATTTCAAGTGCCTGTGTTCAAAATTTTAGTCGATTTCGGCAATCTTTGGCTCCGCGACCACATACCAGTGTATGGTAACCGCTTGGGTTACCCTGTGATTGATGCAATATCGTTTTCGTTAGGTAGGATTTTAAATCGTGTGTAATGCAAATTTAGAAACCTAAATTAAAGATTTTGCTTTTGATTTTCCTATGCATAGCGGTTATGGGTCATTCAGAGGGTCATTCAACAAGTCACATTGCATCAAATGGCATGTGCTTCCAAAGTGTTTTATCTTTTTACAGCGACAGCCAAAGAAGCTAACCGAAGTGCAGTTAGTATAATACAATGCTTCTGAGATCTGTTCCACTTCGTACTGAAAGAGCAGTTAAAATCAGAAGCCAGCGCGACGAATATTTTTCACAAGTCTGTCAAACATAATATGTGATACCTGATCTATTTCAAATATATTCCCCCAAGTGGATGCATTTAATTATCATGTTTCATACAAAAATTCGTTTACCATGTATAAAAGTGATTTATGCATAGTAAACGATTTTTCATGATCATCTCGGGGGGAATTTATGAAAAAACGTTTACCATGTATAAAATTACATAGATTACAACGATTACATAGTAAACTAGACTGGCGTTGCCAGTGAGCTCGCGGCGTTAGTTGGGTCGAGAGCAGAATAAACTAAAATGGAAAGCAAGGACAAGAGCGGAACTTCCGGGAGACTTCCAGTTTCTCACCAGAAATATATCACACAGTATAGAGAACTTGGCTTTTGACACCTTGCTTAAATGAAACTCTGATTAAACTATAAATATATCATTACAACACTCATACACTTGGTTCTCAAAGGTTGAGCGACTCTGCATTTTGAGCCTAGAAGCGAAACGGTTACCCACCGAGTAAATCTGAGTAATGCGTGACTTGTCCTTTTATGAATCGATTTTGACAGTTTGACTTCGAACACGTAATTCTAATCAGAGGCCACGATTATAATCCTGCCTTCGCTTCAATACTAGTCTGTCTTGTTTTTTAACTGAATGCGTTTCACTTCTATCAGGCTTTCGATTATTCGTGCTTTGTAACAAATATCAAATTGAAAGCGAGGAATGTAACACGAGCCCAACACGAGACTTGTTTACAATATTATTGCGGTTTTGTTCACAGCGTGTTCAGTCCATTTGTGACTGCAGACTCAATGCTCGGGACTATTTCGGTGTATTTTTCATTTCTAGTATACACACAGGGCAGCCCAGGCTCCGAGGGTCTGTCTGTTTGTCACACAGTGATATGTGATACCTTTGTTATTACGAAAGAACACGACCTTTGGCAATTATAAAGAAATGTATGGGGATTTTGGTCGTTCGCCGAACGGCGGTCTTCGGCAACGATTGAACTTAAAAACTGGCTAAATATGTTTAGTTGCACGTCATCTTACCTCTCTCCAAACGTCAGCTTGCTGCGCTCGCTGGAACCGGTAAAAATTTCGGGGCGAAATTCTGACATCTCTTCTTTCGACTCTTATTTCTAATCAGAGGCCACGATCAATCCAGCCTTCGCTTCAATACTTGTGTGTTTTCTTGTATTAACTGAATGCGTTTCTTCTATCAGGCTTTCGAGTATTCGTGCTTTGTAACAAATATAAAATTGAAAGCGAGGAATGTAACACGAATGATGTTTAAAATATTATTGCGGTTTTGTTTACAGTGTGTTCCGGCAGTGTGTTCAGTCCATTTGTGACTGCAAACTTAATACTCAGGACTATTTCGGTGTATTTTTCACTTCTGGTATACAATGACCATTGCGAAACAAAGGCTACATGATCGAATGAAAGAAACATTTCAACAGGCAATGTACGATAAGCAGAAGAATTTTAAGAGGCAACAGATGTCATGTACAGAGTGAAGCATAAATCGCCATATTGTTTTGCGGCTAAAGCTCATCGTAGCTTTGGTTTCCGTTTTCGGCTTGTTTTCTTCCCAGAAGTATTTCGTGTCGCCACAGAAAGTTTCGTCGGGACTAAATATTTAGCGGCTACAGAGATATTTGCAATCCCCCAGCGGTATCCATCAAATATCTGTTTACGGCTATTCTCAAAGCTTCCGCGGTGAACTAAAGAACGCAAGCCAAAATCGTTCCCTAACATCCAGTTTATCAGTGCGTGTTCGGCACAAACCCAAACGGTGTTGAGTTTGGATTAAATGCAGTTAACTTTTACACACAAGTACCGAGCAATTCATAGCCACACTCGAGTTGTTTAACGAAGTCAATACGTCATTGCATATCACGTGATAATCTGAACCAATCACCGTGTGCTAATTCTCGACCGACAAAAAGGAAAAAATAAAAATTTGCGTTTTTCGGCTCGCGTTGGGCCGCAGGCCTCCGCGAGCAATGATTTTTCGTCATCATCTCGGGGATAATGAGGAAATTTCGTTTACCATGTATACAAGGGATTTATACATAGTAAACAATTTTTCATGATCAACTTGAGGAAATTCACAAAAAAGCGTATTTAACATGCATATGGTTTGTAAATCGTATCGGGTTGAGTAAATCATGAAAATCCTTTATGGTACATTTCGGGCAAATCACAAAGTTCGTGATGATTCACCCCTGGCAACACAACATCTTGTGTGGGATTTCCCCCCCCCCCCCGGGGGGGGGGGGTACTCCCATATATGAACCATATAGGTGTTTGCGTCCCAAAGGGTATTATTTTCAGCATTATAGTTTGAAATAGGGTATCGGGTATTTAACCTTTTGGTCTGGAATAGGGTTGAAAATCGCCAATTTTGGTCTGAAATAGGGTAAGGGTTTTCAGTCCCAGGGTTTTCGGCACACTCCCACCCAAAATTTTGAGGAGTAACCCCACCCCGGGATTTCCCAGTGCCAGCAGTCGCTGCATTGTAATTGTCTGCGCAGCTTGGAGCCTGGTACGAGTATTTGTACGCGCGTTGTGCGAGTCTGGTAAAGGGCGCAATCAATCCTGCGGTGCGCAAAAGAAGAACACATTTAACCTTGTCGACTAAATAGTTCATGGTTTCTACATTACCTGCTGGTGGGATTTCCAGCCAAACTGTCTGTCTGCATCAGGGCCAGAACGCAAAGTCACATGGCTGTATAGAGGTGGGGGGGGGGGGGGGGGGGGGTTAATATATGCAAGCCAGCAAGTTGTGGAAAATAACCTTTCCTCATATGTACTGCTGATTGGTTTCTTCAAAGTAAAACTGAAATGCAAATTAATTTGGCTTCTGGTTGGCTGATAGTGTTTCTCACGCCCTCTGAGATTGATGGTGTGAATAACTTTGGTTTTCAACAGTAGTCTGAAAACAGCTCTAGTAGATTGAGTGGTCATACCTCAGTACAAGCAAGGTGTTTTAGATTGTGAGGATCATATTCCACCCTGCAGTCATCATACGCATGAATCAATTCATGTGTGAGGATGTCATCCATTGTCTCCTGAGAGTAAATTGTGTTTTCACACAAGAATATCTGGAAGAGGAATGGTGAACATTTCAGCAAAAAAGTGACTGCTGCCAGAGAACGTGGAAATTTCAGAAATATTTGGATGATGCTGGAGTGGTATGAATTTGAATATATATTTGGGTGATGCCGGCTGGAAATTTCAGAAAAATTTCCTAATTTCATCAATAGAAACTTTGTAAGCATTGGGATCTCACCTCTTTTCTAAAAGGATCATAACCTCCAAGAAGCTTTGTGTCACAAGGCTCACATATGATATCTTTCTCTAAATTAATATCACTACAAATAGAAACAATGAAACATCACTTAATTCTTTCACTCCCAATGAGTAGTCAACCTCCAATCACTCATACAGCAAAAGTCTGTTTATGGTATGGGAGGTGAAATTTACTAGGCTTTGTCTGTGGGAGGTAGTACCCCTGATAAGGCTTTAGACCATTTAAACAAGTATTGGTACATCGTTATATTCAACCTCATTCCCCGTGAGGGAGTTGCCAAAGCACAGTATTTGAGGTCCCAAGGTATCTATGGCAATCATGACCTGTGGTCACACTGGAGTTACAGTCAAAGCTATCTGGACGGACACTCTCGTAAGGGGACGGTTCTACTTACGGACACCTCTACGAAACCCTGTTTAAATTTAAGCTCAGTCAAACTCTGCATTTACACATTCTTGTAAGTGGACAGTTCCAGTTACGGACACTTTTTCGGCTTCCCAAGGGTGTTCGCTTACGGGAGCTTCAACTGTATATAACTAACTTACAGTGGGTAGAGGTGAGAGAGGCAAATATAGATTCACAACAATCGAGCAAAAGCCACTGCAATGCAGGTGTGAAAACATGCCTCAGAAGTCCTCAGGGGCACACCCGACTGGAGGGGGCGTTGACCGCTGACCAGCAAGTCTTAAAGTTAACTTAGCTTCAATTACATTTAGCCATAAATAATCAGTCACAATCAATAATCATGAAAAACGACAGTACGACACTATTGCGAACTGTAAGACTCATCGTGGACCGGAGATTGTTTTTCCGAGATGCTTCAAATACAAAATGGAGGTTTTATTGCAATTCCTTTCTCGACTATCTATTGTTTACAGTCAACTCTAAATCGTCACTGTTGTGTCAAGGAGGTATTCTTTCAAAAGGTTCAGTGTCATTGAAACAAGCTTCAAACACGCTGTCTATAACATCCTGAGCTTCTTTCTTGGTAATGTCCCTTACACACAGCATAGATTTCATAGCTCGCTCCTTCACACAGGCCTGGCAAAACACAACGGAATCTCGATTATATATGTATATTATAAGTTATACAAATTTCGAGATCTGCCCGTAATGTGCTATATACCATTTTTCGTTAATTACTAAACAAACCCGATACGATATACAAACCGTATACATGGTTAACAATTTTTCGTGACTTCCCTTAAGATGATCACGAAAATCGTTTACTGTGTAAAAACCCCCTGTATAATTACAAGGTAAACGAAATTTCGTGACTTCCCCAAGATGATCCCGAAAAATCGTTTACTATGTATAAATTCCCTGTATACATGGTAAACAATTTTTCGTGATTATGGCTGCGGTCGCACTCATAACTTAACGACATTAATATCGACATTTGCATCATTCGAAGTACAAAGATCGCTTGTCACCAAAAACATATGTCAGCAAGTTGCTACCAAACATTGAAGAAGCCGTCTTATTGCTGTCGCTGCTGAGTTATTATCGCCTAAACTTCCTAGTGCGACCGGACCCTATCATAGACTATCATCAACTAGCAAAGAGTTTCATGTACGCTTTGCGGCCCACCCCCCTCTTTTTTTTAAAGCTGCAAGACACCTTGCAAATCGCACACAACTCAGAACATATTACCAGAGTTTAGGTGGGTTAAACAAAAAATATCTACTTAAAACACCTGAAGTTTAGTTTAGGCCCCGTCCACACGGACGAGTTTTCGTTACACAAACGTTTTGTTGCATTTTTATGACGGGTCCCGTCCCCACGACGAAGAGCGGTAGGCATGAGTAACAAGATGTAGAAGTCAATAGTAGTAAAACAAGGTGGCACATAAGATCCCACGACTGCTTAACTTTATTAAATGCCGAAAAATGTTGGCTGGACCAAAATTTACAAACATTTGATAATGATTATTTTGTACTGAATGACATGTTGCCTTCCCAAATGTTGCCCCGTTTTGCCACGCGCGAAACATTTGTTGCGGACACAAATTTGTGTCCTGGACACAAAAAATGTTTCTGAAAAACTTCAGAAACATTTGTTGTGTCCACGCGGAACGCAAGAATGTTGCCGCACGTTTTGCCACCCTGGAAACATCGAAGGACACAATGTTGCCACCACAATGTGTCCTCGTTTTGCCAGGCCATTAGGCTTGTAGTACGGCTGTATATTTTTACGAGTTGTGCAGTATTTTGGCGAGTCGCTTCGGCGAGCCAAAATACAAACGACGAATAAAAATATAAAGCCGTACTACACGCCTAAGTGTCTAATAAGTTATTTATTATACAACTCCCTCAGTAAAAGATATAAATTATTTTTAAATCGCGGTACATTGTGTGACCAAAGTGACATGTTTTCCGCGTGTCAATCAAGTTTAGTGCCGTGTGCAGTGTAAGCAGGTGCGGATTTTGTACTTGCAGTACCACAGGCGGCCCAATCGTGAGGGTCGTTATAAGGGATTAGTATGGAGAATATCACTCGATCGCTAAACTGCAATTTTAACAGGAATAATAAAGCTTTATTACACTGACCTTGTTCATGTGTCATTTATTGCTTCTTGTGGTGTTATTTCGGCGCTGAGCGTCTCTAGACGGAATTTCGTCGTTTTCTTCCCCTCCAGTAATAAAAATGAGAAGGCTGGAGACTGTGATTTCAAACCGTCCCCACTCGCAGCTCGATAAATTCCAGTCGGAGGTCCAAATCTCCACGAAATTGCCAGCAGCCTAAAGAAATGTAAATTTACTTCTCAAGTAATGTCTTCCGAAGTGGAAACGGTCATCAGAGTGGCTCTCGAGGCCCGATTTTTTTGAGCCAAATCGGCGATTTGAACGATGTCAACAAGCTTGGACCTCGCATGCATGACACCAACACGGCTTCGTGACCGCCCCTCCAAGACCTACCCCGGGAGGGAAAACTCTTGCTCTCGACATCATTTGACATTATTCGACTGTAAGTGGTCGCTGGGAACAAAAGAGTGTCATTCACCTACCTGTGGGGACTCTGGAAAGTTTTTGCTGGCTGTATTTTTACTCGTCAATTTTATTTTTTCTCGCTTGAAGCAGGCTCGAAAAAATAAAACCGACTCGTAAAAATACTCCGCCGTATTGCACTCCTTCCCGTGTAATAACCTCTTTATATTGCATCTCAATCAGCATCTGAGGGTCGCGTTAAAGGGCCGATAACCTCTGCGAGTGACATAAGAATACTTTTTAAAGTCACACTCCATTTTGTTTCACTAGTGTGCTGCCTTTATTTTTTATGTTGCTAAGCGGAGCACATAATTATAATCACCGTCTGCATGTCGCTCTGCTTGTATCTGACTCTCTTACAGGCACTTTATCTTTTTTACTCATCATCAATTTCACTATAACTAACACTTAATAACATGCATACAATAATTTCTGCATTCTGATTGGCTGAGCGCACGTCAATTTATCCCAGACAGTGCAAAAATGTGAAATTAAGAGTGCAGAAATGTGAAATTAAGAGTGCAGAAATTTGAAATTAAAAATTGCCGACAGCTGGCGCGCGTATATTTATTTGCGAAGCCAAACAAAACAAAAGGGCGTGTTTTCATTCCTCAGGACGATTCCGATTCTGTTTGAGAGAAAACAAAGTTCTTGAAATACTTGTGAATTGTAACGAAATTGAAAAAAATTGCGCGAAGTAAATTATTGTATGCATGTTATTAACAAGTAATCACATGATTTCTCCTGCAATTTTGGAATAAATAAGCACTCATAAATTTTTCAAAGACCACAAATTGCACTCGCGCGGCGCTTGTGCAATTTTGTGGTCTTTGAAAAATTTACGAGTGCTAAATTATTCCAAATTGCACTCGAAATCATGCGATTACCTACACAAATCTATAATCAATCTCGGTATACAAGGTGAGGCCCGTACTGTAACCTTTGCCTGTTTACAAAGTGGAACAAAGACAATATATTACTATCTGTCTGTCTGTATGCTTGTATATGACTCTCTCACGAGCAAGTATCTAGCTTTTCTACATCTTCCACTAAATCTGAAATCAATCTCACGAAGCGAGCACTGTAAGTACATAAGGCAGCAGTTCTTCATGTTGTGACGTCATCAGAAGTCAACAGGTCTGATCTTCATCTCGGCGCGTTTGGCGGAGTGATGTTGTCCCTTCCAGCACTTCCAGTTAACGCCGTCAGCAAAAGACGAGTGATTACCGTTAAGGTACTGACCGTTCAGGTTGGACCTGTGACACGAGTTGTACCACCAGGCGCCTTTGTATTTCTCGGCACAATTGTCAGACCTATGATTATCGTTGTCTCTGTCTCTAGTACTGAAGGCCATTCCATTATGCCGATCAGTCAACGAGTCACCTGCTGTTCCTGCAGGAGCGAGGTTGTATAAGTTTCATTTTGCCGAAGTTTAGCAAGCATTTAGTATCAATAGATTGGACAGAAAAAATGCAATTATAGTATATGAGTGACGTAAAAGGGTATCCAATTGACTCTTCACTAGGATCGTGCTTGGCAACCTCGTTCCCAGGCTCTTTCGTCTCCCGGGCCACGCCCCCGAAGAAAGACCCTGGTTCAGGCTGGTCACGTGTCGGCCAGAATCTGGCCGGTTGCAAAAAAAGAAACCGAGGGAGGGGCCGTTAAGTCGAAAATTTGCTATACTCTGTCCACTAGGGAACGAAACATTTTGGCCTCGCCGCTTTCGACACCAAATTTGCATAATGTTTGCTGAATCGCACGTGCGCCTGCAGCGTTCAGAAGTCGCGCTGCCCATAATACAATTTGTCTGCAGCTTGGCGACTAAAAGTATACCTAAACGTAAAGACATGCGGGCAACTTCAATGTGGAGTTCTAAAACGAAACTTTGCTTTTGGCTGCCAAAAATACATTTTGAATTTCGCGGTCTAATGCGACGCATGGCTGCGCACCAAGAATATTTTTAAACTTCTTGCTTTGAAGATTATTCTTGGATTTTACTCAAATTGCACTCAGAATGAAGGTTTATGTGATGGAAAATTCGCGAGGCAACATCTTGTTTTGCGTGGTATTAAAGTACAAGGAAAACAAAATTTGGAAAATTTTGGCGTTTTACTAATAAGGAGTTGTTGGTCGCTGTTGATTAACAAGTGGCTCTGCGCTTCCCCGGGAAGCGCCCCTGTGTTTAACACCTCTCGCGTGTGTGTCACAGTACGAAATCAGGTTCAACTTGCAAATGCTACACTCTGTGACCCCGAAAAAAGTTTACGCGGCTTCTAGCAACCAGTCAAGTTGCTGTAGGCTTTGCCGTTCTGTGAAAGAACAACGCAAAAATTTATTCAGTAAAGCCAACACGGTACTTCTCCATACAGCAGAACAGCTTTACGGCAGATCGTTGCAGCAGAGCGAGGACTTACCTCATTTAATCTGTAGACCGTGCGAAAGACGCCTCGAAAATTTTAGAGCCTTTAAAACAGTAATTTCGGAGAGTCAAGCCTCCTTCGAAAGGGTGAAAAGGTGTATTGAAGTTTCACCCTCTGCGCCCCGAGTGCTGAAAAGATCAAAGGCTAATGCAACCTCGTTCCCAGGCTCTTTCATCTCCCGGCCCCAGCCCCCGAAGAAAGACCCTGGTTCAGGCTGGTCACGTGCCTTGCTCACAAAGATAATCCGTTGGGAGGGGTCCTCCTGTCAAAGAAATTTGTCGTGGTGTGCGTTTGTCAAATCAAAACGAGGCTGGCACAAACGACACAAATCAGCCACGCTTTTTGGCAAGCTTCCTATAAAAGGGCGCTTGTCAATCAGCAGCGACCGAGACAACAGCTCCTATTAGTAAAAAGCCAAAAATGTCCAAATTTTGTTTTTCCTTGTACTTGAATACCACGCAAAACAGGATAATGTTGCCTCACCAATTTTGCCATCACATAAACATTCATTTTGAGTGCAATTTGAGTAAAATCCAAGAATAATCTTCAAAGTAAAAAATTGAACATGCTTGGTAGGCAGCCATGCGTCGCATTGCACCGCGAAATTCAAAATGTATTTTGGCAGCCAAGAGAAAAATTTCGTTTCAAATCCTTCCGTCCAGGACTCCACATTAAAGTTGCGCGTATGTGTTTAATTTTAGGTATACTTTTAGTTGCTGCAGAGAAATTTCATGGACAGAGCGACTTCTGATATTATTTATTTGTAGAGGTAAACCATCAAGAATGACACTAAATAACACTAAAGCCACTTAAATAACACTTCTCAAATTTTTCTCTTGTAAAGCTGCTGGAGAGACTCAGCAGATATGGGCTTTCATTGGGACCAACCATGAAGTACACCATCCAGGACAACATTGGCAGCCACTTCCTAGATCATACTGTGCAGCTGATAAAACAAGGGAAACGTTTTGTTTTTGTCATGGACAACATTGACTGGGATGTCACGGCCCATGATATGCGATCAGACAACCAAAATAAGTGTCCATGCAGTTGCCACCAGCATTGTTTTTGATCGGGTGAACTCTGATCACCTACCTGATGATGGTCCCAAGAAGTGCCTCACAGACTGCAACATGAAGGATCTTTTGAAGCTCAGTGATGAGGACCACCAATGCACAAAAGAGAGGTACAAGATATTTCTTGGAAAAATCTTGTGTGAGTTCTTTCCCGCATTTGAGTTTCTCAAAGGTGTGGTTCCAGCTCACACACCTTGCCCATATCAAGCCGAAATAAGTTCCAAGTCAGTGGTAGTACCCCTTCCAGTTCTCATGAAAGATGAGAAGAAGTATGCTGAAGTGATTGATGTGTTGGATCAGCTTGAGGTTTGGATACACCAACTCTACTCTAGAGCTGGACTATGTGTACCCCCTGATCCAAGACATGTACCTCCTGGTCGATCAATAAATATTGCTGCTCCATCTAGACCAGACCAGCCATCTTCGCATGTGCCACCTGTTCCACAGCTTGATGACCCTTTAGCAAAGGTGAAAGTTCCCTGCTTTGGTGATCAGCTCACCAGAGTAAGATTCGCAGGTGGAAAAGACTTCCAGGCCGTAAGCCATACAGCACAGGACAGGCTTGATCACCTTTATCCCTTCAGGATTGTTGACTGGCATACTAAGAGGAGCTTTTTGAAGGCAAGAAATTCTTTCAGTATGATTAAATTTTAAACAAATATACTATTGGGACTACAGTGTACTCTCTCTAAGCTGACACCAAATGCTGGTCTCGAGGGTGTCTGCTTTGGAGAGAATTCTCTGTAGTTGAATATTGTGATGTCACTGACATTAAACAACCAAAATATATAAGTAAAAGTTTGCCTACACACACGGAATCAAACATTGTCAATTTTTTGGATGTTGAAATCTAATATTAAAAATACAGCATATCAGTTTGTTTATACATGCAGTTGAAATAGGAAATATATACTGTTTTAACTATTGTCCCATTTATAACTTTTTTTATATATAGGTGATTTTCAAAAAGCTCTACAAGAACTCTGGGCGTGAGCAAGGGACCTTGAGGTACTTTCAGGAAAAGCTTCAAAGAAGACATGTGACCATTGATGTAAAACATTTTGAAGACTGCGAGCAGCTATTTGTGATCATTGGCAAGTGCTTTACAGTGGAGGCATTGGTTCACTTTTTTTGCATGGACAACAAGGACAGCCACATTACAAGAAACAGGCCCCCACACCACATTCTAGATGTAGGGGAAACCAAGCAGCAGTACTATGACTCTGTTTTGGAAAAATTCATTAGTGAATTCCTTCTAACTGTACCAGTCATTGACAATGATGAAAGCTGCCCTGACAACCACGACTATGTGAGAAATTACTCATTGTGCCTCTTAAAGTATTTCTTCTTGTTTATTGATTTCAAAGATGCTGTGAAGGAAGGCAATGGAGAGAGACTTGCAACCCTCCACAAACAGTTACTTGTACATTTTAAGGCATTGCCAGGGTTCAATGCATATGCCATTGAAATGTTGATCAGTTTAGTGCAAAACGAAGCTTTCCTTTCAGAAGCCGAAGCTCATCAGTGCATGTGGGCATCCACCGTAAATTGGAAAGGAGGTGCTAGTAAGAACATTGAAATTGACCTACTTCAAGAGAACAGGAACAAGGACATCAAGAAAACAATCAAGGTGATGGGTGCGAACAAAACTGACAAGGCAATTGAAAATGCCAGCCGTGCAGCAGGTGGGCAGCAAAAAGTTGTTCAAAATTTTGACGTGCAGATCAACAGAGCAGTCCCCTCATCATCTCACACCCACAGATCTACAGCTGCAGATGAAAGTAAAGTTCTGGCAGATCTACGCGTGCTAAAGCCATTCAACAATGAGCCCAACAGAATGCACGATTCTTTTCCTAACATTCTGGCTGACCCCTTAACAACTCTTGATCAAGCAGAACTTGATAAATGGCTTACCTGATGTTAAGATTTCTCTTGAAGCGAATACGAGATCCACAGATCACGAAGGAAATTTATTAACTAATAAATTCACACATACAAAATCAAAATCACGCATACTAAACAACATACGGGTCTGAGTGACGTCACTCAAGTGGCGGGAAATAAGTATTCCAATATCGTTACATCCTTTCCCCAATAGGAAATTAATAAGGTAAAGAATTGATTGATAATAAATAAACTAATACTGAAATGTTCTTGGCTAAGTTAATTAAGTTTGAAAGTCTTTAAGGTATGCTGGTCTTCTTACGACCCTTCCTGAGCGGGTCCTGACTTCATTTGCGCCTGCTTGTGGACTTGTGGAGGTGTTGCTTTGCACAGGTCCGTCATTGTTGATGCTGTGCCTTGGAGGTGTCTTTGACCTATCGGCCTGTTGTGGTACGTAGTCTTCCATACCTGACGTTGCATGGCTTTGCACAGGTCCGTCATTGTTGATGCTGTGCCTTGGAGGTGTCTTTGACCTATCGGCCTGTTGTGGTACGTAGTCTTCCATACCTGACGTTGCATGGGGTTTCTCTGCACTCTTTCTGAGGTGGGCTCTATTGCGCCTGTAAAGTGTACCTTCGGCCGTTTCAACCTCATACGATCTTTCATCTAGTCTTCTGGTGACTACAGCTTTCTTCCAGTCCTTACTGCCTTGAATGAATGGCTTCATTCGTACAGTTTCCCCTTTGTCTAGGGTGGGCAAGTCATGGGCATTTCTGTTGTAGTAGTAGGCTTGTTTCTTTTGGTTGTTTTTCATCCTTTCCCTCTCGTGTTGAGGGTTACAAGTCCTTGGTTGCAGGAGCCTGTTTGTGGTTGGAAGGAGGGTTCTAGTCCTCCTGTTCATAAGACGCTGTACTGGGCTGCTTTGGAGCCCTTCATTGGGTATGTTTCGGTGTGCGAGCAGGGCCAGATACTGATCCTCACCAGACTTTGTGGTCTTCTTGAGCAGTTTCTTGGCAGCCTTAACTGCCGCCTCAACCTTCCCATTCGCCTTGCTGTTGTATGGGGAGGAGAGCATGTGTTCGATGTCCCAGTTCTTGACAAACTCCCGAAATTGAGCTGCAACAAACTGTGGTCCGTTGTCGCTAACCAACTGACAGGGACTGCCATACCTGGCAAAGTGTGCTTTCAGCTTTCGGATTACGGTTGCTGCGTTAGTACTGTGTAGGCAATCTATCTCCCAGTAGTTACTATAATAGTCTACTGTGATAAGGTAGTCCTTTCCTTTGATACTAAACAGGTCCACAGCAACCTTTTCCCAAGGTCTGCTTGGGACGTCATGGCTCATTAGCGACTCCTTTCCATGCGAGATCTCTTGTTGTCTACAAGGCTCACATGTTGAGATCCAGTGGCTTACTTCCCCATTCATCCCAGGCCAATATACACTTTCTCTCGCCCTCCTGAGACATCCTTCTACACCAGCATGTGAGCTGTGTATGTCCCTCTTTACTGATGTTCTCATGCCTTGGGGTACAACGAGACGCTCTCCTCTGAATACTAAGCCATCATGGACACCAAGTTCATCACGTACGCCATAGTAGGGTGTCAGTTGTACGGGTATCATGGACTTGTGTTCTGGCCATCCTTTCAGGATGGTGGCCTTGAGCAGTTGAAGAGTCTCGTCCTTCTCAGTCTCATGGCGTATTTCTTGAATTCTCTGTTCACTCATGGGCAGGAATTTCACAGCGTTTATGGTCTCAAACTCTTCTTGACATCCTTTATCTTCGACTGGCAGAAAGGATCGGCTCATCATGTCAGCCAGGTGCATGGACTTGCCTGGACAGTGTTGTACTTGTATGTCATATGCAAGACTTCTCAGTAGCATTCCCTGCAGTCGCTTTGGTGCTCGGTCCAGAGGTTTTTTCACTATGGCCTCTAAGGGCTTGTGGTCTGTGTGAATTACTACAGGCCGACCAAATGCATATTGGTGCCACTTCTCAAGGGCAAAGACAACTGCCAGCATTTCCTTTTCTATGGTCGCATAACGTGTTTCTGTATCGGTTAGAGCTCTGCTTGCGTATGCGATGGGTTTCCCTTCTTGCATCAGCGCAGCACCAAGGCCTCTGTTGCTTGCGTCACATTGAATGATTAGTTCTTTCTCAGGCCTGTAGTAGGCCAATACTGGGGCCTGTGTGACTAACTGTTTCATTACTTGGAATGCCTTCTCTTCTACATCTGTCCAGTACCACTCAGAGTCTTGATGGGTGAGGTTTCGGAGTGGTTGGGTCACCTGTGAAAGCTGGGGTAGGAATTTGGCGAGGTAGTTGACTGTTCCGTTAAGCCTCTGGACTTCTACCTTGTTCTTGGGAGGCTGTAGTTTAAGTATGGCCTCTACCTTACTAGGATCAGGTTTCAGGCCCTGACAAGTAAGCCTGTGTCCCATAAAGTCCAGTTGTGGTACTCTCAGCTCCACTTTCTCATGATTGAGTTTGATGGACTTGGCTTTGCACCTTTCAAATAGTTGTGTCAAATTTCTGTCGTGGTCTACAGTGGCTTCTTCCAGAGTATCACCGACACCATACAGAAGGACATCATCCGCAATACACGCTATTCCAGTAAGTCCTTCCAGGGCCTGGAGTAGGCGCTTCTGAAAGATTTCAGAGCTGACTGACAGTCCAAAAGGGAGACGCAACCACTTGTACCTTCCAAATGGTGTCGCGAAGGTCGTCAGTAGACTTGATTCTTCGTCAAGCACGCAATGCCAATATCCATGGCTAAGGTCCACCTTGCTGAATACCTTTGCTCTTGACAGGTCTGGGAGGATGTCGTCGAGCACTGGGAGTTGGTATCGTTCGCGCTTGAGAACTTGATTCAGTGATCGTGGATCAACACAAATTCGTAAGGACCCATTCTTCTTGGTCGCAATTGTTATCTGATTGACCCAATCAGTTGGCTCATCAACTGGTTCTATCACTCCTAACTTCACCAATTTGTCCAGTTCTGCCCTGACTGGCTCTTTTAACTCCACAGGAATTCTCTTTGCTGCACGGATTACTGGGTCAGCATTAGGTTCCACAGCCAGATGTACAGTCCCGGGTAAGGTACCCAGTTGGCCATCGAACACGTCTGGAAACTGTTCTTTTATGTCTTTGTTTTTTGTCGTTGTTACTCCCGTTACACTCTCAAAGTTGCCATAGTTCACAGTGATAAGTTTCATTTTTTCTGCTGCCTTCCGGCTCAGAAGTGGTGTCAGTTCCTCCTCAACAACCACAAACTTGACCACGTACTTTGTTGTGGTTTTAGGGTTTTCAACAGGTAGTTTGCAGGTTCCCAGGGTATTCATTTGCTTCTTATTCCACATTTCCAGTGTTATGTTGTCACGGCTGATAGATGTGTTACCAATCTTGCTTTGTGGCATTATGTTCACTGTTGCCCCACAGTCAACTTGTAGCTTTATCGGTGTGTCGTTCACCTTCATTTCACAATAGATCGGTTTGTTCTTGCTCGTCTTGACGCCATTGACATATGCACTCAGAGAATCAATCGAAGCAATGTCAGAGTCAGAATCAGGTGAGTCATAGTCTTTGTTGAGCGTGTGGACAACTCTCTTCCCGCAAATCTCAGAACAGCTCCAGTGATTCTTTTTGCCACAAGCGTTGCATTTTCGGCCCCAGGCTGGGCATAGTTCTTTCTTAAGAACATGTCTTTTGTGACAAAATTTACACTTTGTTGATGCATCAGAAGCAAAGTGTGGAGGCCGTTCTTTGGGTCTTGGTCTTGGTTTGGTTTTGCTTACTTTGTGTATTTCTGCGGGCTTGCTCATTGCTCCGAGATGTGTGGATGCTGCTTCGCCACTCTTACATATGTCGATGCATTTCTTGATGTCGAGTTTACGTTCTTGTAAGAGGCGTTTTCTTGTTTGGTCGTCCCGTATTCCAAGGACAATGCGGTCGCGTAGAAGGGAGTCAGTTAAGCACTCGCAGAAATTGCATGTCTTCATCATGTTTCTCAGTTCGGTTAAGTAAGCGTCGAAGTTCTCGCTCTCCTCCTGGTTGCGCTGGTTAAACTTGAAGAGTTCGTATGTCTCATTAACGTCGCCCATGAAGTATTGATCGAACTTGCTGATTATTGTTGCAACTTTATCGCGGTCTTGTCCTGTTTCGTATTGGAATGCATTGTAGATTTCGAGGCCTTCTCTCCCGATTGTGCACAGGAATAGCGCCTTCTGATATTGGTCATCTCGAGCAGTGATATTGGCGACCACCGCGTAGTTAGTCCATAACTGTTTCCAAATCTTCCATTCTTTCGGCGTACAGTTTGAGAGAACAAGCGGTTGTGGAGGTTTAATGTGAGGAAAAGGTCCACCCGGCAAATGTGGCTGGCTTGACGATGTAGACGCCGAACTTTCGTTCGTACTCATCGGTAGATCTTGTGATCAGGTCGCCGTGCGTTTCAGCAATATTTTCGGAAGATCTCTCCTGTTTAGAGTTTTCCGCAGTGAGGTTTCTCTGTCAGTTCTTTCCTCTGTATATTCGTTTTACCGCTGCCACCATGTTAAGATTTCTCTTGAAGCGAATACGAGATCCACAGATCACGAAGGAAATTTATTAACTAATAAATTCACACATACAAAATCAAAATCACGCATACTAAACAACATACGGGTCTGAGTGACGTCACTCAAGTGGCGGGAAATAAGTATTCCAATATCGTTACACCTGACATAAGAGGAATTTGCTGCTGGAAGCACCATTGGGACACGACGAAGAAGACAATCCATGAACATGTACTGTGCTTAGCTTGTTTAGGTAAGGTTAATTTGGCTGGTGTTCTTTGCAAAACATTCATCACAATCACACAGATTCACAATAACTACAGCAGAGATGGCCAATGCTTGTGGGTGGACATTTGGCATCTAGACAGTTCAGTAGGAACTTCCTCAAACACTTGCCCTCCAGCTGACAGAAACTGCGAATATCCTCAGTCATTCCTACCCGCTTCTTTGCAATGTCTCTGTTATTGTAGTACAGAGTAGCAATAGACTGCTTACCATCACGTCCTGCCCGACCAGTCTCTTGAAGATATTCCCTCATGGTGCATGGTGGTCCCACATGGATGACATGCCTATAGATTGGATGTCCACACCCATTCGATTCCCATAGCAACAGTAGCAAATACAACCCTCACTTTGGACATAACTGAAGACAGTTCTCTTAGAATTTGTTCCTTCATTGCAACTGTTTGCGGTGCATGATATTGTGCAAATAGTCTGTTTTCTGGAAGAGCATCAGCACCTGGGGGATAATACTGCTCCTTATTGAGATGCCTTTCAAAGAATTTGAATGCAAATCCACACCATCTTAGTGGCAAGTACATTATTGTTGTGGGGTAATCCACCTTTTCTTCTTTCAGGTCACATGCCATTGGCTTCAAAATGTCCTCAAAGAATTCAACATCATCCCCTTTCCGAAAAGCTTTCTTGAAAAAGATGTTTGGCTGATTGGGATTTCCAACTATTTCCAGAGGGTTCTTCAAATGGAGGGATTGCTTTATTACCCTGACATCTGCCTTGCTAGCTGTGGCAGTGAGAGCAACCACAGGAGCAGCAGGAAAAATGGCACATAGCATTGATAGATGTGAATAATCCTTTCGGAAATCATCTCCCCTGAGAAAGCAATAGAATTAAACTTTTATTATTTATTTATATACTTTATTTAAACAATATTTATTCTGAACATTTGTTTAAACAATACTTATTCTGAACATTTGTTCCAAAAGCATGAGGCTTATCCAGGGAACTTATGTTAAGTTAATGCTAGTTCACATGCAAATATTAAGCCATTGTACTGTAAGGTTTGTCCATGAACGGGTAGTGGACCACTGAACTACGGTATACAAACAACAAACCCGACTAGAAAGAAGAAAGTAGAACCTGTCCTACGTGTACATATGATATAAATCTTTCCTGTATAAATGCATGTATATAATATTGTCGTAGAGTTAACAGACACTCACCATTCTAGAATACAATGGGCTTCGTCGATAACAATCGCTTTAACGGATCGTTGATATGGTGGGCTTTGAAAAAGTTCTGCTCCATCTTTGCAAGACAAAACGGCTTCAGGATGCGTGAAGACGAGATCGTATTTCGCATCTTTCAGCGAAGACGAATCCGTGCCGCCAGAATCCAGCTGCAAGTCATCACTATTCGCTTTCTTTTTAACGTTGAGGATGGTGGCTTTAACTTTTCCTTGCGTGCTCCTCCTTATCTGATCGCTGATTAGCGCGTTTAACGGCGAAACGACAACAACAACCGGGTGAATCGGGAGGGAAGTTGGCGATTTTTCACAGTTAATTTTGTCGAACAAAAGTTCTGGAAGGAGATGAAAAATTATAGACTTTCCGTATCCCGTTGGCAGCACAGCGACAGTATCTCTTCCAGAATAAATTGCTTCCAAGCACTTAACTTGTTTCGGCTTGAGAATTTTGTTCCAGTAGCTGCTATTAACAATAGCGTAATGAAGACTGCTAAAGAACATGGCGGATGTTTCGTTTGTTCCAGCCTCGTTTAGATTTCGACAAACGCACAGCACGACAAATTCATTTGATAAAGGGACCCCTCCCAGCAATTAATTTTTGTTAGCGATGCACGTGACCAGCCTGAACCACGAAAGAGCCTGGGAACGAGGTTGCGTGCTTGGATGCAACAACTAGTTAAGTTTAGCAGAATCGACGTGATTGAGAACATTTCCTAACCGGCTTTGACCCGGTTCATCAAGTAAAAGATATGGCACTTATACAATGAAAATGTGAAATTATGAAAAATAAGCAAGTTCTAATCCTTTATTTAATACGCTAGTCAAAAAAGTACATCACTTACTGCAGTAAGCAGTTGGTCGAGAGGGGGAAAGTTATGAAGATCGTGGGCAGGATGCTTTTCCCTTATTGTATCGCATAACCATAATTTCAAGTATTTACTTACCTGTGTATCCTCCCACACTCAGCTTGTAATTTGCTGCTTCATTTGACACAGCAAACATGTCGTACTCTGCGTAAGCTGTGTACCCGTCAAGATCCTCCAGTTCAACTCGCAGTGTGTTGTTCGTCTGACTTGTCAGTCTGTGTATCTTGTCCAACCCGAGCCAGAACTCGCCACTCAAGTCACCGAAGCCTTGTTTGTAGTCGGCCCAGCCTCGGTAGAAATCAACGGAGCCGTTGAGTCTCTTCTGAAAAACAGTCCAGCCTCCTCCTGCTGTGGTTTGGTCGCAGAAAACGTCAAACGCTCCCAGGTCGTCGGGAACAATCGTGTACACGCCGTTAGTTCTGTCACCAGACTTGTAGTGCTTCAAGCAGTTTGTAGCTATTGTGTAAAGCAGATATAGTTCTTAAATCAATTAAACAGTTAATTAATTAATTAATTAATTAAACAGTTAAAACCATCATTATTTTAAAAATAAGCGCTTGAAACTGCAGCAGGCTAGCTTGTTAAAATATATAGCCACCTTCGTTCGGCAGCTTTTGAGCTGCTCTAATCTGCATTCAGTTTAATTTCCTTAACTAAACCTTTTACTCCCAAGCATGTGAAGATTCTCACAACCTTTTAAGAAGAAAATATGTTAATTATTTGGTGAGAATTGACACTAGTTTAATCAGTTTTCATCTGAGCAAAGTACTGAAAGCCATGCAAGTTCTCCTTACTGTATATTTCTAATGAGAAAGCTGAAGGAGAAAATCAAGCTTGCACCCTTGGAAGTGAAAGTTTTCGATAATTTATCTGCCTAAGGGTGCACAGCATAAAAGGCATCGATGTTTCCAAAAAAACTAACAATATCATTATCAATTTACTAGTCCCTGAGCTCCGCGAGGGTAATAATCACGACGCTAATGCTGTAGTATTGCGCTATTTGGAGACTCCAAGCAGGTCGCCATCTCGAAATTTAATGTTCGTCTGTCAGTCAGTCTGGCGTGCGACTTCCAGGCGAGGTGGCTAAGCAGAGTCATTGTGTTGAAAAGCCATGAGCACCGATGAAAGTGATTTTATACAACAAGATGTTGATACAAGGCCAAGCAATTCGACGGACGGTTATAAACGGCCCGGATATTTCGCCATTGCATGGGAGGCAAGCTTGCTAGCCGCTAAAAGCATGAAACGATTTCTTTAAGGCATCGACTTGAGCAGCGACCTGAGCACAATCCCAGACGCCAATATTGTGTTAATGACTCGGATACTTTCACGGAAAGGGACAAGCAAAATACAGTCGGTTAAAATCGATCAATCACCGTGGCTAATTTTACCGTTTGACGTTTATACTGAGGATGATCCAAGTTTTGATAAGACCGCCCCGGCGCTCAATGCAATGGAGACTGGAATTTTTGAAGTGTATGAGGGCTGCTCTTTATTTCGAAATCACTGAAGGACAACGCTGACGACTGTTTGGGGTTTTGTACTCGGTGGCCATTGAGCCAACTGACCCGATGTGGTCGCAAAACAAAACAACCGAGTATTGTAATTTTTTGCTTACGAGCACCGCCCCACCCCCTCGTCAAACTCGCGGAACTGGACACGAGTCAATAGTATCTCGTCGAGTTTTCGACTGTTTCGGACCATTTTTTCGTTAGAATATCCAGTGTGAGCTCCCTGTGTTATGAGACGCAGCACTTCACTTCTCCATGAACACACTACTAGTTTTACTATAAAATCGGTGAGTCACGATCCTAATCTCGGATGTACAGTGGAACCTCGATATAACGATGTGCCAAGAGACTGACCAAATTAGATCGTTAGATCGGGAGATCGTTATAGCGAATTCCCGATATAACGATTTTTCGGGAAAAGAGCCAAAAATATCGTTATATCAGGGTATTGTTAATAATTGATTTTTGAAGCTATTTGCACTATGCAAATAGCTTCTATGTCGGCGGTTTGGACTAACAGCCGTTCGGCCCATCTCACATACAAAATACAGAATAATAATAGTAACTAGAAGTAACCAAAGGTCAGGTGAATGCTGCCGAGGCTTACCCTAACTGATTAAAACAAGTCAGAACACGGAAGCAAGAAAGTTTCTTTCTTGTTTACAACTGTAACTAAATCTATTAACCCATTCACTCCTGGAGAAATAACGCGCGCAGCTACCTTCAAATTCCTTTATGGGAAGTTGTACGGGAACGATAACGCAACGCGACTCGCAAAAATAAACCAAATGCGCAGTAATTACAGAAGCGAGATACCATTCCTAATTAAAATTTATTTGAAACTAGAATACATGACCAAAGCATATAATAATAAGGACAAAAGATAATTCAAAAGGCAATAAAACCTGAAATTATAAATCACTGAATGAAATATTTTGTTCGTTCGTCAAAATCTGTTTATAAGTCGCCAGTTATTTTGAGGAGATAACCTTCCACATTTAGCAGCATTAAGTCGCATTTTTTGTCCGTGAAAGTACGAAAGCAAATGACTCGACTTCTGTCTTCCTCGATAGCCACGGTACGTGGTCTGATAATATGCGGGGGCAGCTCATTAAAGAGTGAGGGCTCAGGCGTCTGCGTTCCTAATTGGCCGTCAGCTGTCACATGACTGAAAATCCGGAACGACACATTCCACAGTATTTCGAGATTGGTTGCGACATTAGTGTTGCTACGTCGCCGGTGCTCCGCAGCAACTAGAAATACGATAATCGCAGATACCCCCTCGCTCTGCCATTGATTGGACTTTTACTTTGGTACTGCTCAACAAGAGCAGCCTTTGTTTTACCGAAATGCTGACTCAAACTTTTCTTCGAAGTCAAGTGCTACACGCAAAGGAAGGAGAAAAAGAATGGTGTGTTTTGCGGTACTTTTGCGTTTAAAAAAGAGTCGATTGCGTGACGCCTGCTAAGCACGTTCTCAAAATTTAATACTTAAATTTTGAAGTTGGTCGGCCGCCGTAGTACGGGAAAAAAGGAACACTGATTTTCCAATTTTGAATTCATAGGCAGTACAATTAAATAGGCTTCCTGTGCGATCTTTTTTTACTCTGGACTGCATGCACTAGACTCAGACATGCATATTTAATGAGCTCGAATTGTTTTGTATGCCGCTCAAAACAGCATGATTTCTCCCAAATCAAAGCAAAACTTGAACGGTTTACTTCAAATTATACACAGGCTTCAGACCTAGTCATACTTCAAAGGGCTTGCGAACGATTCGCGCTGCAATCACCGCGTCTCTGATTACAGCATTTGTTACAGTTTTAGTCTTGAAAGAAAAAATAAGACATCTGACTAAATCATTCAAGACTCCAAGTTCCGATTGCTCTGAGCGAATACGGTAGCCGAAACTGGCAACAGAAGCGTATTAAAACAATACTGCGAGGGAAATGATCAGCATACAGATTTTAATACATTCTTGAAGTGATCGAGTTACAAGATACGGGATAGAATATATTTGTCACGGTGATTGTTCGATTTCCACTGACTGACCTTTGTTGCTTGTCCTTTCTGAATAAGTATCTGAGTTTAACACAAAACGGCGTCTGAAGCTCCCAATTTGCTTTCAAGCGCTGTTCCCTTTGCGGAGCCGTTTCTTCGGCACGCTTCCCGCGTTCATGATGCTGTCGGAAAAACATGTTTGTCGTCTTTTGGCGATGTTCGATCGTTTGACGATTTCGCCTTGCCCGTGCCTGTTCCCTTCTCTTTTGAAGACGAGCTTCGCGAGACCGTTCTGTTTCACGTTTTCCAGTTTTTTCAAATTCATTTTCGTGAGGAACGAGCTGCCTTATAAGGAGTAGAACAGTTTTCCGTTAGTCTTTACATGAAGTGTTGTCTGCCCCTTGACTGACTGACTGACAGACGAACATTCACTCGATCAAATGCTGTCACGGTTAGTAACCCCTCACTTCGCTCGGGAGATAAACTGTCATGTTTGTGCATTTGTGTTTGGTCATGCATAGTACGTAGCTGGCATAGTGTAAAACCCCGATCAAACGGTGATAATATTCAATGATAGTTTGAACTCTCACTCCCGTTTTAACACGAACTACCATGCTGTTATAGCAGAAAATTGGAATATCTTCCCGTAGTTTTGGAAGCGAATAAATTAGTGAATTGGAGTTCTTTTGTTGACAATTGGAAGAGTTAGAATATATGTTCAATCAACTTTTACGTTGTTGTTTACTGTGATTAATACTGAGGCCTTCCTCAGGAAATCTAAGTGATCTTGTTATTAATTGAAGATCCTGTTTTAGGAAATGAGCAATAGCAAGTGCGCACACTGTCGTAGGCGTGCCAGCACCTTCTCTTCCTTCAGATCTTAACTACAGCCAATCGTATCCATTGGAATGTGTTAGTGTGATTTTAGAATAAGTGTAGTAAGCAAATAGAGGAGCCACTCGAGTGTTTTAACGACATCCTAGTGGAAAAGTCCATTCGGAAATGTGAGTTTCGAATGTGACTTTGAACTTGGTCCTATAGCGAAAATCCATTTCCTATCCTTTGTGCTCTAATTCGGCCAGTGTGAAAACTATTAGGAATTCACTGGGACAACGTAACACTTGTGGTGCATAAAAGCTGTCGGCTAAGAAACTAGAGAGATCAGATAGTGAGACTTGTTCTTGAAAACGGAACATCGACGCTAAAGTGCATTAAAAGTGAGCTTCAACTCTAAAGTCTGTTATAGCCCCGTAACAATGCACTATCACAGACTATCATCAACTAGCAAATAGCTTCACGTACGCTATGTTTTATGTAGTGTCCGTTGTGTAATTTATTATTGCACATTGTTACTAAACGATTAATTTGTTAATAACATGCATACAATAATTTCTTTATTCTGATTGGCTGAGCGCACGTCAATTTATCCCAAACAGTGCAAAAATGTGTAATTAAGAGTGCAGAAATGTGAAATTAAGAGTGCAGAAATTTGAAATTAAAAATTGCCGACAGCTGGCGCGCGTATTTGCGAAGCCAAACAAAACAAAGGGGCGTGTTTTCTTTCCTCAGGACGATTCCGATTCTGTTTGCGAGAAAACAAAGTTCTTGAGAGACACTTGTGAATTGTAACGAAATTGAAAAAAAATTGCGCGAAGTAAATTATTGTATGCATGTTATTAACAAGTAATCACATGATTTCTCGTGCAATTTTGGAATAAATAAGCACTCGTAAATTTTTCAAAGATCACAAATTGCACTCACGCGGCGCTCGTGCAATTTTGTGGTCTTTGAAAAATTTACTCGTGCTAATTTATTCCAAATTGCACTCGAAATCATGCGATTACCTATACAAATTGCAACACTTGGTTTCCATCTTCCCAAGGATGTCGGAGACTGGAGCTTTATGTTGATTACAAAATAATTATGCCGCGAGATCAAAGCCTTTTTGATAACTAACATTGCGTATGATGACATTGATTCAGTGACAGGAGATTAATGTAAGCCAATTGAATCTTGACACGTGTACATGGTTCGGAACGCAGGCTGAGTTTTTGGGAAGTTGGCGGGGTGAGAGATTGAGTTGTGTCTGAAGCGAGTGGTGTAATCTTTAAGGTGGCTCGAAATAGATTTTTGACGCGCGAAACACACAAGTCGAAATTTCATCATCTTGGCCCACTCGTCTTCCACAGAATCTGACTCCGAAAGACACATCGATCACACAAGGGACATGTGCGACCGGCAAATAGCTGGCAAACACAAGAAACCTTTTCCACCTTTGAGAAATATAGGTTATTTACCGGGCAGGAGGTCCGTAATAGAGGAAAATTGTACCCGAATAGTTGTTGCCTCGGTCCGTATCAATGCCGATAGCACAGTTTTACCCTATACGGACCGACCAAGCCGGTAAAACACATGTTTTTTTTTTTCCTTCAATTTCTTGACTTATAGTGTTGACAGTAGTGACAAGAAACGAGTCAAGAGCACAATAACACAGCTGAACGTGAACTCGATTGCATAAACTTCACTTTGCGACTGTAATTCGGTAGGAAACCACAAATAATTATGAAACGATAAAAAATAGTAAACACTGGATAAGAAAAATGAGGCGTACCTGAACGTCCATTGATAAATATTTTGTATTTTTCCCGCTGTCATATTGCTTTCATCGTGCACAGGCGTACTTCAGTCCAAAGTCTCACAAATGACTCACCGTAAAAACTAGACTGGCCTTGCCAGTGAGCTCGCGGCGTGAGTTGGGTCGACTGACCAGAATATAAAATGGAAAGTAGGGGACAAGAGCGGAACTCCCAAGAGAGACTTCCAATTTCTCACCATAAAAATATCACACAGTATAGAGAACTTGGCTTTTGACACCTTGCTCTTTTGACACCTTGCTTATTTGACACCTTGATTAAACTAAAAAATATTATTACAACACTCATACACTTGCTTCTTAAAGGTTGAGCGACCTTGCATCTTGAGAATGCGTGACATATCTTTTTATGCACAATCGATTATGACAGTTTGACCTTGACTCATATCTTTTGTTAACTCAATACGTTTATTCTATCAGGCTTTCGAGTATTCGTGCTCTGTAACAAATATAAAATTGAAAGCGAGGAATGTCACACGAGAGATGTTTACAATATTATTGCGCTTTTGTTTACAGTGTGTTCAGTCCATTTGCGACTGCAAACTCAATCCTCAGAATTATTTCGGTGTATTTTTCATTTCTGGTATTTAATGAACATTGCGAAACAAAGACTACATGATCGAATGAAAGAAACACTGTCATGTACAGAGTAAAGCATAAAGCGTCCTTGTTTTACGGCTAAAGCTCACCGTAGCTTTGGTTTCTGTTTTCGCCCTGTAATCTTCCCAAAAGTATTTCGTGTCGCCACAGAAAGTTTCGTCGGGACTAAATACTATCGGCGACAGAGATATTTGCAATACCCCAGAAGTACCATCAAACATTTGTTTACGGCTATTCGCAAAGCTTGTGCGGTGAACGCGAGCCAAAATCTTTTCCTAAAATCCAGTTTATCTGTGCATATTCCACAGAGCCAAATGGCGTTGAGTTTGAATGGGATGCAGTTTACTTTTTCGCTTCACTACTTATGTGTTTTCTTTTATTAACTCAATACGTTTTTTCTATCAGGCTTTCGAGTATTCGTGCTCTGTAACAAATATAAAATTGAAAGCGAGGAATGTCACACGAGAGATGTTTACAATATTATTGCGCTTTTGTTCACAGTGTGTTCAGTCCATCTGTGACTGCAAACTCAATCCTCAGAATTATTTCGGTGTATTTTTCATTTCTGGTATTCAATGACCATTGCGAAACAAAGGCTACATGATCGAATGAAAGAAACACTTCAACAGGCAATGTACGATAAGCAGAAGAATTTTATGAGGCAACAGATGTCATGTACAGAGTAAAGCATAAAGCGTCATTGTTTTATGGCTAAAGCTCACCGTAGCTTTGGTTTCTGCTTTCGCCCTGTTATCTTCCCAAAAGTATTTCGTGTCGCCACAGAAAGTTTCGTCGGGACTAAATATTTATCGGCGACAGCGGTACCATCAAATATTTGTTTACGGCTATTCTCAAAGCTTCCGCGGTGAACGTGAGCCAAAATCGTTCCCGAAAATCCAGTTTATCCGTGCCTATTCCACAGAGCCAAATGGTGTTGAGTTTGGATGGGATGCAGTTAACTTTTACACACAAGTAACGAGCAATTCACTGGCCACATCTCGAGTTGTTTAGCGAAGTCAATTACGTCATCACCCAGCACGTGATAATATGAACCAATCACCGTGTGCTGATTCTCGACCCACAAAAAGGAAAAAAAATAAAACTAGTTTTTCCAAGTCCTCCATCCACATTTTTGTCATGGTACAAAATCAGGCCGGTACTGAGTTTGGGCAATAATTGCCGGCCTGCTCGAGTATTTAAGAACTAATATAATTTATTCTATTAGCCGTCTACCGGACTTTCCCGAGTATTCTAACAACACAAATAATTTGGCCTATTACAACAACGTTTTGTTTGTTAAAAATCTACAAGGGTAAAATCGATCCAGTAAAGAGGACACAACTTCTCCCGTTCATAAACACTGCGGCGCAGGACCACATACACGCGTTTCAAACTAATCGTAAGGCGTACAACGTCCTCCATCACGCTCAATAGGAATTACTCAGTGGCGTAGGACTCCGCATTTTACTTCAGTTAATCAATATTTCAGGAAACTAGTTACAGGATCCACGCTACACATTTAATTTACCAAGACTTTACTTGTGCAATTTTCATATTAACTAACAACCACAAGAATCGATAAATAAATAAATAGAACTAAACTAAACAAACATATTATCCAGTATTTACCTTTTGAACTTACTACAACAACCTTTGTGACAGCAGTAATTTCCTCAAGATTGTTAGAGACTTTACAGGTGTAATTTCCTGAATCTTGCATCAACACTTTGCTTATGATGAGTTTGCCATCTTTCTGTCGGCTTCGTCCCTGGGGCAACTGCAAGCCTGTCCACTTAACTGTCGGTTTAGGTACACCAGAAGCATTGCATTCAATCGTTAAATTTTTGCCAAGTTCCTCATAGATGATCTCTGGGGGTTCTTTGGTGAACTTAAGAGGAACTGCAACAGAAAAGATTTCTCCGTTTGTGTCTGTGCCACTATTTAATTCTAGTCGTTTAGAGTTGAAGGTCGCCTTGCGGACTATGTAACTCACTACTTCGCTTCCAAGAGTGTATTATCGCGGATTTTCTCATTCAGTTTCTTACCAGAAATCATACAGCAAGGAACTCAAGTTTTGATACCTTGCTCAGATAAAAGTTGATTAAAACTAGCATTTTTTTTTTTTTTTTTTTTTTTTTACTACATCACTCCCATTTGGTTGGGAGAATACGTATTTTGAGCTTAGGAGTGAAAGGATTAGGAATCTAAATTATTTAATACGACGTCCAGCTTTCACTCTACATCTCAACACATGTGGTTTTGTACTCACTTTTACGCGTCTTAAACAGAACTTCATTCGACCATTCTCCAAGCTTCTCAGCCCTGACTTGAACACTGTAACGAGTGTATGGCTCAAGATTGTTTATCTCGATTAAATTTCCTGGTTTTACATCCACAATGAACTCCGTTGAACTCTTGCTCTGCATATTGGTGAGCCTGACGACATAAGATGACCACAGACTGCTGCTGTCAACCCGAAGTATGGCGTTCCTCATTTCAATTTCTTCAGCTGCCGTTATTGTGACTGGTTACCAGAGAAACGAAAATACAATGAGTTATGCGACCCTGTAACAAAACATGCATGCTGTCATAACATCGTAACATTTCTTGCCACAAAAATAATATAGCATGATTTATGGAACACAAAAATTGTTTATACAGACAACGTGCCTCAGAGAAATCTCGTAAAGCAGGACAGTTTTTTTATAATTGTTTCACTAGACAAAAAATCTTTACATACACGCGCACGGTGTTAACCGCGTTCGACGGTTCTGTGGTTTCGTGTGTGTGTGCCGTGTCCCAACAGTTTCCGCGCGCATTGCATATCCTGTGTTTATTTCGATTTGATTGTATTTCAAGTTTATAAATTCAGTTTCTTTGCGACTTTAGCTCGACATTTGAGTCCACCACTGTGCAATTGCCGCGCCACAGCCGAGTCAATTTCAATTGAGCTCCGGCCGCACGGCGCAGAAGTACGACGTTTGAAACAGAACTTAATTTTTTTTTTTTTTTTTTTTGCACACTAATATTGAAATTAACTTTAGGTCTGTCGTCAAAGCGTTAATTCGCAAACGTCACACCCACTGCGCTAGTAAGAAGCTGATTAGAACTACAGGATTAAATACGAAGATGACCTGTCAGTAGTTGATATACATATGATTGGGTGTAGTGTAAATAGTGTAATAAATTAGGATTATGAACATATTAAATTCCCCGCAATTCAGCTGTTGTTGCTATGGGTTTTTAAATAAACGTTATTAGTATTGTAATTGGCTCCAGGTCTACAGCCCTTGCATTATTCCTCTCCTCTCAAAAGATTAGTATGCAGCCTACCCAGTGCTCGGCAGCACGATAAGCAGCATATCAACTGACTGTTTTCTCGATTTCACGAGTCCCAAGTGCAAATATTACATTTCTCTCAGAAGTAATTCAATAAGTTATACAATTCAACACTAGAAGAAAATCGACTGACACGGTCACACTTAATTTATGCAACTTTGCCTTTTATCAAATCGATGAATTGTCATCTTGGTTATAAACTCTTCGACTGGTTGAATTCCTGGTTAGATCAGAAGGAGTCAAATGTTTTTCTTTTTGCATCTTCGACTACAAAACACTTTTCCTACATTAGAATGTTTATACGGACTGGTTCTGAGAAAATTATCCTTTTTGTTAATGTATTTTGAAGCGTCCCATCTGTCAAAACAGACTTTCCGAGTGCCTCTAAACAGATAGTGATAAAAAGATTATTTTCCCGGACCATACGGCTTGTGGGCTAGCTTGATTTCCATGGCTTTTGTCGAAAAATTCTATGATATTTTCTACTAATCCAAAAAAAAAAAAAAAAAAAAAAACATTCACAAGGGCAACTAATATATTATTCTCGCGAAGCCCTTTGTCGCTTGCGAAATAAATTTCGATAAAAAGAATTACCAGACGTATTTTTCTACGTCTTTCAAAGTAAATAAACAAAAATTGTCCTGTTAACAGATAATCAAACGTTTAACCAAAGTTCTGGTCGGTAAATATATTTTTAAACAAAATTGTGCGGCAATTTTTAAAATATTGAAAGGTTCAGCAAGACTTCGAGCTATCACTATAGCATAGCAATGAATGACACCTCCACTTACTGAGTTTTTCTTGGCAGTGTTTGCCCCCAAAGTCTTTTGGGCAGGTACACTTGTACTGCTCGTCCTCATCAGTTGGGCTGCATGTTCCTCCATTTTCGCACGGCTCTTGAAGTACAGTGCAAACGTCCTTTGGGTCATAACAAACGGCTGTTATGCCGATGATGGTGCGTTTGTGGTCAGAGGCTTTGATGACTGGCATCACAATAAAAGCGATGCACAAAACTGAAACATTAAGCAACTTCATGTCTTCGAACAACACTTGTCATCCAACAAGTTCGAAATGCAACAGAGAATCCCATCTGTTCGAAGAAATGACATCATAGTTGCCATCGTAACATCACGCGATCTGACAATGTGTACGTGCATTTATAACTGTTTCTTTGTAAATTATCATTACAACACTCATACACTTGCTTCTAAAGGTTGAGCGACCCTGCATTTTGAGAATGCGTGACATATCTTTTTATGCACAATTGATTTTTGACAGTTTGACTTCGACTCTTATTTCTAACGAGAGGCCACGATTAATCCAGCCTCCGCTTCAATACTTTTGTGTTTTCTTTTATTAACTGAATACGTTTCTTCTATTAGGCTTTTGAGTTTTCGTGTTCTGTAACAAGCGAAGAATGTAACACGACAGTTGTTTACGTCAATATTATTGCGGTTCTGTTCACAGTGTGTTCAGTCATTTGTGAACTGCAAACTCAATGCTCAGGACTATTTCGGTGTATTTTTCATATCTGGTATACAATGACCATTGCGAAACAAAGGCTACATGATCGAATGAAAGAAACATTTCAACAGGCAAAGTACGATAAGCAGAAGAATTTTATGAGGCAACAGATGTCATGTACAAAGTAAAGCATAAATCGCCATTGTTTTGCAGCTAAAGCTCATCGTAGCTTTGGTTTCCGTTTTCGGCCTGTTATCTTCCCAGAAATATTTCGTGCCGCCACAGAAAGTTTCGTCGGGACTAAATATTTAGCGGCGACAGAGAAATTTGCAATCCTCGAGCGGTATCCATCAAACATTTGTTTACGGCTAAAGGGGTTCGAACCCGCGACATCCCGCACGAAAGACCGGCACTCAACCAACTGAGCCAGCCAGGCGGCGGTTTACGTCATCGCATATCACGTCATCATATGAACCAATCACCGCGTGCTGATTCTCGACCCAGAAGAAAAAAAACTCCATTTTTAAGCTCGCCGGGGCCACACCCCGCGAGCAATAAACGCTTGGGCCCCAGGCCCCCGCGAGCAATACACTCTTTCACGAATCCGGCTGGTAGTGTTTCTCAGGCCAGACATGTAGTACTTCCATTGTAAAACAATTAATTCGGGAGCAATACTTTTCCATACAACTTTTAGGTTTCCTCATCACGATGCGATATGAATTCTAGCTAATTCTCGAGTTTGTCCTCAGTGTCGTCCGTAAACTCAGTTGGACGTCCAAGATTTCTTTCAGTGCAATATTTCCCATCGCATACAGGTTCTGGTTAGATTATTCACTGTTCAACTACTGAAAAACGGAGGAAAAACTCAAAACAGCTGCAGCGGCTCGCTGTGACAATTCATGAATGAAATTGGCGGCTTTGTACAAACTCGCCTTGCATCAAATTTTGACAGCTGATCGCTGACAGCTTTTTGACTTCCGTTTCCGCTTTGATATAGTTTTCCAAAGCGTTTAGCTAAGAAAAACTAGCTAATCGTACAAAACCTCAGACTGAATCAGGCGCGTTTTTGACGTAAGATACAGACACCGGAAAAAGAACTGCCCGCTCAGGAGAAATGCACGCGCAGGCATTGTGCACATGCGCAAATGCTGATCTTGTACACCCGAAATTTTTGCGGTTTTCCTTCGTGTTTTTGCGAATAAATCCGCTCCGAGTCGGTGAATTGTCTCTATTTTTTCCTCATTCATTTAACTGAAGCCGAGAAAAGTCGACGTCTTTTTTAAAGAATTTCTGTCAACAGAAAACCATATGAGAGAAAAAATGGATTTCCTGCAAAACGTGTTGATAGAATTTTACCAAATTTATGTATTTTGTCGCTTTCCGTACACAAAACAAGTGTGCAGGTGACGTTATGTCGCCATGGTAACCGATATCTGCTCAAAATGTATGAGGACACACTCTTCATAAGAACTCATTGCCATAGACATAAAACCCTTTTGAGAAAGTAAACGCCGATTAAACTAAACAGCAGGTCATTTCCTGGTCTATAAACTGCCAGAAACTATTACGAGCCACCTTAAGTTACATCGAGTATCGTTAAATCGGGATTTTTCTCCATACATTTAGTGTAACATTTGCCGGGCTGTCAAATGTTGATCGTTATACCGGGAACATCGTTTATCGAGGTTCCACTGTATTTTGTAGTTCGTACAAAAAGTTGTCTCAGCGAATTTTGGACGCATCTCACCACTGCCGTGCGACAAAAATTCTTTTTAGCGGCCGACTGGTGACGTCGCTATATACAACCATGGTTTGTGAAAACGATTAATGATTAATTTCAAGCAGAAGTAGACGAGAATATCGCTTCCCGAAAACTCACTATCAATAGGGCGAGGAGATATCTGCGATTATCGTATTTCTAGTACAATTTATTCCGTCTCCCTTGTAACCCGGCGCTCTTACACTTGCAGTTATAGGGTTTTTCCCTGCACTTGCTTGTATTTAGTTTATGACACCAAAACCGTCATATTTTCATTTTATTATATTCTTTCTTGATCAAATTTGCAGGGTAGATGTTTCGAAAGGTCTGTTGCCTATACGTCTTACTTTTGTCACTCTAGTGTGGTTACTATGGAAACAATACTTATACCCCATTTTCAAACTTTCTGCTCTATTTTCTGGAGTTTTCTTCGGTGAATTTTTCTGAAACTTTCAGTATGTTTAGAAATTTGTATGAGGTAAACATAACTGTGAAAAAAAGTTGGGGTTAGAGGAGCGGATTTCGAGCTAATTAGCAATTTATGTTTTTTGCAAATAAAAAAAATCCTGCTCCATAAATTTCCATTAAAATCAAATATTACACAACCGGATATAATCTTCGTTTGCCTGCAAAATTTAAGACAGATTCACCGAAGGAAACTCGAGAAAAATGTAGAGAAAAACTTGATATTTTACGTACGTATTGCGCCATCAAATGCAAAATAATGACTCGACAAGATCGACAAGTGCGCATGCGTTAGCCGTAATTGTAAACACGAGGAGAAAGCGGCGATCGCACGCCAGCAAGTACAGCAAGTTTTCTTGGTGCGAAGCTAAAAAGAAACACCATGCAATTCCTGAATTTCTGTCTTGAGAAATTCAATTATGCTGTGCGAACTACTGTTGGCGAAGTCTCGAACAATTTGAGGGTGATAGCTGTTCAACAACTCAATCCTTTTCAATACAAAGCCGTGAAGACGGTTCGAAAGTCGTCAGTTCAAGCCGTCGTTTGCTAGTCCACTAGCTCCCAACAAGTTTGTTGGCAGTTGTGTCCCATCAAATTCATTCATACTTATTTAGTTTTGCGACTGCTCACCTGAGATAATATGCCACAGACTGACACGGGATCAAACTCTGCAGGTTAGTAGGATTTGCAAAGCTTCATAACAACGCCAATAGTTTCTGTCTAAGTTTTCTTACTTCTAAGAATTGCTGTCAGTGTTGTGACTAGGCCGAATGTACTGGTTTGTCCATTGCAACTGATGATTGCCGAAATGACCGTTCGAGCCGCGTTTGTCACGGCTGTTCATTTCAAAGTCAAACAGAATAAAATCTGAATTGTAGAACTTCTTCATCGTGTGTTGCTTGTTTAGTTATTGGCCTGACAGGATGTGCAGAAACAATACTTTCAAACTAATTCAATAGAGTTATATACATTCGAAGGTAAAGTGATAAAGATCGGCGATCAAGTAAAGCCGGCGTGTACTTCGTTTGATTGAAAGGCTTGCAAGTTTGGTTTCTTCGTGACACGAAGAACTGTGCACACATCGTAAACGGTTTTTATTCCGAATTTTTAGAATTTCCTGTTAAATTCAGATTTCCTCCAAAGAATTACGAAGTCGGGTTTTTATTTCATTGTGATTTTGGTGCCCACGCGAAAATGTGTCTGTAAACCCTATGGAGCCACCTTAAACGAACCATCAGGCCCCGGCTCGAAAACCGATTAAGCTCATCCAGGATTAACGAAATCACTTCTGACAACCTCTCTGCCAATAAACTACAGGGTTTTGTTCGAAGATTGATTAAAAGCTTGTTCTAGCTGAAAACGTATAAAGAAAGTCGTTGTGGACGAAACCTTCACATTTTCAGGCTTATAAATGACAAGAAAAGTTAGACCTAATCCAGGATTACGCTCGTGATTTGAAAAACCGGGCCCAGTGTTTTAACAAGTGGCGCTTGCAAAGCAGTTGTGTTTGTTTGCTTTGCACTCGTCTACATAATTTATCATAAAACGAAAAAAAAAAAAAAAAAAAAAAAAAAAACGCATTTCAGTCAGACTAGCCGCAGCTAACTTGGTACATAAACACGTAAAAATGTAGAACTCGAGCAATACAATATTCTCCTGTACAGACCGCGCGCTTGGTCAATATAAGATATATTTATTGCTTATGTGGGGTATTTAGAATTTCCCATACAAACTGTTTTAGTACCTTTGGCTACTCATGGTGTAACACTTGCACTTCTGTATTCAAAATTTCATCGTCAACATTTTGGCAAATAGCCGCAGTTTAAAAAGCACAAATAACACGGGAAAACACTGAGTAAGCTCAGATATATAGTTAGACGGACTAAAATTATGTATGAGATAAACAAGTACGTCCGTTATACAACTCACCTGCCTCACATTTCTTTCCTTGAAACCCGGAGGCGCAGATGCATTTGAAGTCGCCAAGAAAATACAAAGCCACACACTTCCCTCCGTTTTCACAAGGGTCTCGTGAACAGGGAGTCTACAACAAATCCAGCACAAACAAGAACTGGTCAGCCTTTTGATCTTGTTTAGTTTTAGATGATGGCTTTATTGCTTGCAATGTCACAAACTTAACAGAACTTAAACCTGGAGAGGAATTGTTTTGCGCTGTGGAAATTAACTCATAGAATGATGGAAACTAAGTTCATTCCTTTTGAAGGTTTCCTAGCCTACAATTAAGAAATGATTTACGAAAGTACTCAAGTGATAACCTATTCAAAACGGAGTACTTACGTATATGCTGTGGTGGTGGAAAAACGGATTTGCTTTAAAGTTGTCGGACGAGTTGTACTTGTCAGTCGACAGCAGTTCACACAGAGTTAGACTTTCGTTAGGTTTTGCCGCCATATTGAAGGAGAAACACGTTGCAACGCTAAGACAAGCGAAGCAGCAATCCAAAGAACTCGTCACATGGCTTGATGCAATTGGGTTGACATCGAGGTGGTGGAAAGGATGTTCAACAAAGTTAGCGTGAGAGTTTCCAAGCTTATCATCTCTTGCTAGCGCAATACCGCCATTTTCGTGTTCGTTAAGTGAATATGCCGAACAAAATAAACTGACCATCATGTACAGGGCATAACCAACTACTCTGGCCATGATTATGTCGCCAAAATTTATGAATTATAGATAACTTTTGGGAGTAAACGACATATGTTGCCAGCTGGCTAGAATTGTCTGTTTTTTTTTTCTGTCTCTAGTGTGTTTTAGTGTGCCTGCGATTATTTTAGATGATCAGTCAGTATTTAGGGTCCACAGTCTCAGTATCATGCATGTTTACCATGTTTAACACCTATTATAAGATCCTAGAGTAGTTTTAAGTCGTGATCTTAGATGGAACGACCACGTGGATTTATAAAATTTATAATAAAGCATGTAAGAAGTTGTATTCCCTTAGGCACAGTTCAGACGCCGCTCCTGACATGCGCCGAACCTAATAGTAATAGTTTCGACCCTGGTTTGACATAAGAGCGACTGTTGATTCAAACGGCGAACTTTTCCTGCCGCAGCAAATACACAATAGTGCTTATGTTTAAGGATACATGTTTCTAATTCAAAATAAATTAAAACTATTAGTAATCAGAGATTAGTCGGGTGCGTTCGACTTCTCTTTGCTTGGAGTTGTTTTTGTTCTAAAATGCTTTTCCCTATAACGATCTCGAATAGTTCGTGGGTTTGTCTGAAACCGGAAGTGACCAGCACAAAGACCGCGCGGTCCGGGTTCGAACCCCAGCCAAGCAGTAATAAACCAAAAATTCTTTCTTTCTTCCTTTTTCTTTATTTCATTCTTTGAAGATATATGAAAATTGTAAGACATGGTCAAATGTGATTAATACTTTCGTCGGAAGAAATAAGTTGAGTTGCACACGAGAGTTTCACAATTCGACCATCCTGTGGCTTGTGATTGAATCATCACGATACCTCTGTCTCCACAAAGCCGTATATTTCTTCCAGGATCCGGAACATCAGTAAAGTGTCGGTTGCATATTGAGTATATTTTCATCAACGCAGAAACTAAAATACGGCAATCGCGAGTCGAATTACATTTTTCTGTGGAATTCTTGCTGTCGTACTGCCCTTATTATTCCAGATATTGGCTTCTTTTACTGAAAAGTAGGTCTCTTTGCCTTTGATAGACCTCATTATTTAGAGCCACTCGTGCGACACAGAGCGCGCATAGTCCCCGAACGAAGTGAGGGAAATACTCACGACACTAATGCAGTAATATTATACCGCCTACTTGGGGACTCCAAGCCTGTCGCCATCTCGAAATTTAACGTTCGTCTGTCTGTCAGTCTGTCTGGCGTACGACTTTAGGCGCGGTTACCCCGCTAACCAATAACAAAGGCCGGATCGATCACGTGTTGTTTTACTCGGATTAACAGAGAAATTAGACTTGAACGAAGCATTTAGATTTGAACGAAGCAACAATATATCGTAGCTACGTTCACGAAAATGGAAAACTTAACTGAAAAACTTGAAACACAACAGTCTCGCGAAGCTCGTCTTCAAATGAGAAGGGAACAGGCACGAGCAAGGCGAAATCGTGAAACGAGCGAACAACGCCAAATTCGTCTTGAGAAAAGGCGACAATCCTGTTATGATCGACAGCATCATAAAAAGAATCCTGCCGAAGAAACGACTCAGCGGATGAATGCCGATCGAAAGCGACATGAACAGAAGCGGAAAACGCAGACAGCTCCGCAAAGAGAATCCAATCGCCAGCGAGTAGCTTCTCGACGTGGCAATGAATGGTCTGAACGGAGTACCCGCAGGCTTCAAGCTCAAAATGAAGCCAACACTCGACGCCGACAACAGCGTGCTGCAGTTATCGAAGAACGTCGCAGCCAAAAACAACAATATTTGCATAACCGTGGGTGGGCAAATCCAGAAATTCCTCCATTCCACGAACAAGAATGGGTGCGAGAAGAACTCACTGCCTTTCACAGCTTTGAGGAAAATCTCCGACACTTACGCTGCAAGGTATGCAGAGAAACATGGCCGATCACCAACCAAAGTGTGCCCGAGCTGAACTATATCTGCACCAGGTGCAAACGCGACAAAAAGACCTCGTGTCGATTGTTCTCAGCTGAAAACGACATGGATCCTGGGACAGTCCCTGCACAACTACAGGACCTCACCGAAGTAGAGGAAATGCTGATCGCCAGAGCTTTTCCAATCATGTGTGTTTACCGAAAACACGGCGGCCAGCGTGGGTACAAAGGTTATGTCCTCAACTTGCCACAGGATGTTCAGGTATTTCTCAGCACTCTTCCAGCCAATGTGAGTGATCTGCCCGTTCTTATCATCAGTAAGCAAGGGGCAGGTAAGAATTGAAAACTAAATTCTGTATGGCTTTTATAGTTGTATTTATATTTTTGACCTCGCTGTGTATTGAAATTTGCACAATTACGCATTAATTGCAATTCGGCCATTTGTCATTGTTTCTTTTCAATGAAGAACAGTTAAACAAAGAATGCATGGTGAAATTTTGTTTAATTTGAATTCCTGCTTAATCAGACCACTGATTGTGTTTTGTTATTATTTGCTGCATTTTTATACACAAGGATCGAAGAGAACACAATACTGCATACATGTGTTTGTACTTTGATTTACCATTGCAAAAGCTGTAGTTTGTGTTTTTTAGAATATTTGCCAATTTTTACTACAGTATCAGTGCCTAATTAATTTACAGTGATTTATGATCTATGCAGTGAAGTTTCTTTAGCTGTCCATATGATGATGTGCATTTGTTTTTATGCCATGTACACTTGATATTACGCTCGGGGATAACCAAAAACATTTATAGCAGTGTTTTGAGGAAATAATTGGCCTCTATTATCAGGACAACAAATTTACAGTGCGCCAGTTCCTTTGCAGCATCCTTCCAAGATTTATGTCAATTGTGGATGAATAGTACAGGTTAGCTATGAAAGTGCATTGTATTGTGTACATCATGTGAATTATCTTATTAATCCACTTAAGACTTGGTGCCTTTTCTGATTTTTGTAGGAGCAAAGAAAGAGGTTCCTTGGCTAAACTTACACTTCGGTCCAAGTGGAAGTTCAATTTCTATGTTGTTTATAGGTAAGTACTGTATAATAAATTTGCAACAATATGTACCGAAGACAAAAACCTGAACATGTGTTTTCATCTCCAAAGATCATGCTAAAGGAAATGTTAAAGTGAAGGAATCATGCTGAGAAGCCAACTCCTGTGCTGTTAAGGGATCCTCATATACCAAGTCACTGACATCATGAAAGTGTAAGATTGTCAGGAGCCAAAAATGAACTCAATGCTGACGTGTACAACCCGATTGTCTGGTCCAACAAGAATGCCAGAGGAAAATGTTCTCAAAAACATTGGCCTGTATATTCTGTATATTCTGTTGAGTATGCCACAAAAAAAAATTTCGGTATATCTGTATGTTTTCTTAAAATTTGGAATGGTACTGTACTGTGCTCAAGTGAGTGACATGCTCAGAGCCAAGTATTTTTTTCTATGTGTACCTTTTTGACACAAGGTTTTGTTATTTACTTATTTGTTAGAGGGTTGTTTGCTTTTTATGAAGGAAAACTTCAGTACAGTTATGTAATATAAGTGGCAATAACATGAGTATATAAGGCCAGCACCAAGGTAGACAGTAACCAATGTTGTAACAAGTTTAAACCCTTTCACACCTAAAGAGTGATCAAATTCAATTTTCTCCTTCAGTTGAAAGTGTACTGTATTGTACAGTATAGAGAATATATAGCTTTTTGTACCTTTTTGGTTAAGTGAATGCTGACTAAACTGTCACTTCTCACTACATAACTTATTTTATATTATTTTTGTACCAGGTAAGAGCACTTGATGAAGCTTATATAACACAAATGTATGATAAAAAGGGCACACAATGATTAGTGTGCTGTATGATGATGATGACAATAAGATTAAGAATAAAAAAATTGATGCTGATATATATGTTGTTTTCTTATTGGGTCAGAGCTTAGTAACACAAAGTTACTATATTTCAGACCACTCTTTTTCTCCTTTAAGTGTTCAGCACTTGGTATAGTACAAGTAGTAAAACGTTATCCCCGAACGAAGTGAGGGAAATACTCACGACACTAATGCAGCAATATTATACCGCCTACTTGGGGACTCCAAGCCTGTCGCCATCTCGAAATTTAACGTTGTCTGTCAGTCAGTCAGTCAGTCAGTCAGTCAGTCAGTCTGTCGTACGACTTTAGGCGCGGTTACCCCGCTAACCAATAACAAAGGCCGGATCGATCACGTGTGCCCTGTTGTTTTACTCGGAATAACTTAGAGATGAGATTTGAACGAAGCATTTAGATTTGAACGAAGCAACAATATATTGTAGCTGCGTTCACGAAAATGGAAAACTTAACTGAAAAACTTGAAACACAACAGTCTCGCGAAGCTCGTCTTCAAATGAGAAGGGAACAGGCACGAGCAAGGCGAAATCGTGAAACGAGCGAACAACAGCGCATGAATGCCGATCGAAAGCGACATGAACAGAAACGGGTAATGCAGACAACTCCGCAAAGAGAACAGCGCTTGAACGCAAATCGGAAACTTCAGGAGAAAAAGCGGGCCGAAGAGAAGACTCCGCAAATTAAGACAACAGCGCATGAATGCCGACCAAAAGCGACATGAACAGAAGCGGGAAACACAGACAACTCCGCAAAGGGAACAGTGCTTGAAAGCAAATCGGGAGCTTCAGACGCCGTTTTGTGTTAAACTCAGATACTTATTTAGAAAGGACAAGCAACAAAGGTTAGTCAGTGGAAATCGAACAATCACCGTGACAAATATATATTTTGTAACTCGATCACTTCAAGAATGTATTAAAATCTGTATGCTGATCATTTTCCCTCGAAGTATTGTTTTACTACGCTTCTGTCGCCAGTTTCGGCTACCGTATTTGCTCAGAGCAATCGGAACTTGGAGTCTTGAATAATTTAGTCAGATGTCTTATTTTTCTGTAATCTGACACGCGGTGATTGCAGCGAAAATCGTTCACAAGCCCTTAGAAGTATTACTGGGTCTGAAGCCCGTGTATAATTTGAAGTAAACTGTTCAAGTTTTGCTTTGATTCTGGGAGAAATTTTGCTGTTTTGAGTGGGTTCAAATACAAAACAATTCGAGCCTATTAAATATGCATGCCTGAGTCTGGTGCATGCAGTAGTAAAAACAAATCGCACAGGAAGCCTATTTAATTGTACTGCCTATGAATTCGAAATTAGAAAATCAGTGTTCCTTTTTTCCCGTACTACAACGGCCGACCAACTTCAAACTTTGAGTATTAAATTTCGAGAACGTGCTTGGCAGACTGTATGAATTAATTTGACGTGCCGACCGTGGGAAATACGTACTTCGTCACGCAATCGATTCTTTTTTCAACGCAAAAGTATAACACACACCATTCTTTTTCTCCTTCCTTTGCGTGTAGCACTTGAGTTCGAAGAAAAGATTGAGTCAACATTTCGGTAAAACAAAGGCTACTCTTATTGGGAGTTACCAAAAGTAAAAGTCCCATCAATGGCAGAGTGAGGGGGTATATGCGATTATCGTATTTCTAGTTTTAATACGCTTGCCCCATCAACTACAACAAGCTGGTTACATCAAAGGTCCTTTAAAATAGACACATTACTTCTATGTTTATTTTTTTGCGTCGAAACTTCTAATAAATGCCAGTGCAGGACAGAGTGAGGGGGTATCTGCGATTATCGTATTTCTAGTAATTATTGGCGTTCGACGAAGGAGAACGCAACCCCAATCTGGTGTGGGTTCCATGGGGTCGATGGGATACGTGTCACGTGCTTTCGGCTAGCGCGAAGAATCGAGATTTTTTGGGTGGACGGTCGGGCGATGTGCAAAATCTGCGCCTTTTTGAATAATTACTATAAGCGCTCTGTGTCGCACGAGTGGCTCTGAATGATCACACTGAGATCTATCAAGGCAAAGACACCTACTTTTCACTGAAAGAAGCCAATATCTGGATAATAAGGGCAGCACGACAGCAAGAATTCCACAAAAAAATGTAATCGACTCGCGATTGCCGTCGCGCTCTGTGTCGCACGAGTAGCTCTGAATGATCACACTGAAGTCTATCAAAGGCAAAGACACCTACTTTTCACTGAAAGAAGCCAATATCTGGGACAATAAGGGCAGCACGACAGCAAGAATTCCACAGAAAAATGTATACTCGACTCGCGATTGCCGTATTTCAGTTTCTGCATTGATGAAAATATACTCAATATGCAACCGACACTTACTGATGTTCCAGATACTTATCTGGAAGAAATATACGGCTTTGTGGAGACATAGGTATCGCGGTGATTCAATCGCAAGCCACAGGATGGTCGAATTGTGAAACTCTCGTGTGCAACTCATCTTATTTCTTCCGACGAAGGTATAAATCACATTTGACCATGTCTTACAATTTTCCTATATCTTCAAAGAATTAAAAGAAAAGAAAAAGAAAAGAAAAAGAAAGAAAGAAAAAGTTTTGGTTTATTATTGCTTGGCCGGGGTTCGAACCCGGACCGCACGGTGTTCGTGCTCCTCACTTCCGGTTTCAGACAAACCCACGAACTTTTCGAGATCGTTATAGGGAAAAGCATTTTAGAACAAAAACAACTTCAAGCAAAGAGAAGTCGAACGCACCTGACTAATCTCTGATTACTACTAGTTTATGCAATAGGTACGGCACATGTGAAGAGTGGCGTCTGAATTAACCTCGCTCCCACGTCGGATTATGCGACAGCGTCAGTCGAATCTAAGGCCCGTTCAGACGCCGCTCCTGACATGCGCCGAACCTAATGCTTGAATTTAGTACGGCAGAAGAGCGGCGTCTGAATCAATTAGGTTCGGCATATTTGAATTAGGTACGGCAGCGGTATTAGGTTCGACTGACGCTGTCGCATAATCCGACCTGGGAGCGACGTTGATTCAGACGCCGCTCTTCACATGTGCCGTACCTATATCATGAATTATTTTAAATTATTTTGAATTAAAAACATGTATCCTTAAACATAAGCACTATTGTGTATTTGGTGCGGCAGGAAAAGTTCGCCGTTTGAATCAACAGTCGCTCCTATGTCGAACCAGGGTCGAATCTCGGCGCATGTCAGGAGCGGCGTCTGAACCGGGCCTTAGAGTGTTGAAACGATCAGGGGTAGATCCTAGAAATATTGTCAAAGTATATCTCAGCACTGTAAGACCTAAGCTTGAATACTGCGTACCTATTTGGCAAGCCATTCCGGACTCCCTGTCACAGAAATTAGAAACCATCCAAAAAAGAGCTCTTAATACTATCTATCCGCATTATAGTTATCGGGAGGCTCTCTCCATAACAAATTTACCGACTTTAGGGAACAGACGGACACAGATCTGTAAGGACTATGTCTCCAAACTGAAACTAGACAGCCATCCCCTACACTTTCTCCTTCCAAGATTAAAGAATAGGGATGTATTGTATAATCTAAGATCAATTTCAAAATGATGTAGTCCTTTTTGGAAACACCAAAAAATGCAAGACTAAAAGAACTGAAGACTTTGTTACATTTAAATACTTTTAATTATGTTGTGTTATTTTAAATATTTTAGTAGAGAGTCATTGATTATAAATACGCTTGATAATTCAGTTTATACTGCAAGAGAGTTTTAAATAAACAGTATTTATTTATGCCATATGGTCTCTTTGTTTTAGCTCACCATCTGGTTCCTTTGTATAATTTACTCCTTTGTTCCAGTTCTTTGTGTACTCTACCAGTCAATCAATCAATCAATCAATCAATCAATCAATCAATCAATATCTTTATTTCAACGCGGTATTTCTCTCACACAAATGCTCTTCTAGAAATCCGTGTAACCTATACCAATTGATAATAAATAATAATAATGATTATAATAATTGCAAATATTTCAAAACGCTAAAAATATATTACACACAATCATTTAATTCTAAAAAACACATTATATCCTGGTACAAAAGTTACCCTAGAGTTGTTGTCCTATAAAAACTATGAAAACTAAAATGGTTATAAAAGATTTAAAAAGGATCTTAGATTTGTCTGACTTCTAAGATCATTCAATAGGTTATTTCAGAGAACTGCCCCTCTATAATGGAAGCTATGTTTCCCAGCTTCAGTGTGTGGTCTTGGTACAAATATGTTATATGATGAGTTTCTTAAATTATAGCAATGTACAGAGTTTGTACTATCAAAGATTTGGGTCAAATAATTTGGTACAATTTCATTAATTGACTTGTACATTATATAGCTATAACTGTTTTGACCTTCGTGTCCTAAGATTATCCCACTTAAGTTCATCCAGTATGTCAACTGACCGCCTATCATAATTTGAGAAGGTCACCACCCTGGCAGCTCTGTTTTGGAGGGTTTGTAGCTTGTCAGCCATCCCTTTCGCACAGCTTCCTCATACTGAACTACAGTAATCAAAATATGGTAGTACGAGTTAGCTGTACATCGTGAGTAATATATCATATGGTACAAGATGTCTGACACGCCTTAGAGCTCCAATCCCTCCTGATGCTTTCTCTAAAATTTTGTCTAGTTGATCCTTCCAAGTTAATGATTGGTCTGACTTAATGATTGGTAACTTCCTTAACAAAAAACAAGCACTAAATCAAGTTTTCCTTGATCTTCATTCCAAATTCGAGTCAAAACAAAAAATTAGACTCCCCGGAAGTTGCCACTGATTCCGTGTGTGTGAAAATACCGCCACGTGGATCTCAGGAGCGTGAGACTTTTCACAGGTTTCATAGCTCGAGTTCATTTACAAAGTGAGTTTCAATCAAAGCTTAACAATTCTTTATTGTAACGGATTGCCTACTTTTGAAGCTGTGGAAGGACTATGTTTCAGGGCGAAACAGTAAAGAAACTATCGCGCGTAACCCAAGCGGTGCGGGCAAGTTAACAAATTGACGTCAGTTTTTTGTGTCTGTCCTCTTAAGGTGGTGTTACACGAGACGATTTTTAACGACGATTTTTAATGCATGTTACACAAGACAACTTTTAGCGCAACATTGTTGCGGCAACGGCATGTAACACGAGACAATTTTTCGCGCAACATCCAGCTAGTGCTCCTTCTCCAAAAACATGACAGCCTTTACCAAAAGTAGAACTTTGTGCGAATGTTGTAATTAATTGATAGTTTTGAAGATTACCAGTTTTAACACAATAATGAGGGCGTCAATAAGTCCTGTGACGTCACTGCGAGGGTGTTACACGAAGCAACTCCAACAAAATTCGAGCAACATTGTTGCATGCGTTTGAAGGCCATTCAAAAACTTTTAACATTTTGCCGCAACGAAGACTGCGCTAAAAATCATCCGGCGCGCCATGTTACACTATGACGATTTTTCGCGCAACATTGTTGCGCTAAAAATCGTCGTTAAAAATTGTCTCGTGTAACATCACCTTTATTGATCATGAAACGCGTCATAACATTGTCAAAAAGTCGTGGATCCACGACTTTTTGACAATGTTATGACGCGTGTCATGATCAATAAGAGGACAGACACATAAAAAACTGACGTCAATTTGTTTTTTACAATAACAAAACTCAGGCGACGACGCGGGGAAAACACGCAAGAAAACTGGATTTTGATCGATTTGACTGATATGTTGTCAGCAACATTTCTCGCTTTCTAATTGGTCGAAGTTAAAATTCAAGACATTTTATTGGACAAAAAGTGACAGTTTGACGTGAGCATTTCGCGCGTGCAAAACAAAAATTTTGTCAAAGAAGTTGGAGAGAAATGAAACTAGACACTTTTCTGCTGCGGTTTTCTCGACAATTTCAAGACAAAGCTCAAGGAAATTTGCCTCTGAACACTTCTGGTTCTCTACTTCAAATGCCGAATGTCGCTTTTGCAAGAATTGAGGTAAAACTGAAGCTGAATTCACCTTCTTCGTCCAAATCACTGTCGTCAGCACTCGATTTTATGTGTCTGTCCTCTTATTGATAATGAAAACTAGCCAATCACAAAGCGAGAAACTGACGTGTTATTGTAAAATGTTTGATGTTGTAATAGTTAGAGTGGGAATGTTTACGGCACGAATAATGCATCAAATATTGAATAAAATGAACAAAAATTACCTGGTGTGTCTATCTGCGTTTCAAGTGCCTGTGTTCAAAATTTTAGCCAATTTCGGCCATTTTTGGCTCCGCGACCTCATAACAATGTATGGTAACCGCTTGGGTTACCCTGTGATTGATGCAATATCGTTTTCGTTAGGTATAGGGTTTTAAATCGTGTGTAATGCAAATTTAGAAACCTAAATTAAAGATTTTGCTTTTGATTTTCCTATGCATAGCGGTTATGGGTCATTCAGAGGGTCATTCAACAAGTCACATTGCATCAAATGGCATGTGCTTCCAAAGTGTTTTATCTTTTTACAGCGACAGCCAAAGAAGCTAAGTGAAGTGCAGTTAGTATAATACAATGCTTCTGAGATCTGTTCCACTTCGCACTGAAAGAGCAGTTAAAATCAGAAGCCAGCGCGACGAATATTTTTCACAAGTCTGTCAAACATAATATGTGATACCTGATCTATTTCAAATATATTCCCCCAAGTGGATGCATTTAATTATCATGTTTCATACAAAAATTCGTTTACCATGTATAAAAGTGATTTATGCATAGTAAACAATTTTTCATGATCATCTCGGGGGAATTTATGAAAAAACGTTTACCATGTATAAAATTCCATAGATTACAACGATTACATAGTAAACTAGACTCGCGTTGCCAGTGAGCTCGCGGCGTTAGTTGGGTCGAGAGCAGAATAAACTAAAATGGAAAGCAAGGACAAGAGCGGAACTTCCGGGAGACTTCCAGTTTCTCACCAGAAATATATCACACAGTATAGAGAACTTGGCTTTTGACACCTTGCTTAAATGAAACTCTGATTAAACTATAAATATATCATTACAACACTCATACACTTGGTTCTTAAAGGTTGAGCGACTCTGCATTTTGAGCCTAGAAGCGAAACGGTTACCCACCGAGTAAATCTGAGTAATGCGTGACTTGTCCTTTTATGAATCGATTTTGACAGTTTGACTTCGAACACGTAATTCTAATCAGAGGCCACGATTATAATCCTGCCTTCGCTTCAATACTAGTCTGTCTTGTTTTTTAACTGAATGCGTTTCACTTCTATCAGGCTTTCGATTATTCGTGCTTTGTAACAAATATCAAATTGAAAGCGAGGAATGTAACACGAGCCCAACACGAGACTTGTTTACAATATTATTGCGGTTTTGTTCACAGCGTGTTCAGTCCATTTGTGACTGCAGACTCAATGCTCGGGACTATTTCGGTGTATTTTTCATTTCTAGTATACACACAGGGCAGCCCAGGCTCCGAGGGTCTGTCTGTTTGTCACACAGTGATATGTGATACCTTTGTTATTACGAAAGAACACGACCTTTGGCAATTATAAAGAAATGTATGGGGATTTTGGTCGTTCGCCGAACGGCGGTCTTCGGCAACGATTGAACTTAAAAACTGGCTAAATATGTTTAGATGCACGTCATCTTACCTCTCTCCAAACGTCAGCTTGCTGCGCTCGCTGGAACCGGTAAAAATTTCGGGGCGAAATTCTGACATCTCTTCTTTCGACTCTTATTTCTAATCAGAGGCCACAATCAATCCAGCCTTCGCTTCAATACTTGTGTGTTTTCTTGTATTAACTGAATGCGTTTCTTCTATCAGGCTTTCGAGTATTCGTGCTTTGTAACAAATATAAAATTGAAAGCGAGGAATGTAACACGAATGATGTTTAAAATATTATTGCGGTTTTGTTTACAGTGTGTTCCGGCAGTGTGTTCAGTCCATTTGTGACTGCAAACTTAATACTCAGGACTATTTCGGTGTATTTTTCATTTCTGGTATACAATGACCATTGCGAAACAAAGGCTACATGATCGAATGAAAGAAACATTTCAACAGGCAATGTACGATAAGCAGAAGAATTTTAAGAGGCAACAGATGTCATGTACAGAGTGAAGCATAAATCGCCATATTGTTTTGCGGCTAAAGCTCATCGTAGCTTTGGTTTCCGTTTTCGGCTCGTTTTCTTCCCAGAAGTATTTCGTGTCGCCACAGAAAGTTTCGTCGGGACTAAATATTTAGCGGCTACAGAGATATTTGCAATCCCCCAGCGGTATCCATCAAATATCTGGTTTACGGCTATTCTCAAAGCTTCCGCGGTGAACTAAAGAACGCAAGCCAAAATCGTTCCCTAACATCCAGTTTATCAGTGCGTGTTCGGCACAAGCCCAAACGGTGTTGAGTTTGGATTAAATGCAGTTAACTTTTACACACAAGTACCGAGCAATTCATAGCCACACTCGAGTTGTTTAAAGAAGTCAATACGTCATTGCATATCACGTGATAATCTGAACCAATCACCGTGTGCTAATTCTCGACCGACAAAAAGGAAAAAATAAAAATTTGCGTTTTTCGGCTCGCGTTGGGCCGCAGGCCTCCGCGAGCAATGATTTTTCGTGATCATCTCGGGGATAATGAGGAAATTTCGTTTGCCATGTATACAAGGGATTTATACATAGTAAACAATTTTTCATGATCAACTTGAGGAAATTCACAAAAAAGCGTATTTAACATGCATATGGTTTGTAAATCGTATCGGGTTGAGTAAATCATGAAAATCCTTTATGGTACATTTCGGGCAAATCACAAAGTTCGTGATGATTCACCCCTGGCAACACAACATCTTGTGTGGGATTCCCCCCCCCCCCCCCCCCCCCCGGGGGGGTACTCCCATATATGAACCATATAGGTGTTTGCGTCCCAAAGGGTATTATTTTCAGCATTATAGTTTGAAATAGGGTATCGGGTATTTAACCTTTTGGTCTGGAATAGGGTTGAAAATCGCCAATTTTGGTCTGAAATAGGGTAAGGGTTTTCAGTCCCAGGGTTTTCGGCACACTCCCACCCAAAATTTTGAGGAGTAACCCCACCCCGGGATTTCCCAGTGCCAGCAGTCGCTGCATTGTAATTGTCCGCGCAGCTTGGAGCCTGGTACGAGTATTTGTACGCGCGTTGTGCGAGTCTGGTAAAGGGCGCAATCAATCCTGCGGTGCGCAAAAGAAGAACACATTTAACCTTGTCGACTACATAGTTCATGGTTTCTACATTACCTGCTGGTGGGATTTCCAGCCAAACTTCAACCTGACAAAAGTCTCCTTCCAGAAGAAGCAGTCTCCACTCAGATTAGCTGCACGAATCTGCAAAAACAAGAAAAGAACATGCTGTCTGCATCAGGGCCAGAACGCAAAGTCACATGGCTATATAGAGGTGGGGTTAATATATGCAAGCCAGCAAGTTGTGGAAAATAACCTTTCCTCATATGTACTGCTGATTGGTTTCTTCAAAGTAAAACTGAAATGCAAATTAATTTGGCTTCTGGTTGGCTGATAGTGTTTCTCACGCCCTCTGAGATTGATGTTTTAGATCACTTTGGTTTTCAACAGTAGTCTGAAAACAGCTTCAGTAGATTGAGTGGTCATACCTCAGTACAAGCAAGATGTTTTAGATTGTGAGGATCATATTCCACCCTGCAGTCATCATACGCATGAATCAATTCATGTGTGAGGATGTCATCCATTGGCTTCTGAGAGTAAATTGTGTTTTCACATAAGAATATCTGGAAGAGGAATGGTGAACATTTCAGCAAAAAAGTGACTGCTGCCAGAGAACGTGGAAATTTCAGAAATATTTGGATGATGCTGGAGTGGTATGAATTTGAATATATATTTGGGTGATGCCGGGTGGAAATTTCAGAAAGATGTCCTATAATTTCATCAATAGAAACTTTGTAAGCATTGGGATCTCACCTCTTTTCTAAAAGGATCATAACCACCAAGAAGCTTTGTGTCACAAGGCTCGCATATTACATCTTTCTCTAAATTAATATCACTACAAATAGAAACAAAGAAAACAATGAAACATCACTTAACCCTTTCATTCCCAATGAGTGGTCAACCTCCAATCACTCATACAGCAAAAGTCTGTTTATAGTATGGAAGGTGAAATTTACTAGGCTTTGTTTGTGGGAGGTAGTATCCCTGATAAGGCTTTAGACCATTTTTAAAAACAAGTATTGGTACATCGTTATATTCAACCTCATTCCCCGTGAGGGAGTTGCCAAAGCACAGTTGAGGGCCCAAGGTATCTATGGCAATCATGACCTGTGGTCACACTGGAGTTACAGTCAAAGCTATCTGGGCGGACACTCTCGTAAGGGGACGGCTCTACTTACGGACACCTCTACGAAACCCTGTTTAAATTTAAGCTCAGTCAAACTCTGCATTTACACATTCTTGTAAGTGGACAGTTCCAGTTACGGACACTTTTTCGGCTTCCCAAGGGTGTTCGCTTACGGAAGCTTCAACTGTATATAACTAACTTACAGTGGGTAGAGTTGAGAGAGGCAAATATAGATTCACAACAATCGAGCAAAAGCCACTGCAATGCAGGTGTAAAAACACGCCTCAGAAGTCCTCAGGGGCACACCTGAGTGGAGGGGGCGTTGACCGCTGACCAGCAAGTCTTGAAGTTAACTTAACCTTAATTACATTTAGCCATAAATAATCAGTCACAATCAATAATCATGAAAAACGACAGTACGACACTATTGCGAACTGTAAGACTCATTGTGGACCGGAGATTGTTTTTCCGAGATGCTTCAAATACAAAATGGAGGTTTTATTGCAATTCCTTTCTCGACTATCTATTATTTACAGTCAACTCTAACTTGTCACTGTTGTCAAGGAGGTATTCTTTCAAAAGGTTCAGTGTCATTGAAACAAGCTTCAAACACGCTGTCTATAACATCCTCGGCTTCTTTCTTGGTAATGTCCCTTACACACAGCATAGATTTCATAGCTCGCTCCTTCACACAGGCCTGGCAAACCACAACGGAATCTCGAGATTAGATAATACACATTACAAATAAATAAATAAATAAATAAATAAATAAATAAATAAATAAATAAATATATAAATATATAAATATATAAATATATAAATAAATATATAAATAAATATATAAATAAATATATATATATATATATATATATATATATATATATATATATATATATATATATATATATATATATATATTTGAAAAGACTGTATATATATATATATATATATACAGTCTTTTCAAAAAAGGTTGACCCTCATAAGATACCAAATAGGCAAATACCATGACCGAAAAGAATACTAGGGAAATCGACAAAATGATAAGAATCTGATGATATTCACGTTCAATTAAGTCATGTCGTGTGCCTAGAGTGTCAACTTCGTTGGAGAAGGATTTATTTTCCTGAAATTCTCGACTATTCTGTAAACAAGCTTAATCACGAATCCCAACATCCCTTTCGGTCGTGGTATTTGCCTATTTGCTATTTTTTGAGGGTCAACCTTTTTTGAATCGACTGTATATATACACGAGTTATAATACTTTTAGATTATAAGTTATACAAATTTCGAGATTTGCCCGTAATGTAGTATATGTAGTATATACCATTTTTCGTTAATTACTAAACCCTGTGTATAGTATATAGAATGCACATGATACGATATACAAACCATATACATGGTTAAGATGATCACGAAAAATCGTTTACTATGTATAAATCCCCTGTGTACATGGTAAACAACTTTTCGTGACTATCATCAACTAGCAGATAGCTTCAAGAACGCTTTGCGGACCCCTTTTTTTAGCTGCAGGACACCTGGTAAATCGCAAATAATTCAGGAATCATTACCAGAGTTTAGGTGGGTTAAACGAAAAAATATCCACTAAAAACACCTGAAGTTTAGTTTAAACCCCGTCCACACGGACGAGTTTTCGTTATAAGAACACGTTTTTATGTCCCGTCCCCACGAAGAAGAGCGGTAGCCATGGATAACAAGACGTAGAAGTCAATAGTAGTAGTAAAACAAGGTGGCACATTAGACCCTACAATTGATTATCTATATTGAATGCCGATAAAAGTTGGCTGGACCAAAAATAACAAACATAAAGTACACATCATTGAAAATAGCATTTGATAATGACTATTTTGCACTGAATGACGTATATAACAATTACAGCTGAAATGCAGGTAAAAAGAACTCCAAATACAAAATCAGGCTTATTTAGTGGCTCTTTTCATTGCTATCGGTATATTTATACAAAATGGTGTATGGAAGCGATTCTTTTCAAATTTCAATCGAATGAGAAAATTGACTCGTTTGGTCAGGTGTTTTTGGCTCTTTTAGTGTTACCGTGGTAGCAGAATATTGCTAAACATTTTCATGTTGAACCACGTTTTTGACGCTACTTTGGGCAGGTATCAAGTCGAGGTTATTTTGATTCAAATAAAATAAGAACACACAAGCAAAACCGGTTTGTTTGACCAATGACAAACGAATTATAATACTTTTAGATTAAAAATTAACATTACATCTCAATTAGCATCTAAGGGTCGCGCAAAAGGGCCGATAACCTCTGCGAGTGACAGTCAAACTTCATTTTGTTTCACTACAAGTGTGCTGCCTTTATTTTTTACGTTGCTAAGCGGAATACATGATTATAATTACAGTCTACATGTCATGCCACTTGTATCTGACTCTCTTACAAGCAGTTTATCTTTTCTACTCATCATCAAGTTCACAACTAACGTTAAATCTACAACCACTAAATCTCGGTATACAAGGTAAAACCCGTACTGTAACCTTTGCCTGTATCTTACATTACAAAGTGCAACAAAAACAATAAAAGGTACTGTCTGTCTGTTTGCTTGTATGTGGCTCTGCGGGCAAGTTTCTTATCTACATCTTCAACTAAATCTGAAATCATTCTCAGTAAAGGTGAAGCCCGCACTATAACTACATAAGGCAGTAGTGCTTCATGTTGTGACGTCATCAGAAGTCAACAGGTCTGATCTTCATCTCGGCGCGTTTGGCGGAGTAATGATACCCCTTCCAGGTCTTCCAGTTAACGCCGTCAGCAACAGACGAGTGATTACCGTGATGGTACAGACCGTTCAAGTTGGACTGGTGACACCTGTTGTACCACCAGGCGCCTTTGTATGTCACGGCACACGATCCTGTGTAGTTATCGCTGTCTCTGTATTTAGTACTGAAGGCCATTCCATTATGCAAACTGGTCAACGAGTCACCCGCTGTTCCTGCAGGACCGCGAGGTTAACTTAAGTTTCATTTTGGCTGGGGTTTAGCAAGCATTTTGCATCAATAGATTGGACAGCAAAAATGCAACTACAGTATATAAAACACGTTCCAGAATAACTTTCAATATTCCAGAGTGATAAAATTTGGTAAGGAACAAGTAAAACGACTTGATTTTTTGCAGAATCACAAACCTTCTGTTAATTTCTCTTTTGATAGAAAGATTTTTAACCGTCTCCAAATATATTTTTTTATCTCAAACTTATCCAAAAGTGCAGAGTAAAGTCACCTGAATGGATCTGCATTCGCAATACCATTTTTCCCGAATAATGCGGAGTAAAGTAACCTAAATGGATCTGCAATCGCAGACCCATTTTTTCAAAATGATAGATCTGCAATCGCAGAGCCATTTCCCCCCCAAATACAGCCGAGTCAATTAACCTAAATGGATCTGCGATCGCAGACCCATTTTCCCCAAATGATAGATCTGCAATCGCAGAGCCATTTCCCCAAATAATGGATCTGCAATCGCAGAGCCATTTTCCCCTAAATAATGCAGAGTCAAGTTACCTGAATGGATCTGCAATCGCAGAGCCATTTTTCCACCGAAACAAACGGAACTATCTTCAAGTTGAGAGAAAAAATACACAAAGTATATTAAAAACACGTTGCTGTACTGTTTATTTTTATGCCTGCAGTAAAATCTAGCCTAAAAAACTGGCAACGACTGAAAGCACCTGAGCAAATAAGTCTAAGCCATTCAAGAATAACATGGACTGGCATAAGGCAAGACAAGTAATAGAAGATTTCTGTTGTAACTGTCATATCAAAAACATTCATTTGGAAAAGTGCAAAAGGGAGGTATTTGGGTCACTTCACTACAAATCAAAATCAAGAGCTCGAGAGAAGTCTATATTTACAATGTCGAACAATCATTGAATGTGTTAAAAGCAAGTCACCTAGAAATCAGCGATCTAAATGCCTCGCTTTCGTGCAGAGGGCAAATATATTCAAGTTAGTGAACCTGAGGACTGTACATAACAAGAAAGTTAGTTATAATTATATTAAATATCAGATATGTACAGTATCATTGCATTATTTCATAAAAAAATCCACTTATCATAATCATCTATCTTAACTCCTTGTATTGTTGCTGTAAGTACTTAATCGTACCAGACTGCAGTTTTTCATTGTACAATTTAAAGTCTGTCAAGATAATGCATGCCTTCGGAAGGTTATGCTCAATCCATGGAGCACCATCAACGATCCATGGTACCCACTTCTTTCGCCAGGATCCTTTCCAATATTCCAAGCTGAAGCTCGATTCTTGTACCCCCAACACCTTCCCAATGATTGGAGGTTTGCTGCCGGCCTGAGCAATAGCGACAAAAATGCCTTCCTGGAGTAGACTTAAAGGGTCCTGCACCTCAGAGACAACACCCTGGAGAGCTCGAGGGTTTCTATACCTTCCAGTATAAACCTGAAGCAATAAAATAAACACCAAAATAACTAATTATGTTGTCAATAACAGAGTATTGTGGGTTCTTTCATAACGATTTTCCCTCTTCCAAGGCAATTGTCAAAAGTACAGAACAAAAATAGTCACCTCTGGAACTGTGATGACTTGGTTTTCAACCAAGGCAATGACCTCCTCCGGAACTTCTGGAGGTCGGGGGATGGCTGCTAAGCCCTGTTGGCCTTCTTCTTCAGTGGGGATGTTGCATTCTTGGACCACTTGCGCATGTTTTATGGCCATGATGTCATCCAGAATCCATCTGGTTGGCTGGTCTTTCTCTTTGAACAGCTCAGGGACTCTTAACTCCAAAAACTCGTTCCACCATTGTTTGTGGCTTTCCTCAAACACCGTCGAATGGTTTAGGAACTTTCTGATGTCCACCTTCAATCTAGCCAAGTCCAACTTGTCTGTTGATGGCTTTACAAAACAGGGACAGAACTGAGGCAGCTCTTGATCTCTCTATGAATAAAATAGTTAGAAAATCAATACACAAATTATGAATATTTATGGTAATTTCGCTTCAAATATAATTCCCAGTTTTGAGTTTTCAATTTAACAACAATATTGACAAAATTATCTTGGCATTACAATATTACTGTGATGAAAAGTATCAACTTATTACATGATAGCTACAGTATGCAAAAACCATAATTTGTTTCATACTTGGTCAAAGGCAAGACAAGCAAACCTTGATAAGAACAATACAATCATTTGGGTCCTTGCTTGGCAGCCATTCACCATCACTGGACCAATTTTTGTACCTCAGAACAACATCCCCACCTGGAGCTTTCTTAATAACGAAACAGTGTGGCTGAACAATGTTGTGCAGCTGAACGTTTAAGGCCCCAAGCCATCCCTTCACATCGAACATGTCCTCCAGGAGAATGGCATTTGGAGTTGGCGTGTATGCACTAGCTGCAGCTTCCATCATTTCTGCAAAAAGAGTGTACTTTTATTACTTATGGTGATTTTCAAAACACCAGCATGCTGCTTATGGTGTAGTGATACGTGTATGTGAGTACATAGTAATAACACCGATAGTGTGTTACCATCCAAAGTCCGAATATTGTGTCGGTTTAAATACGATCCAATCCTGCTGAAGAGTTGATCAACGTCCTCATGAGTGTGGCCCACCATTAAGAAATTCACCTTGACCTAACAAAATATATGGAAAATTACATTAATTTAGATTTTGCTTTATAGAAAACAATTACAGTGTGATACTGATGCAGGTTCAGACCTGATGCTGCGCGTTAATTAATTCACATCTACAAATAACAGGTGAATACCGTCAAACAGTCTGAAAATGTGGCTGCAACAATGAGGTGGCCATAATAACAGGGTGGTCATTAGGCAGGGTTCCACTGTAGTTGCACAAAAAGAAGAACTACTGGAATCAACAATTGAATAATTATTTTACACAAACCTTAGTGAAAATTCCTTTTAGCACAAGGATGGCGAGGAAGATGAAAACAAATTGGTTTTTGTTTTCCCGGTAGCAATTGTCCATCTGTAGGTACAATACACTTGGTATTGTCTGCAGCCTCGCTAGTGTCCTCAGCAGCACATTAATTGTCAAATTACTTCCATGGGGCCACTGGAAAACATCAACAAAGGCAAGGACTTCCCTCCCATGGTTCAGGACACCAGTGAGGTGGGTTCTTAATCTCCACGCAGAGGAGTAGGCTTTAGCTACATTTAGCAGATTAGGCACAAGTAACTTTGCCTGATCCATACCATCAATGATCAGGCAAAGATACTTGTCCTGATTGTCAGGATGCTTTGCCTTCATTCGATGCTTGTAGTAGCACGCCCTCTCTTTCCTGCAATAAAATGGATATGTTTAGGAGCCTTGAAATAATTTATATTCATTTACACCACAGCATAATAAATTTCTGCTCTAGTACATAGTGGGCTTAACCTCACACATGACCAACAAGCTGCATAACATAATTTAACACAGTCAAAAAGGTGTGTCTTAAATTATATCCAATTTTGCCAGCAGGACACTGTCGGTATATCAGGTGTCCATATAACGAGAAGTATTTGAATCTACATAAAATTTTAAAAATCATTGCCTGAAAGGCAAAACTTTGCAATGCCTTGCTTTCACAGTAAATTGTTTAAAAGGGGTGAGCATCAAGGGTTGATCAGGCCAGATATATACAATACATGAAGGGTGACTCTAAATTATTGACCCATGATTTGAGGTTACAGTACACACCACAGTAATGAATATTTGAACTTGTAGCAGTCCCTTACATTTGCACTTTGTTGTGAGCTTGCAGAATGTCATCAATATACTTTCGCACTGATGAGTCTACACTCTTCTCTTTGGTCTCTTTTAACACAGTACAGGTGTCACACTTGGTAAACCTGTTGAGCTGTAAACCAAATAAATGTTAAACAAAGTACCTGAGTATATATTTCCAGTACAAAAATGTAGTTGTAGACTCTTTATTCTGAGTTAGAAATTCCCAAGCCAAATTATAACTTAACAGTCAACTAACACTCAAGTACTTGCAGTGAATGAGTGCTGCATAAGTTGTGAGTAGAGTACTGTAATAAATTACTTCATCCCCTTCTTTTTTATTTTTCAATAATACTAAAATAATAATTTGTTGTTTCTCTTTAATTGAGTTCTTTCTAAGGTCTTTGACTCACATACCAGGCATTAAAAGTGGCCAAAACATTAAATGTTTGCAGCTACATGTACATGTATGCTGGTATACTGACCTTTGGGATTTTGACATCTGGGAAATCTGTCTTCATGATGACACAGAATAGTGAATAAGACACCAACTGTTCACCGGCTTTCTCGAAATCATCTGATATCATGCTGTACAAAGTTTGGTAATTTAACCAGCATGGCAAATGAATCTCAATACCACCTGGCATTTTGTCTCCTAGTTTGTTAGCCATGAGACGTATCCAAGAAATGGTTAGTTCTCTCTTGTTAGACACACTCTTCTGCCTACGGGGCTCTAAGACCAGACTGCCACTTAGAAAGAGCTTGTAAATATTCTTGAAATAATTTGCCTTCACTCCCAGTGTTGCCAGCCAAGCTACTTGGCAAGTGGTGTACCCACGAAAACAGTATAGCACTTCAGAAGAAGTCCTGCAACAGCTCAAGGGACAAAGATCTAGAAAGTGTGACCTAAAAAAAGGGACATTCCATGAGGCTGGACTTCTTGACTGTCCCTCATCAAAGCTCAGGTGCTTGCGTGGGGACCTAAGGGATGAGGAGGTGCTGCATCTTCTAAAGAGTGTTGAGAAAGGTGAAGCCAGCTTCTTAGAAATGCAAAAGGAAGCTGGCAAGCTGAAGGAGCTGCGTGCGATAAAGAAATACCTTATGAAGGAAACCTGCTGTAAAACTTGGGAGGAAGCACAGGATAGGTGAGAAAAAGTGCCAGATCAACAATAGTTGAGAAATATTGTAATGGCCATCTGTTGTGGCATGCTTTTTTATATTAGACACGATACATTTGTGTGTTTTTTGTACCAAACAAACAAGAATTTAAACTCTGAAATAAGTTCAGTACAGTATGAATCCAAGTTTATGTATAATTATATGGTGCGAGGATTTTTCACTAATATTTTAAAGGAAATCCGAAAATACTTTGCACAACTTTATACATATCACAGTTTTGTTGGTGTTTGATTTTTTTTTGCCTTCCCACTTCATTTTGTCAGGTTTCCACAGTTTGCTTCAGAAGACTTTTTTGCTACGTATCAAGGCCATGTCACACGAGGGGGAAAAGCAACTGAGGTTCTGCAGAACTTGGTCAAAAGGACCCTTTCAACAGAGGCAATGTCTAGCAATGATCCAGAAAGTGACGAAGTGATCACTATAAAGAAAGGGGCAATGCCAGATGTGAAAGTCTTTGTTACACACACTGATGCAGCAAAGATAAACGATGCTGTGTCAAGCCTAAGAAGCTTCCCAGGATGCAGTGTTGTGTTTCTAAATTTACCAAAGGTGAACAAACAATACGTCCCTAATGTTGTCATTGTATATTACTGTATATGAAGTGTTAATCCTGAGAGAATTTACAGCACAACCACATTGTACTAAATGTATACAAGTGAAAAATATTTTACATACATGTTGCAGTCAATTAATGAATGTAATCTATGCAGTACAATTATTTTACACACTGATGTACTGTAATGCTGTTTGCACGCATTTTCTTTTCTTCATTTCGTTTCCAAGGATTGGACGAGTGATGCATTAGGAACCTTCTTCCGGGCTGTGAAGTGCTTCAACCTTAGAAAAAACGTGAGTTTCTGTACTGCTGTGGTCTTTACATCAGACAATGAAGCAGCCGAAAGTCAGATTGCCACGACCACCACAGCTTGCAAAGAGATAAAATGTAATTGGGAGATTGCATACTACTTGGACTGCAGCAAGCAAGGAAAAGGTAACTGAATGTACAAAATTATACCATCTCTACTGTGACTTGTCAAAATGCCAGTCAGAGACTGAATGTTTATTAATTTTTTCTTCAGTGCCACCTATTTCTTAATAGTGATTTTAGCTCCAAACCTGGGTAGTTTTTCAACAGTGCTGTAAGATTTTGGAGAATAGGAGGATGTTGGGTGGTGGAGGTTATCAAAGAATTTTCTTAATCCTGGATTAGCCTAATCGGCTTTTGAACAACTTGGCCCAGCATGTTAAACAAACAACTTCTTTTAAAGCTTTTCTGATGATATGTTTCTTTATTTATTTCAGAGGGGAGATCGCTGACTTGTGCAGTCACACCCATGGTTGTGTGCCACCTGCTAAGCCGGCCATCAACAGTTAACTCCGTTAACTACTTTTCTTTTCCAAACGATTTTGTAAAATCGGATTGGTCCGGGGACCCATATGCAAAGTCTAAACCTGTTGCCTTGTACAGAAAGTTGCTTGCCATCTATGGACAGCCCGATTTGTGGGCAATGGATGTTTGCAGTGGGGGAGGTAAGTACACACCTGTATTTTCGGCTGTTTAAGTGTTTATGCTTAAGGAAATTTAACTTGATTTTCTGTTATCATTTCCAAACTACCATAAAGGAAAGGATTCTTGAAATACAAGTAAATATAATGTCCTTGGCAAAGGACTTAATTGTGGGAGCTCACTTTCCAATTTTATTGTCTCGAACGCAAAAATATATAATACTGCAATGATTCTCCAAATTGCGAAGAGTATACAATGCAATGGTTTCTCAGTCAGTATTTTTGCCTTTAGAAATCCTCAACCCTAAATATTTTTGTTTCTTTTGTTTTTAGGTTCTGCTGCTGTGGCCTGTGTTGCTTCAGGCTACAACTGCCTGACAGTGGAGAACAAGGCCAGTCGGGCAACAATGATAAAGAGGAGGGTTCTGAAACACTGACAAAGAGCCCGATAAATAATGATGGCATTCCTTTTCCTCAGTTTATTACCGCTTTTGCTCGCCTCGTACATGTAGTCCATTTTTAAACCTTTATTTTCGGTTTGTTTTCCGAAAAACTACACATAAATTTGCCATTTGTTGAGCATTTATTGTACCGACGTTCCCCATAATTAAAAAAAACACGCAAGCATTGTCGGTCACGAAAGCGCAACATTTTAAAAATGGTCTCCAGAGTTAAATTTTTGGAAAAATAATTTTGTAATGAGTTCGAAAACTCTGGTGTCACTTTCTTTTTTCGACTTATTTTTGCGCTTTAGTGTGGATGGACATCAAAACCAAACGGTTAGTTTGCAGAAATAAATTTTCTTACACGGAAAAGCTGGGTTACGGACAGTTTTGCTTTTGTTACTTTCACTGTTAACTAACTGACAGTCACGTACCTTGACTCCGCAGTTCTCAAAAGAAAACATGGCTCTGCGATCGCAGATCCATTTCACGTAATTTGACTCGGCAGAATTCGGAATAATAAATGGCTCTGCGATTGCAGATCCATTTCAAGTAACTTGATTGCGCAGTACTGATTAAAAAAATGGCTCTGCGTTCGCAGATCCATTTCAAGTAACTTGACTTAAAAAGAAAGGTCGCAGAGCCGTTTCGTGTAACTTGACTCCGCAGTATTTAAAAGAAATGGCTCTGCGATTGCAGATCCATTTCAAGTAGCTTGATTCCGCAGTATTTGGAAACAAAAAATGGCTCTGCGATTGCAGACCCACTTAATGGTTCGTTTTCATCAGTACTCCAATGATTCTCACAATATTTTATAGTTAATTTTTAGAATAAAACAGCGTTTTTGGCCGAAAATATCGACACGGCCAGATTTCCTTGGCGAAGAAAAAAAACACGCCATACGCGTTATTTGGATGTTCTGGCGGAATTCATTGAATACAATTGTATTTTGCCGCCTTTAAGGTTATCTTTGTAAACTTTGGCGGTGTTCAATAAATATTGGCATATCTTTTGCAAGAAACTGGAGTTAACATGAAATTTTAACCGTTTTTCACACTTTAGAATATCGAAAGTTATTCTGGAACGTGTTATAAGAGTGACGTAAGGATTCCAATTGACTCTTCACTAGGATCGTACTTGGATGCAACAACTAGTTAGGTTTAGCAGAATCGACGTGATTGAGAAATACTTTTGACCCGGTCCATCAAGTATCAGATATGGCACTTGCAATGAAAGTGTGAAATTATGAAAATTACGCAAGTTCTAATCCTTTATATATTGCGCTAGTGAGAAAAGTACATCACTTACTGAAAACTGTATGTCATAAAATTAAAGAAGTTGTTCAGTCAACACTTTACTATAACTGAGTGAAGTGGGGCCAGAGAGAGAAGTTATGAAGATCATGGGCAGGATGCTTTTCCCTTATTGTGTTCCATAATCATAATTTCAAATATTTACTCACCTGTGTATCCTCCCACACTCAGCTTGTAATTTGCTGTTTCGTTTGACACAACAAACATCTCGTACTCTGCGTAAGCTGTGTTCCCGTCAAAATCCTCCAGTTCAACTCGCAGTGTGTTGTTCGTCTGACTTGTCAGTTTGTGTATCTTGTCCAACCCGAGCCAGAACTCGCCACTCAGGTCACCAAAGCCTTGTTTGTAGTCGGCCCAGCCTCGGTAGAAATCAACGGAGCCGTCGAGTCTCTTCTGAAAAACAGTCCAGCCTCCTCCTGATGTGGTTTGGTCGCAGAAAACGTCAAACGCTCCCAGGCCGTCGGGATCAATCGTGTACACGCCGTTAGTTCTTTCACCAGACTTGTAGTGCTTCAAGCAGTTTGTAACTATTGGGTAAAGCAGATCTAGTTCTTAAATCAGTGCACTTCTTGTTAAACAGTTTCAACCATCATTATTTTAAAAATAGGCGCTTGAAAATGCAGCAGGCTAGCTTGTTAAAATATACAGCCATCTTTGTCGGGCAGCTTTTGAGCTGCTCTAATCTGCATTCAGTTTAATTTCCTTAACTAAACCTTTCACTCCCAAGCATGTGAAGATTCTCACAACCTTTTAAAAAAATGCATGAGTTATTTGGTGAGAATTGACAGTTTAATCAGTTTTCATCTGAGCAAAGTACTGAAAGCCATGCAAGTTCTCCTTACTGTATGATCTATTTCTAATGAGAAAGCTGAAAGAGAAAATTGAATTTGATCACCCTTGGAAGTGAAAGGGTTTGATAATTTATCTGCCCAAAGGTGCACAGGGGTACAGGAATTCGAAGACAAGAAAGCTGCATAGAAGGCATCGATGTTTCCTAACTAACAATATCAATACCAATTTACCAGTGCAATTTATTCCGTCTTCCTTGTAACCGCTCTTACACTTGCAGTTGAACGAACCATATGTGTTTTGACAAGTGGCGTTAGCAGAGCAGCTGTGCTTGTTTCCTTTGCACTCGTCTACATCTTCATAATAAAAAAATTAAAACGCATTTCAGTCAGCCGCAGCTACTCGGTACATAAACACGTAAAAATGTAGAGCAATATAATATTCTCCTGTACATACCGCGCGCTTGGTCAATATAAGATATATTTACTACTTATGTGGGGTATTTAGAATTCCCCATACAAACTGTTTTAGTACCTTTGGCTACTCATGGTGTAACCCTTGCACCTCTGTATTCATTATTTTATCATCAATTTTTTGGCAAATAGCCGCAGTGAGTTTAAAAAGCACAAATAACACGGGAAAACACTGAGTTACCTCAGATATAGTTTAGATGGACTAAAATTATGTATGAGATCAACAAGTACATGCGTTATACAACTCACCTGCCTCACATTTCTTTCCTTGAAACCCGGAGGCGCAGATGCATTTGAAGTCGCCAAGAAAGTACATAGCCACACACTGCCCTCCGTTTTCACATGGGTCTCGTGAACAGGGAGTCTACAACAAATCCAGAACAAACAAGAACTGGTCAGCCGTTTGATATTGTTTAGTTTTTAGATGATGGCGAGGTTGCTTTATCGCTTGCAATGTCACAAACTTAATAGAACTTCCGTTTCCGCGGGCCTCCACTTTCGCTGAACCGCGTATTCGATTTAGTCTCAGCTTTGAAACCCTCATTTACAAAGCGGCAGAGGGTGAAAATGATAAAACTTAGCATGGCGCTCGAAATGGAAGAATTTAGAATTCTGCACTGCCGAATCTCTGAACTGGAACGAGACCGTCCGGTGCTACGAGAAAAAAAAAAAACAAAAACAAAAAAACAAAAAGCAAAAAACAAAAAACAAAAAAACAAAAAAACAAGTCTGTCCATGACTTTATTACTCAGTTCATATCATGCACAGCTTATCTTCGACACCTACATATTTATCAGAGGCCATGATACTCCAGCAAGGGCTGCATCCAAAGTAAAAACGTGCGTAAAGAAAACTAAGCTTTTCTTCTTTTGGCTGAGTTTCAAGTTGAATAAATTTAAGTGAAATGCGATACACTTGTTGACAAATACTTGCGATTTTAGTCAATTGTTATTGTATTTTCAAATTCTTCTTCTTCCAGTTATGCACAGTACTTTTTTATTGCTGGCGAAAATTAAGCGAAGCAAAGCAAACATAATCAAATGATATATTTCGAGAAGCTCAAGTCGCTCTGCCACAATACCCCGCACCTACTGTCACAGTTTTTGGTACGCTATGTAAAATGAGGAAAAAAAAAACAAAAAAACAAAAGGTCTCATTGATATTAAAATAAGGTGCGGGGTAATCTGTAATTTGCTATGACGGAAACTAAGTTTCTTTTCTTTTTTTTTTTTTTTTTTTTTAATCATACTCCAGCAAGGGCTGCATCCAAACTAAAAACGTGCGTAAAGAAAAACTAAGCCTTTCTTCTTTTGGCTGAGTTTCAAGTTGAATAAATTTAAGTGAAATGCGATACACTTGTTGACATATGCTTGCAATTTTAGTCAATTGTATTCATTTTTGAATTAATCTTCCTTCAGTTATGCACAGTACTTTTTTATTGCTGGCGAAAAATTAAGCGAAGCAAAGCAAACATAGTCAAATGATAGAAATATTTAGAGAAGCTCAAGTCGCTCTGCACACCGTCACAGTTTTTGGCACGCTTTGTAGAACGAGGGAAAAAAACAAAAGGTCTCATTGCTATTAAAATAAGGTGCGGGGTATTCTGTAATTTGCTATGATGGAAACTAAGTTCATTCTTTTTGAAGGTTTCCTAAGCCTACAATTCAGAGATAACTTACGAAAGCACTAATTCAAGTGATAACCTATTCAAAACGTAGAGTACTTACGTATATGCTGTGGTGGTGGAAAAACGGATTTGCTTTAAAGTTGTCGGACGAGTTGTACTTGTCAGTCGACAGCAGTTCACACTGAGTTAGACCTTCGTTAGGTTTTGCCGCCATATTGAAGGAGAAACACGTTGCAACGCGAAGACAAGCGAAGTAGCAATCCAAAGAACTCGTCACATGGCTTGATGCAATTGGGTTGACATCGAGGTGGTGGAAAGGATGTTCAACAAAGTTAGCGTGAGAGTTTCCAAGCTTATCATCTCTTGCTAGCGCAATACCGCCATTTTCGTGTTCGGTAAGTGAATATGCCGAACAAAATAAACTGACCATCATGTACAGGACATAACCAACTATTCTGGCCATGATTATGTGGCCAAGAGTTATGAATTTTTGATAACTTTAGGGAATGAACGACATATTTTGCGCCTTGGGCAATAGACAATCAGCCGTTCGGCCCACCTCATTAGGTCATTAAAATGTTCCCCTCTAAGTGGCAATTAAATAAGCTCGCAAATTTGTAAAAAGCACTTTTGCGGGAGTAGGTATTTAACAGAACTGGCTCAGGGTCACATTTTAAAATTTGCTCAATTTTAGGTAACTATGTGGAAGTTCGCATCCGTTTCCGCGGGCCTCCACTTTCGCTGAACCGCGTATTCGATTTAGTCTCAGTTTTGAAAACCCTCATTTACGAGGCGGCAGAGGGTAAAAAATTATAAAACTTAGTGTAACTGCCGAATCTTTAAACCGGAACGAGACCGTCCGAATCGCAAAGAATAAAGTCTATCCGTGACTTCATTGCTCGCCCCGACGAGCTTAGGATTGGAGACCGTGTCTTCATCTTCGTCGTTTTATTTTTATTATTTTTATTATTTTCTTTCTGGGTTACGAATCAGCACACGGTGATTGGTTCACATTGCCACGTGATATGCAATGACGTAAGGTGACTTCGCGAACAAATTGAGATGTGGGCGCCGCGATTGAATTGTACGTTAATACAATTGCGTGTAAAGTTTGCTATATCCCATCCAAACTCAATACCGTTTGGCTCTGTGGAACATGCACGGGTAAACTGGATTCAGTTCAGGGAACGATTTTTGGCTGGCGTTCATAAGTTCATCGTCACAAGCGTAAACAAATGTTTGATGGATTCGATTATATTTAATGGACATCGCTACGGGATTCCAAATAACTCTGTCGCCGCTAATTATTTAGCCCCGACGAACTTTCTGTGGCGACACGAAGTACCTCTGGGAAGATACCAGGCAAAAAACGGACACCAAAGCCATGACGAACTTTAGCCGTAAACAATGATGATTTATGCTTTACACTGTACATGACATCTGTTGCCTCGTACATACTGTAGCTGTTTTGTAAAGTTTTTTCGCCGGAAGTATATCAGCTTTTGTGACGAAAATATTCATTCTCAGGGCTTAAGACTCGACTAAAGGCGCTGTTACACTGTGCAATTTTCTCAGCAACTTGTTTCGCAACGGTTGAAAAAGTATCGTTGTAGTTGCGGAGGTAGGGTGTTACACTGTGCAACGTGATCTCAGCAACTTGCAACGTTTGATGTCGAGGAAAGTTTGGAAAAAATTGTGATTGGCGCGCTGCAAATTCCAGACGTCAACACGGTGGAATTTGAATAATTATAAAGTAGGCGCACATGCACTCTTGATCGCGCCAAGGCAAAAATTGCGAGACAAGTGCTAGAGGGGTGTTACACTGTACAATGGCGTTGCAAGTTGCTGTAACGCGTTGCGAAAAGTAGAACTGAGTTCTACTTCGTGCAACGTTGCGCGCAACAAAAAAAGTTGCGACACAAGTCCTGTTTAACACTGTGCAATTATTCAGCAACTTGTCTCGCAACGGCGTTGCAAGACAAGTTGCTGAGAAAATTGCACGGTGTAACAGGGCCTTAATGCGTCTGTGAATATATTGCTCCGCGCGAGCGTGACAGCTGTCAAAATGCTTCGATCGGCTTATCGTACAGTGCATGTTGAAATCTTTCTTCCATTTGATCAAGTAGCCTTTGTTTCGCAGTGGTATTTTGTATACTAGAAATGAAAACTAGACTGGCGTTGCCAGTGAGCTCACGGCGTGAGTTAGGTCGAGACCAGAATAAACTAAATGGAAACAGGGACAAGAGCGGAACTGCCAAGAGAGACTTCCAATTTCTCACCAGAAAAATATCACACAGTACAAAGAACTTGGTTTTGACATCACGCTCAAATGAAACCTGTGTAAACTATAAATTATCATTACAACACTCATGCATTTGCTTCTTAAAGGTTGAGAGACTACCAGCAAGAAAAGCTGAGTAGTGCGTGATTTAGACTTTTGACAGTTTGACTTCGAACACTTGTTTCTAAACAGAGGCCGCGATTAATCCAGCCCTCCCTTCAATACTGTTTCTTTTTTTACTGAATGCGTTTCTTCTATCAGGCTTTCGAGTATTCGTGCTCTGTAACAAATATAAAATTCAAAGCGAGGAATGTAACACTAGACTTATTTACAACATTATTGCGGTTTTGTTCACAGCGTGTTCGTTCATTTGTGACTGCAAACTCAATCCTCAGGACTATTTCGGTGTATTTTTCATTTCTAGTATACACTTACCACTTCGAAACAAAGGCTACTTGATCGAATGAAAGAAACATTTCAACAGGCAATGTACGATAAGCAGAAGCATTTTATGAGGCAACAGATGTCATGTACAGTGTAAAGCATAAATAAAATAAATAAATAAAGGAGGCAGGGAGGAAGTTTCGTCGGGACTAAATAATTAACGACGACAGAGATATTTGCAATCACATAGAGGTATCCATCAAACATTTGTTTACGGCTATTCTCAAAGCTTTCGCGGTGAACTTAAGAACGCAAGCCAAAATCGTTCCCTAAAATTTTTTCAGCGAGGCGATCAGGTTAGTGAATATTTGAGGATGAATTGCTTCAAACTTATGTACCGATCAATTTGAAACTCGCACATCCCCCCCCCGGGCATACCCCGGGCATTTGACCGCCTCCCTTGCCCGGGGAGGCGGGAATTTGACCAACCGCTCTGGCCCGGGGTGGGGCATTTGACCACAACCACGGAGGGGTGGGGAATTTGAACTCGTTCCCTCAATTTCGCCCTGCTTTACGCGAAAGTGTTTTAGCTGTGCGTGCGTTGTGTGCTAAGTGTTTATTTTGTCTAAATTGAGAGGCATATCAGTGAATGTTCCAAGCAAAACGTTCATTTATCGAGGATCAATCTCCGATGTTGCGCCGTTATGATTTAAACAACTCGCAATAAAGCGCTGTTTTGCTCAAGGTATGGTTTGAAACCTTATCATTGGATGTTAAATAAATGCATTTTGTTAGCCGTACGGTTTAAATAAAAATGTCAACGACTTTAATACCCTTGGCGCGTCGGAACACGACTCGCGGCATTTCTTGTCAACAAATGTGTCAATTCCCTTCGACTTTTTTCCCTTTGCCCAGTATATAAATAGTTTATAAATCTGCTTCAGTCTTGCAATCACTCGTATTTACTTCCTACAGTGTAATTCGCTTAAAGAAACAATTTTAGCCAACGTACCCACCGTTATCGAGCTCGGACGCGCGCGACTTTCACAGTAACAGGTCAAATTGTTAGACGTGTATCTGTTTTTCAGCGTTTTTTTGCCCCGGGGGTGGGGCATTTGACCACTAAATTCAGCCTTAAACCGGGGCATTTGAACAGTCATTTTGGCCCGAGGGTGGGGAATTTGACCATCGGAAAATCGAAAAGTTCAAATGCCCGGGGGGTTGCCCGGGGGGGGGGGGGATGTGCGAGTTTCGAATTGATCGGTACATTACCAGGATAACTTGCCACAGCTTTCGAAGTATGTGTCAAACCGCTCAAACGAAAGGTTACTTCAGGGCTTACTGTATTTTGCGAAACGAAACGAGAATTTGCGAAACGAGATTTTGCGAAACGAAAATTTGCGAAACGAGAATTTGCGAAACGGGAATTTGCGAAACGGTTCTATTTTTAGTTGTTTTTAGAGTTTTAGCTTTTCTACGCACTGAAACCTTACGCCATCCTGGGCTGGTGCAGCGTGGGGCTATTTCTGGATGACTTGATGTGGCTTTGCACGTTTTTGGCCGTTTGGCGGGCCGTGGAAACAACTTTGGGTTTGGCCGCCATGTTTGGAGCAATACGTCGCCCGTGGGGATACCCCTGGGGCAACCTGTTAGTATTAGTATTTTAAGAAACTGCCAAAGACAGACTAATCGTTTCTTTTTTTGTCAGGAAAGGAGATAACTACGTCTTTTATTCCGTAAACCTTTTCGCTTGCCATGTTTTTCGCATCAAACGGTCCGTGGGCTTTTGGTCGCTGACCGACACAATAGCCATGATTACACACGCGATTTGAGCTAGAAAATAAACTAGACAGAAAATATATAAAATAAAGAGACGTTATGGACATGACAGACATGTGTGTGACAGATTTTATCCCCCGCAGAGTTCCTCTAGCGCAATCAGATGAATTCCAGATTCAGGTAAAAATCCGCTGTTACAACACCTATAGCTTAATTTTCTTTTTGTTCTTCCTCTAAAGTGATTACGCAGTTTTTAATTATATTTCCTTTCGCATGTTTTGATTTCAAAAGAGACATTGCGCTTCCGGAAATATTTTCAGTCTCACAAATAAATGAAACAACAATAGAACTCCCAGGGGATAACATTCTCCAGGGGCCTCACACAAAGACTGGTTTTGTTTTGTTTTGTTTTGTTTTGTTTTGTTTTGAAGGCTTTGTTAGCATTTAAAACGTTCAATTAGGTGTTAAGAGCGAGTTCGTGTAAATATCACCTACGCCGTGCAGGGTAGAAAAATCAAAATTATCCAAACTTTGTCATGATGAAGGCTTAATGTATCTAGTTATAAAAATATACGTTTTAGTTCGTTCAGTTTCTTATTTCATTTTTGCGGCAACAGTTCCTTCCCGGTGCTCTGCGAGAAGACAAAATCGACCTAAAAATAATGCTTCCATTATCGGCTCTAATGGAAAAACTGGGATATAAACATAACAGCTTAAATTATGGCATGCGAGTGGGGTCTTTCCCGTATGCATAACCGTTGTCAAATGTAAATTTGATTGAAACCAAAATTTTTGACTGATTTTTGAGTATTAACCACTTTGAGCGACGTTTTCTCACGCGAAAAATATGCTAATTTCATCAGCAAAAATCGCGTCCTGGTACATGGCTTTGCAATTAAAGACTATGTTCATCGGCAAAAGCAATGTTTCTTCTGTGATTCTGTGAAATAAAATCATGGGGTAAATGAAATGGTGAATTTTGGAAACGCCAAGTATACATGGTACTTGCACCCAAAATGTGACCTTGTGACCTTTGAAGACGCGTGACATTCGAAAACAATAACAATACGTGACCGCAGCATTTTTTTGGATTTTATGAAATCGTTGTACAAATATCGCCTAGATTTAATGTAGAATTGCCAAAAGAGTGTTCAGCTGAAGATGAGACGGCAATTTCGCCCGAAAATGTTCTTTCTTTGATTTGACGATTTGGTGGTTCAAGTTTACAAAAGAAAATTGCATTTGTAACGCTTGGAATTAAAGTTATCTCTTATTTGATTTTGAATGAATAAACGGAAAGGGCCGATGTATCTGTTTTTATGTAGGTCTTTCTCACCTCAAAAAGGACGAAATTCGACATTTGCCGTATTAGAAAAAATGCTTGATCAACCGCACGTGTCGATTTCATTTTATCGTTTTAGAAAGCACCGGTATCCCCGACTATCAGTTATTTTGGTTCTATTTTCTGTCAAAAAATTCGTAGCTTTACAACTGTGTATTAACTGTCAACCTTATGTAATAGGATCACGTTCCGTGCAGCCATCTTAAGATTCGTGTTACGTCATAAATTTTATCTTTGTTTCCATTTATTACCGTATAAGGATTGTATTCTCTATTCATCTAGTTCGGAAACGCCTAGGAAATGCCGCCTATGATATTTTGTAATGTTCGTAATCAATATCCCTATTATTCTGTATGTTATATCTATCCGTGCATCATTTGATTAGTTCAGAGTCAGACTTGGGTATTCCCTCTGTAAAGCCATTTTGCAGAAGCTCGGGAATAAAGTATCTGTCATCTGCCCATTATTTGACAACATCGACGGGCTTAAGTCAGTGGTGGTCTTTTCGAAGCACCATGGCTTCGTGTGGGTATTCTCAAATTGTTGGAAGAACTTGTGGCTCAAGTCCAGGCAATCCAGCAATTTCCCAATGCGTGATTGTTGGTGAGTACCGTAAAGATATCAAGGCGCATTTGAATAGCCATAAAGTTCTGGACTCTTCCCTGGATTCAGAGGCGAGGCTCTTGCTGGCACGGGCAGGTAAATTATATTTTTTTGATTCTACGATTTCCGTTACCCTGGGCCCACTTGTTCAAAGCTCAGTTAGGCTAATCCTGAATTCGAAATGTTCCCATTTTGTGCGTGCAACGCATCTTATGATTACTGTACCTTTTTTTCCAAGGTATTTTTGAGACAAGCGACGTTGTTCTTGGTGTCACGATATGCCCACGGCACCACGACACATTTGGCACTAGATGGCACTGCAACAGAATGAAGAAATTGCACGTGCCCGAGTGAGTGGGCATCGCACAAAGCCGTGAAAGTTTTTGTAAACTTGAACCACCAAATCGTCAAATCAAAGAAAGAACATTTTCGGGCGAAATTGCCGTCTCATCTTCAGCTGAACACTCTTTTGGCAATTCTACATTAAATCTAGGCGATATTTGTACAACGATTTCATAAAATCCAAAAAAATGCTGCGGTCACGTATTGTTATTGTTTTCGAATGTCACGCGTCTTCAAAGGTCACAAGGTCACATTTTGGGTGCAAGTACCATGTATACTTGGCGTTTCCAAAATTCACCATTTCATTTACCCCATGATTTTATTTCACAGAATCACAGAAGAAACATTGCTTTTGCCGATGAACATAGTCTTTAATTGCAAAGCCATGTACCAGGACGCGATTTTTGCTGATGAAATTAGCATATTTTTCGCGTGAGAAAACGTCGCTCAAAGTGGTTAATACTCAAAAATCAGTCAAAAATTTTGGTTTCAATCAAATTTACATTTGACAACGGTTATGCATACGGGAAAGACCCCACTCGCATGCCATAATTTAAGCTGTTATGTTTATATCCCAGTTTTTCCATTAGAGCCGATAATGGAAGCATTATTTTTAGGTCGATTTTGTCTTCTCGCAGAGCACCGGGAAGGAACTGTTGCCGCAAAAATGAAATAAGAAACTGAACGAACTAAAACTTATATTTTTATAACTAGATACATTAAGCCTTCATCATGACAAAGTTTGGATAATTTTGATTTTTCTACCCTGCACGGCGTAGGTGATATTTACACGAACTCGCTCTTAACACCTAATTGAACGTTTTAAATGCTAACAAAGCCTTCAAAACAAAACAAAACAAAACAAAACCAGTCTTTGTGTGAGGCCCCTGGAGAATGTTATCCCCTGGGAGTTCTATTGTTGTTTCATTTATTTGTGAGACTGAAAATATTTCTTGCTGGCTAACTAATCACTCCAAAGCTCAAAATGGAGAGTCGCTCAACCTTTAAGAAGCAAGTGTATGAGTGTTGTAATGACAATTTATACCAATAGGTCTCATTTGAGCAAGGTGTGAAAAGTCAAGTTATCTATACTGTGTGATATTTTTCTGGTGAGAAACTGAAAGTCTCTTTTGGGAGTTTCGCTCTTGTCCCTACTTTCCATTTTAGTTTCTTCTGGTCTCGACCCCACCCAACGAACTCACTGGCAACCAGTCTTGTTACTCATATCATGCACAGCGTATCTTCGACATCTACACATTCATCATAGGCCATGACACTTCAGCCTGGGCTGCATCCAAACTAAATACGTGTTTAAAGAAAACACGCCTTTCTTGTTTTGGCTGAGTTTCAAGTTGAATAAATTTAAGTGAAATCTGATACACTTGTTCACATGTACTTGCGGTTTTGGTCAAATTCATATTCGAATTCTTCTTCTTGTTATGCACAATATTTTTCATTGCTGACGAAAATTAAGCGAAGCAAAGCAAATATAATCAAACGATAGAAATTTTCGACAAGCTCAAGTCGCTCCGGGCTGTCATGGGTCTTTCAACTTTGACTTCCGCTTGCCAAAAATCTGAGAATTACCAAAAACTCTGTGACAAATGGTTCTGAAATGCAACAAATCTACTGGCAATTCAGGAATACAATGATAACAATCAAAACAACTCCAGAAAACGTCTTCCTATCTCTTCATTTCTTCATGCTGACGCTGATGCCCAAATTTGGAAGTCAATTGTTGGCACAGCATGACGGACTGCCTGACTGACGCAGTCTTAATAAGGTCGTGCTTTTCAAATCGTGTGACGCCGACCTTAAAAATGCCACCGCAACAACTACTTCGACAATCGCGTTGTCAATTTTGTTGCGTTGTCCGTAATTCGATACTGCCCAAATTGGGAACAGAATGACTTCCATATTTGGAATCCATTGTTGACAACACTGGGACTAGGCTTGGATAAATTATGCTCGTGTAAATTGGTGAATTATACCTGCCGGCAGTGCTCGTAAAAATGTTAATTACGCTCAAAATTATGCTTAGGGAACAAAATTATGCTCGAAATATGTTCTGTACGAGCCTCGCCCCCGGCCTCGCCCTAGTCCCGCATGGTTTCGAACCAAGCCCTACGCGGCTGCGTATCCCGAGCTTCCGAGAGTGAGTTACCCAAGGTTGTGGCTGACTTTAGATTTCAGAGCATGTGATGCGGACGCGCTTTAGTGAATGTTGCCGAATCACAAGACATTTTCGATTTGTTTTATTGCTTGTGACGTCACAAGCTTTAAAATGCAACGATTTTTTTTTTTTATTATTTTTCTGGGTTAGAAATCTGCATGCGGTGATTGGTTCATATTATCATGTGATTTGTGATGACGTTGTGATCAAGTGACTTGGCGGGCGAGCAGTTTCGCCATTTTGAAGACAGCAAGTTGCTTGCCTTAGTTGGCTCTGTGGATTATTTTATGGACCGCTCATCTTACTTACAAACGCATACGCCGGCTGCGGTAGACCCATACTAAATTTCATTGAGCGGTTTTGGCTTGGGTTGGTCCGTTCAGCCTCAAAAGCCATATTGAAAGCCATGAAAGCAAATGCAATGAACTTATCAATGAACTGCATAACTATGCACAACTGTACAGAAATGTACGAAGAATCTGACATCCAGAACCTTGAGAACTTGAAGGAACAAGCTGAACGAAGCCGCTCGACATACAAAGACGAGAACCTGTGTAAAGCGGACGGCGATTCTTGACAAGCGCTTGATAGCGGATTATATGGAACTGTTTAGTATGAGGGTGAACTTGAAGGTACTTTGTATTCTTTTACTTTGTATTATTCTTGCTGATACAAGTAAAGCGTCAGAAAATCTGACTTTTGTTTGGGATCAAAATTTCACTCTGCTGTGCATTTATGTTGTTGTTGCGACATTTTGGCTCGGTGCCATGAAGGTCAAACAATCAGTGGAACAGATGGCGTTGTTATTTGAAAATTGGGAAATGGCTGAGGAAAAAGTGACCGTTGGTAGATCTCGCTTCGCTCAGTTTTATTGTATTCCCACAAATGTTTATGTGAAAGAAAACCGAAGTCCTGGAAGACGAAGTCGTGAGCCAAGCCACGTACCCTTGAATAACCTTTCACGCATTTTGAACAAGAGTAGAAAAAGCAGGCGACTAATACAAGAATACATTTCAAAGAATGTCCCAAAGTCGTCAAAAGTCCATGGTTATACCCGAGCTTACGTACTTCACAATGCTAATGCGTTCCGAGAACGTGCATGTAAACAACATGTAAACAATAAAAAGCCACAGATGGAAATGGAAAGAGAAAATTAGGATCAATAAACCATCGCTGCGAGAAAGCTAGAAGCTCAAAAAGAAGATTGCCAAAAGTAACCGAGGTGCTAAGATACGTTTGTATTTTAAAATGTGTTAAAAAACAGGCATTGCAAGATCAGACGTACTCAGAGATCAAAATCACAGAACCAAGTACAATGGGTTTTCTCTGTCAAGGGATATAGAAAAAAATTCCGGTCCTTCAGTTGTTGATCCAAACAAAACGATCATCGGTTGGCTTTCTGGATACACGGAAGCCATACTTTAAGAGCGATTTTGGCTTGCATTGTTTTTAAGCGTCGGAAGACTTGAAAATAGCCGTACACAAATGCTTGATGTGTTACCAGCGGGACCCCCGTAAAGTACGAAGGGTTGTGTTTTGCAAATGCTCGATTATAGATACCGCTTCAACCAATGTATCTGTGTTCTGAGCAATATTTGTGTGAAAGAACATCGAATAAGTAGTAGAAGACGAGTCGAAACTTGATAGAACTTGAACTTTTCCCTGCGGGCAGAGCGTCTCCCTTTGTCGGAAACTCTGCGGCTTTGTGTAACGCGCGGCGTATACGAACAGTCGGCGTTTAACTTCGTTTTGCGTGCAGTAAAGGTTCTTTGTTTATTGTCTGAGGATATTGAATTACTAATAGGTTTGAGGCAAATATCACGCGAGATTAAGATACAAGATCTGTCAATGAAATGTCACGAGCATAATATCATAGAACGGGGAATCCCGAATCATCAGCTAATTAGCTTTCACTCACGCCGCTTTAACAAAAGCAGGAAAGACCGGCAGGCGATTACATCGAGAATATTTGTCACTGAATACCTCGAAGTCTTCAAAAGCTCAAGGTTGATATCCGACTATCCGAGCCGTAATGTTCGCTCCACAAGCCCGTGATGCACGCCTTTGTTGTCACGGTATTCAAACGTCTGCAGCTTCCGATAGAGATTAATTTCGTATCGACCCAGAATTTTGCGTTAAAGCTTAATGCATAGCAGTCTTGAACATATTAGTAATCAGACTTGTACATGTAGGATGAGTAACGTCTGAGATGGCTTTTTCATACGAAGTAATTTCATCATGGGAAGTGTCATGCTTTAATGTGCTACAGAGATAAGTCTGAAAGCTTTCAATTACAGCTACTTGAACATGATGCACACGCTGGGAAGATGAGATAAGGCTATTACGCTGTCTTACAGCTACTTAAGATGTCGGGTATTCCCCAGTCAATCCCATTACAAAATGACAACACAGTTCCTCCACAAAACATGTCAGCTTGAAAATTCACTCAACAAGGTTGCCAGGTTGTATAGCAAGCGTCACACAAGTACTGTCACGTGCATCGGAAAGCAATGAAAACTGGGTTGTTGCAAACGAAGAATATTCCTACGGGGCCTTCGATAATTGTTTTCTCTCAATTATTATAATACACTTTTTCGTGAATATCTGTTTGACCGAAATTAGAAGAAAAGAGGGCAAGAAAAATAAAGGGAGCTCTTGGATCCGTCATGTGCAAAAACTGACTCGTCTATAATATCTTTTGCATATAAACGCACGACAAAAGTTCCTCTCCCGGGACCCCTCGTGTCTCTATTCATTGTACTAATGACGTCACAAGCGCACTGGCCACGGGCCTGTCTTGTTAATGTTTCTTCCAACTTTAATGCATGTCTTTGCCTTGCTGATTTTTTCAGATTATGCTTAAATTATGCTTGAAAATGTGGAATTATGCCGGCATAATGCTCGCTGTCCGAAGTAGTGAATTATGTTCGAAATTATACCGGCAGAGTTTACCCAAGCCTAACTGGGACACAGGACACATTCCAGGTGGACTAATCACATAAAGGTGCGCTTTTCACCACTTCGTGGTGAACGCGAGCTTAATAACTACTGCGGGGAGAAGGGCATGAAGTGTTATCCATTTAAAAGCCGACGGTACAGGACCTGTGGGAAAGTTTGTGTTATATTATCTACTTAACTTAAAGAATGCACAGAAAGACTTCCAGTAAAGACTTTACGTGCTATTGTTATGACTTGGCGACAGAATGTCTGAAGCCAAATTACGGCTCTCCACGAGGATTCTTCTAAACTGATAATTGGTTCTCTCGCACGTGGTGAATCAAGGCACTATGTATAAACTCCCTGTATACACGGTAAACATTTTTTCGTGAATTCCCGCGAGCTGATCACGAAAAATCGTTCACTATGTATAAATCCCTTGTTTACATGGTAAACGAATTTTCGTGACTTCCCCAAAGATGATCACGAAAAATCGTTTAATATGTATACACCCCTTGTAAAAATCGTTTACTATGTATACACCCCTTGTAAAAATCGTTTACTACTACTGTTATAACTTGAAAGAACCAATCGACGGAATTTTTCAGTTTTCATGACATCGACCGTCAGCTAACTTCATCGGTAATCGATAATCGATGACAATTGATGACAATTAGAGGAACTTTTCATGTAATTATCGATTGGTCATCGATTGGCAGATGCCAATTGATATAAATTAACTAATTTACATCGATTGGATTTCCGATGATCAGTTGTCATCGATTTACCAGGCCGGGGCTTGTGGCATGAATAATGCATCAGATATTGAAATAAAATGAACAAGACTTGCCTGGTAAGTTTATCTGCGCTTCAAGTGCCTGTGTTCGACATTTTAGCCAATTTTGGCAATTTTTGGCTCCGCGACCTCATAACAATGTATGGTAACCACTTGGGTTACCCTGTGATTGATGCACTATATTCCATGGGGACAAGATAAATCGGTTTTCGTTTAGTATTTTAAATCGCGTGTAATACAAGTTTAGAAATCTAAACTAAAGATTTTGTTATGCATAGCGGTTATGGGTTATCCAGAGGGTTACTCAACAAGTCACATTACATCAAATGGCATGTGCTTCCGAAGTGTTTTATCTTTTTACAGTGACAGCCAAAGAAGCTAACCGAACTGATGTGAGATCTGTTCCATTCGGTGCTGAAAAAGAAGTTAAAATCAGAAGCCAACACAACTGAATATGTTTTTCACAAATCTGATGAACATAGAATAATATGTGCTACTTGATCTACTGCAAATATATTCCACCCAAGCGGATGCATTTAATTATCATGTTTCATACGAAACTTTGTTTACCATGTATACAATTGATTTATACATAGTAAACAATTCTCGGGGGAATTACCGAAAAATCGTTTACCATGTATAGAAGCAATTTACACATAGTAAACCAGTTTTCGCGATCATCTCGGGGATAACGAGGAAATTTCGTTTACCACGTATACAAGGGATTTATACATAGTAAAGGATTTTTCATGATTAACTTGAGGAAATTCACAAAAAATCGTTTACTATGCACATGGTTTGTAAATCGTATCATATGGTATATACTATAACCTGGGTTGAATAAATCGTGAGTCTGGTAAAGGGCGCATAAATCCTGCATGTGCAAAAGAAGAACACATTTAACCTTGTTGACTGCACAGTTCATGGTTTCTAAATTACCTGCTGGTGGGCTTTCCAGCCAAACTTGAACCTGCCAAAAGTCTCCTTCCAGAAGAACCAGTCTCCACTCAGATTAGCTGCACGAATCTGCAAAAACAAGAAAAGAACATGCTGTTTGCATCAGGGCCAGAACGCAAAGTCACATGGCTATATAGAGGTTGGGGGGACGGGAAAGTGGGGAAGGGGGTGGGTGATTAGGTATGCAGATTCACCTAACAAATTAAAGCAAACACGAATGCGACCTTCCATAAATGCAAGCCAGCAAGTTGTGGAAAGTAACCTTTTCTCACACGTACTGCTGATTGGTTTCTTCAAAGTAAAACTAAAATGCAAATTAATTTGGCTTCTGGTTGGCTGATAGTGTTTCTCACGCCCTCTGAGATTGATGGTGAGAATCACTTTGGTTTTCAACAGTAGTCTGAAAACAGCTCTAGTAGATTGAGTGGTCATACCTCAGTACAAGCAAGGTGTTTTAGATTGTGAGGATCATATTCCACCCTGCAGTCATCATACGCATGAATCAATTCATGTGTGAGGATGTCATCCATTGTCTTCTGAGAGTAAATTGTGTTTTCACATAAGAATATCTGGAAGAGGAATGGTGAACATTTCAGCAAAAAAAGTGACTGCTGCCAGAGAACGTGGAAATTTCAGAAATATTTGGATGATGCTGGAGTGGTACAAATTTGAATATATATTTGGGTGATGCCGGGTGGAAATTTCAGAAAAATGTCCTAATTTCATCAATAGAAACTTTGTAAGCATTGGGATCTCACCTCTTTTCTAAAAGGATCATAACCTCCAAGAAGCTTTGTGTCACAAGGCTCACATATGATATCTTTCTCTAAATTAATATCACTACAAATAGAAACAATGAAACATCACTTAATTCTTTCACTCCCAATGAGTAGTCAACCTCCAGTCACTCATACAGCAAAAGTCTGTTTATGGTATGGGAGGTGAAATTTACTAGGCTTTGTTTGTGGGAGGTAGTACCCCTGATAAGGCTTTAGACCATTTTTAAAAACAAGTATTGGTACATCGTTATATTCAACCTCATTCCCCGTGAGGGAGTTGCCAAAGCACAGTATTTGAGGGCCCAAGGTATCTATGGCAATCATGACCTGTGGTCACACTGGAGTTACAGTCAAAGCTATCTGGGCGGACACTCTCGTGAGGGGACAGCTCTACTTACGGACACCTCTACGAAACCCTGTTTAAATTTAAGCTCAGTCAAACTCTGCATTTACACATTCTTGTAAGTGGACAGTTCCAGTTACGGACACTTTTTCGGCTTCCCAAGGGTGTTCGCTTACGGAAGCTTCAACTGTATATAACTAACTTACAGTGGATAGAGGTGAGAGAGGCAAATATAGATTCACAAGAATCAAGCAAAAGCCACTGCAATGCAGGTGTAAAAACATGCCTCAGAAGTCCTCCAGGGGCACACCTGACTGGAGAGGGCGTTGACCGCTGACCAGCAAGTCTTGAAGTTAACTTAGCCTTAATTACATTTAGCCATAAATAATCAGTCACAATCAATAATCATGAAAAACGACGGTACGACACTATTGCGAACTGTAAGACTCATCGTGGACCGGAGATTGTTTTTCCGAGATGCTTCAAATACAAAATGGAGGTTTTATTGCAATTCCTTTCTCGACTATCTATTATTTACAGTCAACTCTAACTCGTCACTGTTGTCAAGGAGGTATTCTTTCAAAAGGTTCAGTGTCATTGAAACAAGCTTCAAACACGCTGTCTATAACATCCTCGGCTTCTTTCTTGGTAATGTCCCTTACACACAGCATAGATTTCATAGCTCGCTCCTTCACACAGTCCTGGCAAAACACAACGGAATCTCGAGATTAGATAATACACATTACAAATAAATAAATAAATAAATAAATAACTAAATAACTAAATATATAATATATATATATATATATATATATATATATATATATATATATATATATATATATATATATATATATATATATATATATATATATATATATATATACAGTCGTTTCAAAAAAGGTTGACCCTCATAAGATACCAAATAGGCAAATACCACGACCGAAAAGGATACTGGGGAAACAGACAAAATGATATGAATCTGATGATATTCACGTTCAATTAAGTCATGTCATGTGCCTAGAGTGTCAACTTCGTTGGAGAATGATTTATTTTTCTGAAATTCTCGGCTATTCTGTAAACAAGCTTAATCACAAATCCCAACATCCCTTTCGGCCGTGGTATTTGCCTATTTGCTATTTTTTGAGGGTCAACCTTTTTTGAATCGACTGTATATATATATATATATATACGAGTTATAATACTTTTAGATTATAAGTTATACAAATTCGAGATTTGCCCGTAATGTAGTTTATGTAGTATATACCATTTTTCGTTAATTACTAAACCCCGTGTATAGTATATAGAATGCACATGATACGATATGCAAACCATATACATGGTTAAGATGATCACGAAAAATCGTTTACTATGTATAAATCCCCTGTGTACATGATAAACAACTTTTCGTGACTATCATCAACTAGCAGATAGCTTCAAGAACGCTTTGCGGACCCCTTTTTTTAGCTGCAGGACACCTGGCAAATCGCAAATAATTCAGGAATCATTACCAGAGTTTAGGTGGGTTAAACAAAAAAAGTATCCACTAAAAACACCTGAAGTTTAGTTTAAATCCCGTCCACACGGACGAGTTTTCGTTATAAGAACACAAACATTTTGTTGCGTTTTTATGTCCCGTCCCCACGAAGAAGAGCGGTAGGCATGGATAACAAGATGTAGAAGTCAATAGTAGTAGTAAAACAAGGTGGCACATAAGACCCTACAATTGATTACCTATATTGAATGCCGATAAAAGTTGGCTGGACCAAAAATAACAAACATAAAGTACACATCATTGAAAATAACATTTGATAATGACTATTTTGCACTGAATGACGTATATAACAATTACAGCTGAAATGCAGGTAAAAAGAACTCCAAATACAAAATCAGGCTTATTTAGTGGCTCTTTTCATTGCTATCGGTATATTTATACAAAATGGTGTATGGAAGCGATTCTTTTCAAATTTCAATCGAATGAGAAAATTGACTCGTTTGGTCAGGTGTTTTTGGCTCTTTTAGTGTTACCGTGGTAGCAGAATATTGCTAAACATTTTCATGTTGAACCACGTTTTTGACGCTACTTTGGGCAGGTATCAAGTCGAGGTTATTTTGATTCAAATAAAATAAGAACACACAAGCAAAACCAGTTTGTTTGACCAATGACAAACGAGTTATAATACTTTTAGATTAAAAATTAACATTACATCTCAATTAGCATCTGAGGGTCGCGCAAAAGGGCCGATAACCTCTGCGAGTGACAGTCAAACTTCAATTTGTTTCACTACAAGTGTGCTGCCTTTATTTTTTACGTTGCTAAGCGGAATACATGATTATAATTACAGTCTACATGTCATGCCACTTGTATCTGACTCTCTTACAGGCAGTTTATCTTTTCTACTCTTTATCAAGTTCACAACTAACGTTAAATCTACGACCAATAAATCTCGGTATACAAGGTAAAACCCGTACTATAACCTTTGCCTGTATCTTACATTACAAAGTGCAACAAAAACAATAAAAGTTACTGTCTGTCTGTCTGTTTGCTTGTATGTGGCTCTCTAAAGGCGGGCAAGTTTCTTATCTACATCTTCATCTAAATCTGAAATCATTCTCAGTAAAGGTGAAACCCGCACTATAACTACATAAGGCAGTACTGCTTCATGTTGTGACGTCATCAGAAGTCAACAGGTCTGATCTTCATCTCGGCGCGTTTGGCGGAGTAGTGATACCTCTTCCATGGGTACCAGTTAACGCCGTCAGCATAAGACGAGTGACTACCGTGATGGTACAGACCGTTCAAGTTGGAAACGTGACACAATTTGTACCACCAGGCGCCTTTGTATGCCACGGCACACGCGGAAGACGATTTATCGTTGTCTCTGTCTTTAGTGCTGAAGGCCATTCCATTATGATAGGTCAACGAGTCACCTGCTGTTCCTGCAGGACCGCGAGGTTAAATTAAGTTTCATTTTGGCTGGGGTTTAGCAAGCATTTTGCATCAATAGATTGTACAGCAAAAATGCAACTACAGTATATAAGAGTGACGTAAGGATATCCAATTGACTCTTCACTAGGATCGTACTTGGATGCAACAACTAGTTAGGTTTAGCAGAATCGACGTGATTGAGAAACATTTTTGACCCGGTTCATCAAGTATCAGATATGGCAATTGCAATACAAATGTGAAATTATGAAAATTACGCAAGTTCTAATCCTATATATATTGCGCTAGTGAGAAAAGTACATCACTTACTGAAAACTGCATGTCATAAAATTAAAGCAGTTGGTCAGTCAACACTTTACTATAACTGAGTGAAGTGGGACCAGAGGGGGAAGTTATGAAGATCATGGGCAGGATGCTTTTCCCTTATTGTATTGCATAATCATAATATTTCAAGTATTTACTCACCTGTGTATCCTCCCACACTCAGCTTGTAATTTGCTGTTTCGTTTGACACAACAAACATCTCGTACTCTGCATAAGCTGTGTTCCCGTCAAAATCCTCCAGTTCAACTCGCAGTGTGTTGTTCGTCTGACTTGTCAGTTTGTGTATCTTGTCCAACCCGAGCCAGAACTCGCCACTCAGGTCACCGAAGCCTTGTTTGTAGTCGGCCCAGCCTCGGTAGAAATCAACGGAGCCGTCGAGTCTCTTCTGAAAAACAGTCCAGCCTCCTCCTGCTGAGGTTTGGTCGCAGAAAACGTCAAACGCTCCCAGGCCGTCGGGATCAATCGTGTACACGCCGTTGGTTCTGTCACCAGATTTGTAGTGCTTCAAGCAATTTGTAGCTGTTGTGTAAAGCAGATATAGTTCTTAAATCAGTGCACTTCTTGTTAAACAGTTTCAACCATCATTATTTTAAAAATAAGCGCTTGAAAATGTAGCAGGCTAGCTTGTGAAAATATACAGCCACCTTCGTCGGGCAGCTTTTGAGCTGCTCTAATCTGCATTCAGTTTAATTTTCTTAACTAAACCTTTCACTCCCAAGCATGTGAAGATTCTCACAACCTTTTAAAAAATGCATGAGTTATGAAAGCCATGCAAGTTCTTCTTACTGTATGATCTATTTCTAATGAGAAAGCTGAAAGAGAAAATCGAATTTGATCACCCTTGGAAGTGAAAGGGTTTGATAATTTATCTGCCCAAAGGTGCACAGGGGTACAGGAATTCGAAGACAAGAAAAGCTGCATAGAAGGCATCGATGTTTCCTAACTAACAATATCAATATTAATTTACGAGTGCAATTTATTCCGTCTTCCTTGTAACCGCTCTTACACTTGCAGTTGAACGAACCATAAGTGTTTTGACAAGTGGCGTTAGCAGAGCAGTTGTGCTTGTTTCCTTTGCACTCGTCTACATCTTCATAATAAAAAAATAAACGCATTTCAGTCAGCCGCAGCTACTCGGTACATAAACACGTAAAAATGTAGAACTCGAGCAATATAATAATTATTCTCCTGTACATACCGCGTGCTTGGTCAATATAAGATATAATTATTGCTTATGTGGGTATTTAGAATTCCCCATACAAACTGTTTTAGTACCTTTGGCTACTCATGGTGTAACCCTTGCACCTCTGTATTCATTATTTTATCATCAATTTTTTGGCAAATAGCCGCAGTTTAAAAAGCACAAATAACACGGGAAAACACTGAGTAAGCTCACTCCAGATATAGTTAGACGGACTAAAATTATGTATGAGATTAACAAGTACGTGCGTTATACAACTCACCTGCCTCACATTTCTTTCCTTGAAACCCGGAGGCGCAGATGCATTTGAAGTCGCCAAGAAAGTACAAAGCCACACACTTCCCTCCGTTTTCACATGGGTCTCGTGAACAGGGAGTCTACAACAAATCCAGCACAAACAAGAACTGGTCAGCCGTTTGATATTGTTTAGTTTTTAGATGATGGCGAGGTTGCTTTATCGCTTGCAATGTCACAAACTTAATAGAACTTCCGTTTCCGCGGGCCTCCACTTTCGCTCAACCGCGTATTCGATTTAGTCTCAGCTTTGAAATCCTCATTTACAAAGCGGCAGAGGGTGAAAATGATAAAACTCGAAATGGGAGAATTTAGAATTCTTCACTGCCGAATCTCTGAACTGGAACGAGACCGTCCGGTGCTACGAGAAAAAAAACAAAACAAAACAAAAAAAACAAAAAACAAAAAAACAAGTCTGTCCGTGACTTTATTACTCAGTTCATATCATGCACAGCTTATCTTCGACACCTACATATTTATCAGAGGCCATGATACTCCAGCAAGGGCTGCATCCAAACTAAAAACTTGCGTAAAGAAAACTAAGCCTTTCTTCTTTTGGCCGAGTTTCAAGTTGAATAAATTTAAGTGAAATGCGATACACTTGTTGACAAGTACTTGCGATTTTAGTCAATTGTATTCATTTTCGAATTCTTCTTCTTCCAGTTATGCATAGTACTCTTTTATTGCCGGCGAAAATTAAGCAAAGCAAAGCAAACATAATCAAATGATAGAAATATTTCGAGAAGCTCAAGTCGCTCTGCCACAATACCTCGCACCTATTGTCACAGTTTTTGGCACGCTATGTAGAACGAGGAAAAAAAAAACAAAACAAAACAAAAGGTCTCATTAATATTAAAATAAGGTGCGGGGTATTCTGTAATTTGCTATGATGGAAGCTAAGTTTCTTCTTTTTGAAAGTTTCCTAGCCTACAATTAAGCAATGACTTACGAAAGCACTAATTCAAGTGATAACCTATTCAAAACGTAGAGTACTTACGTATATGCTGTAGTGGTGGAAAAGCGGATTTGCTTTAAAGTTGTCGGACGAGTTGTACTTGTCAGTCGACAGCAGTTCACACAGAGTTAGACCTTCGTTAGGTTTTGCCGCCACATTGAAGGAGAAACACGTTGCAACCCTAAGACAAGCGAAGTAGCAATCCAAAGAACTCGTCACATGGCTTGATGCAATTGGGTTGACATCGAGGTGGTGGAAAGGATGTTTAACAAAGTTAGCGTGAGAGCTTCCAAGCTTATCATCTCTTGCTAGCGCAATACCGCCATTTTCGTGTTCGGTAAGTGAATATGCCGAACAAATAAAACTGACCATCATGTACAGGACATAACCAACTATTCTGGCCATGATTATGTGGCCAAGATTTATGAATTTTTGATAACTTTGGGGAATAAACGACATATTTTGCGCCTTGGGTAATAGACAATCAGCCGTTCGGCCCACCTCATTAGGTCATTAAAATGTTCCCCTCTAAGTGGCAATTAAAGCAGCAAGGCAGCTGTAAGCTCTCGAATTTGTAAAAAGCATTTTGCGGGAGTAGGTATTTAACAGAACTGGCTCAAGGTCAAATTTTAAAATTTGCTCAATTTTAGGTATGTGGAAGTTCACATCCGCTTCCGCGGGCCTCCACTTTCGCTGAACCGCGTTTTCGATTTAGTCTCAGTTTTGAAAACCCTCATTTACAAGGCGGCAGAGAGTAAAAAATTATAAAACTTAGTGTGGCGCTCGAAATGGGAGAATTTAAGATTCTTAACTGCCAAATCTTTAAACCGGAACGAGACCGTCCGAGTCGCAAAGAAAAAAGTCTACCCGTGACTTCATTACTCATATCATGCACAGCTCATCTTCGACATCTACACATTCATCAGAGGCCACGATACTTCAGCCTGGGCTGCATCCAAACTAAATACGTGCTTAAAGAAAACACGCCTTTCTTCTTTTGGCTGAGTTTCAAGTTGAATAAATTTAAGTGAAATCTGATACACTTGTTGACGTGTACTTGCGGTTTTGGTCAAATTCATATTCGAAATCTTCTTCTTCTTCTTGTTGTGCACAATATTTTTCATTGCTGACAAGAATTAAGCGAAGCAAAGCAAATATAATCAAACGATAGAAATATTTCGACAAGCTCAAGTCGCTCCGGGCTGTCATGGGTCTTTCAACTTTGACTTCCGCTTGTCAAACACCCAGAATTACCCAAAACTCTGTGACAATGGTTCTGAAATGCAACACGTCTACTGGAAATTCAGGAATACAACGATAACAATCAAAACAACTTCAGAAGACATCTTCCTATCTCTTCATTTCTTCATGCTGACGCTACGCCCAAATTTGGAAGTCAATTGTTGACACAGCATGACGGACTGCCTGGCTGACGCAGTCTTGACTGCAATAAGGTCGTGCATCTGAAATCGTGTGACGCCGACCTTAAAAATGCCACCGCAACAACTACTTGACAATCGCGTTGTCGATTTTGTTGCGTTGTCCGTAATTCGATACTGCCCAAATTGGGAACAGAATGACTTCCATATTTGGAATTGACACCACTGGGACTAGCTTGGATAAATTATGCTCGTAAATTGGTGAATTATACCTGCCGGCAGTGCTCGTAAAAATGTTAATTACGCTCAAAATTATGCTTAAGGCCGATTTTCACTAGTGAAGTAAGCGGAGACGGAGAAGGAGAAGGAGACGGAGACGTAAGACACTTGCGCGTGTGAAAATTAGCGAACGGAGATGAACGTAACCGAAGTAAGCGGAGACGGAGACGCAAGAAAAAGAAAACCTTCCGTTCTGCTTCCTTCACCGCTTCCTTCTCCGCTTCCGTCTCCGTTCGCTAATTTTCACACGCGCGCAAGTGTCTTACGTCTCCGTCTCCTTCTCCGTCTCCGCTTACTTCACTAGTGAAAATCGGCCTTTAGGGAACAAAATTATCCTCGAAATATGCTCGGTACGAGCCTCGCCCCCGGCCTCGCCCTAGTCCCGCATGGCTTCGAGCCATGCCCTACGCGGATTGTATCCCGAGCTTCCGAGAGCGAGTTACCCAAGGTTGTGGCTGACTTTAGATTTCAGAGCATGTGATGCGGACGCGCTTTAGCGAATGTTGTCAAATCACAAGATATTTTCGATTTATTTTTTTTCGTGAATTCCCGCGAGATAATCACGAAAAATCGTTCACTATGTATAAATCCCTTGTTTACATGGTAAACGAATTTTCGTGACTTCCCCAAAGATGATCACGAAAAATCGTTTACTATGTATACACCCCTTGTAAAAATCGTTTACTGCTACTGTTATAACTTGAAAGAACCAATCGACGGAATTTTTCAGTTTTCATGACATCGACCGTCAGCTAACTTCATCGGTAATCGATAATCGATGACAATTAGAGGAACTTTTCGTGTGATTATCGATTGGTCATCGATTGGCCGATGCCAATCGTTATCAATTAACTAATTTTCATCGATTGGCATCGATTGATCGATTGGATTTCCGATGATCAGTTGTCATCGATTTACCAGGCCGGGGTTTGTGGCATGAATAATGCATCAGATATTGAAATAAAATGACCAAAATTTAGCTGGCAAGTTTATCTGCGCTTCAAGTACCTGTGTTCGAAATTTTAGCCAATTTCGGCAATCTTTGGCTCCGCGAACTCATAACAATGTATGGTAACCACTTGGGTTACCCTGTGATTGATGCACTATATTCCATGAGGACAAGATAAATCGTTTTTCGTTTAGGATTTTAAATCGCGTGTAATACAAGTTTAGAAATCTAAACTAAAGATTTTGTTATTCATAGCGGTTATGGGTTATCCAGAGGGTTACTCAGCAAGTCACATTACATCAAATGGCATGTGCTTCCAAAGTGTTTTATCTTTTTACAGTGACAGCCAAAGAAGCTAACCGAACTGCAGTTAGTATAATATTATGCATGTGAGATCTTTTCCATTCGGCGCTGAAAAAGAAGTTAAAATCAGAAGCCAACACAACTTAATATTTTTTTCACAAGTCTGTTGAACATGGAATAATATGTGACACTTGATTTACTGCAAATATATTCCACCCAAGCGGATGCATTTAATTATCATGTTTCATACGAAACTTTGTTTACCATGTATACAATTAATTTATACATAGTAAACAATTTTTTGAGATCATCTCGGGGATAATGAAGAAATTTCGTTTACCATGTATATAAGGGATTTATACATAGTAAAGGATTTTTCATGATTAACTTGAGGAAATTCATAAAACATCATTTACTATGCACATGGTTTGTAAATCGTATCATCTGGTATATACTATAACCTGGGTTGTGTAAATCGAGAGTCTGGTAAAGGGCGAATAAATCCTGCATGTGCAAAAGAAGAACACATTTAACCTTGTTGACTACACAGTTCATGGTTTCTAAATTACCTGCTGGTGGGCTTTCCAGCCAAACTTGAACCTGCCAAAAGTCTCCTTCCAGAAGAAGCAGTCTCCACTCAGATTAGCTGCACGAATCTGCAAAAACAAGAAAAGAACATGCTGTCTGCATCAGGGCCAGAACGCAAAGTCACATGGCTATATAGAGGTGGGGGGTGGGAAAGTGGGGAAGGGGGTGGGTGATGGTATGCAGATTTAGCTAACAAATTAAAGCAAACACGATTGCAATCTTCTATCAGTGAAAGCGAGCAAGTTGTGAAAAATAACTTTTCCTTACACGCACTGCTGATTATAGTTTCTTCTTCAAAGTAAAGCTGAAAAGCAAGGCTGGTTGGATAAAAGTGTTTCCCACACCCTCTGAGATTGATGGTGTGAATAACTTTGGTTTTCAACAGTAGTCTGAAAACAGCTCTAGTAGATTGAGTGGTCATACCTCAGTACAAGCAAGATGTTTTAGATTGTGAGGATCATATTCTACCCTGCAGTCATCATACGCATGAATCAATTCATGTGTGAGGATGTCATCCATTGTCTTCTGAGAGTAAATTGTGTTTTCACACAAGAATATCTGGAAGATGAATGGTGAACCTTTTCAGCAAAAGTTTGACTGCTGCCAGAGTACGTGGAAATTAAATTCAGAAATATTTGGATGATGCTGGGGTGGTATAAAATTGAACAGTGTGATAATTAGGTGATGCTGGGTGAAAATTTCAGCAAAATTTCCTTAAGTAAAAAATTCAGAAACAAATTCCTTCTGCCAGGGTAGGTGGAAATTTCAGAGAAAAGTGACCTAATTTCATCAATAGAAACTTTGTAAGCATTGCAGGGATCTCACCTCTTTTCTAAAAGGATCATAACCTCCAAGAAGCTTTGTGTCACAAGGCTCGCATATGATATCTTTCTCTAAATTAACATCACTACAAATAGAAGCAAAGAAAACAATGAAGCATCACTTAATCCTTTCACTCCCAATGAGTATAGTCAACCTCAGACCACTCATACAGCAAAAGTCTGTTTATAGTATGGGAGGTAAAATTTACTAGGCTTTTTTTGTGGGAAGTAGTACCCCTGATAAGGCTTTAGACCATTTAAACAAGTATTGGTACATCGATATATTCAACCTCATCCCCCGTGAGGGAGTTGACAAAGCAGAGGGCCCAAGGTTATCTATGGCAATCCTGCAGCAGCCCACTACAGGCACCTGTGGTCACACTGGAGTTATAGTCAAAGCTCTCTGGGCGGACACTCCCGTAAGCGGACAGCTCTATGAAACCCTGTTTAAATTTAAGCTCAGTCAAACTCTGTATTTACACATTCTCGTAAGTGGACAGTTCCAGTTATGGACACTTTTTCGGCTTCCCAAGGGTGTTCGCTTACGGGAGCTTCAACTGTATATAACTAACTTACAGTGGGTAGAGGTGAGAGAGGCAAGTATAGATTCACAACAATCGAGCAAAAGCCACTGCAATGCAGGTGCGAAAACATGCCTCAGAAGTCCTCAGGGGCACACCTGACTGGAAGGGGCGTTGACCGCTGACCAGCAAGTCTTAAAGTTAACTTAGCTTCAATTACATTTAGCCATAAATAATCAGATCTGGTATGTTCAAAAAACCTTACCAGCCCAACTTCTTCATCGCCTCCAACATGAACCTTACATATGAAGCTGAGATGAAACAGAAAATCAATCTTTTCACAGAACACCACCAATGCAATGGGGTGGAAGAGGCCTGGGTCAGAGGGCAAAGCCACTCCACAAACATTATAAACCAGGCTCCCTTGTCAGATCTGGAGGTACATAACATTGTGTCCTGGGTTAGTTTATCGTGCTTCAACAACCGGGCCCAGGTATAGCGGCCTGGAGCTGCAGTGGATGTATATGAAAACGCGCGTATATTGTTTTACAAGGATCGATAAACCTAAGTCTAGGATGGACTGAATACAAGTGGCTGGAAGTTTGTGTGCAGAGTTTCCCAGTACAAAGTGTGTTGAGTTCCCCGTCGCATCCTCTGAGACATTTATTTTGTGTTTCACGTACCAGTGCATGATCAAGCAGAGGCGCAAATTTTGTCTGCTTTTTACCGACTGTAAAATAATCCTTTTTATAAAAATTAACTCACATGAACTACAGGCCTTCGAGAGCCTCGAAAGACACTTCTTGTGCTGTCTCGATGTCGACACTTCATTCGTTTCTCTGTTATAAGCTTCCCCTCTCAACTCGCTCTCCACCAGTTCCGCCATCTTGAATCCGTCAGCGGAAAACCTGCGGGCTCAAGAGAAGTTCAGACACTTCCCAACGCAAAAAGAGTGGAGGACTAGGAATGAACAGCCAGTTTGACTTTCAAAGGAGAACCACCAATACTACATGAAAAAAGCATGTCTCAGATGGCATCTCTGTGCGATTCGAATGTTATATATTAAATTTTAAACTCAAGATGCAGGAAAAACATGAAAGCGAGGCTGGTAAGGCAGGTATTCCTTTCACATACCTTTCATAAAAAATGGTACCCCTTTCATATACCTTTCTGAAAATGGTACCCCTTTTATATACCTGCAGTGCAAACACTGATTCTTTTTCAGTACCCTTACAATTAACTTCAAGTTTTTACTGATAGAGGTAATGAAGCAAAACAAATTATATTATTTTTTATTTTATTTTATTCAGTTCACTTTATGGCAGAAGTCAAGATACTCTGGACAAAAGGCACCCCTTTCATATACCTTCAGCCTGAAAAAGGTACCCCAATAAGCAAGCTTAGAGCTGTAGCAAACAACCATTTTGCTTCTGTGTGTCCTGTAGACAAGTCAGAAACAGCCCATTAACTCATCTATCTTTCATCTGTGGTGACAAATTATGGTGGGACACTTGCACAAAATATTGGTCTGTTTCTTCTTCTTGAGGTACTACAGCAGTGGTGTTACATTTGAGGTGACAAACACTTGCAAAACCACATGCAGACTTTGAGCAGAGTGCCTGACGTGCTGCCTATCAATAAGGATTTCGACTATCTCAAATTCAATACCACTACATCATTGGCAAAACAAAAACTAATGATATCAAAATATTTTATTTGTATATACAATCAAAATAAATTTATTGTGTCATAATTAATACCCTCACAGGGCTTGGGGATTACTGAAAAATATTGTGTCCTGTTTCACAGGGTCATTTTCTTATGTTATGTTATTTCTCTAGCTTCAGCTGGATTGGCAGAAAGCAAACAGTTCATTGATGCCTTCCTTTCCACCAGCATGACTCTGGCTGGGACCAAGTTGTTGGGAATAGGGCTGCAAAGTTAAAATTCTTGAAGAACTGAAGACGGTGACTAAGAGAGAGAAAGTACAACAAATCACTACAACAGACAAAACATTGGAGCCCAAGGCAATCTCTCACAACCAAACCACTCCTACAGTATTACCTGCCAGTTTTTAGCTGCAGTCTAATGTTTGAGCAGTGAAATCTAATGGGCTTTCTTGCTGTATTCAAATATGTTTTGTAAAGTGACAAATCTATGCAGTACTGTAGATATTCAAATTTTCCCATCAAAACTCCCATCAGTGTGGTTGTAATGATTCTTCATGTACCAGTAGGTGGTAAACTATAACCTGTCCTATCTAGAGCTATGCATAGATCTACAAACAACTTACAAATCTGGTGTGCTGAACTCCTTGGAAGCTGGAAATAGAGCCTCATACTGCCTCTTGTCACCAGAGCCGTGGATGGCATAAGCATTGATTTTATTCACACCTGGTGGAAAATATTCAATAGGAATGCAGGCAGTTCCAGTCCATGTCTTATTTTTCTCGTCCTTCTTGGCTGTGAAGTTCAACTCAAGCTTGTCCTAAAGAATAAATTACTGTGTATTAAGTTACTGACAATCCTGATTAGACCAGCTGCAGCTTTTGTTATACAAATTTGTATTCCCTAAATAAAGTCAGGGTCCATGCTGGGCCAAAACAGTAGGGCACTCTGCCCTGTGGCTTACTCTCTGCCTTTGGGTTTTCATCTCCACTCTTTGGTTTTATACTAAAGTGCTGCCAAATGCTTCTCATCTGAAGTACTGTGCTTACTTTGAACATGTTCCGTGTTCCATCCAGAAGAAGGACAAGGTGTTGACCATGTCTGTGGGTGGAACATAAGGGAACTCAGATCAGATTGAGATCCTGCAGCCCATACAGACCCAAAGTGGAAATGGTTGCCTTCCATACAAATGGGTGGCTATAATATTTAAATCTCTCAGTCTACTGTTTGCTGTTTGTTCCACAATAATTATAATACAACCACTGGAACAATCCTCAACTTTGGTCATCAAGTGGCCTTCTCTCAGTGCATGATAGACCATGACAGTCCCAACTTCTCTGGCCAAAGATTGTAATGCACAAGTGAAAAATAAATGTGATTCGAATTTGAGCAAGGTTTGGATGCCTCTGGCCTCGCCTCCAGACCTTGGTAACAAATCGTGTTCATTTATCATCCACACATACAATCTTTGGCAAGGAAAAGGTGAGGCTGTTCGCAGCTTAAGTGAGGGATCACTGCACAAGCAGCTCAATCATAGCTGTACTCTACTGCATTACTGAGGAGACGAGAGGAATCTGATTGTTTTTATTGACTTTGAACTTACGGACATAACTCAACCTCCAAGTACTGTTCACTCTCTCCAAGAAAGAACATCTCAGCCACTGAAAGAAATTATGAATAAATAATGCATGGTGATTAAACAGAGTGTAAACAAAATGCAGCAGATGAAAACAAAACAAAACAAAACAAAAAAACAGACTCTAACATTATGTAAATCTCAAAGTATCTAAACTAACCTTCAAACTCCCACAGCTCAGCACAAGCCTGCCCTGGTGAGCCAGGTGGTGGACCTGGGTCATTAAACAGTGGACCAGTTACATCCAACTGAACGGCACTGCCGTCTGGTGCTGCGCTGATGTGGAACTCTATGGGCTTGTGGTCTATTGGCTCTCCATTCCACAGGGCTGCAACAGCATAGTGAGCCCCCTATTGATAATGAACTTTCACTGTGAACTGCAGCCACCACTCGGTCATATGACCCTTCGTTAAAACCTCTAAAAAAAATCCCTCCAAACTTCCTTGAAAAGGTAGATAATAAAGTACACTTGCTTTGAATAAAACTGCAAGTGTATATTAAATCTAAACCGTAATAAAAGTAAATACCTAGCTTCCTAGAATCAACAATCTGTCGAAGCACTGTAAAAACTTACCTCACGCTCGCGATCGGCCATTGTGATCGACAGTTTATACTTCATGTAACTAGCCATGTACAGGACATATAGGACAGGCGGGGCCAAACAGAGGTAGCAGATTCATTGAAAAATTCACTGACACAAAATGCAATGATACAGTATCGTATTTATATATTTACAGTCTTATATACAATCATGACTAAAAAAATACTTTTTTTAACATATAGAATACTGCACATGTGATGACCAGCTTTGTTCATCTTGTTTTACAGTGAGTATAAATAAAACAGGGTTGTAAACCTTACTGCTAAGCCTGTTGTGAACTGTATACCAGGATGGAACAAAATATTTGGCTTTTGCTGACAGTACTGGCACACAAGAACACAGTATAAATATAAAGCACAGCTAAGAGTTTTATCATTCTCTCCTGTTGTGGCAAATATTATTCACTTTCTGGTGTTCAACTTGAAAATAAAAGTTGCTTTCAGCAATCACTAATACTCTATATTACAGTGTCCCAAAAACTGGCCACATGTAGATGTTATCTGTACACCAGCGTAAACTAGTACTATTGGATTCCTGATAATTTGAAGTAAATCTACAACCAGATCAAAAATCATTCTTTGGCGGACAGCAAATTTTGTGATCATCTCCATCAATAACACCATTCATATTCTGTTTGAAATTCTATAGCCTCCAGAAAGAAAGAAATCTGGTATGAGGAAATCAGTCTAAAGGTAACTTGATCTCTGAGTCTTTTGACTTTTGCTTTGCAGTAAGCCTCATTTTCTTGGACTGTTTCCTGGAGACTTGTTGCTTCCAAGTTTTGGAAGTTTGTGGACAGCAGCCGTCTTCTTGATAGGGCCCTTTCGTGGATCAATGATTCTTTGATTGTCAGGCAAATTGAAAGAGGGCTGGTTCCTAGATGACACAACAGAAACCAAAATACCATGTTAATCCTTTCAGAAAACTTATCAGATTGTTAGATTAACACCTGCTTAGTACCTGAGCTTTGAGGCAAGTGCCATTTGTGCATCTTGTTCTTTTTGTGCTTCATTCAAAGCTGCTCTTGTCTTGGACTTTTTTTCATCAATATAGGCTGATGTCTGAATTAAAAAATGAAGCAAATTGAAAAATGCTGAATTAGTTGCAACACATACACAGTAAATACACTGAGTAAATACAGGGTCGTACACTCACATCTTGGGAGGAGTTAGAATATATAATTATATACAGGGTATGTTGCAGTTCATTTCCATTCTTCTTCACACAGCAGATAGCTGTTGTAAGCATATTTTAAACAAGCTCACCTCATCTAACTCTGTGAGATACTTCTTCCTCTCTTCTTTGATGGTGTGGTAGGCCTACAAAAATAAAAATAAAATGCTTTGTCACTCAAAGTAAAACCAACAACTCAATGTCAACATAGGTTTGGTACACCCTTTTTGTTTTGCCTGCCAATACCATGCCATTATTTGGTCCTACATGTAAGAATTCATCATATCACTGAATAGTAATTGCCACTGTAAAAACTTTTTGCACTAGGAGACATTTTTATTTTTTTATTTTTTTATTTTATTAAAATGTGTTAATCTTTCGGACTATATTGAGCACCTGAAAGTTGGGAGAGCTTCTGATGGCAGCAGCAAAAACTCTTACTTCCACTCCTCTGCATCATACAACTTGTAGACTTGGTTTGTGATTTGTGATATGAGCAATTTTGGGATGACTGTTAAAAGTACTAGATTTGTGCATAACCAGTCGCTGACCTTTGATTCTTTGTCAAGCCTCCACTCCAGGTCACGTAACGTTCCCTCCAGTTCAATTTTATCTCGCTCCAGCTGTTTCATCAGCTTACGAATCTCAGCCTGTCAAAAGTACACTACCATTAATTTTCAAGCACAAAGTCAAAAGTACACAGTATTTAAGTAAAAAGCTGCTTAATATTCCATATAGCAGTCAGACTGACAGATCATAAACAACTTTAACCTGATCTAACTTACTGTGTGGCATGAAATTTTTACAGATTGCTGATTCTTGCATTTCATGGGAACACAAAATTTGGATTACAGTTTGTATTGTTCATTTTACTAATAATTTACTGTGTACTAATGTCACAATACAAAGCTATGGTAAGGTGTAATGTGAGCCATCTGGGCTGGAAAATATGTAAAATTTAGTACCGTAGTTTAGACATAATATTGAAGTTCAATAATCTAGTAAATTGATTCTCCCAGCCTGCCCTGAACAAAATGTATGAGTAACTGGTAGTGCCTAGAAAATTGATTAAAAGAAATTTAATTACCAAAGACATAATCTGCCAGCCATTCTAACATATTGCAAACTACTATGAGTATACAATTAAATGCATTGAGTGCTACCTGTCAAAAGATATCATGACCACAAAAGAAACAAGAGGAAAGAAGGGTAGTGAACATACATCAGATAAACCATTGTAGATTGTCTTCAGGTGGCCTCCCTTACCTTTCACAAAACAAGACAGAGCATTAATAGTCAGTAATAATATTTACCAGCAAAACCACATTCAAAACAGTTTAGTTCTGATTGAGACACAATAAAATAATACTATGTGAGCATCATATTATCTTAGAAATAGAATAAATAAACTCAAGAAATGTTGGTAAAATACATGTTGTACTTATTATAATGTAGATTATTATATGCATGGTCCAACTGTAGAATAAAATTTGATGTGTTTTGCCTTGTTAGCATAATATTATTTTATACATCTATGCTTGCACTCATAAGGTTGTACAAAACCAAAGGATGAACTAAAGATCAAACGTCATGTATTATAAAACACACCTTCCCTGGAGGGAATCTTCATTTGCTCAAGTTTGTCCCGTAAAAGAATGATTTGTTTTTCAAGCTGGTTGTTCATCTCGTGCTGTGTTTCAAACCGGGTCTTCCATTCATTTTCTAGATTTAAAATATAAGGGAAACAATATTAAATAAAATTGCATGAGTACATATTGTTGTACTTCTTGTGACATGTCACGACAAAGTCACAACTAGCAAGTTCAATCAGCTGGTGTGACATGCTACTGGGAACAAATCACATACAGTAAAAAGGTGTGTCACACACCTCCACACTTGTTTCCAGGAAGAGAGAGGGGCAGGGTAGGAAAAAGAGCCTGGGAAAGAGGATGAGTCACCTTTATGAATTTGGTAAAGTTACAGTGGACACATCTATATGGGAACACCTCTCTAAGCTGGACAGCATGCAGATTTGGTCTTTGCTGATTTTCACTTGTTTCTCTGTAACTAAACTCTCTCTAAGGCGGACACCTCTTTAAGGCGGACAATAAATCTAGTCCTGAGGGTGTCTGCCTTAGAGAGATGACTATATGACTTTTTCATTGTTTCCTCTTTTTAATCCAAGGAATATTCCCATTATACACATTTAATGATATGCACACAGTGCTTGAAATTGAAAAAGTCCAGGTTGGCTGGATACGCAAATTAGTTTGCCCAGTGGGTTTTCTCCTGGACGACCAGACTATCAGTTTGGCAGAAAACCAGTCGTCCGAGTGAACTTTTGGTCATCTAGGATGACCGGACGACCGCTAATTTCGAGCACCGCGCACAGTATCAAAGAGCCATAATCATGACTGGGATTTTTTTTAATGGTTTCTCTGAATAAATTATTACTCGCCTTCTTCATCGACCCCTTCAAATTTTTCCTGTAAGTCTGTGATGGTGCTTTCCAGATCTCCTGCTGATTGTTCAAGCATTTCTCTACAAAATAGCAATTGAATCCATATATGAGAAAAACAAGGGGGAGGTCAAGGGACAAGAAGGGACCCCTTTCAGGCTGAGGCTCACCCCTCTGGCAAATTTCTTTTTTGGAAAAATAAAATATTGAAATCGATTTACTCTGCTTACTTTGGTGTTGATGTGCTTACGCCAATCCAGTGTTTGGGACAGATATGAGTGATAAGGAACTGACTCCAGTATATGATGTACTCAGAGATGATGGGTTCGTTTGAAATTTCTAGTTATTCTCATTACAAAGCATTTACCTGGGTTAAAATCCATTTGCCATTTCTGGCACCAGTGTGGACTAGTAATATTGGAGACCCTTACCGTGAATCCCACCTCGAGTAAATGCCCCAGGACTTACGGTATGTCTAATGATAAAGCACCTGTATCCTAACCTAACATGGATGTCATGGCGTAAGAAAAATTCCTAAAGCTTCGACAAGCTGCCAGGCTAGAGCGATCCAGTGGATCATAGGCCTAGGGGATCGGATCGTGAAAACAACCCGATGGTGTGAAAATTTAACGAGCCGAAGCATTAATTGCTTATTATTACCAAAGGAATGTTTTGATTTGGTTTTTCCAATGGCCAAAGCTACGAACGCATCATCTAAAATGAAATCACAACGCGAGCAATTACAGAATAATGTTTCACATACTTCATCTGCTTCTCTTGTTGTATCTCCGCCTTTAGCCGCTCGATTTCATAATCTAGTTCGGTCCTCGGACCGTTCTGTTGGCTGTTCTTTTGACTACGAGAAGTACTCATCCTTGTACGGCCACGAGATACAGCCTTTCTCTTGTTGTCGGGGCGGGACTTCGAATCTTTCCCTGCGTCTTTTCCTCTCGACGTTGCTACACATTGAGTGATGTCTGAAGTCCTTCGAGCATGCATTGCGCATGCTTCGTTGTTATGGTAACAGCAAGCCTTGAGCACCGCGGGAAAAAGGAAATTCCAATATGGGACAAGCGAACAGGAACTGGATTTTTCTCTTCCTTAATCTTTCGTGTAGTTCATTTCTAGAAAAACTCACTTCAATATTTTGACGTCACTGTTAATTAAGTTCATTTATCACGTCATAAGGGATGTTTGGTGTATTTGCACAGGTCGCGAAAAGCCACGAAAACTGCGGCTTTCCAACTGCGCAGCCCAAAATGATGCGCGGTTAAAATTGCGATCAATCGGGCTGAAAAGAATCCATGATTTTTATACTTTGAATGAGACACCTTGGAAAGATAGATGTCAAGTGGTAATCAGAGTGAAACAGCAGCTGAAAAGCCAGACGAGGCTAAAAAACCCCCTCGTACTGCGGAAAAACGAGGCGTTGTAAGCAAAAGCAGACTCGAGAACCCACTGTTAGGAGTTACTGCTTTACTGGAGCGCTACGGGTACCAACTCGGAGAAATCCTCGGCAAAGGATCATATGCTGTGGTCCGTAAGGCCAACTCAAAACGGCACAGGAAAGCTGTGGCGATTAAAATCATCTGCAAGAAAAAGGCACCCGATGATTTTCTAACGAAGTTCTTGCCGAGAGAGATCAAGATATTGAAGAAGATCCGTCACACTCACGTTATATCTTTGATAGAAGTCATTGAATCCAATACTCGTATGTACATCATCACAGAAGTGGCTGAAAATGGCGATTTGTTGGAGCATATCAGGAACAATGGCGCAATCTCCGAAGCAAAGACAAAAACCTTGTTTCAGCAATTAATAGAGGGCGTTTTGTACATCCATAAGCAGGACATCGTTCATCGAGATTTGAAATGTGAAAATTTACTTCTAGACAAGGATCTTAACCTTATAATTTCGGACTTTGGTTTCGCGCGGGACAACTTGACCACGCCAACTGGTCGCCGGAAACTCAGTCACACCTATTGTGGGTCTTATGCTTATGCGCCACCAGAAATACTGAAAGGTGAGGAACACCCAACGTTAATACCGCGTTAACTGAAAGTTTATTACAGACACTTAAAAACTCAACCGACACTGAAAAAGTTTTGCAACTGAAAAACATTTCTCTCTAAAACTTGCATGCATGGTAGCCGAAATGTCAGTCGTCTCCTCGGCTTGAGGACATTTCAGGCTGTAACACTAGGCAGTTTTCTTATTTTAAAGTTCAGTAGAATCCCGCTGTCTCGAACTCGAACTCCCCGCTATCTCGAACAGAATCCGGTTTCCCTTGAAACGCCTGACACTTCGCTATCTTGACGGCCCCTGCTATCTCGAACTATACTGAGAGTTCGAAATATCGGAGTTCTATTGTGGTATTACTTTTTGTATTATCAAATTTTTTTTCATGATATGCCTCCCGGCCTTAGCCAAAACTCTCAAACAATAAAAACCTGACCAACTCGACTGTCAAGCAAGATCCAGTGTCTCCGCCATACTGAACAAATGACATACAGCAATTAACTAAGGAAAAGTTTGTCTTTGATCGGTAAACTTAAGCAAACTCACGTACCACGTGTTACGTCCCAAGAGTCACGCACGTCACGTACTAAGAGCTTTTGATGATTTCTTTGTACAGGTATCGCTTATGACGCCACTCTCGCCGACAGTTGGAGTATGGGTGTAATCCTGTACACTATGCTGTGCGGAAGGCTACCTTTTGATGACTCCAACTTGCGCAGTTTGCTACAGCAAGTCCACAAGAAGGTGACCTTTCCCAGCAAAGTAAAAGTATCAGAGGAAGTCAAGAATCTTCTGCATAAAATGCTGGCTTGGAATATTCACGAGAGGATAACGGTCGAGCAACTCGGTCGCGACCCTTGGGTCAAACAAGACGACGAGCATGAAAAACGGGAGAAGAGCCGGGAGAACGAAAAAAAGGAGAAGGAGGACGAGATGAAACAGAAAACGGAGGAAGAGAAGAAGGTCGAGGAGAAGAAGAAGGAAGAGCAGATAGAGGCACACACAAGCAAGGACGGCAAGTGACAAACAAGCAGCGTAACAACACGAGTTTAGATTCCGCGCAATCAGTTGCATGGCAGCAATCACTGTCCGCGTTGTATACTCCATAACAAAACGGAACTAATCCTGCTGTAGTTACCCATACAGTTACTCTTTATAACTTCTTGAAGCAAATGTTTTAGTGTCCATTGTGTGAGCATGGCTTTATCAGCTTGAAAAAAAAATTTAGTACTTATCTGTCTAATAAGCGTATTATACAGCGCTGTACATTTGGATATATATATAGCCGGAGATATGGCAAGAACACTAGTAGGTGAATAGCTACTTTGGAGTATAGCCGCTGTTGTATACTTAAAAAAAGATCACTTGTAGTCGGAATGACATGAAATGCAGCTTGCCGCGACTAACAGCTTCCTTGCCAGACAAGAGGCAGGGCTGGTTAGATCGACATTTCTGTTATTCAGTGTCAAAGAAGATAGAGGAAGAAGCCATTCAAGAGGACAGTTTATAGAAACATGTAAGTTATAAAATAAAGTGACTGAACTTGATCAATGTGAGGTCAGAATCACCTTGCCATGCAGCCCAATTCTCTGATGTGTTGTGTTTTGTGTCTTGCACGCACAAAGAAGGTTTCTTATATAGGTATTTTATAATTAAGAAATATAAAACGCTTGCCGTGTTTACATAGCCTGATGCAAACACTCGAGTGAGTTTGGGAGAACTCGAAAGTTTGTGTAAACCCGAGCCGCCGCGGCTTTCTCATTCTCCCAAACTCCCTCTCGTGTTTGCATCAGGCTATGTAAACACGGCGCGCGTTTTATTTTTCTTAAAAGTGATCTAAACGAACAGATGATACCAATTTTCTCAGCTACTCATGCAAGAGGGATCAAAGTGCGATGCTATCAAATGGCAAGTTCTCCAAATCAGTCTACTGGTGAACTACTTCTGGTGAAACTGAAGTAATAGTGGTCACTATCAATAATTTCAAAACGCTAGGATAACTAAGGATCAAACTTGTATTCCGTAAGTTTGACTGAGTAATTAATCCGCTATAGTCCGGTCCGTTTCCTCGTTTATGCGCACCGTCGTTTCATGTTGCACAGGATTGTTATTCAGATCCGGTGATCCTTGCTCGTTGTCATTTATAAAAGAACTTTGCTTTTCTACCTGCAAGTCAATTTTGGGGTCGTTTCCACCTCCACTTTGTTGAAGCGCGCTTTGTCCATCGGATTTGATTTCCGGGATGTTCCCGTTTTCCCTCGCGTCAAGTTCCCCGTGTTCTTGGAACTCCTCGTGGTCCATTTCTTCCTCTTCTTCTTCGTCCTTGAGTACGGCTTCATTTTCCTCGTCATAATTTACGGGTTCTGCATACAAGGGTACTAGCCGCGTAAACGTCTGTATTCTGTGATTTTTGGTGTCAGCAACAACCACATTACCGCATGCGTCGACTGCCACATCATACGGGGTGTCCAAACATCCGGGTTCCTCGCCTACTGTTCCAAACGAGCCCACAAACTCACCACTAACAGATATAACGTGGATGCGGTGATTGTGACTGTCGGCAATTAAAATATTTTCCCGACGATCGAGCGCTAAGCCTCTTGGGTGCATAAATTTGCCTATCCCAATGCCCTTTGCACCAAGCGTCTGATTCTGCACTAGACCTTCTCGAGCGAAGATTTTGAGGCAGTGCCTATCAAATTCCGACACAATGACGTCACCCGATGCCGTGACAGCGATTCCCATTGGTTTATGAAGATCCTGCGAGCTGCCAATGAAACACAAGAAGTTGCCATCAAAGCTAAATTTTTGGATGCGATGATTGGCTTTATCTGCGGCGTAGATGTGACCTTGTTTGTCGAGTGCTACGGCGCTCAGCTCTGGTCTGCGGTCATTCTTGCTGTACACCGGAAGTATCGGGCGCAGAGGTTCACCTGCGTGAAATAACGGTTTTGTTACAGTGATATACAGAAGAGGAACTGTTAAGATTTTGACGTTTTACGCAATTTCAGTTCTTGATGATAATCATAATTTGTGACCCAGCGATGTGGCATGCAATTTTCCACTTCTTTAATCTACATATGCTGCGGCCTTATCCTTTTGCCTGGACATCTGTGATGCTATATGAACAATAAACTACTTTTGGCGAGGAAATATGCACGGATAATTGTCCGAGGATATTATCTGTTCCGAGAAGCGAACAGTTGCCTTTCGAGCTTCCTCGGACAATTATCCGTGCATATTTCCTGGCCAAAAGTAGTTTATTGTTTATATAATTACCTTATAAAAAGAGTGCAAATTTTAAACCTAGATTACCTGCCGATATCTTCTACACACGTCACCGTATTTCCAATAAGTGCTTAAAAACTAAAACTCTACTCTACAACATATTACAATCACTTAAAATTTAAAAGAGAAGCTACTCAGTGGCCACTGTGGTATTGAAAGCTATATTAGGGTGTGTCTCTTTTTAGGAATCCAAATCCGGATCACTAATCCAAAAACAGATTCCATCTCTGTTTCTTTACTGAAATCCAAATCCGGATAATGAATCCATGTGATCCACACTGAGGACGGATTCACTGGATCATATATCCAAAATTGGATACTTTGGATCATGGATCTGTTAAAGAAACGCACCCTTAAACTAACCTGTCCTGCTGAAGACCCGGATGATCTGTGAATCGGTCATTACCAGGTCACCATGCGCCGTGACCGCCACTGCGCATGGGCGACACCTCCCGCCAACGTTGAGTGGCTCGCGCGCCAATTTCCCGCTCGCGTCCAAGATTTGAATGCGCCCGTTATTATAGTCAGCCACGTATACTCGGCCCAGTCTATCCACAGCCACACTGGTGGGTAAGTTAAACTGCGGGGGAGAGGGGCGTTTTCCTTTCCGTCCGACAATTGTTGCTTCGCGCTCCGTGATCTCTGCATAGTCTAACAGCTGCAGAAACAGAGAAAGCAACAGTCACTTATCTGATCATTAATTAATCTGTAATCGAGTTTACTACGGCCATGTTAACTTGCGAGTCTATGAAAAATAAGAAGCATGTAGCTTTCAAATAATGCTAAACTAATTTGCCTGTAGCGCCCAGTTGCTCAAACTCTAGAATTTAAACGCTAAAAATTGTTGCCAAAATCTATAAGCCGGGCCACGGATGTATCAAACGTTTTTGCTATTTCGAAGCCTGAAAGCGATAAGTGTATAGGTATTTTATGGCTTTCTTACAGGGGACAGAGAAAATTATGTGTCTTTTTCAAACCATGCCGTTTGTTGAACCCAAAGATGACGAGAGGGAGAATTTGGTTAATCCTGCAGTATTTGGCTGCACCGAGCTTTTGACAACGGAGCCCAGGACATTGAAATATTTCTTCCAAACAAAATAAGTTTATTCGAAGCATTTTAAACTAAAACAGGTAAACTCTTCTGTATAGCTTTCGTTTCATTCTAAAATATAATAATTAGCATTTTAATAAAGAGTTTATCTATAAGGGTGGACTAAACCCTCCCGCCCTTTGCCCCCGCACCTCCACCCCCGCCCCCTTTACCGCCAAAATCTAAGCAACATACTAATAATCTGCAACTATTAGGATCAACTTACTTTGTATTCCAGGAAGGCTCCGTTGCTGATGGTGTTCGCTTTTACTTCTGGCACGGAGTAAGGTCTCATTTGACTGCGAGATCTCAAGAAAGGAGTGAAGGGCTTCTGGCGGTTCGTCCCCTCTAGCTCTACACACAAACCCTCCAGCTTTTCTTGTAACTCGATCAAAGTGCGTTGGTTCTTGCGCAAGTCGTGCTTGACTCTCCGTATCTCCATCTGTGCTTCGTGGATATAATCCTCGATTCCTATAGCTTCCTGTGTCTTGTGTCGTATTTCTACATGAATTGTCCGTATTCCCTCCAGTGCTTCTTGTCGCTTAGCCAACAACTCATCCTCACTTCGTTTCTTTTTCTCGTATTCTTCCTGTTGTCCTTTGAGCTCCATTTTTAAAGTGGCACTGCTCGAGTTACCTTCCAGTTTCACCTTGGTTTTGTCTATTTCCACTTGGTGTTTTTTGATGAAAAATCGCACGCTCTCCAACTTCCTCTCGTAGGATTCAATCTGTGATTCTAGCTCCTCTATCCGCGTGGTCTTTAGCACTTGAATTTCGTCCTCAGTTTGCACTAGGTTTCCGTTGTTTGATTTAATTTGGAACTCGTTGTCTTTGACCGCATTCTTTAGCTTGATCTCCGCATCTTCGCAGGCTTTTAATTCGTTCTCCACTCTCTCAATCATCCGCAATATAACCTCTCGTTTGTTGTTCTGCTGCAACGCTTTATCATTTTGTTCTTTTTCCCCTAAAATGGAAAAGTTAAACAACGTTAAACAGACAATAAGAAACACAAAATTGGCAACCGCACTTAACCCTTTCACTCCTAAGAGTGATCAACTTCATTTTCCCTTTTTAGTCTCCCACCAGATATATATCATACGGTATGGAGAATTTGACATTTGATACCTTGCTCTAATCACAGCTGATTAAAACATGAATTCTCTTTTCATCACTCATACATTTTCTTGTTTTATGGTTGGGAGAATCTGCATTTTGAGCTTGGGAGTGAAAGGGGTAAAGGGGCAGTGTCATGAGATGCGCATGCGCGTGCGTTTGGTCGAATCTTGAATGTTTTCAAGTTTGAAATCTAAGATGGCGTCTCACAACGGCGGCGAGCGATTGAGCGGCAGATTCACCGCCGTTGTGTACGCCATTATGGCGGACTTCAAACTTGAAAACATTGGGCGAATGTTTTCAAGATTTGACCAAACGCGCGCGCATGCGCATCTCATGACACTGCCCCTTTAAACTGCAACACTCCGACAAGAAACAAGGCGAAACGACCGCTTCAACACCTATAAACAACACGGTTGCACAAATTAGTCAGTGTTGGTTAGATTTATAGACGTTGGCTATACAGTCAACTCCCAAGACGGACATTCTCGGGACCAGCTCCAACTGTCCGTCTTAAAGAGGTGTCCGTCCTGTACTAGAGAGTTCAGTTAAAGTAAACGACTGCGGCAGAAATGGCAGGAGGCCACTCCTATCAGGTGTCCGTCTTAGAGAGCTGTCCGTAGAAGGGGGGGGGGGGGGGGGGTAGCTTTTCAATAGGAGAGTGGGCAGTGTTTGGACAATCCTTACCAAGGGCCGTATTCACCAAACTTGCGTACGAACAAAAATGTTCGTAAGTATGACTTATGCATCAGAACACTGAATGACTTACGCGTATACTATCTTGAGCGAGCCAACATGCGTAAGTCGAACTTAAGCCATACTTGGAAGCAAACATTTTTGTTCGTACGCAAGTTTGGTGAATACGGCTCCAAGTCTCGAACTGCTTGCCGCTGTTGGAGAATTTAGATGTCCGTGCAGGCGGAGTGCGGCAGCTGATTCACTTGACGCGCAGGTGACGCGTCCGGCCTAATTTGATATGACATGCTGACATTTTTTTACGTGCACATGTTAAATACCGAGTGTATACAGAAAGCCTGACTGTTTGATGACTGTTTACATCATAGAAAATTCGGTAGTTATCAGCATTGCCGTCAAGAAGAAAAAAAATTCCAAGTTAGTTAAATAGAAAGAGTAGGTTATTTATTTCAGTTATTCTTTTGGAGAGGCTAAATTTTCGTGCAATTAACTTTTTTCCGGCACATTGAAGTCATGCCATGATTAAACACGAATTGCAGTTTACTGTACTGCTCCTTTTATCAAACTTCATGGTGATAGTTCGTCGTATAACGTCAGAAATCGTTTCGACTATTTTGAGTGCCGCCAGTGTAATTTGGCTGTCCCCTACAACCAACTCAAGCCGGTTTCTAATGCGGGTGATGAGATATTGTGAGTGTAACCCGAATCAACTTACCAACAGCAGTTCCTGGCGCAAATTTCTCCTTGTATTCATCCAGCAAGTGTACAAGTTTAAGGCATTTTGCTTCAATGAGCAATTTTCTCAAGAAAGCTAGTCGTTTCTCCGATACCAGCCCTCTCTTTCGCAGCACGTCGGTCAGTTCAGGTCCCGTCTCGAGATACTCTAGCGTTTCTTTCCCAATGTGACCTTGAAGAAGGAATTTCATATAGCGAATGTTGTTTCTCTCCAATTCCTGACCAATGCTGTTCAAAAGATCCAAGAACGGCGACTGGTCATCGTCGAGTGTTCTCGACATTTTTACTGGCCAGAAGGAAGGGAAAGGGTATTCCACAAACCGGCCGGTTCCTTAGTTACACGGGCTTAATATCATGATGCCTAGAGGTGTTATTTGCATAAATACCTCGGTGCTGCTTAGAATAACAAAAAAGTTCAGTTCATGCTTCGATGAAAGTAAACAATAATACTGTGATCCTATTCTTTGCTACCATTAGAACGGTAATGTGCAGGATAATTATCTAAATAGACAGCCTTTTTGCTTACAGCCCCGTTCTTCTTTGCGCATAAGTGATCGGTTGCTAGCGAATTATGCTAATACTGTACAACACGAGAATTGTTTTTTGACATTGTTTACTTAGTCAACCCAGATGTAGATATTACTTTCCTTTTGTTTAATATTAAAAAAAAAATTATATAAAAAAACAAAAAACAAAAAAAAAAACACCAGTATTATTGATCACTACTTTTAGAGCTAGAGCACACAATGGCGTTTACCCAAAACACGACTACTAGCGCAAAGAAATATTTAATTTACTGAGAAATCCGAGAAAACACATGACTGGGAACAGTCCCCTTTTCTCCGTCCAAGTCATGCAGCGAGCGCACAAGTCTCTTCTGTAGTGCTAGAAGGAAGTGCCTAACTCAGTATATTGCATAACCAAGAAACGTCGAAAATTAAAGTTTGGTACTTCATCATTTTCAATTTTTAAGTATCAAATTACTGTTCAATTTTCCGACGTTCAAACGTTTATTTCAGAAAAATGATGGCGCTTATTTGATCAGTTGCCGCGGAGGACCGGACACAAGACTTAACCTCGTGTTGACCCCGCCCATTTCAGTCAACCACGTGCGATATTGCAAGCCGTGTCGAGCTACTATAGACCGCTTGGAAAGTATATAGAAATTTGCTTGTCATTAACTGTAACTAATATTGTGATAAAAGCAATTTATTGCCAAAGAAAAGATAACCAAAAAAGAGAAATAGATAATAAAAGTAATAAACAACACGCGAAGATGACAATTCCAACACTGCCTGCAAGATCTGCGAATTGTGCCAGGATCGATTATTCAATAAACATTTACACGCGTGTTTTACAGGTTGGACCATTATTCAAACACCACTAAGTGGATTCTATTCCGACAAAATTTCAGGTGCAGGTCTCAAAATTATGGGTGTTCGAACGACTGGGAAAACTGGTCCGACCTGTAAAACTACAGCTTTCAGCAGAACTGACAAAAGTATGCGTTCGTTTTGTTTTCTTTCCTTTTATTAATGTAAGCCAACTCTTTGATTCACAAACGTAGCCCAAACACCAATAATATTATAACATTTGAACACTTTATACAAACTTTTTCTTCAAATTTTGATAGATGAATTTATCATTATAATACTATTTCCGGCTTCTTTTAGCGATGCTCTTTGGATTAAAAAATATATCAGATATAACTCATAGAGTTGGTAAGGCTTATGTACACAATCACAATACAGTTGATAGCTCATTTCAATCTGTATTTTACTTTACTTTTTACTACGATTGTCTGGGACAAGTTCATTTGTTCAAGTGTAACGTCTATTGCAGGTCTTCCTGGTACAGAAAACTGACAATGGCCTCATATGTCAGAAACATAATTGCTGTGTTTGGTACTTGTCTAAGAAGGTGTGTTTTCAAGCCACTGTAGAGGCCTCGCCAACCTTCCTCAACAGCAATTTTCTTGAACGCTTGAAAAAACGAGTGATATTTTCTTTTTCCATCGAGTTCCTGTTGACGCAGTCTTGTTCTGATCACCTCATGTGGGTAAGCTGCTATTGATGCTGTGCACTTTGAAGTCGCAGCAGCCAACATGAACTGAAAAAAGTCTGTAATGTGTTTCTCATGACTTGATCTCCTGGTGTTGTTGTATTTCTGTAGCTCTGCTTTGATGTGTTCATAGATAATGAAATGAAGACAAGTCTCTGTCACGCCAATATATGTTGCACTCAAGCCACGATAGAAACCTTTGATGCCATCAGTCTTGTAAATACTGTGAATAATTTTTCTCAACTGCCTTTCTGAAGTCCTGTGCAAAAAGAAACAAAAACAAAAACAAAAAAGATATTTTTTGACTTTTAATTATTTAAAACAATTTCTGGATCAGAACCAGAATTCCAGGTGGAGCCTCCTTGTGCATATATATTATAGGACTGAAAGAACAAAAAAATTGTACAGATGTTGTTTATGGAAGCATTGTATTAAAACATTATTCCAGACTATTTCAAACTGCTCATTCACAACAGCAGTTTGAAATAGTTTGGAGGTCACTTTGTGAATTTTAAGCTTAAGTCACAAACCTGTTCTCGAGCTGCAGCCTTGTTTTCATAACCCACAATGGACTTGTTAGTGTTGACGTCATAAGGCCTTACATAGGAAAAGAAAAACAAATATTTGAATAAATCAATATGGTCCTGGGTGGGCCTAAATCAGACTCTCAAAACTTTATATACATAAGCAGTTTAGCTTAATCCTGGAACAAACTGATAATTCAGCTAGCATGCAGCCAGATTACTTCCAAGTTCATTGAGAGAAGTTTGCAATATTTGACCTGAGACATCCACTGACATCAATCTACCCAAATTACAGGCATTAAATCACCCTTGCAGGCCCTTTTCATAACCCAAAAGAGGGGCATCTGAATGCTTGATTTCTCGTCAGGTTGGACTGAGGCACCCAAATGACTGAGATGCCCAAGACTGCATCCAATAAGCCACTTTTACGATCATGCACCATTTGCGAAGCGCAGTTGTTCAGCCGGGCCAACTGACAAAAAACTTGGCAGGCAGAGTGTTGTAACTCAAATACATATACAGTGCTCAACATTAAGGTTTTAAGTTGGTTGCCCTTCAGCCTGTAGACTGACTGTTTGGGTGAATAGAAATTAAGTTTCATAGTTTCTGTTTACCTGACCAAAATATTTGGTTGCCCTGGGCATAGCAGGCAACCACTAATGTTAAGCTCTAATATAGACAGAAAACTAAGCCAGCAGAGAGATTTACATGACAGACACTTGTTTACGTGGGGACTTGAAAGTGCTATTTGCTACTGTGCATAATTATTGTGGCTTATTAAGACCTAAGCTGACACTTAGTAGCCTACGATGCCCAATTTATAATATTATATTTTGCAGTAACAAGTAAGTGTTCTCCGTTTGAACAATGTAAGTTAGCTATGCCCAGCTATCTCCCATTTGTGATAACATTAAATATTATTTTACTAGATCATCAATGCACCCCACACACTTATGTACTTTATCAGGACTTCAGGCCAAAGGTCAGACCTCACAAACTGTTTTCAGTGAGCACTTCTTCTGCTGATTGATTTATGATTTTAAATATCCAGAAAGTAATGAAAATATAAACTACACACCTGCAGAACATGCTGCACTCATATGCACAACTTTGCTTTCTGACTGAATCAAGCCACTCTTGTTCAATGTTGTTTTGGCTGTTGCATACACACCAAAGTAAATTGCTCTTGAAGGAGCTACACCAACAAGGTTTGGGCCCAAGCCTTTAAAAAGAGCACGAGCACCCTCTGTCTGGATGATAGTTCGCAAACATGACAGGATTCCTACTGATTTTGTGTGTGTGAGTTCCACTGGAATTGTACCCAGGCCAGGGAGGCTTGCTGTTGGGCAGTAAACTGGCCGAAATGTTGGCAGGGATGACTGAAAGAAGACAGAATACTAAATTAATATGTCTAAATTTTTAATCCTCGCATTTAATTAGCAGACGCAAATCAAATCAAGTCTCCTTCCAACATTTGCATGGAGGCTAACCAGAGGGGAATAAATTAGTACAAAAGTGCATATACTTAAACATTTTACTTTGTTTTTGTCTGACATTGCAGTGATCAATGAGAATGCCTAAGAGACTTAGATGTTCAATCTGGAGCTGTTACAAACACCAGTAAGAGGCTGAAATTTGAACTTTGCCATGTGTGTTCTAATCTCCTGAGCAGGTTTAATCAGTTATGCCATAAAATTATGGACATGCATGCAATTAGCAGGGGGGGGGTATGTCAATGGGAGGGTTAATCTTTTAAAATATATAGGAATTTATATTGCGTAAATTTCACAATGTGCTCAAATGCGCACGTTTTTTATACGTGTTTGAAGCTGACTAGTTTAGTATTGTACCAGCTTCAAATATGCTTGTTCGTTGCAGAGGAATTCAAACGAAAGTCGTGACGGCTACAAAGCGAGAAGCATTTTACCTGCATTCTTGTCTTGACGACTTCTAAAGGGCACGTTACTACCGCTCCTAGCGTGCCGCCAATTCTGTAAGGAAAAGAGGAAAGATACCGTCAGATGTGATTTTGGAGTGCAATATAAAATAATTTTATTTGCTGATATTTGTGGCCACCGGCTCAACGCAACTGACGCTTGGCCGGTCACGCATGTTGCTTCAAAGCAAAAGCAATGTTCAAAATAAAAACAACCCAGGGAAACCTGAAAGACGTGACATCTTTCATGATTCAAGGCTCGAAAAGTGTCTACTTTATAATATTGCAAACCTGAAAGCACTTCTAAAGTCGAGAATTTAGAAGCTCGCGGGGTGAAATTTCAACTGTTGATGCGTTTTACAATCCTTTCAGATATTTTAAACGTCGCTAACGATCTCAGAAAAAGCCATTTTGCACGGTTTGATTTTCAGTATTGTTTACATTCAGTTTAGTCCGAAGCGAGAGTCCGTTAAAGAAATGAACAACGAAAGGAGCAAAGTACAAATGGTTCCCGCTCCTGCAAAACAACGGAATCATCTTCAGATAGAGAAACTTACCCTCCAGCTACGACATGAACATACGTCGACCTGAAGCTTGGCTTGCTGTAGTTCTGCTGCATTTCTGTGTCAGGAATGAAGACACCATCCAGTAGCAATCGCTCAGATCTCTCCAATATTTACGTCTCTATGTACAAGAGTACAGCTGTGAATGACGACGGCTTCTGATTGGCTAAACGTGTCGGCGCACGTGGTCGGGGCATGTCCAGCAACCCAGTAACAGTAAAAAATTACGCTTTGTGGGGAGGAGTGGGGGTTTAATATTATCAGCTCTATTCACGGACACGTTAGATTATTTGTCAAAATATTCCGCAAAAAATCCAATATTTTTCAGTTAGTAAGACTACGTACGTTTAGAGGAATTTAAAAATAGCCACAAAGGTTCAATAACAAAAAATTATGCCCAAGCCCACCCTGGACAGTTTGTAAATGTCTTCGCGTGCCCAGAAAGAGTTAGGAAACTTACGCAACGACACGACGGCAGGCCTCACGACGGCACTTCAGCCGAGCGCGCCTGGGGCGAGAACGTCAAAATCACTCGCGCGGTCCTGGCTCACGCGAACCTTACGCAATGTTTACACGACGGCATCACGACGGCAAACCTGACACTTGTTGCCAGTGAAAATGGCAACATTCAGGGAAGCGCGAGATTGCCTTTTGTTTGCCCACGATGAAGGCGAAATAGACGACGAAGAACTCCTTCTCTTGTACGACGTAAACACTTCTCGAAATCCAGAGTTTCCGTACTGGAGGTACGATCAGTTTGACTTGGAAGAGATTTCAGATGCGGAGTGCAAAGCAGACTTTCGCTTTTTGAAAAATGATTTGTACACTCTCAAGGATGCCCTCCGAATACCCGAGGAAATAATATGCCCAAACAGAATTCGTGTGGATGGAATGGAGGCCCTGTGTATCCTGTTGCGCCGATTTGCGTACCCTTGTCGGTATGGTGACATGATTCCACGCTTTGGTCGACCTGTCGCACAGCTCTCGATGATTTCAAATCAGACGATGAGCTTCATACACACACAACATGGCCATCTTCTGTCCAGCTTCGACCAGGCGTGGCTTCGCCCAGCTTGCCTTGCACAATTCGCAAACTCTGTCCATCAAAAAGGAGCTGCACTTGACAACTGCTGGGGGTTTATCGATGGTACAGTGCGCCCGATTTGTAGACCACAGCAACATCAGCGCGTACTTTACAATGGCCACAAGCGTGTCCACAGCATAAAGTTCCAGTCCGTTGTGGCTGCGAATGGTTTAATTGCCAATCTGTTTGGCCCTGTGGAGGGCAAGAGGCACGATAGTGGAATGCTGGCCGAGTCAGGTACGTACTGTATAACCCATATTCACTAATTTATTCTATTATTACCCCGTATTACATATAATTACATTTAACTGTAAACGTGTTATTTGTTACGGTTGTTGTAACATTTTGTGAAGGTATTTCCAGCGAACTTCTTGATAGTTTTTCTGGTAATTATTATAACGTTGTATTTAGTTATATTTAAACCCTGTATTAAAAACATTATTTCATGAGTGGGTAAATATTGTTGTTGTTCAGGTCTCCTTCAGCAACTGGAGAGGTATTCCCATTGTCCTGATGGCACACCATTGTGTGTTTACGGCGACCCAGCCTACCCACTACGCGTGCACCTCCAGGCACCATTCAGGGGTGCCAGGCTCTTGCCTCTCCAAGATGCATTTAATCAGTCCATGAGCAAAGTGCGAACATCTGTCGAGTGGGTTTTTGGGGATATTGTAAATTATTTTTCTTTTTTAGATTTTAAGAAAGATTTGAAAATTGGTTTAAGTGCCGTTGGCAAAATGTACATTGTATGTGCTTTGTTAAGGAATGCTCTTAACTGCATGTACTTTTCCAGTACATCTGACTACTTTGGCTGCCAACCACCCACCCTGGAAGAGTACTTTGTTTAAGCCAAGTGATAACATTCAACACGTACTTGAAGATAAATTTCATATCTCCACATGCACATGTATTATTTTCTCTATTTATGCAAGAATTAGACTTTTTGTCTGTTCATTTACTAAGAAATTGCATAGCTACACTGTCCCAGGATTTCCTCAATTAAAAAACAAACAACAGACATACAAGATCATTACTGTATGTTCCCCATCATCCACCATGAATTCTACATACAATGCATGCAGTTAATCTAGAAGGGTTTTCATATCAGAATATACAGAAGCATACCATATGATTCCATGATTTAACCAGCGAAATGTTTTCAAATTTCCCTGTTTGAGTAAATACCTGTTTATTATATACAAAAATAAGCATGTCATTACATACTGACATGTTTCAACATTCAGCAAATGGTTTAAACCCAGGAGTGTGAAATGTAGATTGGTTGTGATTGAACTGGTTAGAGTAGTCTCCAGGGAGACTGTTGTTGGTGACTGACATTTTGACTCTCATCTTCACAGTCAAGTGAAAGGTTTTATATATATATGATATTAACAGGCAAAAAATCACATAATTTATTTGTATGACATGACTAAAACAGGAAGAAATCAACTCCAAACAAGATAGGCACAAGTGTTTTGTAAAGTCAAAATGTTTAATTTTATAATGACCTTGAAAGGAAAACAAATTAAATAGTTAATAGTATATATATCTGTTGAATGCCAAAGTTTGTAGTCCTGATTTTCTTTACCATGAAATAAAATACTGTCACTGTTGATGAATGAAATCAAAATATAAATGCATCTGAATTTATTTTTTGCCCATCCTCTCAACCAGAGCCATAAGTACTTGCAGTTGTTGTGTCTGTTGTTGTTGTTGTTGTTGCTGCTGCTGCTGCAGCAAATGCAACATCTGCAGCTGCTGCTGCTGCAACATCTGGTTGTTGTTTTTGGTTTCTTCTCTCAACTTTCGGTGTTCTTCCTGCTCCTTCCTTTTCATCTCTAGTTCTTCCCTTCTGATCTTCCTCATCTCTTCCTGCTCTGCCTGTCTCAGCTGCATCTCTTCTCTTCTAAACTCTACCTCTCTTTCGGTTCTCTCTCTCAGATAACTGATGGTATCACTTCCGTTGCTTCTTTTCCTTCTAGGGCTAACCTCCCAACCTGCTTCTGCCTTCCTTTTATTCGTCTCTCCCAGTGTTTCCATTGATCTCTGTCTCATCTCTTCTGCCTTCTCCCTATCTACCTCCACTCTATCTCTAGACTGTTCCTTTTCCTGCCTGGCCTCTAGATCTGCCTCTTTAAATTTGTCGATAATCTCCTCTAGCAATTCATCCAAAGGTGTTTTTTCAGGTGAAACACCACTAGCTGCCTCTTCCTCCCTCATCCTTCTTTTGTATTTTTTTTCCAGCAGATTGTATCTGTCTCGGACAGAGCGTTGCCTTACATGGAAGGCCAGTTGCTGGTTAGAATTCAGCCTTCCAGCAATGGCCTCCCATGCCTGGCCCCGCTCTCTTGTTGATGGCCTGAACCTAAATGGCTCTGCCACTACTACTTCTTGGAGCAGAGTCGAATCATGTTCGTTGCTCCACTCCATTTTTGCATGTGACCTATAAGTAAAGTTAAGTGACTGTGTTACAAAAAATTGTTAAAACATTACTGCAGCAGCTAATAATTTAGAGACAACATGTGCCTCCTGCAGGATACTGGAATTTCTTCTTCGTTGCTTTAGTTGTTTTGATTACAACCTGTTAAGCACTCAAGGGAAAATATCACCCTGACTTTTTTCTGAGCAGTAATATTTACAGTTGCCACATATCTAAAAGCTTTAGTATTGAATTTTTAAATTAAAATGATCACAGCAGCTCGAAGCCATTAAATGGAAATCAAACAGCAATAAAATATAAATTTTCCGATCGAACAAAACAATGAACAAATAAAGGCTTGAACCAATGTTTGGAGGCTTAATTTGCAAATTTGCAGAGTAAAATAATCGACAAAAAGTCGTACAAAGATGGAATGTTATACCTTAGCGACTTTTAGCCCAACATAACACTACGAAGAGTCCATTAATGAACGTACAATGATTTTACAGTTACACTAGTTGTACCGAAAAACTAATGCGCCCAAATCTATCCTGCCGAACTATTCAAGCCGGGAGGATCGCTTGCACAATCCGGCACATTACTGGTTGAAACAGAAACTTCTCAGCGACTCAACTCATTCAATAAACACAATATACATACTCACGTTCTGATCACAACGTGAAATCCCCCTCTTTCACGTCCACTACATCGAGACGACGGCTGACGCGACTGTTTGAGACATGCGCACCACGGCCTTTTAACTGTCACGCATTCGTTTTGCCGTCGTGAGGCCTGCCGTCGTGTCGTTGCGTAAGTTCCCTATTATCACGTGCAGACAGATCGGATTTGATACGCTTTCTCTGGACTTCTCTGAGACATTGCACAGGAATGTTTATGGTTTGCACGCTTTGTGATCGTGGTCTGCCTGTGGAAACAGAAATTTATACGTTTTAGTTGGAGCCGCTTGAGCTGGACATTTGGCACCTGGGAAGGGAGACACAGTTTTATACAAGTTTCAGGATTGTGCATAGCTACTCCGGCGTGCGTGTCAGGGAGTGGGACTTCGAAACGGTTCGCGCCATGGTGGACAAGCGTGAATCTCCGTGCGGCGTCGCGGAGCGATCATGTCAGCCCGGCACGGAATCAGTCTTCTTGCCACTTTACCAGACAGTCAAAACATCCGGCACCTGACCGTTCACAGGATGATTCAAGTTTTGACAGGGCCTTTGCAATCAGGCTCAGTCACATAGCCAAATCCACACACGCAAAAAAAAAATAAATAAATAAAAAAAATGCACTGAGTGCAAATTTGAAAGGCTTGTGTCCCAGCAGCTTCCATCAAATATTCCCGAACTCTTCAAAATGATGCAAAATTCGCATGCTTTCATGCCTTCATATGAGGCTCATATTTTTAACGCTTTTTCTATTTCTGGCACTCAAAAAACCTTTGATGATGAATCAATTCAGTCACACGGGGATTTGGTCATGTGACCAGCCTGATGCAAAGAGCCTATTCTCGTCACGCACTGCTGAGTTTTTCTATCAATCACTATCAGTTTGAAATGTTGGCTGGAAGGCTGGAATAATAAGTAGGCGATAGTTCTTTATTTACAAGTGAACTTACAAGTTCAAATATGGCTAATAGCGGATTACGTCATCCTTTTATTAAAATGTTCAAAAGGGGGAAGCGTTGCCTTGTGATAATTCCGAGGAAAAAGTCGTTTTTCGTGACGTCGTGACATTAACACTATATTCAACTGTAAAGTAAGAATTGTTATTGCGAACAATGTCAGTAAGTTGAGTTGTCAAGGTTTGTGTTGTTATGGAAACAACGGGAAAACAATCCATTCCAAAAAAAAAAAAAAAAAAAGGAGAGAAAAGTATGAAAACCTACTTTTATAACAAAACGATAAACGTGCTTGCCTGGGGTATTGATGTAATATCCTGTGACTCAGCAAATTAACAACCACGCCAAGATTCCATGTAGCAAATGAGTCATATTGCAAAGAGGAAGGAAGTAAAGTCCTAATCTGTACAAATAAAAACTGAGAACTGATTAAACGTGATTGAAACAACGAAGGTGTGGAGAATGAGTAGGCGTGATAAATCGTGACTAAGATAAATAGTACTGATTGTGCGTCACACTCTCCCTCGGCTCAGTTCAGCCAAACAATAGATGGATTGTTTTGTGATAGTGAGGAATATTTTGAAAAGTGCAGCAGACTGTTGTACACCTTTGCCTTTTATTTGCGAGTAGGCTCCCATTCATGACTACGCATTAAATAATAACTATAAAAGCAATGGTCAAATAGCGCCGTAATCGGCTAAAAAAAGACAGGTGTCATTTTTGCTGGGACTGACCTACACAGTGAACTATCCCTTCGTATACAAAAAATATAATTGCAGTGTTAGGAACCTGGCGAATTAAGTGAGTACCGAGTCCACCATACAAGCCTCGCCAGCCTTCTTCTCTGACAACAGTTCTAAGAGTTTGTAAAAAGGTGTGATACTTTTGCGAGCCGAGAAATTCGTTTTGTTGTTGTCTCAGCCTTGTTCGTACAACTTCGTGTGGGTAACAAAGGGACGTTGCAATGAATTTCGAGATCCCTGCAGCAACCATACATCCAATCGTAACTTCTGCGGGGGTTGTGCCGTACGAATTTAAAACTCTGGCTTTGATGTGTTCGTAGATTGTGAAGTGGATGACAGTTTCCGATATTCCAACATATGACGCCGTAAGTCCGCGATAAAACGCTCTTACTCCTTCGCTCTTGTAAGAGTCTCGCACGAGTTGTAAAGCGCTTATTCGTTTTCCTTCCCTATTGTCGAGCTGCAGTCGAGTTTTGATAAACCACAGCGGGTTGGTGACGGTGTGATTTACAAACGAAGCAAAAGCTGCTGAAGTCATGTGAACTGGAGCGGAATCCGTTTTCATGTGAACCGAACTATTCAAGATGTCTTTCGTTTTGGAGTAAATGGCAAAGTAGATCGCTCTTGAGGGCGTTACTCCAAGAAGTGTAGGTCCAAGTCCTTTGAAGAGAGCCCTGAAACCTTCCTCTTTCATCATCAAGCGGCTATAAGGAACAATTCCATTAAATTTGGTCTCCGATACTATAACGCCAGCATTGAAATTCGTAGGGCAAAGCCCTGAGGGTGAAGCGTTCAGGCGGATTGCGATAGATTTTTGTGGACTGAAAGCCGAGGACTGTAGTCTTGTCTGAATAACTTCGAGGGGACATGTTGCTAAAGCTCCAACAGAACCACTAAAACCTCCGGCGGCAAGATGGACGAAGCTCGAGTGCTTATTTTTCCGCTTCAACATCAGTCTTCAGTAATCACCTTTTACCCACAGCCAACTCGACGACAATTTTTTTTTTCTGTGATGTTCGGACATACTGTGCTTTTATATCTTTAATGTTGCGAAGCTTTAAGGAAAATGACGTTCACACAAAAAGGATATGCGTCACGGCCCACTACGTCATATGCCCCATGAGTGCATGGTAATAGCACGCCCTGAAACTGACACGGAAGAATTCTAAAGCTTAAAATATTTACTAGCAAGACCATCTGCAGGCAATATTGAATGTACATCTCAGCGAAGTGGCGGTTAAAAAAAATAATTGCTTTAGTACAAGCCACATTGGAAATGTACTTCAACCTTAGTTAGTGACGTCATTAGGCATATTCAGTATTTTTGGAGTGTTCGGTTGGTTGACTGTATAATATTGGTCACTCTTCACGGCTTACACCGTATCTGCTGCACCAACATTACGTCAGTCATTCTACGATTTACCGCCACGCCGAGGCAATGTTCACAATCATTAGTCATACGTCAAAGTAATTTGTGTTCAATTCATCGATCTGTCGGTGCAATATACTGAGCATGTTGTCAAGTAAAGTAAAAAAGCTTCACCATGTGAACGGGTAAATGAGCGATTATCTTGTTGCGTCAAGTTCCGGGTCAAACTTCTTTCCGTGTATGTTGTGATATTGATCTTTCTGATTTTCTGTCAGCGTAAAAATTCAGGACAAGTTTTTCCTGGGACATCTTGCGGGGACCTAAATTAACAGCGCTCTGACCGAATTCAATAACGCTTTTCTTAGCAACTTGCCGCTGAACGGCATGAATGACAGGGTTGCCACTCAATAAGATATGCAGTAGTGATCAAACATCATGATTCCCCTAATTCTACAGTTGCCTCAGTTTCTTTTGAAGGTTTCTAACATGCAAATTTTGAAATTACATTGTCTTGTGCATAATCATTATCGAAGCTAATATCACAACCTGAAAATAATATTCCCTGACTTTTATAAGAAACTAGACTTTTTCCTGAGTTAATGCAAATTCCCCCACCAATATTTGTACGGCTGTAACACCTTCGCCTACAAAGGTAGCCTGTTCCAGGCTCTCAGATACTGGGGCGGAGGCGCGGGAGGGCTGGGGCGAGGGAAGCCCTCCCGCGCCTCCACTCCAGTTCATCGCGCCTTTTCCAGTATCTGAGAGCCTGGAACAGGCTACTACAAAGGTAATTCAAAAACCTGCAACTCTCAAAGGACTGGAGATGTCCTCCTCATTTTTTTTTTTTTTTTTTTGGGGGGGGGGGGGGGGGGGGGTTTAGTTGTTTAGCAGTTGCACTAAAATCTGAAGTGAATCTCAGCAACTAGGAGCCTTTGAAAAATTTAAACAAAACAAATTAACAAAACAACAATAACATTAAACACAACAAAAAATAAGGAAAATACAACTGTATTTATTTACAAAACTTCTGTATAACTGTTTCTTACAGTTTAAATGGCCTGGTATTATTTTACTTTCTATTTTACAATTTATGAAATTAATTTCTACATACCTTTAAATAGCAAAATTATGCTGATTTCCAAGACTCTTCAGATAAATATATGATTACAGTAAATGATCTGCACTGTTGAAATTGTGAGCCAGGATAAATAATGCCAAAGACAATAAAAGTCTTATGGCTAATCGAGACTGGCTCAATATAAACTGAAAAAGAAAATGCACTGATAGCAAACTACCAGCTACAAATTATTTTTCAAGCATTCATGTCAAAACAATGATCTCTGCTCAGATTTTTGGCCATGGTATGTTTAACTAGTCTAAAGTTCTGAAATCTGAATTTTAGACAAAATGAAACTTGTTCCTAACATGTTCACACTAACCTTGCTTCGCAGTGTAACTTGTGAGGAAAGATAACCACACTGAACCAAAAGCTCTAAAAACTACTGGCCGGCACTAAAATGCTTTCACAACTTTCCATGCGAGTCAATTCTTGGCTTTTCTTCAGTCAAACAGCACACACAGATCATGCTTACAGTAGCTGGATTGTCATCTTTCATTCTTCTTCCTGACATAAACAGCTCACGATGGCCTCATAAGTCAGAAACATAATCGCTGTGTTTGGTACTTGTCTAAGAAGGTGTGTTTTCAAGCCACTGTAGAGGCCTCGCCAACCTTCCTCAACAGCAATTTTCTTGAAAGCCTGAAAAAATGAGTGATACTTTCGTTTTCCATCAAGTTCCTGCTGACGCAGTCTTGTTCTGATCACCTCATGTGGGTAAGCTGCTATTGATGCTGTGCACTTTGAAGTCGCGGCAGCCAACATGAACTGAAAAAAGTCTGTAATGTGTTTCTCATGACTTGATCTCCTGGTGTTGTTATATTTTTGCACTTCTGCTTTGATGTGTTCATAGATGACAAAATGAAGGCATGTTTCTGTAATTCCAATATATGTTGCACTTAAACCTCTGTAAAACCCTTTGACTCCATCTGTCTTGAAAATACTCTGAACTGTTCTTTTTAGCTGTCCTCTTGAAGTAGCACTGTCCAAAAACAAAAATACCATGTTAATACAACACAGACATTGCGCAGTGGTTTTAGCTACTGTAGTCCATTGTTTGGCTTTTCTTCCCACATTAGCACAAACTAAAACACTAAATAATTACAGAATATTACCTGATTTTAAATAAGTTAGATGAGAAGGCTTAACAAAAACTAAAAAGAAGTTGCCAAAATCTTGGGTGATCTTCTGGTACATACATTACAAAATCTTACATCTTTGTGGGTGAGCACTGTTTTGTTAACATACAGTAAGCAACATAACAGACACTGAACATTGCAAGATTAAGGTGATTCCATCGAAAATGAAGTTGCAGTGATTTTCTTTTGAAACTTTGCATAATTATTAATTAGATATAGTACTTGGAAAAAATAAAATAAAAAAAGGGGGTTACGGTACTTGTTTCCGCGCTACATGGCTCTGGTTCAGACCTACTTTGCTATGTGACAACAATATGGAAAAAATATGAAAAAAGTGCCAGAAGGGAGAATGTAGTATTGTTATTGTGATAACACAACATCATTACTGTGAAACGCCTAAAGTAGCAAAAAATGAAAAATAAAAAGTAAAAAAATATATCAAGCTAATGAAATAATAAGCAATTTGTTCATTTTCACGCTTCCTGTGAAACACCTTGCAACACATCGTAACAGTGATTCAATGGGAATATTTCAAAATTGAAAATAAAAAAGGGGGGTCACCGCACTCGTTATAACGGCAGCGCTTGCAGATTAGTCTCTACTGGTGTACTAGTGCCCAGGCCCCTCATTGATATGATGGCAACAAATACAGGGTTTCTATCGTTTTCAAAAAGGTTTTCTAGTTCGATTATGTACTAGAAAGCCTTAGGTGTATTTTCATGTCTCCTCTCTGCATTCAGTGTGAACAATTTATGGATTATTGCTTGTTTTGTATCATACGACCAGATTTTCAAAATGGCGGACATTGCTGACGCGAGCCATAACTAAAACCTCCTGCAAACTCAATCTGAGTTGTAAAAAATGATGAAAAATAAAACTCATTTGCATACAAAATAAAGGAAATTTCGTTCTTGAAAATTTGGTGGTCCTCAATGTCCACTGTCTCGAAAGTGTTATGCGCAGTAAAGATGCGCAATGCAAAACCAGGGAATCACCTTAAGCTTAAAGTATTAACTGTTGCTTCTGGTGAGATAATAACCTCCCAGAAAAATACAGCATCCTGGGGCAAAACACAAAAATGGGCTAAAGTAAAATATACAGTTGCACAAACCTGTTCTCGAGCTGCAGCCTTGTTTTGATAACCCACAATGGACTTGTTAGTGTTGACGTCATGAGACCTATATGGTAAAGAGAGATTTTTATAAAAGTTCAAAATCACAAGCCTCTGCAGTGAGTGCTTTTGACCCCTTTTTGTTCTCAAAACATTCCAAGTGTTTACAAAAGAGCACAAAGACATGGAAACATGTGTGATTTTATAAAATAACTACATGATCTTCACAAAACCATGTCTTTGTACTTATTTATAGAATGTTTTTTTAGCCAATCAGAATGTGCACAGTATCATAGTGCCATTATAAAAATTCCTATGTAAATAGCTCAGGAGAATTTAGGGTTAACGCACCTGCAAAACATGCTGCACTCATATGTACAATTTTGCTTTCTGACTGAATCAAGCCACTCTTGTTTAATGTTGTTTTGGCTGTTGCATACACACCAAAGTAAATTGCTCTTGAAGGAGCTACACCAACAAGGTTTGGGCCCAAGCCTTTAAAAAGAGCACGAGCACCCTCTGTCTGGATGATAGTTCGCAAACATGACAGGATTCCCGTTGGTTTTGTGTGTGTGAGTTCCACTGGGATCGTACCCAAGCCAGGGAGGCTTGTTGTTGTGCAATAAACTGGCTGAAATGTGGGCAGGGATGACTGAAGAAGGAACAGAGAAAAGAAACTCAGTGAAAGATATGTTAAATACAGTCACTGGAGCACAGCTTGAAATTAGAACTGTGTGAAGAAGCTAATGCTAATGTGGCCAAAGAATGAAATTTCTCTTCTCCCTTTGTTTGCAGTCTCACCACTAAAACCAAAATTAAAAGGTCCTCCAATATTAGTACCTGCAATCTTGTCTTCACGACTTCCAGTGGGCATGTCACAATTGCTGCAACCGTACCACCAACTCTGTGGAGAACAAAAGCAAACAAGATGTGAAAAATGAGTTATTTGGGGCTATAAAATTAATGTGTTTAGAACTACCGGTATGGTTGTTGATGGAACTATTCGATTCTGAAACTGTAGGGAGGTACTGATGTGTGAAGTTTATTGAATTGTATGAAAATCATTGTGTTCAAGCTTACAAAATGATTTTCCAAGACTACTACCTATAAAAGACGATTCACATTCTTAAAAATATTGTAAGTGTCTGGTGTACAAAACACCCCGTGTGGACCTTCTGAATCTGCAGACGTTCTAATTTGTGATCAGCAATGGACAGACTAATAGGTTCAAATAGTCCAAATAGGTTCGAATTGCCAGGCAAAATAATTACCAGATAAACTTGTCGATACATTTTCAACCCCATTGCTCGAGAGGTTTCGTGCGCTGTTACACGGTGTTTTCATGTTGCATCAGAATCGCATAATAACAAACCAGAGTCACGGGAAACGAAAGCCTTCTTCGATTCGATTCCTAAATCGTTAAGTGATTTCTGGGGGTACTTTCGAAGTAAGAAATATCTGAAGCGACCGCTAGTGAAACATTCATTCATCCGTGAGTTGCCGCCGATTTTCTCGTGAGTAATAAAAGCCCTCGTATTGCTTTTCGGACCAAAGGAAAAGGATACTTACCCTCCCGCCACAAGATGGGCATAGGTAGGCTGTTTGCCTCCGATCTGTCTGTAATTCTTACGCATTTAAAGGCCAAACAGCTTTACACGAAGAGAAAGAAACCAACAACACACCACTTTCTCTTGTTATGGTGACCCTTGTACCATACCGTTTCATGCATTTTACACGCGCCGCGAAAATACACAACTGCGCCCTGATTGGCTAATGTCCCATTTTCACGTGTACACTGCATGGTCTGCATGGGAATCGTTCGTTCATCGCCTGGCAACGTAAAAAGCTGAAGAGCTGAAGAACAGCGGAATCAAAGCAAAAGGGTTTTATATGTTCTTTTGCGATGTCAGCTATGTCTTACAAGAGAGAAGAGGTTATTTTAGCGCCAATCCATTTGACAAACATGCAGACCCAAACTTAGAACGTGCGCGGATGATCGTGCCCGAGCCCACCCCAGAGGGTGTCGAATTGTCAGAGCGTGCGCGAATGATCGGCTCTGATGACAACACGTGCGTGTGCTCATAACGACCCCAATGAATCGTGGGATATCTATACGAAATAAGGTCTCTTGAGTCCTTTTTGTCTTAAATTTGAAGAACTAAAATATCAGGTACGCTGCGCTTCTATTTTGTATCTTCTTTTATCGGCATCAGGCTGATTTCTTGGCGAGTTAACATGACTGTAGCCAAAGACACCCCCCCCCCCCCCCCCCCCCCCCACGATACTCCTCAAAATTTCGGGTGGGAGTGTGCCACCCAGGAGAAAACACTTACCCTATTTCAGACAAATTTGCAATTTTTGACCCTATTTCAGACCAAAACTTGCAATTTTCGACCATCGTCAGACAAAATGTGCGACTTTCAACCCTACCGTAGACCAAATATCAAAGTTTCCAACCCTACTCCAGACCAAAGGCTCGATACAAAAAAATATCATTACGGGCCAAAGAGCCTGGGCCGCCAAGACTTGACAAAAAACATCTAGCATGACAACTGTGATACTACATGTTTCTTAAATTAGTATAGATAATCGCATGATTTCGAGTGCAATTTGGAATAGATGAGCACGAGTGAATTTTTCAAAGACCACAATTGCATGAACGTCGCGCGCAAGATACACTGAATGATTTTACGTATGATTTACTTACTTAGTGTGACGGGTCGTTAGTTCTAGTTAGCGTTTCTGTAATTTTCCTGATTAGCAAACTTTACTGTCTTGAATTGCTCTTCACTGCTGACGCTGACTGAAATTGGACCGCGTGGTCCATGTAATTTAGCGATGTCAAAAACACATTCTGAATCATTTATTAAACACTACAGGCTGCTCTTCTTACGAAAAAAGAAGAAGAAAAAAGGAAGCCAAGAAAAGAAAGAAAGAAAGACAAGAAAACTTAAGTAGCCAATCCCAAATTACTGTGCCGATGCGCATCTGTCGCCATCAGCATTGACTTAGTGAGGGTGAGGAATGTTGCCGACTGACATAACTGTCTGTGGAGTGCTACTGCTTCTTCTGCTTCTAATTGATTGACTGATAAAAGTGGCTAACGTCGTACCACATAAAATTATAAAGTAAACCTAAATATTATGAATAATAAAGAAATACCGATATATTACAAAATTTGTAACCAAATATTTAATATTTTAACATGGATAAAAAGATAAACAGAATATTTCAATTCATACCAAACATTCATTGCCTCAGTCGTGCTACCTGTAGTTCCACGACGGGAAATGGTGCCTCCTCATTCGCCCTTGTAAGGCTGCACATCAGACGTTGACTTGATCCTCACAAGGCGAAGCATTAAGCCCCGAAAATCCTTGGGCAGCTTCCAGGAAATATTACTGGAAAAACATGAAAATACAGTAAAAATACCAACGAGAAAGAAAGTGTCCATTTAAACCTAGCTAGCGTTGCATTTTAATACTCAGTCAGATTCGTGCTGGTTTAAACCCACTTTTGCGCACGCGCAGATCACGTGCTGGTTCGCCGACGGCACGTTCATGCCGACCTCGTTCCCAGGGCCTACTCCATTGACCGACTGTGGACTTCAGTGGCTTACAAAGCGAATTGGTGAACTATGAGTTAATTGGCGGGGGAGCTTGGAAGCATCTCAAGAGGTTACTCTTTGCCTGCAAATCAAGGAAATGTCAAACCTGCATTAAGTGGCTGTGTAAAGTGGACAGTTGTCCAAGTCCCGAAAATTTGCTCCCCAGTGACACTGTAAATTTCACCTGTATAAAGTGGACACCCTGTATTAAGCGAACACTTCACAATTCCCCAAGGGTTTCTGCTCAATACAGGTTTGACTGTATGTTGATGTGCGAGGTACGTGACTAATATTAATTAGAGGGCAAACTTCATTTCCGTCAATTTTATTATCTTCAAGTCTGTGACATCCCCCCATAAGATGAACCACCCAATATATTTTTCTTATGAACCTATTCCCAAGAACAATATACTGCCACAATATTTTTTTTTCTTTTAGCATGGCATACAGTGCCTACTTTGTTACACAAAATATACCTCTTAAATAATCAAACAATTATGCCATCAAAACAACGTCCAAATACTATAGTCACTCTAGCAGTGCAGTAACTCATATTAACTTACAGTGTCATGTCGCTCAACGAAGTGTATGTCGCAACATTTCTGAATTATTGGTAGATAAAAATATGATAGCAGAAATTCAACTACTTATTTATGCACGAGTTACAGTGGCCCACCCTTTTGATTTCATTAAATAAATTGGCCTACTGAACCATTTGCAAGTGCCCAGAAGAATGTACCTTGTCATGCATATGTTGCATAAACAATATGCAACATAAATAGATAGCTAGCAAGCTTAAATTCACAATATACTATGTATTAAATAAAAAGAAAATGTTGTGGTTTGAAATTTCAAAAATGTCTTCTTTCATTATTATTGCAGGCATGCCCATTTATTTTGGAGCAGATGCTCACTGTTGCAAGTTTATGTGGATCCCCTTTGACCTTAGGACTAGAATTAACCTTGGTTAGTTTGGTTCCTGGTGGCAACTCATACTGTAAGACCTCTGTAATGAATCTTCGAAGCCAACTCTGATTATTGGCTGATAACAGAAACTTTCAGTTGCCACCTGAATTTTACAAACAGGCTTTTAAGGACTCTTTGACATGATGTATTCTTCTATCACATAATATAAACTAATAAAATCTGACTAGCATGTGCAAATAATTGATTGCAGTGTCCTAATGGAACACCTCTGGGCCTTCTTGTGAACTACTGTATACAGCTTTGTGGAGCATAATTAAAAAAAAAAAAAAAAAAAAAGGATAATTGTCAAACTTTCTTTAGTTTGGTCTTGTGCAAGAAAATATAGACACACTAACTAAAGTGTCCAAAGTGACGTGATATCTAACAATGCACAAACTTAATCGTTGATTTCTGTGTAGAAAATAGTTCGGCGTACAACTCAATACTCGCCTCAAGCATAAGTTAGAAACTTACAGCACATCGTTAGAAGCCTTTAAGCTCATGGGCACCTTAAACTCACGTCGTGAGGAACGTAGCGTTAATTTAGTATTCTATAGCGGTAAATAATATTAGTCCTTTGGACCAAGAAGATAGACAACCCCTTCGTAGGTAAAGAACATTATGGCCGTGTTAGGAACCTGGCGAATTAAGTGGGTACCCAGCCCACCGTACAGCCCTCGCCATCCTTCTTCTTGCACGACGACCTTCAGAGCGTGATAAAAGCTACGATACCTTTGTTGGCCAAGAAACTCGCTTTCCTGTTGTCTAAGACGCGTGCGAGCGACTTCGTGTGGATAGCAAAGAGACGTGGCGATAGATTTCGAAACACTAGCAGCCAACAAACACTCGAGCACATTAAAGTCCTGCACGGTTTTCCGACGGAAGGCTAGAAGCTTTGCTTTGATGTGTTCGTAGATTGTGAAGTGGATGACAGTTTCCGATATTCCAACGTATGACGCCGTGAGTCCGCGATAAAACGCTCTTATTCCTTCGCTCTTGTAAGAGTCTCGCACGAGTTGTAAAGCGCTTATTCGTTTCCCTTCCCTGTTGTCGAGTTGCAGTCGGGTCTTGATAAACCACAGCGGATTGGTGACGGTGTGATTTATAAATGAAGCAATAGCTGCTGAAGTCATGTGAACAGGAGCGGAGTCCGTTTTCATGTGACCCGAGTGATTCAATATGTCTTTCGTTTTGGAGTAAATGGCGAAGTAGATCGCTCTTGACGGCGTTACTCCAAGAAGTGTAGGTCCAAGTCCTTTGAAGAGAGCCCTGAAACCTTCCTCTTTTACTATTAGGCGGCCATATGGAATAATACCTCGAAACTGGTGCTTTTGCGCTCTTATTTCTGTGCTGAAGTTTACAGTTCCTGTCCCCGTAGAAAGGGCGGGCGAAACGTTTAAACGAACTGCCTTGGATCTCTGTAGACGGAAAGCCGAGGACTGTAGTCTTGTCTGGATTACTTCGAGAGGACATGTTACGAAAGCTCCAACAGAACCACCTAAACCTCCGCCGGCGAGATGAACAAAGCCCGAAGGTTGTACTTGACGGCTTTTTCCCATGGCTGACAGCTCGCTCACGGCCTGATTGCCAGCAGGTTCGCTTGCTACGCTGACACAGATGTCATCAACCTCTTCAACCAGCATCAGAACCGCAAAATCATCTTAATACAACAAGAAGCGTCTTCGTGCATCTCTTTCGCTTCGCCGTCAAAAAGAAAATTTTCGCTTATGCAATTGCAACGTCATAGACACACCTCCGACACCGCCTTATTTGGTGACAATTCAACAATGGAACTGCCTCGACCAATAGTGAAGCTTCCCTCGTGATTGCAGTGGAACTAAAAGTTCGAAGTGCAAAGACCAGAAGCCTCGATAAATATACATAATATGTACTCATATTATGAGTGATGTGGAGCAAACTTTTCTGTGATTTTTTATTTCGATGCTATAGCGCCACATATATTGCCCAATAATAATACTATTGATATTAATAATACTAATAGCTATCTTAATAACAACTAGTAAATAAACGTGTTGTTGTGGTGTGCTTGAGAACTTCAGTTAGTAATAGTGTATTTGAGCAATTTCAGCAGAAATTTTAAGTTTATGTAGATCAGCTATAAGACTTTCAATTTCAACAGTCTTAATACGTGTTGGGGAATTAGCTCAAATGGTAGAGCGCTCGCTTAGCATGCGAGAGGTACCGGGATCGATGCCCGGATTCTCCAAGTATTCTTTTTTATTCTTTTTTTTTCTTTTCATGCTTTTTCTAACCTTCTCTGATGGACTTTCTGAGCTTCGGCAATTAATTAGTATGACTAAAGTTATCTGCTACCATATCTTTTGCCAAATAATTCGACTGGTTTTCTTTATCTGCTTTTATTTTTTGTATGTCTTCTCTTACCTTTGAAAATAAACTACAGTACTGCTCATCGTAACGATGCATGTATCCACTGGGGATGCGTACATGTTATTTTATAAGTTTTTCCAGCATAATATACTATTTTCAACTCGAAAAAAAAAGGCACGCCCGCAATGCTTTTTGTCAGCAACCATTCGCATTACTTTCCAAAATGGCGGACAATCAGTAATGATTCCGCTGATTCCGGCAGAAAAGAGGCCAATCAGTTAATATGCGATCACTGCTCCACAGAAGCAGCTTAAGATCGTTTTTGTTAAAGAGCTCCTTCAGAAATGTTTGCACCTCGCTGTCGCTGTTTTGTCTTCGTTGGGAACGCGCTCCGTTTAACGGTGTAAACGTTGATCTTTCCCAGTTGCAGGACGACTGCACGAAGGAGAGATTTTCTGAAGAGATGAGAGGTGAGACCAATGATTAAAGATACTGTAGCCACCTGGTTCTGAAATGCCATGCCCAACTTCATACCAAAATCTACGATTTTTTGACCCTATTTCAGACCTGTAATCCCAAAAATATATGTCCATTTACCTATAAATACCAAAATAAGCCTAAGTCTAACAAATCAACTACCCTATTTCAGTTCAAGGAGACAAAACCTATACCCGATTTCAGAATAAAATGTTTGAAAACAATTAATGTTTGATATCCCTTGGAGTGCACAAACCTTATAATGTCTATAGTATGGGAGTACACTGTGGCCCCCTTCCCTATGATTATGGGATAGCCACCCGGTGAGACTAATTAAAACTGCATGTGTCCATGAAGCTTAATCTTTCATCTATCTGTATTAATACAACAGGAAGCATACTCCAGTGGAGGAAGGAAGGGAAAAAGGCGGTTTGGTTAAAGGTTCCTGTGAGACTTAGTCACCTCATTCCAGAGGCATATGCAAGTGGCTTTACTTACCACCATGCTTGTGACAACTATGCAATGCTGCTGAAGTGGCTCCCATCACATTTACCCTGTAAAGTGCCAGCATATGCAACTCACCAAATGGGAGTTTCAGGTGAAGACATTCAGTCATCAAACTTCTCAGTCTCCATGTACTTTTAGGCATATCGGATTTCATTAAATTATCTATAAATAAAAAATTAACTTAGAGTAACAGAGAAAAAGCCAGCATTTCAGTGATTTTTGTAAAGTACAGACTTTTAATTTCCAGTTTTTTTTTTACGTACTTGGCTTCTTACTTGCAATGGAACCATGCTATTATGAAAACTCTCTGTTAAGGAGTTATTTGAAGTGTTATTGGATATAGCTTACAATAATTAAGTGCACTTGGTTATATTGATTCATTTATATTGATTCACTTGTTTTCCAGGAATTGTACTAAATGAAGATAAACAGGAAGTGTTGGTGGTGCAAGACAAGTATAAGGTATAAACACTCATTGATTCACCATGCAAGAAATTTTAGCTTAATATCATAATGAAAATTAGGAAGAAGTCTAAGATCATGTTTGTTTTAAATTGTAACAGATAAGGATGGGTGGTCTCAGAAAGCCCATATGGAAGTTCCCAGGAGGGCTATCAGATGATGGAGAAGATATTGGTAAGTGATTAATTTAGAAGACATTGGATTGGTAAGTGATTAAATCTTATTGACATCAGGAAGTTCCACATTGACAGAGATTCATGAACTACCAAAACAAACAGTTCCATGAGAATGTTTAAAGTTATGTCTCAAAAATGAGTGCAAGTGTTTGAGGAGGGGTTCCAAACACCAAGAATAATGAAAGCAAATGCTTTAATGCCTGTGCCCTTGGAAGACATGATGGACTCTCAGGACTCAATAGTCAATGCAGCTGTTAATGGTATGCATTACATCTTTTATGTACTCAGCACAGACAGCTGTTCGTGAGATTTGGGAAGAGACTGGAGTGAGATCAGGTTTGTTATTATATTAAATAGTAATAAATAATAATGGTAATTACTACTATTAATATCAATATTGATATATTACTTTGATTTCGGCTAACTTTGGGATAGCAATCTGAATGATTAAATTATTCTTGCCAATTTTTTTTCACCAGAATTTCAGTCTGTGCTTCTTTTTCGACATCAACACAAGATGAAGTTTGCATTTGACAAATCAGACATATATGTTATTTGCCGGATGAAACCACTCACTTTTGATGTCAGTTTGTGTGAAGAGGAAATTGAAAAATGCCAGTGGATGCAAATCAATGAACTGCTTTACAATCCTGACACCACACCCTTGGTTAAGACAGCACTTCGTCTTATTTTGCGTGGCATCAAGGATGGCTTTGAAAATGTTGACATCACTGCTACTGAAATGAAATCATGGGTTGATCCAACCAGAACTTTCAAACTTTATAATAGACCTCTGCCTCAATAATAGATTGTTTTTCAGGGAGATCAAGCAATAATATTTAGTACTAACTGTAGTTCACAGATAGTGAAAAGTGAGCAAAATTATCCTTTCAATATGCAATTGGTTGGGTGCAAATCAAATATATGGAGAAAATTCCAGTTGATCTGTTGTTTGGGTTCTAGCTGGTCACTAGTTCACCAGACTAATGTTCTCCTAACACTTCTCCGACAAACCGTTTGTTTGGAAAGGTTCAAGAGAAAATTAGGGCCTTTTATTTATTTTAATTAATAAATTAATTATTCATTGGCAATTCAATATTCATATAGTCATTGTGGTGTTTCTGTTTCCTTTATTTAACAGAAGTTAGTTTGAATTTTAAATTGACAAAAATAATATGTTGTGCAAATCCTCAACCTTTGAGCAAACTTCATTCAACACTAAATTAAAAATCCTGCATGCTACTTCACCAGAATAGAACCATGCTTTGGAAATTATTAATTCTTGCATAAACTACACCTACATTATTTTGTTGGCATTTCAAGCACTTATATATGCTGTGCTTACACGAGAAACATTTACCATATAGTAAAAGAACTACCGTGGTGAATTTGCAATCACCATGCCTTGCAGGATAGTAAATTGACATTTACTAACCAAAGCTTTGTAAATTGTCTACACACGAGGTACGTTTAGTGCACAGCAAAGTAAATGCTTTCACAGAGGTATTTGTGTCTCATCTAAACATGGCATCATACAGTCATGTAATATTTTCACCAGATATTTTTGTGCATTATTACAAATACAAGTGCAATAATTTAAAAACAATATAGTTTTGAGTTGCTGCAAATATTGAAAGGGGAAGCTTCTGTCACCATTGACTATGACAACATATACATTATTTCATTGAAATCTAAGATGTTTCTCATTTCTTGCTCTGTTTTTTGTATTGTATTTTGAAAGTCGAACAATAAAAGAATTGTGTGATACCTAATAATAATATTAATACACACTGCATGAAATTTTGCAAGTTGATGATGTTGTTTTAGTGCTTGCAGAGTTCCCGTTCAGAAAAACATGTGCAGTTTATGTTTAATTCATCAAATCATTGACTGTGCTACCCTCAAGTCGTCAGCCACTCTTGATGCATAGTGAAGTCAGTCCTATATGGCCGATAGATGGTCACCCGCGGTTCGCTCTCATATCGGAGGTTTCTGGCAGGGGGCTTTGGAATGTCATACTTGCCAAGAAGGTAGCGATTGGGATTCAACTGGCCTGTGTATTTAGGGTCGATGTATTTATCTTTGATGGGATCTGACTCCAAAGTTTTCATCAGCCGCACAACAGCATCTTGTTCTAAATAAAGAGAGCCAAAATTAGATAAAGAATATAATTTAAAAATCTGTCAGCATTGTTTAAATACAATACCATACAATAAATTTTATAATATTAAATGCATACTCCACTTTACAACACCAATTTAAAATGGATATACATTTGATTAATACTGGATATGATTCAAAATTTTATATATACTGAAGGTGAATACTGCACTTCCTATTAAAAAATATGATATATAAGAACTAATCATTTAGAGTATTTACAGTTTATATTATACCTTCTCGGCCTGCCTTTTTCAACCATCTGTTAACTGCAGGAACTATATCTGGCTTGAATGTGGATTGAACAGTCTGCAACACACGATAAGAATGATATTTATTCCCATGAAGCACACAAGAAATCAGTCTTTGCTAGACACCATCCTGTAATGTAGCTGCAGATCTACCCATGAAATGATGTATACTGACATAAATACCACTTCGCTTCCCAAGAGTATTGTAACGTACCCAGGGTCCACAAACACAGGAAACAGAGCTTCAACAACGTCCAACTGTATTAACCTCTCAACAGTACGTCGACTCATACAAAATGACTCATACGAAACTCCCGTACAAACTCCCGTACAAAAACTCGTACAAAAACCCGTACCACAACGGCTTGTGATCCCTTTTATACTAGACACACGCTAACCGATTCGCTATCAGTCGCCACTTTAACGGACTTTACTACATACGCTAACACTTAACGGACAACAAACGGACTAAACTTACACACGTGAACACCTAATGCTCGCGCATTACATTCGATTAACGAACTCAACTCAATACTTGCTAGCACCTAATGCTCGCGCATTACATTTGCCCCTTCCCTAAGGACCTGATGCGTCCTCGCATCAACAAAAGTGAAAAAACAGGACTATAACACCGAACTTCTTAAATCTTAAATCTAACAATCCCTTAACTCAAACTTTCCTGCTTCCCCCCCTTCAAAACCTGATGCATCCTTGCATCTAAGGGTGCAGTTAAGGCCATTGCTTCAACCCAAGACAGTTCAACAGGTAAAATAAAATGTCACTAGCAAAATTGCTCAAAGTGCACTGGTCGCCTCCGTCCTCTTGTACTCCTCCGTGGTCCCTCTCCCAGGCACCTGCTCTCATCACAGTCACGTCCTCGTCGGTTCCTCCGGTTCCCATCATCATCATGGCCTTGTTGGCTCCTCCAACTCTCATCATCATCATCATCATGACTTTGTCCTTTGTAGGGCTGTAACTTATCATGGTGGACCACCTTACACTTCGAAGATGGACTCCGCCGAATTCTGTACACCACATCGTTGATCTTTTTTACAATAGTGTATGGCCCCTCCCATGGACGCTGTAATTTTGGACTGTATCCCTTTCTGCGCCTTGGATTGAAGAACCAAACTGGATCTCCTTGCTTGAACTTGGAAACATTCAATTTGTGATCATACAGTCGTTTGTGTCTCTGGGTTTCTAATCGCAGATGCTCTCGAGCTCTTTCAAAAGGAGCTCCTACAGAATAGCTCTGCATTGGTGCCCGAGGGGTCCTCCATGGCCCTCGTCTTGATGCACACAGGTCACACTTCTGGCACCACTCTCTGACATCACGGCTGCTCCCACACCAGTAGAATCTCTCCTTCACCCGTGCTATGGTCTTCTTCACTCCAAGATGCCCTGCCGTTTGTGAATCATGTAAATGCACCATCACTTCCCGTCGCATATTTCCAGGCAAGACCAACTTAAATGTCACACGATCACCATCCTCTGACTCCCAGCGACGATATACGACCCCATCTCGAAGACACAAGTTCTCCCACTGTGCCCAGTACGCTTTGATGGAAAGACTTAATGGTGCAATTTCCGCCCATGCTGGTCGTCCATTCCCCTCCTGAAGCCACTTTAAGATTGGTGCGATCATCGGGTCATCAGCCTGAGCCCGGTGGAGTTCTTCTGTTGACCACTGTTGTACCCACCGCTCCATGCAAGAGGGAGTTTCATTTGTGCCATGTGCCATTTGTGCCACTTTACAGCATCTCGGTGGAACAACTTCATCAGAGTGTGCTTCAATAACCTCTTTCTCTTTGCGAACAGGAAAAATTAGCTCCAGCTGCCCATCTCTCGGTACGATGCCACAGCCATGTCGCTTTAAGAAGTCCATCCCAAGTATACCCTCCAGATCAATACTTGCGACCCAAATTTCCTGCTCCAGCGATCTCCCGTCAATGGTAAGTTTAAAGATGCTTCGCCCCAAAAATGGCACGCTACTCCCATCTGCAAGGACCATTCTCGTCTTTACTTCTTCCAAAGACGGCCTGCGACTCTCTGGGATTTCATAATACACAGTCGGATTTATGATTGTTACATTGGCTCCCGTGTCTAGCAGAAAACGCACAGAAGTTCCCTCAATGTTCCCTGCGACGAACATCACAGACTGTCCTTCGGTGTTAACTGCGCCAATCTTGACTTCAGAAGTTATTTGTTGCTGGTATTCCGACCGAGTTTCGACCCCCAAACTCGGCCTCTCGCCGTTTCCCTGCCAATTCTGCGGCTCGCCGTTTCCCTGCCGATTCCGTGTCTCGCCGTTTCCCTGCCAATTCTGTGGCTCACCGTTTCCCTGCCGATTCCGTGTCTCACCGTTTCTGGAAGCAGTGTCGTGAAACATGTCAGTGTGCCGATCTACATTCCTTTCCCGCTCAACTGGACAATCCCTCCTGAAATGCCCTCTTTTGTTACAGGTCCAACATGTTCGGCCCGCACTCGGCATTGAAGAGTTGGCCCGAGGTTTACTAGTTCGTTTCCCTCCATCATTTTTGTCCGCCAACTGCTTAAACAGGGAATGTTGGCCCGCCACGATTTCCTTAAATAGCTCATGCAATCCTCCCTGCTCTTCTCCACTGGTCACACTCGTTGCCTGTGCCACCTTTGTGTGATCGTCCCAGCCGTTCAAATCTGAGACCAGCTCAAATTGTACCCGGTAATCTTCCCACGGCATCTTTCCATCGAAGGCTGTTGGCCGTACTAATGGCTTTCGATGATTAATGGACTCACGCCCACGGTATTCTTTTTGTGTCCTGGAATATACTGGACTACGCTCACGAGACCCACGATCACGATATTCTTCCGGTTCCCTGGTATAAACTGGACTGCGCTCCCGGTATTCTTCCGATTCCCTCTGATTAACTGGACTACGTTCGCGGTATTCGTCCGGCTCCCCGCGATAAACTTGCCCACGTCTGCGATATGCTTCCGGTTCTCTTGGATATATGGCTTCCGGTTCTCGCGCGGAATCGCGCCCAGTCCTCGCGCGGCTCTCAGACATTTGAAAGGTCCGCCATATTTGTTGTATTTGTTGATCCATTCGACGACCCATGTCGTCCATTCGACGAACCAGCCCTTGTAATACGGACGAAATGGCATCGTTAGGAGGTGCTGTAACGGGGGTTTCCGACGAATCTCTTGACTGCGATAGCGACGGGCTTGGAGGTTCGCCGTCCCGATATTCCGGGTCCATATCAAACTCGGAGTCAACCCGATCATTTGCCATATCCACTGGCAGAAGAAAGTCCCGACGACTACAATCGTTTCTGATGAACGGCGATTCAGTTCCAACGATTCGACTACTTCAACCGTTTCTGGTCCAACGGCTACTCGACGACTTCTCCCGCGAAGGTCGCAAAACGACAAATTAAACTTAAAAACTATACTCACGATCCTTGTGCTTGATTGCCCACACCGCTGCCACCAATTGTAACGTACCCAGGGTCCACAAACACAGGAAACAGAGCTTCAACAACGTCCAACTGTATTAACCTCTCAACAGTACGTCGACTCATACAAAATGACTCATACGAAACTCCCGTACAAACTCCCGTACAAAAACTCGTACAAAAACCCGTACCACAACGGCTTGTGATCCCTTTTATACTAGACACACGCTAACCGATTCGCTATCAGTCGCCACTTTAACGGACTTTACTACATACGCTAACACTTAACGGACAACAAACGGACTAAACTTACACACGTGAACACCTAATGCTCGCGCATTACATTCGATTAACGAACTCAACTCAATACTTGCTAGCACCTAATGCTCGCGCATTACAGTATTATTATTATAAAACTTAAATTTTCTCCTTCAATCATAAAGTGTTAAGGAGAACTTGGTTTTTGGATTCCCACAGGAATATCCTGAAATTTATTACTGTATTATTATTGCTGTGCACTTTCACCTTGTTGAAGTCTGCCTCCCTGTCAACCATCTGCAGCATGTTTGTCGCTGTACTTTTGTCTGGGAGAAAAAAAAAGGTTGCTTCATCAGCACTGCACGTGCACTACACATTTTGCTATTAAACTGAAAAGGATAACAGCCATCTTCCAACTGAGCTCCATGAAAACTATGGTACAACAGAGATGCCAAATCCTATAAATTTTCTGGTGGGAGATTTTGGCTGGGGTCTGGGGCCCACTCGGTCAAATGGCTTGGCCCTGTGGTGGGGCCGATGGGGTGGGGTTGACAAATGAACTAAGTCTGCTTCAGAGCCAAGGAACTTTGGCCAACATGGTGAGCCAATATGCCTTTTAGCACTTCCTACAAGACATTTTGTTGTATTCAACTTTTATTTAAAGGAAAAAAAATTCCCCCAAAAAATTACGTTCTTGATCATTGAAAACAGGAGATTTCAGACGACGGGTGAGTGAGGAGAGATGAGGTGCTCATAGGGGAGAATTGGTTTATCTGCTACAAACCTGTTCCTCACACTGACGTGGCACTGACTGCAGGGTATGTAAGGATCAAAAGGAAAGAAGAAGTAACATTCTGTTCAGTACCTTTCAATGATGCATTCTTCATCCAGGCCTGAGTTGCAGGGACAGAATTTGGATGCATGATGGCTTTTAGTGTCTGAAAAAGTGAAACAAGAATCATGCATGGTTTTTTAATTATACTGCCTAGTGAAAGCTTTCGACTCATGAATTAATATACATGAGGATATTACACAGCGGCACAGAGATATGAATTTTATTTTTGAGTGGTTAAAAACAATATTTTACGAACGAGCACTTTGCGAGTGAGTAAAATATTGTTTTTACCACGAGAAAATAAAATCGATATCTTCAAGCCGCCATGTAATTTTCTTTTTATTTTATAAGACACGAGTGTTTTACGAGAAATTGCACAAACAACCGTGCAAAAGCGGGAAATGATGCCAACAATATGGAAAATACGCCACTCGGGTCCCGGATGTAGTTTCGTATGGATTTTATGCACGGTATATTTTCCAGTAAAACACTCGTGTCCCCAATACAAGATGCCAGCTGATACTACCTCGTCTGCACCCCTCTTTTGCAAATCTTTCATTTCCCACAAAGTGTAGTACATTGTGCGCTGGGTATCAATGGGCTCTTTTTCAGGTCTGTAACCAACTGCAAACAAAATTAAAGTAATCCATATTCACTTGGCAATATTGTTTTCAACTGAGGAATCTGGTCATCAGGTCGAGGCCACTATAAATTTGTGTGGACAAATGTTAGGGGAGGTAAAAAAAAAGGAAAAAAACAAACAGGCAAAGCCCTCCTTTTCTCTTTTCCCTTCCCAAAAGTCTTATTGCCCAGATTTCCTTTCCCCTCCTCTCCTCTCTCTCCTAGAGGAGTTGGCCTGATGATACTCAGGTTATGGTATAAAAGTCTCAAAATATCTGACAGGGGTTACATCAGGCTGTTCTATACACATACATGTACCTCGTAGACATGTGTCAAAGTATTCCTGACCAAAGGGTAATATTAGGGTTAATTGAACTTGTCTCAGTGGTGGCCGGTCTAATAAAGATCCTGTGCAGGCTGAGTTAATAAATTAAAAATATGAACTTTTGAATAATTATTGAACTTATGATACCTCTGTATGAATTAACATCCTGTCCAGGCTTAGCCTTGGGTTTAGGAAATCCTGAAGCTTCTCTGAGACGCAAATGTAAAAATGCCCTAAAAATTTTCAAGAAAAGGTTGAAAAATATTATTTAATTAAGAAAAATAACTTTACGTAGCACAGGTGTGGGATAGCTGCAGTTAGCAACAGCTAGACAAGCAATATTAAACTTTCCCTGACCTCAGACAAATCCAGCCACCTTCAATCTCCTGTGCTATAGAAACGCGGTCTGGCTACCTGTACACCCCCCCCCCCCCCCCCCCCCCTCCCCCCTCAACTCAGGCCTCTCCCTCACCCCACCGATCCAGTTCTCAGCCTTATACAGATCGGGACAAGCGAAGAAAAAGAAAGTTATCGATCTTGAACTGCAATTCAGATTCACTTGCCACAAGAGTCTACTATATGTAAATATAACTAGTAAAACAATAGTAAATGTTTATATAAGGTCTTACTTGGTCGGATGAGGGTTGTTCCTTCTCGTTGGCGAAGTGGGTCTCGTCTGCGTTTCCTCCTCTAACGGCCTGTAGTTGTGGTTTGTAGAGTACGTGGAGATAAAATGATTCTTGGGGACAGATGGCAGGGGGTTTCCTGGGTTCTCCCAATCCTGCTTCCACGACTGACGAGAAAGACTTCGAATTCTTTCGAACTCGTCCTTCGAGATACCGCCCTTCCTTTTCTCGTGAGCGAGAAATATGTCTGCCGACCTGGAGCGACCCTTGATGCTGTGTGGGAACCCTGTGTTTGTCAGCTTATGGGTCATTTTTGAAGCGAAGTATATTTTCTTCTCAAAAAGCCGAAGTGGAATATCGGGAACAAATCGGTCGTTGGATCGGATTGTGGTTTCTTGAGGGGCTATCTGTCAACTGTCATTGCATATTTCCCGCACCACTGTCGGGGACTTGAGAAACTGAACCACAACAGAAATTGGACTTTCAGCTGCAAGAAGTCGGCGAGTCACGCTGTCTGAACTGACAACAATCCATCGCTTGGTAACTTTGCATAATTATATGCATAGTTTGAAGAGCCAATTATAGGACAAATACTAATGAATCCCAAATTATCACCTCTGCCACAGCGGGCCGTGCTGTTGTATAAGATAACACGGGAAAATGAATAAGCGTGCGACGTTTGAATAAAAGCCACTGTTTCCTGAAAATAGCTGTGCGGTGTGAACCTTTAACTCCCAGGTTCACAGGTCCATGCTGTAGATTCTCCCAGCCATCAAGAGAAAAATGTAGGAGGGATGTAGTAAGAATTGATAGTTCAATCAGCCGAGCAAGCTATAAAAAAGCCAGTTTCGATCACTCTTGGTAAGGTTAATATTGGGCCGTATATTCTGCAGCCCACAAACCGCAATTTGCCATGATTTTGCCAAGGTTTCGACGCCAGGATGAAACAGCAAGTCAAATACTGTGAAGTCAGTTCACGTAACTTTTCGGTTTGAAAGCCGTTAAAAACGCGGCACCGTGTTAATTCTGATTCTTTGAATTGTTCGACTCATTCAAAGAAGTTCTTTCTTGGTTGTATCCACCTTTCCGTTTTTTTTTTTTTTTTTTTTTTTTGTTTTGTTTTGTTTTGTTTTTTTGTTTTTTTGTTTTTTTTTGTTTTTTTTTTTTGTTTTTGTTTTTTTGTTTTTTTCTTGCAAGCAACATCAGCATGCATTCGGCTGCAGGAGTAGTGCACGGGACTGTCAAATCCAAATCACTTTTTTAGAGGTAAAGTTGGGTGGTTGCAATTATAGTGTTGTGCGCGGGCGCTCTGAATGTCGGAAACAAACGTTATATACTTATACACTGGTTTGCAACACTTGGCACGTGCCATGTTGCCCCCCTGTTTCCTGACCTTAAGACCACAACACAGAAAGAGACTCCCGCTTTTTACAAATAAAAACTTCTCCAACACATCACATTTTTCTACTACTTGTACCCCACTCTCACTTGCCTGCCAATAATAACGCCACATCGGGAGACAGCTTCGAACCAAAATTCCCGTCCTTTATTTGGCTTCCCGATGCGAGATTGATCGTATGCCAAAACAAAAAGCTTCCATTATAACGTATGGGCGTTAATTTTCGTTAGACCACCTTGGAGACTTCGCACTTCGTTAACGATGAACATGTTCAATGCGCCTCTCGATTGCAGGTTTCATGCACATCAATGGTTATTATTGTTATAGTTTCGCTCAGAATATCTGCCAGTTAGCGGCTAGCTATCCAACCGCGCCAATGAACCACAGTAAATTCATCTCTGTGTGGGTTTGGGCTCGGCTTAATTATAGTAAGACACCTGTTCAAAGTGCTGCGATGTACCACGTACTATTAATGATTAAGTTTCACATTACCGCCACCAGTCGGGAGAACTTCGCTGTCAGTAAGCCTCGAGTCAAACGGCATCATTTCAGGACCAGAAGGAAACTGTACTAAAAACGTCAAGAATTTTGTAACCGCTTGTCTACCTGCCGTGTAAGTATTTGGGAGATCCCTCACTAATTGTTTTATCCTTGTGACTTTAAATCAACTCAAACACTTGTAACAGCCATTAGTCAACTTGTACAGACTATCAATTGCCTGATACATATCTAAGTTCGGGTGCCGCGCAAGTTTACGACGACACCATGATGCTAGTTAAACATGGGTAGTTTTAGAGTATCGGTGTCATCATAGAAACAAGATGCTCTGGCATAGGGCTCGACTTCACCGGTTCCCTAGCAACGGACCTTCCTCAAAAGTCATGCAAAAAGCAGTTTGTTTGTGAGCCAGGATGCTCCGAGCGAAAAGGCAAGACTCAACTCAATTCGCCATGGTATCAGACGGCATAAAAAAGATTCATGAAACTAACTTTGGTGCGAAAAAGCGTCCTTATAATTCAGTAAAACCGTATCCTCCAACAACAACGAAAAAGACCAATTCGAAAAAAAAAAAGGTATTTGGCTCGTAACATAGAACAAATAACCTGCTTCCCACAGACATTTTAGCAATTCTTCGCAAAAATTGATCGCTTGTTTTTGCCTCGTTAATTCAGCTTGTTCGAGTGATAAGTGCTGTATAACTGTGTTCACAGTTTCCGATTTAAGATCAACCATGAACTACTGCAGTAAACCCTTGAAAAACTACCGAGAAATGTCCAAGGAAGATGAGGTTAGTATCGCTGTTTATAACTTTGACTTGTTTTTTCTCTGAGCTCAAATTATAGTTGCCAGAACGAAACGACGTACTTTGTATAAATTATGTGTTGCCCAACCTCTTTAGTTTTCAGCCAGCAACTACTATTAAACTTTGAAAAATTATGTTTCACATACTTTTTAAATTGTTTGCAAGGTCAGTTATACTTGAGTTTTAAGGACTATAAAATTACTGTGCACTGGTAATGAGGCCCACTGAAAACATATCACACTCGCGTACATTTTCATTGGAATCAGCGTTGTTTGCTCTAATTATTCTTGTTGTTGCTGCTATATAGTTGTCACTGTTATTCATGTCGCTGTTGATGTTTTTTTTTTTTTTTTTTTAAATCATACTTTCGTCGCTGCAGGAATACCCTTGCATCCTGTAACAACGATCATGGCGGATGTTGTTTAGTGTTGCGGCTAACCGTTGCTATTGACAATACATTGAATTGTTGTTGTTGTTGTTGTTTTAAACTAGCTGCTTCCACGGCTCTTCACGCCCAGCAAAGTTCCTCTCGTTCAGCGTTGGGTTTCGTCTGGCCCGCAACAGGAAGGTATAACTTTCACTTTGATAGCAGCTTTCTCGTTAGTGCCATCAATCGAGCACTTTGTTTTTCACACATTTTATACTGATATTTGTTTTTCAGAGAAGCTGACCTTTCTGAGAAACGTTTTGAGAAGACAGGAGGAACGAGAGGCCACAAGAAAGGTGAAATTTCCAAGAAAGATTACAGTGTTTTGTAATAATAAAATGAATATAAAGCACAAACTAAAGGTCTTCCCGACAGGTTCTTAGGATGAGCTTTCACCCCGAAGTCGTACCGCAAGTAGAACAGTGGCTGTGCCAAGCACCCGAAGAAGGTGAGTAACGGCACCAAGAATGCGCCAAGTGACCGCACAAATTCTCTCGACTCGGCCCTTCTCAGGTCCAGAAAAACTCATTTAGCTAATCCATGACGAACCAAAAATCCTTCGCCAATCTCTTGGTGAATAAAACGACACGGTCTAGTTGAAAAGGAGTTGTTGAAGAGTTGGTTTCAGCTTTAAATTTCTAGCTAAAGTAAACGTGTGATCAAGAGCCGTCTCAGTATCGCAGCTGGCTCACAGCATACGATAAAATATGGTGGACTTTACCAAACTCAGGATCATATCAGCCGTTCTTATAGTGTGATTGTCTGGGTGAAAGTAGCCTTCAGAGTCTGTTAGTGACTGGCCAGTTTGGATCACCTGAGCGCAGGTAGTCATGTTTAGAGTCAAGCCGTTCAGAATATGACTGAAAACACTGCTCAATGAGCCATACTTCTGTACATGCACTTTTAAGTACAAAGAAACAAGGAGAGTATGACCCTAAGAAATTCGAAGAAGGTGAGATAAAAAAGTGATCTTTTCCCTTCACGTGCGGTATTAGTTCATTTGCATGCATCATACTAAATATACCCGCAAAATCTTCCAGACTTTCGTTTCTACTGCCAACGCTAAACGCAGACAAACCCCAACCTTATTTATGTGTTGTTCCTCGGTGATGCTTGTCACTACAGAAAAAAGAGCAATAACAAGGATGTTCCGCACGATTGCAAGTGACCCGAACATGGAACGAGCTGCGCCGACCGCACGGGACGAGGGTGAACAAAAAGCCGCTGTTTTCAAGGACACTGGCGGGAAAGCTACCAACTCTGATGAGCAAGTCACAAACACCCCGTGGTTAACTTCCCGGATGACGCTAAATGAACCCTTTGTGTACGGCAAGAGTCCCCCGCCAAAAACCTCCAACATAACCATGAATGACCACTTCGTTTACGACAAGACCCTTCCAAAGACTTCCACCAGAAAGATGAATAGCAACTTACTGCACAGCGGCACCTTTCCGGAGTGTTCACAGACGGCAGTGCCTGATCACGTGTTACAACACAACACCCTTCCGAGGCTTGAAAGACCGGCTTCAACGCAGTACCACTCCAAGAAGGTGCACTGGCGTCAAGAAGTTTCAAGGCCAGCAACGGCCGGCGGACCTTACGTTGTAGGCATGCGCAATGAGTTTGACATATTTCCTGATTGGCGCGCGCCTCATCGTGCAGTAGTTCCCATGACCCAAGTTCCCTACAGGGTCCGCGCTCTGCACCAGACCCCCAGGACCACCAAACACGCCTGTGGCACATACGGTGGGAGGGACTTCGTTATTCATCCTGAGTGGATCACACACTGAAGACCCATCGAAGTGGAAGGGTTGGACTTCACGTAGAAGACTTTTCTGTTTATAAACTTGTGAGCTCTTAGTAAATCGGTGCGACACCGCAAGATGTGCAAAAAAAAAAAAACAAAAAAACAAAAAAAAAAAGGTGTTCAAAAAAAATAAAAAAAACTTTCACCCACTGCCGAGTCTTTTTATTTGACAGCAATTTCCCAGGGCGGTGCAGTTTTACATGCGGTGCACGTGACATGAAAATTCAACTCAAAACCTTGCTGCCTCTCCACTGGATCCCGTACAACTTTTAAAGATTCAGATCCCCATGTTACATTCTACAGGTAATTTTTATATGGCAATATTTGACCAAGATCACGGCCGGTTGTTTGTCTGAAAACGACTACGACTATGATCGATGAACGATCGGGTCTACGACCACGAAAGATGGCGATTTATACGACTACGACTGCCCGCAACTATATGAATGATCGGGTGTATTACGACGAGCCATTTTTAAATACTTAAAAGTGTCAAAATAATGCACCTTAAAATACAGGTCGAAATTAACAACGAAATACTGTACCTAACTATAAGATATGAAGTCTAGCAGGTTGGGTCCAGGTTGCCAGATTGTGTTAGTCACTATAGTCCGAGTGAGAATAGTCTTCAGGAAGATTGCTCTTGGTGACTGATATTTCGATCACCTGAGCGTCATCTTCAGAGTCAAATAAAGAGGTTTCGTCTATATGCATTACACGACGTCTATATACGTGCCTTATACTACACAACACAGGACACGTAAATAAAACTGACTCTTAATGAACGCCAAATCTACTTGTAGTTGACAGTCGAGTAACTGTACGGTGCAAATAGTTGAGAGGAAATATCGTGCTTGCGTGTTTGATGAGTAGCCTTTTAAGCATCGGTTTGGACGGAATTGGGACGCTTGGATTTATAACAGGTGGTAAAAGAAGACGAAGACCACACCAAGTAAACTGGATAAGCCGAGACCAATACTGCCGGCACCTGAACATGAACACGAGGAAGAAAAATAGAAATTTAACCCACTTGAATTAGTCAAACCCGAATGATGTTATGCCGTCCGATGATTGCATTTTTTTTTGCACTATTTGGATTGTACGTCATTTATATTTGAATCTTGGAAAAATTTGCAAACTGCCCGGGTAAATAGTTTTACACACTATAACTCACTTTACGACTTATTGTTTAGTCTAAAGAGTGACGTATGTGACTGGTGAGGAATGTAGTCAGCACACTGACCTGCGCACTCGCAATTTATGCAGTCATTCTTGTCCCGCGCGAGACCGTTGGGACAACCATCAGGAAGATAACAACTAGGCATAGGACAGTTATCTGCAAACGGCCGGAATATAGCCACAGAGAAGAAACGTTTACATTTAGTGCTAGGAATCCCAATTTGACGCTTTTCAGTCAGGATCACGAGTCGCATCCTATAAACCCCAGCAAGCACAATGTTGAATAAAATTCTTCTATAGGGACGTTATGCTAAATAGGGTATGGTTTTCAGGTTTCTCTGTCTAAAACGGGTTTAAGCATCGTCAACAGGGCCATCTCTTCAAAGTGATGTCTCCCCCAGGCCTCGAGCCGTCTCGCATAAGGTACCCATTGCTTCCAGGTTAAAGGAGAAATTCAAAGCTATGTTTGACAAATTGTGTTCTTTGCTGCTACACTACAATATTAAGCAATTATTGGACGAGGTTGAGCAAAATATCGTGATTTGCCAGTGGCGAGCAGGTCAATTATTTGCCGATGCCGGAGGCAGAGGCAAATAATTGATCTGCGAGACACTGGTAAATTACGATATTTTTGCGATAACCTATCATTCGAGTGAGCTTGCATTTCACAAATTATTTGGCATAAAATGTGTTGGGAAGCGCGTGTTGTAGCGAAAACGAGCTACCATATTCACACAGGTGGGAAAAACCATATTCAAACAGGTGGGATTATTATTTGCAGTGGACAAGCCGAAAACAGTAGCGCGCATGGGCGGATACTTATTTGTAGGCAGTTATTTGCAGGTGACGTAGCAGTCTCTCGGCCAATCGAAAGAGCGATAAAAAGTATCGAATGATAAAATAATTTATTCGAACACCACACAATTTGCAACACAATTTTTCAAGAGAAAGAAGAAACAGATGTAGGGTATTCACTACCTAGAAATAACTAGAAAGCTAATCGAGCTAGGTTGTAAGACATTGTAATTTGTACTGTAGAGTAACAAAACGAGTCGCATACGAAAAAACACAAGCACAAGACAAGTAACGCGAAAAAATAAAAACAAACAAACAAACAAAAAAAACAACCAACCAAACAAACAAACAAAACAAAAAAACAAAAAAGGTAAAAGCTGCTGCAGAAATTATGTTCTCATTGACACGCCATAGCTCGTAAACTGAAAAATGCTGGGATCCAGCAAAAGCTGAATCTTTAGAGCAAGAGAGTATAAAAGTTAGAGAGGTAATCCTCCGTATAGGTCTTGTTCCAAGGTAATTCCTCCCAAAGTTATTTTTAGAAGGTACCCAGTGTCCCACGGATATATTACCTCGCGCATAACAGCGAGAAAGGAGAGAACGCGTTTAGTCACTTGAAACACGTTGCGTGGATGTTTCGTGGAGGATAAAAGTTTCGAGTGACCAAACGCGTTCTCGCTGTTACGCGCGAGGTAATATATGCGCGGGGGACTAGGTACCTTCTAAAAATAACTTTGGGAGGGATTACTATACGGGGGATTAACTCTCTTAGTTTTATACTCTCTTTGTTTAAAGAAAACAGCAAAACTCACATTTCAGGACGACCTCAAAGCCTTCATAGAAGACACCTGGTGCTTCTGCCACATTGGCACTGTTACCAATAAGGGACAAAAATAAGGACCTTTAGCATGGATTCAGAAAGTTGTAATGGTGATCGTAACAGGGAGCCTTGGGGAACAGATAGAGACAGAAACTCAGACAGACAGGGATAAAATAATTTAAGGAGCATGCACTGGGTTAATCTAGGAAGTAAAGTGATAAACTAAGAACAGAATCCACCAGTAATATTACACTTTTTGGTGATCAAAACTTGTGGCTTTTTCTACCTGAATGTGATTTTGCCCACAGGATTATTAGGTGGAGCTTTCCATCCAAGGTGAACGGATGTCCACTCCTGGGAAGTTGAGTTCCTGGCCACTTCAAACTGTGAGCCAAAAAGTCAAGATTTCTTAAAGATGTTAGTCAACCCTGCCCTCACCCAGAGATGCCAATCCAGGGAGGGTGGGGGCACTCCCAATGATTGGCTATACCACCCAAAAGGGTCCATTTTCGAGCCTTAATTGCTCGCGGCTGCGGCGAGCTTAAATTTGCAAATTCTTCGTGCTTTTTTTCTGGGTCGAGAATCAGCACACGGTGATTGGTTCACATTGTCACATGACATGCAATGACGTAATTGACTTCGCGAACAACTTCAGATGTGGACTATTGAATTGTTCGTCATCCAAACTCAACAACGTTTGGCTCTGTGGAACATGCACGGAAAAACTGGATTTTAGGGAAGGATTTTGGCTTGCGTTCCCAAGTTCACCGCGGAAATTGGGTGGATTCGATATTTGATGGATAACAGCTACGGGATTGCAAATAACTCTGGGTGCGTTTCTTTAATAGATCCATGATCCGAAGCATCCAATTTTGGATATGATCCAGTGAATCCGTCCTTAGTGTGGATCACATGGATTCATTATCCGGATTTGGATTTCAGTAAAGAAACAGAGAATCTGTTTTTGGATTTGTGATCCGGATTTGGATTCCTAAAAAGAAACACACCCTCTGTCGCCGCTCAGTATTTAGTCCCGACGAAACTTTCTGTGGCGACACTAAATACTTCTGGGAAAATAACAGGCCGACAACGGAAACCAAAGCTAGAATGAGCTTTAGCCGTAAATAAATGGCGATTTATGCTTTACACTGCCATGACATCTGTTGGCTCATAAAATGCTTCTGCTTATCGCACAATGCCTGTTGAAATGTTTCTTCCATTCGATCATGTAGCCTTTGTTTCGCAGTAGTCATTGCACACTAGCAATGAAAAATACACCGAAATAGTCCTGAGCATTGAGTACCTTGCAGTCACAAATGGACTGAACACGGTGTGAACAAAACCGCAATAATATTGTAAACTAGACTGGCGTTGCCAGTGAGCTCGCGGCGTGAGTTGCGTCGAGACCAGAATATACTAAAATGGAAAGTAGGGACAAGAGCGGAACTTCCAAGAGAGACTTCCAGTTTCTCACCAGAAAAATATCACAAAGTATAGAGAACTTGGCTTTTGACACCTTGCTTAAATGAAACCTGATTAAACTATAAATTATCATTACAAAACTCATACACTTGCTTCTTAAAGGTTGAGCGACTCTGCATTTTGAGCTTAGGAGCGAAGGGCTCAGCCGGCAAGAAAAGCTGAGCAATGCGTGACATATCTTTTTATCTACAATCGATTTTGGCAGTTTGATTTTGAACACTTATTTCTAATCAGAGGCCACAATTAATCCAGCCTTCGCTTCAATGCTTATCTGTCTTTCATCAACTGAATGCGTTTTTATCTATCAGGCTTTCGAGATTTCGTGCTGTGTGAAAAGAAAAAAAAAACGAAAAAAAAAAAAAGAAAAAGAATTTGCAAATTTAAGCTCGCCGCAGCGGCGAGTAACATAGTATTGTGTTCGAAGTCAAACTGTCAAAAAAAATGTCACGCATTTCTCAGCTTCTCTTGCCGGCTGACCTATGAGTTTTGTAATGATAATTTATAGTTTAATCAGGTTTCATTTGAGCAAGGTGCCAAAAGCCAAGTTCTCTATACTTTGTGATATTTTTCTGGTGAGAAACTGGAAGTCTCTCTTGGGAGTTCCGCTCTTGTCCCTACTCCATTTTAGTATATTCTGGTCTTGATGCAACTCACGCCGCGAGCTCACTGGCAATGCCAGTCTAGTTGGGTATAAAAAAGGCAAAGGGTATAGCAAAATGAAGTGAGAATGGCTGGCCATAGGAAAATCATATTGACATTTCATAGGTTTTCTAAAACTCATCCCTCAATAGAGACCTTCTCAAAATGTAACATTGCTGAGTCAGTTAGGGCAAACATTTACTGGAGTTACACAAAAATGGTCACTACATTTCAACCCCAAAATGGTATTTTGGCAAGGGGTTGAGGGGAGGAAGGGTTCTTTGTAGTGCAACTCTTACACAAAAGAAGAAGAAGAAGAAGAAGAAGAAGAAGAAGAAGAAGAAGAAGAAGAAGAAGAAGAAGAAGAAAAAAACTCTTTAAAGTGGAAAATTAACATGAGAGTATGCAGGGGACATAATTGTGCAGATGCAAAAGAGTTACCCCACCTTCATCCCCTACTCTAATCTATAGTCTGAGCTTCGTGGTTCTCGCCTACACCCTATTCAAAAAAGGAGCTCCCTTCAAGCTCCAAGATTTCATGGGTCCCACTAGTATTAACATAATAATATGCTGAGCAAATTTTGTGTCTGTCTGTACTGCTCTTTCCCAGGTTCTCTCAATAATGTCACAGAGAATGAAATCAACATGGAATTTTTCAAGCAATTACACATTCAAAAGCGGGATTTCAATATCACAGAGATTCTGCTAGACGCGTCCATCAGCTGGTACAGAGTATATACATGAAGCAAAATAATCGTTTTCTCTGCTGCAGCAGAACTGGACATGAGATAATCTATCTCATTGAGGTTTTGACCATATCTAGTGTGGGCTCCCTTTGGACAGGAGAGCCATAAGAAAAAAATGTTGTACTTTATACTTTCCAGTACGGAATACCAGCCAGTATGATTTTTATCGGTAAAATATGCCGGTCTAGCGGAATCTCTGGACATCAGATGGTATCACTACGGAGTAGATCCTACTTATGCACAATGGATGTAAACTATATCCAAGATGCTTGAAATGGATTTCAAAAGAAATCCATGTCAGTCCTGTATTTTACGGGGTCCCACTGAAATTCTTATCATATGATTATTTACTGTCTTTACCTTGTATCCATCTTTGCACTCAACAGCTTCAACGCCTTTGGGGCGAGGTTCCATAAAATAACCATAGGAAGATACGTCCTCTGGGAACTGAACCTTGGCATAGATCATGAACCCCACAAATGTTCCAGCTTTGTCACTTCTTATCAAAGTCACTAAAAATAGAAAAAAAAAAAAAAAAAAAATGAAAGGAAGGAACCAGTTAATACCATAGCAGGCTATAGTTTGTTCACTACAAAAAGTATAAAACCTTTCTGTAGCCTCCAAGATAATAGATTAGATTAGCCAGAGGCAAACTTCATTCAATACAATTAACATTAAAAATATTTAAGTCAGCTGAATGGAGAAATGGCAGATGATCTCTTGCTTGGGTTGAAACTAACTTCTCCTAAAAACACACATTTAATTGTTCATAGAAGGTTATGACTTGGTGATTATATATTGATTATCCCCCACCCCTTCCCCCCTCAAAAAAACTTAAACTATTTAGAAGACTGGAAAAATGTAGGGGGAGGGAGTGGGTTGACATACAGTGAATTAAAACACAACTGAGATACATAATTCATTACCATTGAAAACACTTTCAGGGTTGTAAACTGCTCTCCCATAGCCATTAAGTGGTGTGACAATAAGCTTGTAAGGGGTCTTGTCTGTCACAGGCTTGGGTTCAATTCCTGGATACCATTCCCTCATGCTTGTACAGCTGTGAGCTTCATCAGCTTTGCAGACCACAGAACAGGAAACACACAGGAGCAGCATGGCTGTAGCCTTCATCCTGCACTTGAAGCTGGAAAAAACCCATTTATCATATTTTGGGTCACTTCATAGCAAACTAAACATGTGTAAAGTACTACCGGTATACCAACCTAAAACCTTAATGTTGAGCACTGGACACCCATGCCTTTCACTCAATGACAATGTTTACAATATTTATCTTGCATTTCGAATATGGCAATTGGCATTGTTACCTTGTTGTAAAATAGTATATGTGCCCTTGGCCATAAAAATTAATAAATTGTGGTAGTCTGTGGCATTTCGACAATTATATGTCATCAGCTATGGTTTAAATTGTGATATGGTCTGCATAAAGACTGCCCCTCTCATGTAAATTTTATAATATTCGACTGAATTGTTTGCCATGCATATTTCATGTTTGAGAATGGCCCACTGGGGGTGGGGTATTTGAACAGCTTTTTGGGTCTGGGGTGGGGACTTTGGCCGCTCAAATCGAATATGCATAGTTAAGCCCTTCGGACTGTAGATTGACACCATTTCTGGTTGCCTGCAGCCCTGAATTTACCTGCCCGACCAACATTTTTGGTTGCCCCAGGCATAGTGGGCAACTGTCAATGTCGAGCACTGGTGTCTGATGGCCAGGTGCCTGGGGTATGCCCAAAGGGATCGGGATGTTAAACGGTAATTGCTTTGCCAAAATCAAATATAAAAATTGTATTATTCATTGATTCCTCATAACCACAGCAAATTAATTCAGAACACAAATGTTATCTCCGATGAGAACTTTCGTGATTTCAATAAACTGTTAAAACTCCTTGGAGCAGTACAAACCCTGCGCAGACGGCTAACATGGCGCAATTATTTACAAAAGGAAAAGTTATGTGGGAAAGCCGCACGTCACTAAAGAAGTTTTAGCTGACGTTTCGAGCCAAATAAAAGTCATATTCAAACGCTTGAAACGTCTTCCAGCATTCCCACATTCACTTTTAGTTGAACAGTACAAAATAATCCTGTAATTAACTATAGACATTTTTGTTGACAAACTATAGCACCCGCTGCAAAATCACGGAGAAACGATATTAAACAAGCTAGGTTGCAACACAGAGCTTTCAAGTAAAAATTCTTTAGCATGTCAACAACAATTCCGATTCGTTACGATCTCAACTCTAACCAACTACCTTTGCATCGATGACACCTTTGTATGACACCTTGTCCGAACGATAGAACAGCAACCGCGCCTTTCTCGTCCCAAACCCCCTAACCTGTACTTTCTTGGCCTTGAGTCACGCGATATTACTTGTTGTCTCTTTTTTCGTTTGTTTTCAACACACGGGAAAAACAACCCTCTCTGCTTATTTCTTCGTTGAATGTGTTACAACAGGTCACTGCTGATTTGATGGAAATTACAACATTCTTGACGCTGCTCATTGGACATGCTTGATAAATTCACTGAAGACGCCTTCAGTTATTGCAATACTGCATTCTTTCGTCACAGCTAATTTTGCCTTCTGCATTGTTTAGAGCCCTCTTTAGATAGGTAATCGGTTATTACAGGGAATACGCAGGATTAGAAAAATCCACGGAATGTGGACGAAATGTTGTGGGGAGTCGAACACGAGGAGTAAGTATCTTCTCTTGCCTGCGATCGTGAGGTGCTGCAAATGTGCAGCTGAATCTTAACATAAGTTGAATTTACGCATAGCACGTGGACCACATAAAAAGTGCTGACCCTTTCTGGGTGAGTAAACAGTGTAAATAAAGGAAAAATTACGACGCGACTCACTTTGACTTTCCTCGGTGCATTGTTCCGTCACACTTTATTTTTGCCTTCTGCATTGTTCGGAGCATTCTTCAGATAGGTCATCGGTTATTACAGGGAATTCGCAAGATCAGAAAAAAATGCTCAGATGATCAGATGCTTTGAGGCCAGCTATTGTTTCAATACTTATCCTTTTGTGAGGAATCGCTCGTGCCATCCTCGGAGACCCGGGGGCAGATCGTGGGGCGGCGGCGAAAAGAACGGCAGGCAAAAAGCCGCCGTTCTTTTCACCGCCGCCCCACGATCTGCCCCTGGGTCTCCGAGGATGCGCTCGTGCAAGAAACAAACTCACATTACAAAGACTGCAGCGCAGTGCATTCTGGTAGTTGTAGTTAAATGACGTCATCATGTAAATGCCCTATTCTTAGATCAAGATTCCGGGTTGTTCAACGCCTGATTACATCACAGAATCTACTTGTTAACAAAACCAAAATTAGTTTCAAAGGTAAATGATAGGTCCTTTTTATTGACCAATACGTCTATTACTAAGCCATACATATTTTTAAGTATATTGCCGCTAAACCCTATTTTTATATCCTTAAAATCGACTGTACACCAAGTAAACAGTTGACTTAACTAGTAGAGGATATTTCTTGGTTTGAATATCGCGTCTGAGTTTTAAAGGTTTTTAGTGCAACTCAGTTTAAATTTTAACACAGGAATTTCGTGCACTAACATATAAATTAATAAAAAAGATAAATAAAATAAATAATAAATAGATAATAAATAAAAAAGATACAAATGCCAGATAAAACAGCCAGATTTAAAGACCTCACACACTTCTCGAAAAGACAGGGAACTTTCCCGGTGTTGTGGTCTGTACTGTCTATCACTAATCAAAAAGATGAGATCATACATGGACTGATAGCGGCTGCCCAAGGCGCCTATACAAGCTGTGACGTCCGATTTGATCTACACTAATAATGTAAAGCGCGTTTGATCATATTCACATGGAAACTGCGCTATATAATTGTAAATTCACAATTCATAATTCATAATATTCATAATTCAAAATTCATAAACTGGCCCATAATGCTACTTTTTGGTGACTACACCAAATCTCAGTCCATAGTCGGGTAAGTACAGCGCGAATATTTTATAGTACACATCATTCTTGAGTGTTTGGGTGATTGAACGTTCCAGTGTCGGGAGCGAACGCTTGGAATTATAACAGGCGGTTGATGAGGACCAGCACCACACCAAGGAAGCTGGAGAAGCCGACACCAATGCTGCCGGCACCTGAATCTGAATCTGAACACGAAGACAAAAAAATCAATTGTTAAACTGACGTCATCGTCAACAAATGGGCGAAAAGAAAAGCTCAGCCAAAATTTGAAAGAAGTTCACCCCCTCTTCCTCTGTTTTGTTGTTTTCGCACAAACGACAAATCAACCCCATTGATATCGACGTGACGTTTGTGAACATATTGTACCTGTTTGACGAACTACACGGAAAAAATTACGAAGTGAAAGATCGCAAGGTTAGCTGAGCTTTGTTTTCAAGATGGTTAGCACAGCTTCGGTTCAGTTGGTTGTTATGGATTGAACAGAGGATGCGTGCAGGCAAAAAATACTGACTGATTTCAGAACCTTATGTCCTTTGTGGCTCTGTCAAAGATTGCTAAGACATATATAGTCTCGTTGAAATGTACTTTTAACTAACTTCTCCGTAGTTCACAACCCGTTTCTTTTGAACATGGAACTATAAGTAAGCTAGAATACTTAAAATGATTTATACGAGAAACCGGAACACTCTCCGCCCTGAATTACCGTAAACCTCCCCTCTCCATCTTTGAGCACCAAAATTAGCAGAAAAACAAGACAAATGATGTGCATTAGATGCTTGTGATATCTTTTTGAACTTTACATTTGCCATATCTTACTCTGTGTGAGAGCCGTACCGACATCAGAAGAGAGTTACGCAATATACCAGAAGATCATACGGCAAAAGGATTTGCCAGGACACGAACGATTGTTCACAGATAGTATTTTGTTGACCAAGAATGCACTGTACCTCTTGATATCATCTTATCTTTTTAAATGAGCATCCCTCTAATAGGTCAATTTTTAAATAAACGCCCCGGGGCTTATTGGAACACTTACGGTGTACAATCGGAGTTGAACTTATGCCAGCACATGTGCATGTTTTACAGCCGTATTTGTCCCTTGTAACTCCATTAGGGCAGCCGTGAGGTAGATAACACTTTATCATAGGACACTGATCTGTATTTAACAAAATATCTGTAAGTTAATATAAACCAGGGATGCGTGAAAAGCCATCCAAGTGGGTATATTGTAAACTGAGGTGCTTTGACTGCTGGCCTCATAAAGATGCAAACTCTTACAACAATATTAAAAAGTGAATTAAGGCTGTTATAGCCTTACTCTTACAGTCTAACAGAAGAGAAACAATGATATCATACTGTGGCTGAATTAAGTAAAAGAGCTAAAAATAGGAGAGTCAAACTCACATTCCAGTACAGCATTGAATCCTTCATAGTACACACCTGGTGCTTCTGCTACACTGGCACTGCCACACATAGTGACAAGAAACGAGTCAGACCACAACAAAGATTGACTGACCAAGCTAATATAATCATGGTAAGCAGCCTATTAACACAATAGTACTCTATACATTTCCCACATAGGGAAGCTCTGCCTGATAAAGTATCGTTTTCAAGTCCTATGGGTATACATTTTTACATTTTCGTGTCTTAAACAGGGTTATCTCCAGAAGATCTTCTCCTCCTCCCTCGACCACATTTTTGCACGCACCATAGTTTTCGCACATTTTCTTTGTATGCTCTAGTGGAAATGTGTGCATCGCAGGCTAAATAACTCATCTCAGTCTTGAATAGCGTAATTTTTGGTCCAGTCTTGGACAGGGTCACAAATCAGAGCACTTTGTTTTAGACAGGTTAGCAAAATTTACACCTTTGTGTCTTGAATAGGGTCAGGGTTTTATACAGTCAGTGGAACCTCCCCATCCAAATTCCCATTGAGTAACAGCCCCCCACCCCAGGCACAAACCCTTTTGGCAGTTCTTGTTGCCTGGGAAACAGAGAACAGAATGACACAGACACAGAAAGATAGAGTCAGCCTGACAATAGGTATACATAAGAGAGAAATAAGTACATCATGTGCCAGAGGCACAGGTACAGATTATCTGAGTGAGTACCTGAATGTGATGTTGCCTGCAGGACCATTTGGAGGCTTCCACCTCAAGTGAACAGACTTTCGTTCTTTGAAACTTGAATTCCTGGCCACCTCAAACTGGCCACCACATTAACCGAAATAATAATAAAAACAATAATGATAACAACAACAATATTATTAATAATAATAATAATATAATACTAGCAATAATAATAATTATAATAATAATAATATAATAATAATAATAACAATAATAACAATAATAATAATAATAATATAATAATAATAATAATAATAATAATAATAATAATAATAATATAATAATAATAATAATAATAATAATAATAATAATAATAATAATAATAATAATAATAATAATAACAATAATAATAATAATAATAATTATAATTATAATTATAACAACTAGCAGATAAAATACGGGGTAAGTGTTCAGCTTGCTAGAAGACATCTCAAACAGCTTTGAAACTTAACAATAATGTCGCAAAATTCAATTTTAGGCCTTCATTACAGTTCCTAATCAAAAAGTTTAAAAAAAACCAAACAAACAAATAAACAAAACAAAACAAAACAAAACTGCAGCATAGTATAACCAGTAAGTCACACAAATTGCTTTTTGACAGTCAATCCAACACTTACTCCTAGCATTCTGACTGGATGTGATAGCCATCCAAAGAAGGGCTGCCCACCTTAAACTATTGGAAGCAAAGATTGAGACCCCCTCCCCCCATGACAGAGGGGAGGGGAGGGAGCTTGTAGAGGGGTCTGATGGGGGAGATGAGAGGAGATCAAGGAGGGGCAGAGGGGGGGGGGGGGGGGGGGGGGTAGACAACTTAGTGCTGCATCTTTTTACCTTGTATCCATTATTACACTCAGTGACTTCAACTCCTTCAGGAAGGGGTTCCAGAAAATTATCAAAGGAAGATATGTCCTCTGGGTACTGAGCCTTGACAGAGATCATGAACCCCACAAATGTTCCATTACCATCAGCTGTGTCATTTTTTATCAATGTCACTGAACAGAAGAAAAAAGATAAAAGGCAATGCTACTCTCTCCACAATTATTCACAAAGGACTCGTCTCTGAACAACATTTAGCATGAACTGATAGCCTGATATTCAGCTTTCATCTGAGCAAACTATTGTATATTCAGTTGCTATATAGTAACTAAAGACCAAAGCTTCCTCTTCAAGTGTCTCCCCTCACCCTTGACCTCAACATGTGTTTTAAACACGAAGGTGCACTACTGTTATATAAAATGCTTGGCATGCAGCTATGTGACGCATCACACCACGAAATTCAAAATGTATTTTGGTAGCCAAGAGCAAACTTTCGCTTTAAATCCTTCCCTCCAGGACTGCACATTGTGTTTAATTTAAGTTATACTTTTAGTCACCAAGCTGCAGAGAAACTATATCATGGACAGTGCAACTTCTGAGCATTGTGGGTGTACATGTGATTTAACAAAAATTATATAAGCAAATTTATGTTGAAAGAGGTGGGCCAACAGCCTTTTATAGTGCACCTTCATGTTTATAAAAATATTAAATATTGCATCATTCTTTGTTTCAAAAACAAAACATGTGTTACCATTATGTTGAGTGTCAGGGCGGTAAAGTCCTTTCTTGTACTGGTCCATGGATGATGTGACAATCAGCTTGTAAGGGGTCTTGCCTGTCACAGGCTTTGGGTCAATTCCTGGATACCATTTCCTCATGCTTGTACAGTTGTGAGCTTCATCAGCTTTCAAGACCACAAAACAGGAAACGAACAGGAGCAGTATGGCTGTAGCCTTCATCCTGCACCGCACGTGAAGCTGTTATAATTGTAACGTGTGCCACATTGAGATAATTGCGTCGAGGTTCTTTCGTTACACTATGCAGAAAAAAAAAACAGTGGTTTTATTTAGAAATATCACAGTATGTGCTGTACTTTGCGTGTACAACACAGCTAAAATAGACGTTGATATATTATATTGTAGCAAACCAAGTTCATGCTGTATTTGCTAATATGGCTTGGTAATTAATTCCTACTCGTTTCGACTGCTGTACAGAAAGTCCTACAACACCACATGATCCGTTACAATTATAATGATTCATTGTAACTATATCATTCATGCACGGAGAACACAAATTTTACCTCCTCGGAACTTCAAAATGAAACCAATTTCGTGCTTTCATTGACAGAAGTAGAAAATTCTTGGAGAAGAATTTTAACAATTCCAATCAAAACAAATCGGCGAGCATCAGCATCCATATAATATGTCGTACTAGTTTGGAGCGCCGCCATGTTCTTGAAACGGTGTGGGTAAATACGTATGATAAAGTTGATGTGGGAAAGCTGAACGTCGCTATTAAAAGAAGTATATTTGTTTCGATTAGCCTTCGTCGGAGCAGGTGGTCACGGCAACGAATTGATGAACGGCCTGAAAGAAGACACGTTCACCACAAAGACGTTCACAACAGAAGTGCATCTCAAACTACAGAACGTACCGGCTACAGGAGTGGAAATAAAACAAACTAGCTGCAAATAAAGCTTTCACTGACGAAAACAATCACTGTCCTTGTTTGCCCTTCAATGACATTGAATAGCGACCGCGCCTTACTCGTTCCCAAGCCCCTAGCTTGTGTCGAAAAGATCGCGTGACTCAAGCTGGAGGACTACGGCTTTCAGTTTATTTTATGTTACAACAGAGCCGCTAGTTTGATGGAAATTACAACTTCCCTGACTGTCGCGTTCCCAAGCTTAGAGATTAGCATGGCAGATGTAAATGGTGACGCATGCAATCGACTAAACACGCATAAAAAAGTAAAGAGAGAGTTAAACTCCGGCTCGAAAGCGAAAAATCACCTATAATACATAAAGTACTCACGGTGATCCTGCTGGTTTAAAAGTGAAATAAGTCAAACGTGCAGAACTCCGAAACAAAACTGACTCCGCTCCGCTAAAAAGTGCTGACTCCAGCACATACAGAAAATGCTGACTTACGCACCAAATTCAGAACTGAGCCCGCGAGAGGTCGGGCCGGAAATTTAACTAACGAATAATAACAGTCTTTCACACTGACGTCACTTATTAAAAACATGCTTTGTGAAGGTTCACAAGATACGCCTTCAGTTATCGAAATACTGCATTGTCCCGTCGCAGCTATTTTTGCCAGTACAGTAATAGAAAAATCCCGAAAAATGTCAGTTGTTCGCAAGAAAAGCTTTGTCATACTGACCAACGAGTGAAATTTGCTGCGTAGAACACATCATTCGTGGCGTTTGCTTGATGGGAAAGTGCATATTTCAGTTATCATGCGGGAAATTGACGTATAAGTTCGCGGGTGAGCGAAAGATGAGGCGCTCATGCGGGAGACTCGCGCACGAAGCGGGAGAGTTGGCATGCGTGCTGTTTTGCAGTCTCGATAACCGAAAAATTTCATTTTTATTGTGTCATGTTTCTCAAGTCCTTCATAATTCACGAAGTTCAAAATGACAACAGAAATCCCGTCGGATAAACTGTGTCACTGACATCGACAAAATATTTGCCGAAAAAAAGTCTAGTGTTTTTGCTTTTTTGACTGAGTCTTATATAGATCGATATTTTGGATCGATTAAACTGATCATATCACAGAATCTGTTTGTTGACAAAAGTAAAATTAATTTTAAGAGTAAGAGATAATTTTTATTGACAAGTACGGCTATTGTACTACCTATCGTGACGACATGGGTGTTGACAAGATTTCTGTTTTCTTTTTTTTTTTTTCTTTTTTTTTTTTTTTCGCAAATTTATTAAAATTCTAAAATTCGGCTTAACTAAGATTCAGAATTCATCGATGTTTTCTCGTCTTCTTGTAGGTTGGGTTCACTTCTTTTGGGATAAAGAACTTTTTCGAGTACGGTTACTGTGCCGACAGAGCAGTAAATTTGCCTCCGATAAAATCATTTTATTGTCATGCTGATTTTGGACACAAAATATATTTTAATGCGCACTAAATATATTCCCTATGGTCAATTGATATTTCTCTACGGATTCTGTCGAAATCATGTCAGAATTCTACCAGCCGGTTGATTGGGTGAAAACGTGATTGCCTATAACTTCTATTTAGTTTAAAATTTTTCAAAAGATGCAGTCATAGATATTTTTCGCCTTTCTGATCTTGACAAGACAAATAGACTGATATATTACTTTGTTATACACAAGTCTTTCAGCAAACAATTCATTGCTCTTGGAATAACCGACAAAGAAGCCGCTTTCAGACACTTTAGTTCTGCCGGCGTCCAAAATTGTCCGACGTTTCAGTAAGTTTGTGCGAGTGATTCAGTATGGTTCGGCTAAATAACTAAGTCGGTCTTGAGTATAATGTTATAAAACAAGTGGATTTATCCAAAGCAGGTAAGTTTGAAAAGGTTGAGCTAAATTTGCTTTTGTATTAAATGAATGTAAATCGACATGCAGCCGACTACGCACACCAAAAGGCCTCACTATACAACTGATACTTAAGCTACTCGCTTCGGTCGAGTGTACCTTACTTTTTGTCCGTCAGATGTTAAACGCGTTGACCGGCAATCGCGAACTTACTCGACCGAGAAAATGTGCCACTTTTGGCTACATGAAGCGTCACCGAAAACACTCCAATAGTGCAGCAGTGTGTACTAGGTTTTGACTAGTACACACTATTACACTTAAAAAAAAAAAAGAAACTACTGTTCAAGCGTCATGAGTTAAAAATAAAACACACACACACACACACACACACACACACACAACAGGCCCTTATTCACGTTGTTTTTCTGCCGTGTATGAAAATTAAAGTAACTACATGTTGACTTGATGTTATTATCCATGAAATGGTACCGGATGACTCATGACAGGTATACTAAAAGATAGTTCCCACGCTGTATATGAAATACATTTTAAGCAATTATACATATGTAAAATCGAAAGGCCACAGTAGGCCACAGTATTACGGGATAATATAATTCGCTAGAGTGCTGATTAAACTTGCAAGGCTTTAGGTAAAATAAATTTGATAAATGAACTGATCCGTCAAACCGTAACAAACTGTAACGCCCGCGTTTCAAACGTCGTGCCGTGTCGAATTCAATTCTCAAAATAACTATACAAATGTGCTTAGATTTACCACAGTTTCCACAAAATTTAATTCAGGGTTGCACCTTGAATTAAATGCATGAGACTTGATTAGACGTTTGAAACCACTGCCGTGCTATAGTCGACTGAAATGAATTCATTGAGTTCGACAGGTCGAGCTCAATTTATAGCACAGAGATTTCATTAACGAGTTTCGGTCTTTCACGAGAGAACCAATGTGCGGGTTTACCGAAGTACGATATGGCAATTATAAGTTTCTCACATAGATTAACTTAATCCCTCCTAATGGAACTTGAATTGAATATTTTTTCAACGCAGACCACGATAAACAACATTACTGGCGCTGCTAAGATAGTACTCGCTATAATTTGTCCAAAACCAAGATGTAATTACGTTATCTAAAATTAGTATCACAATTTATTTTATCTAAAATTTGCTGCCTTCCCTAAACTTTATTTTCCTTTTACTAATTTCTAATTTCGCAAATGGGTGTCGAATGCATATAAAACGACGTCAAAAAACTGCTGCAAAAGTAACTTTACCCAATATACATCCCAACTAATTAATCTAGTTGACAGCCTTTTCAGACGATTTAGAAAAAAAAAAAAAAAAAAAAGCAGCAAATAGGGCTTCAAAATGAATTTTTATTTTTATCTTGTTCAATCAATCGATGACAATTCACAAGTTATAAAAGTTATACTTCTCCTGGATATATTTCTCGACAACACATCACACACGACAATGCTTCTATACCAAAATTAATAACAGGAATTCATTTACCTAACGAATCAGCTCCGAGGTGTCTTGCGGTTGAAAGGACGAAGATAATGAAGAAACTAAGACAAAAAACAAAATTATGGAATAACCAAACTCAGATATCAAATTGTCTGTAGACTGTCACGGCGACTAATAGATAGAATCTCGAAGATCTAGCGTCATTTAGTGTTCAGTTATCGAGCAAGGCCTATATGTATGCTGTGCCTAAAGCGGGTTGTAATCCAGAAAAGCCCGTTATTATTGAATGCTAAAGCCGGGAAGATATATTTTCGGAGCAGAAGGGGTAAGTGATTTTCAACTCAAACGGCCAAATCACTGGAGCCGGGATTCGTTTTCGGTTTCGCCTTGCAGTTAGTTTCATACAAAACCACGCACAAGTATCTGTTCATCACTCGAACAAAAATCGTGTTAAGCTGTAAATGGCTTTAGGAGTTCTTCACTACACACAAGACTAATGCATACAAAAAGGACGGAAGTCAAGAACCATGCATGCACCGGCTATTGCCGAGTTTTCACTAAAAAGTTTGTTCATATCCTGGCCCGGTTAAAACCATTCCTAATTCTGTGAAATACTGTTTTACTTGCCAACAAATTACATTTTTACTTAGTCAAGCTTGCAATATAATATCCAGAGAATTTTCAAAATGTTGCTAAAAACAGGTGATATATTTCAATGACTTGGTGAAACGAACAGCACTCGCAGCGGGAGAGCGGACGTTCATGAACTACTCGCTCGTGCAACAAAATTATTCGCCCGTGCACCGTTTGGCCGTTTCAGTATAGTTCCCGAATCTCTCAGCCTCATACCTCGCTCTCATACATTTTAATTGTAATTTTGATTGGCTATATGTCTTCACCTCAATTAGTCGGGCTCAAATCCTAGCTTATTTAACCTAAATTACTGTCACTGAATTAGTTTTCTTCGGCTGTCTTAGCGGCAACTTTACAGTTCGTATTTCAACATTTTTCTACTGATTTTCTTTTCAAGCCTCCTGTGTTTTTGGTTAAAAATTATGCATTCGAACCCTTATTCGCTGAAAGTCTTTGCAGTAAAAAGCTGTCACCTCCGAACACAAAGAGCTTGCTTTTGAAAATACTGCCTTTCGTTAGGTATACTTACTAGAACTTGCGATATATACTTTTTGTTTATCAAAATTGCCGTCTTCTCTGACTCGCGTATTGACTTGACGACAAAAAAAGAAAGTCGACTATACGGGTCAGTTCAAGCATGCTTTCTTGCAGTGTGTGCTAATTGTGTTTTGAAACCATTTTATATCATAGAAGCATGCGAAGTTCCCCAAACTACGCTGACCGAGCTGAACCCGGCATATCCAATTAAAACGCGGAATTTAATTGCGTGCAAATCCTTGCTAACTGTTGTTCAGGACCGAAATAGTCGGTTTCATTTTGCAGGACTATGGAATAATTCATTGCGAGCATATTTTTATTCTGCGCAATCCACGAAAAAGACTCGACAATTTGTCTCCTCCGAGCAGCTGCTTCATAAAAAAGTTATTTGTGCACCGACAAACAAAACTAGTTTGACTCTTAATTTATTAATGGACTCTGTCAAAATGTTCTTTCATTTGTGCTATATACGCCCAGTGAATGAATATATTGAATAATTTTAATACGGAGACCGCAAATTCATCAATTTACACAGCTTTTAAAAGGCACCACACTCGACAATTAAAAAGACCATAACTGAGTAAATCTGATGAGGAGGTAGATTTGAAACAGTGTATTATTCGAGCTGCATATTGCGGGCAAAATTGCGGTACTGGGCACATTTTGACTATGTCCTACTGACAATTTAATCGTTGGTGTTTAATTGGGATATACAGGCTGCTTAGCAAGATTGACAACAGTCGAATGGAGTGGCTGATAATGATTAACAGTGTGAAATACCTGCAGGTCCAATTTGCTCCGCTCATTCGCGTCAGTCAGTGTTTGTAGTAACACAGCTTCAACCTGGGACACGAGCTGGCTTAATCTGTTTCCGCCAAATCATACTAGTCGTTCGCCAAATACAGACAGAACTTCCTGCAGATCGCTCGATAATGCAACAAGAACAAGATACATTTTGGAGTCATTAAAGCGTTTGACTGCAGTCCGCCACCTTCAAAGAAGATACTGACTTCTTCGCTGAAGGCCCAGGGATTTGCACGCGAAGATCTTCAAGGGCTCGGTCCCTATTTCTCATCACACACTTAAAAAAACTTCCGAGTCCAAGATCGCCCAGAAAAGGTGAGGGAATTTCTGTGCACTGTAAGATACAGTGTAATAATAGTAAGGGTCGTCTCGCGATGCGGAATGGGTTGATTTTCAGGAAATGCCGAGCTAGTCTTTCCGCCTCAGTCTTGCCAAAGTGTCACTTCCATTATCTTAGCTTTCGTATTTTAATAACTGTTTGACTGACTGGCATGTTTCTCTGTCAAATTTATTTAAACGCTGAAAAAAAAAAAAAAAAAAAAAAAAAAAGAAAAGAAAAGAAAAGCTTCGCATTCAGACATTCAGAGATTTGAAACAACTTTGACTTTCATTTCATAGTTTCCTAGGCTAAGTTCAGCCTGTAGCCTGGTTATATCCACTACAGAGATTGGAGCCGCGAGCCGAGGAAGCGTCACTGACTGTTTGTTTGTTTGTTTTTGTTTTTTGTTTTTGTTTTTTGTTTTTATTGTTATTTTTTTATGTGAAACTTCGCCCGGAACGCAACAATTTCACCGGCCATGCGTTGAAGAGAAGTATTTCGAAATAACTATCCGTGTAGTATTTCTCGTTAACTATTTTGAGAACTGTTTAAAATTGCACATAAAAGCAACTGTGAGTGCAATTTCCGACTGCATCATCAGTCTACGATTCATGTGCTTACCTTGGCTTCGATGGAAAATCAGTGCCGTCAATTTGCCTAATTTCACTTTTATGTGCAGGTTTCTTATGAGACCTAGATGAAACAGGTTTCCTTGTGCCCAGAAAATGTCTTTCCTTCTTGTCAAAAATTAACTAACGAGATACTACCTCACATTAACAGGACCACATGCAGTAAACCACAAACTTTAAGTATTTCTGTGAGACTGATCACTCGTCCAAGATATCTAGTGATTATTCAAGACTGAGTTATATAAGCAAAATATTAATTCTCCTAATACTTTCAAGACCTTCCCGGCAACTTTGAAGAATTAATGGTGTGACCCGCTCAAATGAAAGCTTTCAATGTGGTTTAAGCGACCGCTCATGATCAAATCAATACAGCCCATGCACAGGTTAAACGCCCCGAAGCAGATCGGCTGCCCAACCAATCAGAACGAAGTGGTCAAATGAAACGAGGGTGCGTGGATCGTTCGAATAAATTGCGTGCCACTCCGCTGGCGCAGTTTTAAATTATAACTTCGAGGTTTTCATCCTTTAGTTAAGTGATTTTATACTCTAAATCTCCCGGCGAAATAACGCAGTCCAGTGTATTGCTATCTGTGAAGGATAAAGTGGAACCAGTAAAGGTGTGACCACTCAAAATAAAAACTTAGTACAACTGCTAAGTTTGGCGCATGGTTGGGAATCTTGGTATGACTAAAAAAGGGAAAGTGGCTGGATTACAAACCAACTTCCCCTTATCATATCAGCACAGCAGCTCAAACGTAGAGAGGAGAAAATAAATGCTAATCATATTGGGTCCTTGCATTAAAAGATAAAACGAAATTAAATTTCGTGAATTCAAATAAAACTTCGTTCAGCACGTAATCTTTTGAGCAATCAAAAAACAAAAACATGCTAATTTTTGACAATCCGGCGATCAATAAAATGCATTGCAGTTGTCGATGCCTTGTTCTCAGCGGCGATTGGAGACATTCTATATGGCATCGAACAAATATTATTGTAGTCCTTGCTTTAAGGAATCAAGGTTGGTCAGTTAATTGCAAAATCACACCGGGGGTAAAATGTAAGTAATTTAAACACTGCTAAAACCAATTCCCAGTCTGCAGCTGCCAAGACTGAAACATATAAAATACAGTAGTATTCTTCACCCGATCATCAGAATCCTCAATATTTGCTCAGCTGGTTGTTATAACCTCATATAAACACGGCCCATGATGTGCTTTGGTTTGAATAGCTCGTATGAAACTGAGTACTTTAACTAGAAACATAAATTAGTCGTGCGAAAACTGACGTAGTACAGTAGAACTCCGCTATCTCGAACTACCCGCTATCACAAACAGAGAATCCGATTTCCCTTGGAAATGAACGTGGTATAAATTCCTCTGGTAGAACCCCGCTATCTCGAACTATTTCTCGCTTCCCTTGAGAGTTCGAAATATAGCGGGATTCTTCTGTGCATGTATTTCACTAATGTTTGTTTCTGAGTACTGATAGAATACAATTAGGTCTGCTGGTTTATTAGTTTTTCGGTCCCAGGGGATACCCAGGTATCTCGTAACAAAACTCCTAATAAGTTAACTAACAGTTATGCCCTCTATATATGTTGACTTAATTAAAGTTTTTTCCCACGAATTGAAATTTTCATTTTGTTTCTGGGCACCTCGTGTGCAAGGGTGTTGCAAAAGCAATAAACCCCCAGACTGTGCTGTTTACTTAGTATATGTCCTCACAATTGCAGGCCGGGTGCTAATTTTGTCAAGCTATCAGAAATGTAAATTGGAGTCACAGCGTGTACAAGAATACAAGGTGAAATCTAATTCTCGGTTTGATTTGAATAGAGAGCGTGGATAATATACAAATGATTCGAAGATGTACGTCCCAGGATCTGCAACCAACACATCAGCAAACGCGACAGGAAATGTCTGCCCAACACACCAAGAAACATTAGCAAGTCAGCTTTGCAAAACTCTGGCGTACGTCTTAATAATCTTGCTCTCTCTGGTCGGCAACACCGTAGTTGTGGCTGCAATCTACAGAAATCGCCGAATGCGCACCGTTACAAACTTGTTTATCTGCAATCTGGCCGTTAGCGACCTTCTTATCACAGTCCTCGGAATGCCTAACATGATAACTCAGTTGTACCTAAAAGACAAATGGGTTTTCGGCACTGCTCTATGCAAGATGGTCGTCTTCTTCCAGAGTGCGTCCGTGGCGGGTTCGGTACTGACTCTGCTCGCCGTCACATGGGATCGATTTTGGTCGATTATGTTCCCGCTTCGACCAAGGATGACCAAATCAATCGCTAAAGCGATTATGTGCGTAATCTGGTTCATAGCCCTCGCAACAATGGCACCCTTCTTGTACGCACAGCGAGTCGTTGTGGGAAGCGCAGGCTACGAGGTTTGTCTTGAAATTTGGGAACCCGTGTTTGGTGGCGAGAGCTCTGCAAAGCACTACACCGTGGTGCTCTTTGTTCTTTTATACGTTGTACCGCTACTCACCATGAGTGCATTTTATTCCGCTATTCTGCGCAAACTTTGGAGGCGAAAGGTTCCTGGACACCAATCGAGCCGCAACGAGCAAAAAAGCCGCGAATCCAAGAGAAGAGTCATCCAGATGCTGATGACTGTTACTTTGCTTTTTGCCATTTGTTGGCTTCCCCTGTACGTTTATCAGTTCATCGTGTTCTTCGCTGGGATTCCCTGCTTCGACTCTACCTATGTCTTCTACTTTGTTTCGTTGTTCTTTGGTCATGCTAACTCGACCATCAACCCGTTCTTGTATTCGCTGTTTCATAAGAGATACCGAGACGAGTTTATAGCAGCCTTGATCTGCAACGAGCGCCGCCGCTACTTTGACAGGCACAGCCACGAGCGAGTAAGCTTTACACAGTCACGTTCCGGCCGTGTGATCTCCTGGATGTATCGATCCACAAGTTTTAAGCGGCCTTCGCGAGAGGAGAAGCAGATGAAGGCTGACGTATTGAAAATGAAAAGAAATTCGCAAGAACTTAGACGGGCTTCAGCCACTAAAGAAGTCAAAGACAGCTAGTCAGTACTATACGGGCAACTTCCCGGGAGGGAAGGGGGGTTCCCATATATAAAAGGACGGGGATGCTCGTCGTACCGCTTAGGGGTCAAAAATTACGTTTTTAATACCGCTTAGGGTGCTTAACACTCTGACATTTTATGTGACGTTGTACCGTTTAGGGGTCGGGTGTCAGTCGAATTAACTCTTTTTGTTTGAAACAGCAAGGGATAAAGTGCTTGATAATATCCTCTTTATAGCAATTAAAGGCATCAAAACTTTAAATACTTGGTATGCTTTTATGGTACCTTTTAGGGGTCAAAGTAAGCTCGAGCCACGCCCGTTTTAGTACCTCTTAGGGGTCAAAACGAAAATTCCTGACGAGTTCCCGTCATTTTTATGTGGGAGTCCCCCCAACTTGTACAAAAACGAAAACCAATTTAAAAGTCTTTACGGCTGGATATTAGCACAGACATTAGGCCCTTTCTCTCTGTTCAATCCCTGTGAGATTTGGTTTGCACAAACGTGCAGACAAATCGTATAGTGTGTCAGCCAAAGGGTGACGAGGATATGTAACGTAAGGATAATGTGTAAGCGGACACTTGAGTTCGATCTTGTATTATTATAGTCATTCATACGTTTTGCTTCTGCTTATGCACCTCCACCCCCCCCCCCCCCCCCCCCCATCTCCCTTTGAGGGCATGATACATGAGGCTATTCTGATTTTCGTTTGAATGATACAGCAGCGGGGGAGGGGTATCGGACGGGTGTGACCGCCAAGGTGAAGAAAAAAAACACCAGAGTTATCATGTTTGACGTATTTTGATCCCCAGGCGTTTTGACAACACACATGCGCGCCTCACTGACTGGGATGGGCATTGTGTGGGTAACGGTTTGATGATTAATGCTTTCAGTTTTTGTTTGGAGTGATTTTGGGTATGATTCTGACGCAGACACACACGTGTTCAAAATGTCAAATCTTGCATGGCAACGCATCGACTTCGATGACTTCCACTTTGGAGATCAACATTAAAAAACTTCCGTTATGAAGTCAGTAGCAAACCGCAAGGCGAGTGGAGCATGATGGAGCTGGGAACATGGGGGAACCTTCCGTAAGCGACCAACCCGAACTAAGACTTAGTTCGTCTTTATTTTAAAGTGGTCGCCTTACTGGAGGTGGTCGCTCGCGGGAATTTCTCACCATGGGAGGCCTAAGTGAGATCCAGCTTTGAGCCAAAACCAGTGTCAAATAATGCAGTTTTAGTGAGTGAAAAACAACTTGTGTTTAATAAATCAACCTTGTGCCCTGTTGCGCGTTACAGTACATATATGTTAGTGGTTTGTCCGGCCTGGTTTCTGCAAGGAAGTTAGTCCTTGCTCAGAAATGTGCTTTTGGGAGCATAGGGTGGTCTCTAAACATTAGTGAGGTAAAAAGAGGTAAAAAGCATTAGAAAAGCTCAAACGGTAAGCTCAAAGGTGGTCGTGGTCGCTTACGAGAGTTTCACAAATAGAAATTTGACTGAGGAACCAATCGGTCATTTGGTAAGTGGTCGTATAGGTGATCGCCGCTTACGGGAAGTTCCACTGTATGAAAAAGTTTATAGAGTCTGAAGTTCTGGCTTCTCGCAACTTATGTGGGGCAACTCGCAACGCAAAAAAGTTCAAGCTGAGATTATGGTGTTACTTGCTGGTATCCACCTTCATCTTCATACCTTCAAGAGGCTGTCAATAGAACTACGTCGATCCCTGCTACGTCACGCGCCATTCGGTGTTTCTTTTCACTAAGCTCGTAATACAAATTCTCCCAACCATTCAAGAAGAAAATGTATAAGTGATGTAGTGAGAATTAAAATTCCAATCAGCTTTCACCCGAGCAAGCTATCAATTGGCAAATTGTCCATACCGTATCATATATCTCTGGTAAGAGACTGAAGGCCAAAAATTTAAGGTTATAGTCACTCTCAGGAGTAAAAGGGTTAAAAGTGGGACTAAGTATTCGATAAGATACCATACTCTCTTGATGATACTTATTTATAACTACAATGAGTTGCACAGTTGTTGAGACACTTGTTAAAAAATGCTAAATTTCGCGTTCGATTTCCTTCGCTTTAAGTAAAACTGTGTTCAATCTGATCATATTCCCCTCCCCCTTATCAATGTTGATGCTGTAATACTGTGTAACAAACAAGTTGGAGGCTCAAATAACACTAAAGTTGGGGGGGGGGGGGGGGGGAGGGGAGAATAGAAACAAGCAAGTCCAAAATCGATAAAAAGGGCGTAAATTATACAAGTGTCTCAACTATTTTTGCAACCCGTTGGCAAGTTTTGTACTCTTTCTTGTTTTGGCAAAACAGCAACGCAGGAGCTGATAGCGCCGAGTTACCTCGTTTATAATAAAACTGAACCACGGGCGATGGATCCAGTCAGCCGTTCAATGCAAATTTCATCAAAGTTTATCGGCACGCGACGTGCGGGCAGCGATGCAACATGGCTTTGTCGTCGTAAAAACAAACTATACGATCATGACACCGTGATCAAAGTGTCTCAGAAAAGCAATGTGGTCATTATTACAAAATCGGCTGAATCATATACAATGCTCACTTGTGTAACCATGGACAACAAACAAGCGCTATTCTTCACAGTCTTTTCTGACTGGATGATAAAACATAAACAAGTGAAATTATTGGATGCGACTGACAGTTTTGCTTCAATCAGCATTTCATGAATTAACGGCCACCACTCAGTGTCACGAAAGCGAAAGTGTTTCACTCCCACTAATTCGTCGAAAAGTGTCTCAAAGACTTCTAACTACGATTGATTACAGAAACCACACCGTCAAGGCTCGTAAAGTATAATCAAGGTAAGAAGAAGTGTTCCGTTTTGATTGTTAGTCAGTCAGTCGTGTGGCCAGCCGTTTCTTCAACTGTGGGGCGGTGGCCAGTGTAGTCGCTGCACAACAAGTCGATTTGAATTTTACATCACTTTACTCGATCATGGATCGGCAGGTCGAACTGAGTTTTGATCTAACGAGGCCCAGGCGCTCGGCAGAAACGTCAGCCAACACATTTCTTTCGACGTTCAGCAAGTCCACATTGACCATGTTGTTCACTGAAACAGCACATGTCGTATATATTCGCAGATGCAATCGGGCATAACTTAAGTAGACTAAAAGGATTTTAAAACGTTAAAATTTATCTGCTGATCAGAGTTTAATGTTGGGCTGATTAGCACCAGGTACAGCTTCCTCTTGCTGGTTCGGTTCCCAGCACCGCGAGCTCAGTTTTCTATATCATAAATAAATCGTTTGTCTGTTCATAAAATTCGATGGGCGGCTTTTCATTCACTTTAAACAATACTCTGTTTTATATAAGGTAAAAATAAATTGTGAAACTACATGTTTACACTCGTCGTATTTTATAGTCCTCCAAGTTTCAATTTGCGTTGATACCTGAGTGTTTAACACTCAACATAATGCTCGCCAAAGCGTCGAGCGCTAAAAGCTGTCATGCAAATCGGCCAAACGACTGACTTGAATGACAGAGTTTTGCAGAAAACAGAGGACTCAATAAGCCAAGACTGTTGATGTTGTCTTGTCCGCATGCAGCTAGAGCATGGTTGTGAAATGGTACGGAAAGCCTGACATTTTTTGCTTTTTCATTCGATATTGTTGATGAATACGCAAAGTAAACCTACAAATCCAAACCGTACTTACTCTTTCAATATTTTCCAGCTATTAACTGACTCCTTTAGCATTTGAAAAGTCAACGCGAACGTCGGTTCACAAAATATGACATTGAAACTAGCAGTTACGCTCCGTATAGTGATGTGTTCTATAAACAGCCCTTCCTGCAATTTCTCATCGCCAGAAATTCCGGACATTTTGCGTCCACGATTGCTTCCGGTCTTTCCCAGCGGCGTGCGGTATGAGCATGCGCCATTCACACATTCAACATTGTTACGTACTTTGCCTCAGTGGGGTGGGGGAGGGATGGGTTTCTCCGGTTCAAAAAGAGACTGCTACGTTTAGGAGACGTGCCGCTGAACGACCTAGTTGAAATTAGCTTTCGTTTGGTACAATTTTCATGCGATTTGGAGCTTCCCAGCCCAAAATATCAACATCCGAAGTCAGCGTATTTCACGGGAGGTATTCGCCATGGCTGGCTGTGAACTGCAAATTCAAACACAAAAAGTACACATCGAATTTGCTCCAGGGGACTGACTGAGGCTTCACAGGAGATGTTCAATCCTTCGACAATCAGGTACGGGGTAGACATTTTGCGTTTTACCCAAGGTTCTTGTATTAAATGCAGCTTAAAAAGTGACAGTAGCCGGTTTTGAGCGTATTCTGCTATCAATCCCTTCTTACGTCGGCCGAAATTTTAAATTCAAAAAAGTACACATCGAATTTTACCGGAGATAAATATTTTTTGTACTGTTGTGTTTAGGAAGCTTTCCTCTTCCGAATGCTGCCCAGACATTTTTACGAACGTGCTTCAGTTAAGCGAAAAGCACAATTTATTATCAGATCCCATACATTTCTTTGTTATTTCTTGAGCGGCTGTCAGCGTGAAACCTGATGCCTCTTCCGAGATGGCGCAACCGGATGTCTGAAATTTCTGGCGATGTTTTGTCCTTGATTTTGATCAACATTAAACTGCGCTTATTAGAACTTTTAGAGTGATATTTATCATGCAGTTATTGTGGCATAGAACAACCTTTGCTTGTTAATTTATCGCGGAAAAAGTAGCAAGGTCGATATATCTGAAAAAATAAAATGTTTATTGAATGTGGCCCCAGAGCATGGTTGTGAACTGATACACTTAAAACCTGACATTTTTTGCTTTTTCATTCGATATTGAGCGGATAATGGCTCACAATATATGATATTGAAACTTGGTGCAGTTATACGCTTTGTTTAGTTTTCAAAGTGATGTGTTCTATAAACAGCCCTTCCTGCAATTTCTTTTTGTCTTTGATTTTCTGATCAATATTGACACTGCTCTGATTACTCGAACTTTTAGAGTGATATTTATCATCAGTTATTGTGACCATATTTGTGACCGCTGCCCCGTTTGTGCACTTTAATGACAAATAACACTTCTGGCTCCAGTGGTCAGACGTGCTTGCCTTAACCGCTACTTCAAGGTTGTCTACTCGTTTAGTTGTTAATTATTATTTAGTGTGCAGTTGTCAGCCTGAACTTCTGAATTTCGTCTTGAGGACTCTCCGCTCCATTGATCGTCAATCTGCATCAGAACTTCCATCAAAAGAATTAGGACCTGTAGTTGATGCATGTCTGTCAGTATACAGTGGAACCCAGAACGAAACCCGGTATAACGAAACCCCCGTTATAACGACCGCAATCCAGAAGACCAAACTTAAAATCTACCCCGATATAGCGAATAAGTGTCTTTATCATTTGATGCTTTTTTTAAATCTCTTTCGATTGACCGAGAGACCTGTAAATAACTGCATACAAATAAGTGTCTGCTCATGCGCAGATTTCTCCACCTGTGTGAAATGACAGCTCGTTTTTGCTACAACGCGCGCTTCCCAACAATAATTTGTAAAATGCAAGCTCATTCGAATGATAAAACAATTATTGAACCCGGTTATTGCAACTATCGTGATTCGCCAGTGTCTCGCAGATCATTACTATTTGCCTCTGCCTCCGACATCGGCAAATAATTGATCTGCTCGCCACTGGCAAATCACGCCGGATATTTTCCTTAACCTCGTCCAATATTGCTTATCGTGCGAAACAGACCAACAGTCGGAGATGGAAAATAATCCTATATTCCGCAGGCAGACATTAAATCACAAATGTTATTTAATCGTTCAAATCCAGATACTGTAGTATTGCAAGATAAAACCGGCAGTAGCCCACTACAAAACCAAATGCTGGGTGGTGCAACATAAAACTTTGATTTTTAAGGCAAAAGAGTTATTAGCCATACCACGATATAAAAAATGTTTTAGCCGTTTTCCAACAAAATTCGTTACAACGGGGTTCAGATATAACGAACACACTTACCAAGTCCCTTGCACTTCGTTATACCGAGGTTCCACTGTCAAGCGAAGTGAGAACCAAACACCACAATTACAAAAATGCAAGGCAGCAGAGCGTAGCAGACTGACGGCCAGCGGCTTTCAATGAAACCACTGGCGTACTTTACAAGTTGGCCCGTCATTCATGGAATAGTGTCCATACAGCTTGTCTTGTTCATGTTTCTATTTTATCGTTGTATTCATTTTGTACATATTGCTTATTTACAGGTAAAGTTTACTTTGGAAGTGAAAGTGTCACGTGACAAACGTCGCAAGATTCTAACCGGAAGCTAAACACTTCACTTGCAACTGCTTTCATTCTCGCGCGTAAAGAAGACATGTAAAAGCAGCTTTGAGACAATGTGCGAGACTGGACTCCTCAGCATTTTGAAAGAACTCATTCACGCACAGAACTTTGCGGGAAACCTTCAACTTGTCCTTCTCATCTTTGCTTGGCTTCCTATTATCGGACTGGCGATTTACTTTGAGCAACAAGAACTCACTTGCGATATCGATGTACGGAAGAAGGACTACACCAACAAACTGTGCACAATGCAATACTCTCACTCAGAGCAACATTTCTGGACCGCTATGAAGAAAGGACTCGCCAGCGGAATTGGTTTATTGGTGTATGTCACGTGGTTGGTGTACCTTCCGTATGTTTGGTACAAAATACCTAATGAAGAAAGACAAGAACCTCGACTTTTTCGGCGGCCTGGGATACGCAAGTATTACATTCCGCAGATCATTCTTAGACTCCTTTTTTTCACAGCATTTATTGTCGTGATTTTGGTTCCTCCAACCGACAGCGACTTCTTCAGTTTTCCCGCAAAGTTCAACTGCACACGTGAGGACAACACGACCACTGTGCTGTGTTTAGACACAAAGTACAAAGGGAAAGCTCAATTCAGCATAGCAGTCCTTGTTTTTGCTGGAGTACTTCTCTCTCTTGCGGTTTGTGAAGTCACTGCTGAACTCTGTTCAATTAGATCTACCGATGAGAGCACAGAGGACAACAGTGAACTTCAACCTCTTGATAATTCAGAAAATAACACCCCAAACTCTTATCAAGACCAGTTGAAAGAAAGAATTCGAAATCTGACCAACTGGAAAAAGAAACTTTTTTGCACTGACCGTGACGTGAAGTTCGACAAAATCTTTACCGACCTCATTATTTTTAAAGGAAGAGTCTCCCACAAGTTAAAGCAGGCCGACCTCTACGAACGAGAGGGGAACCTTTGGCAGTACGCTCAACCAAGCGGGATTAAAACAAAACTGGACAAACTTGAAGATCTTGTGAAGCCGCTGGGAGAAGAAGAAGTGGCCCCCAAGAACATTTTTGTGATGGGTCGAGCAGGCATCGGAAAGACAATGTTTTGCGAGAACATAATTAGAGGCTGGGCAAAAGATAGACTTTATGCAGAAGAGTACGATTATGCTTTCCTGCTGAACTTCAGACAACTCAATAAGATTAAACATGAAATCAGCCTTCGCAATCTCCTGAACGCCAGTTCGCACTCTGTCCCACTAGACGAAGGCACTTTCACAGGAATCAAAGCATCTCCAGAAAAGGTGTTGCTGATATTTGACGGCTTTGACGAGTTTCTTGATCAAGAAAACTTCAAGGAAGTCGCCGAGAGCTTACCAGAACGTGGAGAAGATGACGTCATGCCAGTCCAGGCTTTGTATTACAAACTTTGCACTGGTAAGCTCCTTCCAAACGCGACGGTAATCACAACGTCACGTGCCAGCCAAGCTGCTGACAGCATCAGAGACGATCGAGAAGTCAACAATCCGAGAACTGTGGAAATACTGGGATTCGACAAGAAAAAGATCAAAGAATACGTGAAGAACTATTTCGACGGAAACAACCCTAAGAGCGCGGCAGTCTCTGAATACATTACAAGCAGGCCTGATCTTTTGGCTCTCTGCTACGTTCCCATGAACTGTTTTCTTGTCTGTTATTGCCTTGAGAAAGAGGAGGATCTTTCTGAGGACACATTGCCTGTGACGCTAACGGAACTGTACCAGCGCATTGTAAAGGTGTTTCTCGATCGGCACTACAAGTCGGGAGGAGAACCAACGGCAAAGACTGAGCAGAAGCCACTCAATGACGCTACTGTTAAAGCCCTATCAAGAGTGGCGTACGATGGAATAAAAAACAGACAGTTAGTGTTTGATAAGGAAATGGAAAATCTTCCTCTCGAAGACTTGACGTCATGCGGCATCATTCACGAAATGCCCGGAATTGTCACTCAGGAGATGGAATTTGCACCACAGTACATTTTCCTCCATTTGACGATTCAAGAGTTTCTGGCCGCTCGACACATTGTCCAGGAATTCACAGCTGATAAGTTTGAGACATTCATCACATCTGCGGTGAGTGAATCGAAATGGGAAGTGGTTCTCCAGTTCGTTGCCGGTCTGTTTTCAGCGGAGAACAAGCCAGAGCTGAGAGATGAGATGTTTAAACGTCTGAGAACAAGACGTAGAAACCTCTTATTCACAAAGTGTCTGTTTGAGCAGCACGACGAGGCCTTTGTCAAAACGAGTACTGAGGACATTAGTCATGAGATTAATCTACGCTGGTCAGAAGTGACTGACGCTGACTGCACCGCCATTTCTTTTGTGTGGCAACACACTGCATGTGGCTCTACAAGGTCAATGAACCTTGCAGATAACCACATAGGACCTGCAGGATGCGCTGAGTTGAGAAGACTACTGCAGTCTGAGATAACCGAACTAGACTTAACTGACAACCAAGTCGGCCATGTGGGTGCTAAACATCTAAAAGAGGCCCTGCAGCATCGTAATTGTAAGTTACAAAAACTAAACCTACAAAGCAATAAAATCGGTGCTGAAGGTGCTAAACATCTAAAGGAGGCCCTGCAGCACAGTAATTGTAAGTTACAAGAACTGAACTTAGGTAGAAATAAAATCGGTGCTGAAGGTTTTAAACATCTAAAAGAAGCCCTGCAGCACAGTAATTGTAAATTACAAAAACTATATTTACAACTAAATGTAATCGATACTGAAGGTGTTAAACATCTAAAAGAAGCCCTGCAACACAGTAATTGTAAGTTACAAAAACTATATCTACAACTAAATGTAGTCGATGCTGAAGGTGTTAAACATCTAAAAGAAGCCCTGCAACACAGTAATTGTAAGTTACAAGAACTGAACTTACTAGGCGCCAATAAAATCGGTGCTGAAGGCGTTAAACATATAAAAGAAGCTCTGCAGCACAGGAATTGTAAGTTACAAGAACTGAACTTAGGTAGCAATAAAATCGGTGCTGAAGGTGTTAAACATCTAAAAGAAGCCCTGCAGCACAGTAATTGTAAGTTACAAGAACTGAACTTAGGCAACAATAAAATCGATACTGAAGGTGTTAAACATCTAAAAGAAGCCCTGCAGCACAGTAATTGTAAGTTACAAGAACTGAACTTAGGTAGCAATAAAATCGATACTGAAGGTGTTAAACATCTAAAAGAAGCCCTGCAGCACAGTAATTGTAAGTTACAAGAACTGAACTTAGACAACAATAAAATCGATACTGAAGGTGTTAAACATCTAAAAGAAGCCCTGCAGCACAGGAATTGTAAGTTACAAGAACTGAACTTAGGTAGCAATAAAATCGGTGCTGAAGGTGTTAAACATCTAAAAGAAGCCCTGCAGCACAGTAATTGTAAGTTACAAGAACTGAACTTAGGTAGCAATAAAATCGGTGCTGAAGGTGCTAAACATCTAAAAGAAGCCCTGCAGCACAGTAATTGTACGCTACAACAACTATGGCTATCAGTAAATGGAATCGATACTGAAGGTGTTAAACATCTAAAAGAAGCCCTGCAGCACAGTAATTGTAAGTTACAATTTACGCGGCAATGAAATCAATGCTGAACATCTAAAAAAGTCGGTAGATACGGGTGGAAAGACCGGGCGGCGCCATTTTGTACTTTGCCAGAGGGGAGACTGAGAAAGAGAGAAAACGTGGTGCAGGAAGGTGGACCTGGCAATCTTTCGCTTCGTAAAATGCCATTTCATCCGCTTGCACTGAGACCGTGGCGGTACGCCGGCTGTGATAAAGTCACGTGGGAATCGGATGGAGGAATTTGCTCTAAAATGTGTTACAGAACGGATTATTGGATTGTTATAATCAGATTCATTTAATGTAAATAAAATTATACTTGACTTCGATATATAATAATAAACAGAATATTGCTATAATGTTCACTTGTTGGGCTTCTTGTGATAATGACTTAGCAACCTGGCACGGCAAACACATGGAGAGGCAAGAACTGTCAATGAGATATTCACAGCACCAGGACTTAACGGTACACGACACATTTCTCCCAGAATGATTGTTTCTTTTCCGGCGGACTGGACTCAACCAACTCCACTTAACTTTTTGAAATGTTAGCTTAGTTTCGAGATCTTAGTTTTTGATGCGTTTGGTTTTCATCCCTGAGGGTGCAGTAGTTCTTTTAATAGTTTGCAAACAGTTTGTCAACCCCTGGAGCACGTGTTTTGATAAATGCGTGTCAATTGCTTTGCAATAGTCCTGCACGCGTAAGGAAACTATAAGCATCAAGCTAAAACAATCTAAGCTCTACTGTAAAACTCCAAAATGATTTTTATTGGAATATGTTAAAGAGACCCTCTCACCGTAGCTTTGCGCGCCCAGTGCCAGACGGCAGCCATTTCGTATCATACGAAAATGGCAGATTCTCATGTTTTTCTTCGTTTTATCACGAAATAATCAGCACAAACTCAGAAAGTGTATTGAACATGGCAAGCAGCGAACAGTCATAAGGTGGGCGCCTCAGGAAAGTCGAGCTCCGGATGTAAATATAAACATGGACGCGCAAAGCATCTACGGTGAGAGGGTCTCTTTAAGTGAAGAAGTGCTCGAGTACGTGGAGCATGCGCGATGAGTGCATGACGGCGCACAAAGAAGTCTCCGCGAGTTACAACACGTGAATGCCCAACCGATGCGTTTTTGTGTTGTTTCGATATTAATGACTAGATTTGAGCAACAGCTTGTGTAATATGGCAAATGGTTTGAACCCAGGAGTGTGAACAGTATAGGTTGGTTGTGATCGTCCGGGTCAGGTAGTCGAAACGTCAGTCACCAACAACAGTCTTTCTGGAGACTACTCTCCGATCACAACCAACCTACAGCTTGTGTAATAACCAAACTCCACTGCCGTGTTCACCTCACACATCCAATTCATTGGTATGAAACTGTAACGTTCTGAAGTCACGGAACGGTTTCATAACACCAGACCTTCACTCTTATGTACACTGTAAATTTGAAAGAGCTGTTTTAGCCCCAAAATGCAAAATAGCCCCACTTTATGAAGGGGCTATTTTGGACCACAAAGGGCCAATTTGAAATTTGGGGTTAAAATGGCCCCACTAAAATCCAAATTGGCCCTTGTAAAATCCAAAATAGCCCCATCAAAATACGAATTGACCCCATATTGAACTGATTTGGCCCGTGGGGCTAAATCAGTACCATTGATAAGGGTTGGTCAAAACAGCCTTGGTATGAGTGCCATTTCGGCCCACTGAGTGTCTTAATGGTACAACAGCATAATCAATCTGTATTTCAAAATGCACATGGGCTTGAACCCGTTCTATAACTATCAGTGATGTCGCTGAGCCCAAAATTACCGAAACCGGCTGAAATTGTGTCATACACATTCCCACTCTAACTCTTATAACCTCAAACACACGCCCAGGCCCCACCGCTTGGGCTGGGGATCACCGCTTCGAGTTACAGATCGAAAATTTTGAAAACAAATTTTTGAATTCCGCAATCCACTACTGCATCAAAAAGCAAAACTTGCATGACCCAGAGAAAATCTGAGAAGGGAGGGCTTCGTTTGAGAGTTTCCTCACGCTGAGGGCCCTGGGAACGAGTTTGCGACGACTGTTGGTGTGCGGTTCAGCGTATTGGGCATGCGTAGTAGCTCGGGCGCCATTCAGTTCAAACGGTTTTTTCCTGTGGCGTGGCGCAGTATCGTGGAACGGTTGAACGTTCATTTTTTGAGAAAGAATAGGGATGCAGCTGTGTGGATATACGTCAAACTCGTTGTTCGATGGCTGTTGGAATTACGGTCAGGTCAGTCTGCCGTCAATTACAACGTCAGCGTTCTGCAGCCCCGACTTCGGAGGATAAACGTGATCGGGATTTGTTATTTGTCCATCTACAAAGGCCAACACTCCTCTGGCAGGACGAAGTGATCAGTGTTTACAGTCATTTCCTTCAACTCAAAGTTAGACATATTTGTGGAAGGCTGCGTACAGTACCTGTCCCTTTCCGTACATTTTGAATGTATGGTCGAAAGACTGAAGCATAATGTATGGAAGGATAGAGATGGAATCGGTGAGTACAGTACTATAAGTTTTGATGCTATTTTTCACATTGTTCACATGCACTGTTCTGTATTTGAGATGAATGCATGTTGGAATTTCACATCAGATATAGGTTTTGCTTGTACACAGGGTATCACCACACAGTGCATATGACAAAATCGAATTTTCACTTTCTAGCACATGGTAATCAGGCCTAAATCTAACTCTAAACCTAACTCTAACCATAATCCTACTGTTTAACTTTAACTGAATATTTTTCAAGATAATCTAAGGGTTTAGACCTTGGTTAGTATGTGCTGTAAAGTGGAAATATAGTGTTGACTGGCATATGCAATGTAGTCATTACCAGTGTTCAAGTCCTAAAATAAGCTTTCCAACATTTCAGCATACTGTATGTTCACGCATTCATTACCTTTCTTTCATGTGCTTTTGAAGAAAATCTGTGCAGGGTTGAGACTCTTTAGTCTTGGTACTGTATCCCAGGTTGAAAATCTTGTCTTATCTTAGCAAGATCTTGACAGGATCTTGGCAAGATCATATTAGATCTTAGCAAGATTTTGCAATACACTAATAAGATAGAGATGAATCTTGGCTAAGCAAGATTTTTCCATTTTATATGCATTTCTTAATTACTCTGAAAGTGAAATATTATCAAGTGTGTTGTACATTTTTCAAAACTTTTGTTTAGCCACCAGGTTATTTGTTTGTACTTGGTTCAAGAAACTCAGGACAACAAAACAGACTAACATTTTCCTTTCTTCCTTGCAGAGAAACTGCAGTTGAATAAATCACAAATAATATCAAGCATCGAGCTCTGGAGGAGCTGTACAGTATGAAATGACTTTGTTTGAAGGCAACATGTTTTGTATTGTATTACTCTCCTAAAAAGGACAACTTAGCAATTTGTAGTACTCTGTCAGGATTAGATAGTAACTCGTATTCTTATTTTCAGAAACAATGTTTGAACTTGATTATTTGAAAGTACAGTGTATGTTTGTACTGTTAAAGGTTGTATGATTGTTTACTGCTTTGGTGTGCTAACACTACATGACAGCCCAACAGCAGGTACCAGTAGTGTAATTCATAGGGCAGTATCATGAAACTGTTTTATAAGTTGGTTGTTGCTATTAAATTTGTGCATTGTAAGTTTGTGGTTCTTCTTGTGAGTTCAAGATGGCTGAATCTTTTTCCAATTTGTGTATTATTTCATGAAGGCCATTTTATGTTTGTTCCAGCCTTGTAAAAGCCTGCAAATGGGCCCTATATCACATAAACCATTATCCTCAATAGGCTTTTTTAGTTCCCCAGCTGGGATCATTCTGGCTTCCAAATAGTACGCTAAAGTGGCTCTCGTTCATGAGGGTTGAAACAGCCTCCAAAATTGGTGCTTTATTTTCCTCATCATTTTGGCCCTGATTTATAGCCAAAAAAATCCCACCGGGGCTGTTTCAACAAACATGGGGCCAGAGTAGTTCTAGTTTGTGGGCCATTTCAGCCCTGTTCCAAATCAATTCAGCCCCCCCAAAATCCATTTTGACCCCTTCATTTTCCAGAATGGCACCCACAAGGGGCTATTTTAGAACACCGACAGGGCCAAAATGACCCTAAAATTAGGGGTTGGAACAGCCCCAGCCAAGAGGGCCAAAATAGCCCCAAAAATAGGTTCTATATTTTACTCACCGTTTTGGCCCCATTTTTGGGGTCGAAATAGCTCTCTTGAATTTACAGTGTAGTAAAGGAAAGTGAAAAATTTGTCTACTTACACAGTCCTTCAGGCTTCAGTTTGCTATGTGTTAGTGTTACTCTAGAAGCTGGTTCGCTAACTGAATTTCCAGTCCCAAAGCTTCGTGCCACGCAAATCGACGTAACAGCTACCTTGAATCGCCGCCATTATAAATATGGTCTATACTATACAAGTACTGTTTATTAACATTAACTTGAAACTTAGGCCCTGTTAATATGAGAAAAAGTTTGCCCGTGGACCCGAGTCACCTCCTCCCCGAGTCACCCTGGGCGCGCCAACTATTCACACAATATTTTTATATATCGAAGCGAGCGTTTACATGGTAAATCACAACTTGTCTCGGGTAACAGGGTGACCCTGGGTAACGGGACAATTTTTCCCCATGTAAACACTTTGGCTCGGGAGGAGGGACAACTCGCGTTTTGCTAAAAACAGAATTTCGGCATAATCGAACACACCAGAGTATAGAAATCAACGATATATAAGACAATCTTTCTTCGGTCTGTCATCTGAGCTTTGGGGAAGAGGGACCGAAAAGAAACTCTGATACTCAACATGGCCATAACGATCTGATTTCAAGTCAAATCTCGACACGCGTTACGTAAAAAATCGGTGAACCATCATTTCATGCGACCTGGTCTTTCGACTTTGTTCCGAACAAATAAGACTCAACAACAAACACACTCAGCAGCCTCCAGATACACAAAAAAAAATTGCTCCACAACTACAAGGTAAGCGTTATTGCATTCAAGAAATGGCTCACCTCTTCATGTCTTAACCATGCAGCTGCTTCTGATGAGCCTAAGGACTCCCCGCCCTAGGCCCCGCAAGAAAAAACGTGACGAGCAACGCATCGAACACAGAATATAGACGAGTAGTGTTGCATTCTGCAAAAAAAAAAAAAAAAAAAAAAAAAAAGTCAGTTCCTTTGTTAATAAAGACGGATCAATAAAGCCTTATGAACTCTTGAACAACCAAACAGGTAAACAAACACGATCTTCCCTCTAGTGCGTTACGAATGAAGCTAAATTTTGAGACAAAAACACAAATGATGCACTCATTTTTGCGACAAGTTGAAATTCATGCGAGAACTAGCTGCGGTCCGCGCGTCGGCGGTAAAACGTAGAGAGAGCTCTCTGACAAAAAGCTGTCGCTTAAATCGTCATGAGACACACTATTACTATCCACATCAACATTTATACGTTAATACATACTTTTATCTTTATATCGTTCATATACGTTTTATCACACACCTACAATTTTTAGTTAGGTTTCTAGTCACATATGTATTGAAAGGAATAATGACAACAGCTATAAGTGTTCTACGGTCTCTTATTTAGCTCGAGAGTTTTAAGTTTTGGTTCTTTTGTGGTAAATATTGTACCAAAGACAATTTTAAGCTGACCGTTTAATACAGGTAAAAAGAAAGAACAACAATACGAAACACTGGTTGGGACCACTCACAGGTGCATGGCCGTCTAATAGAAAGACAATCACAGTAAATTACTAACCGAATATTTTTGGGATTTTGGCAAGTGGCCATTTAACTTAGAGGGTGGCTGCTTTATAAAGGACCGCTTGCTTCGTTTCTATATAGTTGCTACACCTTATTCATATATCGTTGATGGCTTTTTGATTTTAGTTTAGTCCTAAATGTTTTCAGACTTTTCAGGGCAGTCAGTAGCACAGTTAAATTGTTTTACATTTTCGATGGACGCATTCTGTGGCCATGACTCTCTCTCTCTCTCTGAGCAATTGATTAAGAAATATATAACGCGTTCCCGTATATAGCCTCATCACTTCGGGAGTTGGGAGAACACTCGAGTAGCTAGGAAAACCACTCGGCCCATATCACGTCAAGGTGTTATATACTCTCATGTTACACGGTTATTTAGTCAATCAGAACGTGCGTAGTATCATAGTTATTTTATATTTCACTTTAGGGTGTGGTGCGTGGGTGTGTGAACCCACAAGTGAAACATTATTATTTTTATTTAACTTAGCTTGAGCTGCAGGACAGTCGTATAGCAGTTTGTACTATACCTTTCCCGCACATTCTTCGGCAAACTTTCTCAATAACTGAAAAGGTACTTTAAGCATCAGGACGGAAGAGGACGACGGCAACCTCAGTGAATAATATAAAACTAATTATTGCAGAAGACAAAAGGAACACACGAAGAAATTGACCTGATCTGGGGGTCTACGTGCTCTCGCGTGCCACTTCAAATGCTTCTTCTTCTTCTTCTTTTTTTTACGTTGTTGTCAGGACGTGGGCGACATTTCGAGACTGTAACGGCGTCGTTCTTCTTGGTAAGAGACGATGAACGCAATAGAACGTCGGCAAAAACGGAACATATTGGGCAACCTAAGAATAGGCAAAGTCACAAAGACTTTATCCTTAAGAAATAGGGAGACAATTTTTACAGGTTTCTCGCGTTGTCGTCCTAAGGTCTTTGCTTTAAGCTCCCTAATATTCGGATTACAAAAAGCACAATCTTTACGAAGGACGGCTCCGCGTGCCGTTTAGTAGTGCTTACTGTAGAGGAAGTCACGTGTAACTTGTTAGCCCTATTTTACACATGGTGGCATACACCGGTTGTTGTCTACATTGGAGTGCTTTTGTCATTGGGTGACTCCCAAATAAAAGGAGCACGTATTACACAGAAGCATCATGGGAAAGATCACGATCTCTGCCAGCAAGACAACGAGACCGTAACATCAAACGAGAAGCGGTGTGGCGGCCAAAGCATCTATAGGTTTCTGTCTTCTGGCTTTGTGAAGAGGTACGTAAGGGCCCGGTCGCACTAGAAAGTTTAGCCGATAACAACTCAGCATTTAGAGCAATACGACGGCTTCCTGAATGTTTGGTAGCAACTTGCTGACATTTGTTTTTAGTGACAAGCGCTGATTGCACTTCAAATGATGCAATGTCGTTGAAATTAATGTCGTTAAAATTACAAGTGCGACCGGAGCCTAATACGAAAGAGATATAATTAACTTATCTGTTTTCATTTGGTCACAACCTGGTAATCACGCGAAGTTTGGGAAAGAGATAGCATTCGACCCAATCAGCCGTGACCGCTGCCGCTAGTAGTTTCTCAAGGTTACTGTTCTGAAAACAAATGGCTTTGAAAATGAAAATAGTGCTATGCTAACTTTGGAGGAAATTTTGCAAAGTAATCAAAATCCGTCCGTTCAAAGTAGGTACTTGATCACAGGAAATGTTAAATGCATAATCGTATGTATATATTAACGTTCACTCACAAGTCCCAAAATAAACATGCGGATAATTGTTCATGCTGCCAGCACACTCAGGATTATTTAACACACGCCAGTATGGACGTCATCTACTTTTGTTATGTGAGCGTATCTCTATGGAACATGCGCAATATAAATGCTAAATTATTATTATTATTATTATTATTATTATTATTATTATTATTATTATTATTATTATTATTATTATTATTATTATACTCGGATCAAGTTGTATAAAAATTTCAATATTCCATGTCGGGCAAACAAACTGATATATGAATGCACTGACTCTTGATAGCCGTTAGCGCAACTTTTTGGCGCGCTTCCTTCGCGAAGCAGGTGAAAGTACTCCGAGCAAAAAATGCCCTGATGAAAGGTCTGTCCTCATTCTTGCTTTGGGTTCCTTTTCTCCGATTTCCAAAGATTTTGATTACTTGTGATATCGCTACGCCTCATGAGGTTATCTCAATCTATAGAGCAAGGTCGACGGATTGTAAACTGCAAAGTTAAGGTAAGCCAATATAGTTGTGTATGTCACCCTTCCTTTCCAGCCAAAATAGCCGATTCCCAGAAATAGTAAGAGCTACAGGGACACCATAGCCTTATTATATTATACGCTCCATCACGTGGCTTATAGTTTATACCTCGATCACATTAAAATTAATTCAAACTTTCTTGTTTCTTCATGCACTGACAGACACGGTAGCTATAAACAGACTGAATGGCCACACAGAGGAAGACGTTATGGCCTCAGGTGGCTTACGGATTAGGGGGCGCGTTCAACGCTCTTCGACGCCACATGAACGCATCTTTCAGTCTGATCTTTTACATGAACGTCATTGGCCTTACCAGCGGTCAAGCGGGAATTATCCGCGCCGCAGGAAGTATCATCAGCCTCGTTTCCACGTTACTCTTTGGTTATCTCTGTGACAACGTTGACGTGCCGTATTTGTCTCGTCGACTTGGACGGAGGAAGACATGGCATTTATTGACCTCCGTTTTTATGGCGTTGTTCGTTGTGATGGGTTACATGCGCTGCTATTTGTGCGGTTCTTCCGTGGCACGGCTGGTGGCTTACTATCTGACTGCACATTGTGCTGCGGCTTCTTTGTATGCAGCTTGTGAAATTACTCATCTCTCGATCATACCCGCCATCGCTCAAACTGTGGATGAAGCGGTCGTTCTGAACTACATGAGGTAAGATAATCTCTCAAAACTTTATAGTTTATGTTTTTTTACGAGTTGATATCTGATGCATATATATTTGATGTTGTCTTCCCACAAATTAATGACTGTGGGACTGCTGAAATATTAATCAATTATATTGTACACTCGAAATCCTACACAAGCAACCATTATATTACTTCTTAATTTTTTAAACTGTCCAAGTAAGGATTCATTGGACACTTTGCAGTTGTCGTTATATACAATAAATGTCTGTACAAACAACAGCAATTTTTTAAATTTCCTCGTGTACAATATAATTAAGGCATAACAGGACACATGCTGTCCAGTTTGGAAATAATTGAATTCGAAAAATTCCTGACTGCCAAGTTGGACTCGGCCTGCGGCCTTTGGCAGTCCTAGGAATTTTTCTCATCCGATTATTCCCAAATTGGACAGAATGTAGTCCTATTACTAACATATACTCACTGCGAGCCAGTGAACCTCATAAAGCAAGCACAAGTTTGTGACCGACAGACTATGGATTTAGTTTCTATATATTTTACAACACTGAAGAGATTATACTGCATTCCACATTAAGGCACTATTGACACAAAATGTCTGAAATATATAACGCGTTCCCATTTCTTTGTCTATAGTAGTTTGAAAATATTAACCCAGTTTGAATTTTTCTCTTCAGGCAAGGGTTTACTTATATCACGGGTATCCTGACATACGCTGTTGCGTGGGCTATTTTGGGACAAAGCTCGGGAAAGGAATTATCACCAAGCGACTGGAAATATTTTACGGTATGAGCGGCTGTGCTTTGTCAAGACTGAAAAATTGTCATTTGGGTACAGATAGAGATTTTCTAACCTCGTCCCCAGGCTCTTTCATTTCCGATGTTTTCATGCATGTTTTGCCGACCACTTCAATCAATATCATCATCACTACTATGAACGTGTCGCTGTTACCATACCTAACGAGAGAAATATCGAGAGATTAAGGCTTTTTGCAACTGTTTCATTGTAAAAGTTAAAAGTTGCCTGAGAGTTATCTTACATTTGCATTCTTTATCCACAACTCATACACATGATTATAATCATAGTCACTCTTATCATTCCATTATACAAATAGATTTACTCAACAAGTTTTTTTTTTTCTCTTTCTTCTATAACAGATTATCGCTGCTACACTGGCTGCTGCAGGACTCGTCTGTGTGGCAATGTTTCAAACTGGAACTCATGAACCAAGGGTGAAAAAACCAAGGGTATAACTGAATTATTTGCTACTCCCTTTGTCTTCCTGCCTGTCCGGCTCTGCCTATGTCTGTCTGTCTGTCTATCTGTCTGTCTTTCTGTCCGTCCGTCCGTCCACCCATCTGTCCGTCCATCTGTCTATCTTCTCTTCTTCTTTCATTATTAGAAACATAGCACAGCTTTAGGAACTGCGGGATTGCTGTCTGTGTCTGTAGTATTCGGTCTGGAGGCACCAGAAGAAGAGGAACAACAAGGTACTGTTACTCAAGAGACAAAGTGTTGCTAACAGCAACTGTTCAGACCTGATCCTCCTAAAATCAAAACCGCTGCTGTCCATTTATTTTGCGGGCGGTACGAAACAGTCCTTGTTTTATAGACACCAACCAAAGCACACGCAGGAAAAAACATAACTGTTCAAAAATAATAACCAAAGAAACCGTTTCACCTTTTCACTCCCAAACTCAGATTTTCCCAACCATAAAATAAGAAAATGTATGAGTGATAAAAAGAGAATTGATTTTTTAATCAGCTGTCATTTGAGCAAGGTATCAAATGCCAAATTCTCCATACTGTATAATATATCTCTGGAGGGAGACTGAAAAGAGAAAATTGAAGTTGATCACTCTTGGGAGTGAAAGGGGTATTAAAAATTGTAAATATGTTGTATAAAGCGGTATTCGGATGACTGTCGAAAACCAAAACTATCATCGCCATTCACAGAGGCTGTAAGAAACACTCACAATAACAACCGTAACAGTACAGTAACCGTAACAGTAACTTAAAATACATTTGGTTTTACTCTGAATAAGAAACCAATGTGCGAGGAAACGCCAGCCATTTGTTGCTTGCTTGCGTGAAAAGAAAGCGAGGATATCTTTCTTTTCTTCCCGCCTAAATATTGCTGCTAAACATGTTTAGATGTTTAGGTCACTTTCCACTTACCTATTCAAATCACCCTCCCCCTCCCCGATGTGGTCTCAAAACAAACAAACAAAAAATATATATACGATGAATTTCGAGTTTCAGATCAAGTCACGCAGAAATCGTTTGATCCGCGCTCGACAAAAACTCAAGTGATAATCGAAGGAGCAAGCCTCAGTGATAGAGAAGTTAAAATATCATCTAAGATAAGTCATTGAAGTTCCCAGGGAATCTTTAAAGTGCAAATAAGTCGGGTTTTGGTTAGTGTCCGAAGGTGGCCGACCAATATGGAAGTCGCGGGATACCGCCATGCTGTTTCAATTTCTATTTCGTATTAGGCACAATGTAAACTATGTCCAAGATGCTCTTCAAGATTGATATGCACTTCGGAAAAGGAAAATAAATTTTCTGTACTTAGCCAACTCAGGTAACTTACTGTATCTGACGAAACGTTTTTGTTCAAATAAAGTTCATTTGGAATTAATTGCAAGTTGTTATTGTGCTGTTCTGCACTTCGTTTGGTGGGCAGATCTGTCACATGTGAATTTAGCTAATCGAGGGTCTTATAAGAGGCAGCACTTCACTTCTCTTTGAAAATTCCTAGATATTTACCTTGAACGTGAAGAAAAATTAAGTTAACCCAATTACTACTTCAGTTTTTATAGGACAAACATTAGTTTGTGGTATAGTCACTAGGCATCATTAAAATATAGTACAACTAGAAATTGGTGTGCTTGATTCTTTCCTTTTTTTGTTTACCAGACAGCAAACCCGAAGAAAGAAAAACGTCCGTTTTCAGAAAGTTTTCCAACTATCTGATGCCTTTCGACGATGTCGGTAACGAGAAATGGGAAGACAACCGTCGTTGGAGCACCTCGGAAAGAAAGTTGTCCTTCTGGCAGAGGTTTCCAGGTTTGGGACAAAATATCGAGGAGCACGAAAGGACGCAATCTAGTGCGAAGACTGAGAGTGAACGCAAAACATTACCCATGAATGACACCGTGGAAATACCGTCAAATAAAGCACAAACAGAATGCCAAGGCGTCAACTTCAGCATCGATGTACAAGTGTTCGTTTCTCAAGACGAGCAGAAACAAACCGATCGAAATGGTGCTTCACAAGGTAAAAATGTGTATGGTTATATAGTTACTGTAACAACTACCTCCATGCATGAGGGAAAACAATCTGCAGCAATTGGCTCCTAAATACAGTGGCTGCTGCTTTTACAGTGATCAACTCGAACAAACGATTAAACTATTAATTCTCACTACATTACTCATACATTTTTTCTTAAAAGGTGGGAAGAATATGTATTCCGAGCTTGCGAGTGAAAGGTTAACTGTTTCACTCCCAAGATCAAACTGCAGACTCTCTTAGGAAGTTATGAGTGGTGTAATGATAAAGGATAGTTCAATCGAAACCAAGCTCTCCAAACCGTGCAAAAATACCTCTAGTTAGAAACTGGAGGAGAAAATCGAACTTGGCCACTATTGGGAGTGAATGCCTTGACCGTTTTACTTTCAAAAGTAATCAACTTCTATCTTCTCCAGAAATACTGACATCATACGGTATGGAGAACTTGAGTTTTGATAGCTTGGTAGGATGAAACCACAAGTTCTCACTACATCAATCTTACATTTTCTTCTTGAAAGTTGAAAGAATCTGCATTTTAAGGTCGGGAGTAAAAGTGTTAAACCGTACGCACACCTATCACACACGTTATATACCAAAAGCTGCAGCACAGGGGAGGGGGTCAAAGCCACTTGTATCCCTTGTTTTATCGAG